>CAXKWD010000002.1:10666848-11866848 GCA_964059195.1 Ectobius pallidus
ATATGTGTTTTTGGTTCGAAGCAATCTAAGGAAGAAGCTGTAACTCGGTTAGCTGCTGTTCCCACGGGACCATGTCGGGCTCCCTTATCGGACAAATGTCACGTGCGCGAGTAAAGGTGAAATTCTCCCCCGCCCGAGGGTGTTTCCTCTTGCCTTTGTTAGTCTCATTACAATGCCGTGCAGTAATACATATCAAGTGTTGTTGTCGATATTGTAATTGCGTTAAGTTGGCAACGTTTCTCTCATAAAACTACTCTTTTTCTTCTTACATTCTTCTTCTTCTTCTCTTCTACATTTCTAAGGCTGCGTTTACGAGGCGCGTCCATAAAGTAACTTTAACTGGGGCCTTTACCGAATCAGAACACCAAGTAAATAGTTATTACTAGAGCAAGGCATTTGATGATCTGGCATCTTTTTAACATGAAGGTTAAAAGATAGGTCGAATATATCTCTTCTCTAATATATAAAAGGCTTTGTCCTGACTGACTGACTGACTGACAGGAATCAACGTAGAGCCTAAACTATAACAGGTAGAGACTTGGAATTTTGACAGTACCTTCGTTTCATAATGTAAGTGCTCACTAAGAAAGGATTTTGAAAAATTCTGATTCTAAATGCCAAAAATCAAATGTTTTTGAGAATACTTAATCCCTTCTTACACAGAATTATCGAATCCGAATCACATTTGACATTAAAACATATTGTTGCCAGTGGGTTTCAGATGGGTTTGGAATTAAATGAAATGGAAGTTTGACAATTACAGTTGGCTTTGGCTATTTTTGTCATACCTTGGAAATTAAACTTTCGCGATCGCTTGAATGTTGTAAGCCCTAATATGGTAAAACATTGTTTTATTTGGACGAAACTCACTATACAGGGGTTTTCTGGACCAAGGAACTCGAATCTGAGGTCGCTTTTGCCAGGCGACGCTATCTAATCGTGGTATGTAGTCCACGTGATTTAGGTGTTAATAAATATAATGATTTAACTATTATGCTCTTAATTTTTAATTTTTGAAATAATTATCGCGGGCACATGCTAGTATAGAATATAAATGTGTATATTGAAATAGTTGATTAAAAAAGGACAATTGGTTTTTGCTTTATTTTGCATATTTAGTCATTTTCAAGAGATAAGTCATTTTTTGGCTATTTTTATGTCATTCTTAGGTCATGATTCAGTGGAGGTAGAGAGGAGCTTATAACCTGAGTAAACCTAAATGAAATACATGGCATGACAATTGAATTTTTGTTTTGAGTACATGGGAGTGACTATTATGACTCTATTGGGTGTGAAAATATCATGGCTTACTAGATACTAAAATAAAGGACTCATCACGAGTAGTAACAGAATAACAATTCACGGCTTCTTTGATGAGGAAGTTAAGAATCAAGCTCTTTTATACCTAACAACCGTATAAGCAATCACGGCCCTCTCAATAAAAAAAGAAAAAACATAAAATCCGACCTTATCATGGCCTCCTCTGTAATAGAATAGCACCATATGCTGGATACTCGCTTGTAAATAACAATAGAGAATCACGCGTGCGTAGTAAATCCTGGTCAGCCACGCTTTATGGCGTATAAAACACGTGAGAGAGCGCTTAAAGCGTCCATTGCCACTTTTCTTCATCATAGTCAATGTAATACTCCATTCTGTATTCTCTCAACATAACTGCTGCCTTTGTTTGCTGTGATCAGTAATGATATACTGACCCCCTGCTGTGTAATGGCACCAGTTTGGATAACTACCCCCTTAATATACTGGAAGAAAACGAGGAGCAAGAGCAGTTTTCGTCTCACAAAGAAAGAAAAATATATTCTAGAAAATATGGTTATGTAATTGTTATTCTCTTCACATATAAATTAACTAGCATGTGCCCGCGGCTTCGCCCGCGGTAATTATTTTAAAAATTAAAAATTAAGAGCATAATAGTTAAATCATTATATTTATTAACACCTAAATCACGTGGACTACATACCACGATTAGATAGCATCGGCTGGTAAAAGCGACCTCAGATTCGAGTTCCTTGGTCCAGAAAACCCCTGTATAGTGAGTTTCGTCCAAATAAAACAATGTTTGACCATATTAGGGCTTACAACATTCAAGCGATCGCGAAAGTTTAATTTCCAAGGTATGACAAAAATAGACAAAGCCAACTGTAATTGTCAAACTTCAATTTAATTTAATTCCAAACCCATCTGAAACCCACTGGCAACAATATGTTTTAATGTCAAATGTGATTCGGATTCGATAATTCTGTGTAAGAAGGGATTAAGTATTCTCAAAATCATTTGATTTTTGGCATTTAAAATCTGAATTTTTCAAAATCCTTTCTTAGTGAGCACCTACATTATGAAACGAAGGTACTGTCAAAATTCCAAGTCTCTACCTGTTATAGTTTAGGCTCTACGTTGATTCCTGTCAGTCAGGACAAAGCCTTTTATATATAACTAGCATGTGCCCGCGGCTTCGCCCGCGATAATTATTTCAAGAATTAAAAATTAAAAGCATAATAGTTAAATCATTACATTTATTAACACCTAAATCGCATGGACTACATACCACGATCAGATAGCATCGACTGGTAAAAGCGACCTCAGATTCGAGTTTCTTGGCCAAGAAAACCTCTGTATAGTGAGATTCGTCCAAATAAAACAACGTTTGACCATATTTAGGGCTTACAACATTCAAGCGATCGCGAAAGTTTTGTTTTCAAGGTTTGACAAAAATAGCCAAAGCCAACTGTAATTGATTTGACATTGAAATGTATAACTGAAAACTTATGTTTTGAAAACGCAAAAAATGCACGTTTTTTGCCAGTTTTTCACTCATAACTCACGAACGAAAACTAAAATTAAAATTCCGGCTTCGAGGTGCATTTTCCGACCCTTCAGCACACTTAGGGCCTATGTTTAAAATTTCAGATCTCTGCGTTCAGTAGATTTCGCTGGACATCGAGGAGAATTCCTTTTATTAATATAGGTAATATGAATTATAATGATACCTTCTCTAATTTGTCAAACATTCAATTAATTTAATCCAAGCCCACCTGATACCACTGGTAACAATACGTTCTGTGAATTTGTTTTGATAATTCTATGTAAAAAGGGATTAAGTATTTTCAAAAACATTTAATTTTTGGCATTTAGAATCAGAATTTTTCAAAATCCTTTCTTAGTGAGCACCTACATTATGAAGCGAAGGTACTGTCAAAATTCCAAGTCTCTACCTGTTATAGTTTAGGCTGTACGTTGATTCCTGTCATTCAGTCAGTCAGTCAGGACAAAGCCTTTTATATATATAGAGATTATAGAGAAGATGGTAAGTATATATTATGTTACCAATTATTGTTAAAAAGCTAGATAAAATTATAAAATCATAAACAATTTAAAATTAACTTGAGTCTTCGCCAATAAATTTCTTAGGCCTATAATATAGGCTTGTCATATGCAAGCATCCCTAGTTATACATTGTTTATATTTACAAAATGCTGGATATTAAAATACGGTCTTTTCCCTTAATTTTTCCAAAATTCAATAATCCAAAATTTAAAAAAATCCAATAATCCGAAATTGAACAAATCCAAAAATTAAAACAAGTTTCACTTCTGTCGAGTGGCGTTCCACGCACACTTTTTTTATTTGCTCAGAACTTCCGACATTGGCCTCTAAGGTTTTTGTAATATGTCTATTAATAGAAACATACATTGGCGATAAATTATGGTGATAGACATTTTCGATTGGTTGAAATTCCACGTATACTGTACTGTTAGTATGATCACAGAATAAAGTTTGTTTCGAGGTGATTTGCAGTCCAGTAGAACTGAGTTGTATCACAGAATGGCTCTGAATGGCTCAGCTTCTTTGTAAGCCATCCCATAGAGTCCGGCATTGAGCTGTTGTCGATCCTGCTTGTCAAGTCAGTTGTTGTTACTTTCCCATTCAAATTACTTCGTCTTTCAATCCGGCACGTTCTCAAACAGGGGTGTACATGTCTTTCAATGCACCGAGAGTTGGCAGAGTTTGGCAAAAGTTTAGAGGAACTGGGGAATTTATTTAGAAAAGTCGTCTTGAGAGAAACATCAAAATATTACTTAATGTTTACTTCCTCTGCCCGTACCCATGGGCTTACGGTAAGGGGGTGTTCAGGGGGTTGAAACCCCTCCTCAAATAACTGCAATATTAAATTATGGAACGAAATATTTTTTTTTTAAATGTTGACTCTGTTATTACATATTTTAGAATTTCGTACATATCAAAGCATTATTTAAGATTTATCGTAATTTATTTAAGATTCAAAGTTTAAAACCACGTGATGTTGATAGTTTTTCAGCTTAATAACAGTGATGTATTACTAGTAAACAAAAATCCCTTTAGAATCTGTCAAACGACAACTCGAATACTCCCGCCAAAATCCATCAACAGTAATCACGAGCTCAACACAATATTTTCATGAAGTAATCGGCATTAATCGGGCTTTTCCACCGGTGGATTTACAGATGACTTTAAAAACGTGCCCTATGCACCATACAGTAGACCTATTATGATAATTTTTCAAAAGAAAGTTTTTATTTATAGACTCTAGATTAAACGAGAAATCTCAAGAAAAACAGTTTCAAAGACTGAGCTGCATATTAATTTAGGCCTATTACAGTGCATTAATTATCACAATACAACTGTAGCAATTTAAAAAATATATATATATTAATTCACAATGTGCCCAAGGACTTGGAGCTGAGACGACTTTACATTGAACCCCTCCCGAACAAAATTTCACCGTACGCCCATGCCCGTACCATAGGTAGTATAGGTAAAGGAAGTATTGTTTTTGACCCCCAACGTTGAAGTTGATTTTTTAACATAAATACATGATTTGTGGTCCCTTGAATCCAAAAATACTATTTTCGGAAACTATTTCCTATGTGTCTGTGAACAGCCTAGCTTCAGAACGGAGAATCGTTTGAAAAGAACATTTTGTATTTGGGTTAGGTGCCTTTTGGGGATGTGACACGAACATTGGCGAGACTTTCTCTTATTTTTTAAGGGGACTTGACATGGAGAAATTTTCGTTTGTAGCGATTTTCTCGAAAACAGCTCTTACGATTTTGTTTAAATTTTACACATGGTGTCCTTATACTAAGAGCTAAAACTTTTATTATAAAACTTTGTTATAAAAAATATCTCTGAAGGGTAGTTATATGTCATCCTCCCTGAATATATCCTCTTTGCAACCTTATTCTATATCAGAATGTAAAGTGAGAAAAATGTCTTGGCCATACTTAAAGTACATTAATCAGATTTTATTTGGGTTATGTATCCTTCGGGGTTGCGATACGATGTAGCAACAACATTCTCTTCATTTTTACAACCAATTTACATGAACATAATGCCATACTGAATCTCTATATATATAAAAGGCTTTGTCCTGACTGACTGAATGAATGACTGACTGACTGATTGACTGAATGACAGGAATCAACGTACAGCCTAAACTATAACAGGTAGAGACTTGGAATTTTGACAGTACCTTCGTTTCATAATGTAGGTGCTCACTAAGAAAGGATTTTGAAAAATTCTGATTCTAAATGCCAAAAATTAAATGTTTTTGAAAATACTTAATCCCTTTTTACATAGAATTATCAATTCCAAATCACAGAATATATTGTTGCCAAATGGTATCAGATGGGCTTGGAAAAAACAATTGAAATGCACTTTTGACAAATAAGAGAAGTTATCAAACTAATTCATGTTATAAATAAATATTGCAGAATGAAATCCACTAAAATAATGGAATCACATAACTTTCTCTACCCTGGACATAGAGAAAACAAAACGAGGTATGGTAATGTGTATATTATTATATTATATCGCAGGTTTTTGGAGAGAAAAGTATGAAAGTGATAATGCTTTATGGTAACATAAGAGTGGGAAATTTCCCGCCTCGATATTACAATTTTATGTTACAGGAATTTCTGTTTCTTCTTATTTAAACCTCTACCAGGCTTGCTGTGCACTGTACAAGCGATGGGATGCAACATTCTAGATCCTCTATGAGCCATAAAAAACTATATCAAGCGTTTTCTGAGGGAATAGTTTGAGTGTAATAAGTCGTTCTTCCTATTTCAAATTATAAATGCCTATATAAGGACCTAGAATTTAAAATTGAAAATCCTTCATAAGCTAATTTCCAATTACAAAATACAAAACCCGGGCGACGCCGGGTCTTTTAAGCTAGTGGTAATATATTAGAAAGAATTTATCAAATGCAAATCAGTTCTCATGACAACATACTGTTTTATATTGTTCATATACGGCTTTGGAAGTTGCAATTCAGTTAGCTTTGACAAATAACACTACCCACATATTCCTTCACATATGCTTATCAAACTAGACCTTTGTTCTTCCGTAAGCCTTGCTTAATGAATCGATCTGGAGCTTAACTCGGAAATCCATCTAAAAAACTTATTTTCTGCATATCATAATTGCAATTATCACTTATTAAACAAAAGCATTGTGGCACTTTGTTAAATTGTGTCTAATATATTATAAAATAAGCACTAAATTGGGCATTACTCCGGTACCGGTCAATCGATTTGGTTCAAAATAAATAGGCTTCTTCCCATGGACGTTATAAATGCGTATACAAGGTTTCATGAAAATCAGATAAGGCGTATTTGAGTTATCGTGCATGCAGACACACTGATAGACAGAGAGACAGACGGATAGACATTTTCCCATCCACCACATAACCTCATGAAGTAACATTCTGACACTTAATAATACAAAAACAGAGAAAAATATTTGTTTCCAGAAAATATAGTTTTTGTCATACCAGTTACTTGTCAATGAAAATAACAATAATAATAATAATTGAGTAATACAAGTAATTGAAGAAAAGTCGGCTAAACTGAGAGATGGTACCTGATCGCTGAGGATGCTCTGACCTTTTCAACAAGGCAAGGTGTGTCCGTTGCCTAGCAGTTCATTAATTTTAATCAGAATATGAAAGAACAGTCACTGAATGAAGACCTGAACTTATTTATTATAAATTTCATACTCAGATATGCACTTTCATAAAGGATTGTGCTTAAAAAAACTAGAAGTGAGCTGAATAGCAAAAGTTCTCAGAAACCTTGTCATTTGAATGAAGTTAGAAAAAGTTGTCTCGTTTATTTTAGTTCTGTTTTGTAGAAATCAAGAATTGCCATGGCCAAGAAAGCATTTATGAAGAAGAGAACTCTGCTAACTAGTAGTCTGAACCTAGAGCTACGTAAAAACCTGGTGAAGTGTTATATTTGGAGTATTGCTTTGTATGGATCAGAGACATGGACTTTGAAGAAATTAGAGAAGAAATATTTAGAAAGTTTTGAAATGTGGTGCTGGAGACAGATAGAAAATATAAAGTGGATGGACATGGTGACAAACGAAGAGGTTCTGAGTAGAGTGGGTGAGAAGAAGTCAATCATACACACAATTCGTCAGAGGAAAGCAAACTAGGTTGAGCACATTCTCAGAAGGAACTGCTTATTACATGATGTCGTAGAAGGAAGACTGGAGGGTACAACTAGACTTGGAAGAAGAAGAATTCAGCTGTTGGACGATTTAAGGGAAAAGCGGAAATATTGGATGCTGAAGGATGAAGCAGAGGATAGACAGTTTTGGAAAACAAAATTCGCGTACCAAGTTTAAAAACCTGCCGGAAGGCAGAATACTTACTACTACTACTTGTAGAAATATGTCAACTTCGAAGATCGCATATAAGGTGACTAACTGTTGAAAGAAAGAATGAAGGACAAGACAGTCAAAAAGGGGGACATTCCGTAATTTTTAGGGACAGCTACATTTTTAGATGTAATTTTAAAACGACCAAAAAGTTTAACATTCTCAAAGCATTCCCTCCTTTTTGACCAAGAGTAAGTATCCTTATTGAAGTAATAACATAGGAAAATACACTTCGCTCGTCTTTATTGGACAACTTTATAGCCTTAACATCCTCAATATAAATGAAAATATACAATACTGTATAACAAATTCTGAAATAATAAAATAAGTATAGAAGTACTGGACATTTTATAGCATAATGCCGGTTGTCGACCAAGAGCTAAGCTAAGTTAGATATATAAGCTTTCATGAACCACAGATTATTGTCTCTGTTGGACATTACATGAGAATATTATAGGAGAAAAATTCTTCCGACACACAAAAATCACTAATTAGTGTGCCTCACAGTACTGCATATGACATAACTTGTCTGTCTGTGAGGTAGACCATTAGGGCGGTCGGTCATAGGAGAGAGGTTCCTTCCGGCGCTGTGAATTGGACTCCGGCCTAGCTCAGTTGGTAGAGCATTGGCGCGAATAGCCAAAGGTCCTGGGTTCAAGTCCCAGTGTCGGAAGAATTTTTCTCCTATAATATTCTTAAGCTAAGTTAGTTTAGCTTTGCTTAGCTTAGCTCACATACAGTGCGGGATTTCATATGTAGTTGTGCCGACAAAACTACATATGAAATCCGGCACAACTATATATGAAATCCCTCACTGTATGTCGAGCTAAGCTAAGCTAAGTTAGCTTAGCTCTTGGTCGACAACCGGCATAAGCCTAAATGTTAATCACAAGAATGCCCACCCAGGTTCAAATCCCGGGGCCGGCTAATTTGACATGGGTTTTTTTCATGGTTTCCCCAGTCGTAAAGGCAAAAGCCGAATTGGATATTTTACATACCATGAATCATCCTCACAGTTTCATCCTGTATCATATCCATTTAAATTAATATCAGTCATATTTTGGTCATTTTATTGTCTTGTTCATATTTCGGTCATATTTGTAATTTAACGTCCTATTTCAGTTATAAATTCTGTTAAAAATTACAATTATGCTGTTTGTGCACTAAATTGTCGAGTTAGATTTTTTCCGAAAAAGTCACGAATATTTTGGTTTTCCTGCAACTAAAAGTGATAGGACAATAACAAGCAATAGCACAATTACTTATTCTTCCTTGTTGTTAACAACTTCCAATAGACATGTTTTAAAAATATTTTCAATTCACATTTGCAGTGGTATCTGGAAACATTATCAAATTAGAAGTTCTTTACAAGTAAAATTGTAAATCACCTGTAAATTGTTAAAAAGTGATTATCTGATTGAATTAATATGATGTAATAATTTACTGTCATTAAACGTTTTAAATTGCAACATTTATTCTTAGAAAATTCGTTTTTTTTATGAGGAGATGTTTAGGATTTTTTGATCATATTTAGTCACTTTTAAGGTCATATTTGCAGTGATATTTTCCCACAATTTTCGGTCATAAACATCCGAACTCTAAATTCATATCTAATTCTATCTATCTACTCTTATACAATTCAACGGCCCTAAATAGCGTGCTTGCTCGCTCGCTCGCCCGCCCGCTTCGTGAGACATCGGGTATACTCGGCGATGTTCGTCTATCGCAGTCTAAACTTTCACGACGAGTACAAAATTAGGAAACCAGTTTCTTTATTATATAAGGCCTAAGTGAAATGAACACAATGAACAAATATTCTAATTTATTTTTACTTACAATTTTCATAGCTCTGAACCACAAACATTTTTAATAATCTACCAGTGTAAATTTCTTAAAAATCCTGGAGTCAATTAATAATGGCGGGCGAAGCCGGGGGCAACAGCTGTAAAATATTGATGGTTTAACTCTTGAAATATCGCTGATAATAATAATCCAAACAAACCATTCCTTCCCTTGAAACATTAGCCTATATAATTTCTGAAAATTACACTGAATTGATCAAATAAAATTCACATCATATTCATCTGTCAACAAACCGTTGAGAAACAATACGTATTATGTGTACACAGGTTCTTTGGAACTACATAATCGATTCTGATATAGTTTTTTCAGGCGGCGCTTTCTAATCGAGGAATGTACTCTAAAGCCGGAATTTTAGCTGTTTCATTAATTATTAATGGCTTATAGTTTATGAATGATTCGCGTGCAAGTGTTAATAAATATAATGCTTTAATAGTTATTATACTCTTAATTTTTAACGTTTAAATTAATTATCGTGGGAGAAGCCACGGGCACCTCCTAGTATTGTACATTTCACACTAGCATCTAACATTATTTTGAACTCTACACAAACATACAGGAGTCATAGCATTTACATAGCTTGTTATATTCAAAGTTATACCGTTCAGTGGGGGGGTTCTAATGCATATAAGTTCCCTAGTTTAATGTCATAGACCAATTGTTTTCCTACTAATTCGGTCTTGTTTCCTGGCTGCGTTGAAACTGTTCTTGTAACGCTTCTGACATCTGTACACAAGTGTAGGAACTTCTTCCAACAGGCTACATAGCTCAGCGAGAATACAGCATGCTGCAATTCATATTAATGTCCAAATACAGGGGTAAGGCAATAGCGATAAACTAATAAGGGTGGTAGAGGTGTTTTAACAGAATCGAGGAAAAGTTAGGAAAAAATTAATTTGGTCGATTTTTTCTTATTTCTGAGATAATGTGGCTCACAAATGTGTCGTACACTATTTTTTCTTACTTACTGACTCAATGGCAATGGACAATTCCTATGCAAGCTACAGGAATATTATCTATTTTATGGAACCCGAAGATTCATTGCCGCGCTTACCTGAGTCCGCTATTCAACCCTATTCTGTGCTAACTCCATCCAACCATCCCTCGCAAATACTACTTCCCTCAAATCTATCCTAATATTGTCCTCCCACCAATGTCTAGGTCTCCCAAGTGGTCTTTTCCCTTCGGGTCTCGCAGTCAATATTTTTTAGTTATGTCTTTCCTCCCCCATGCGCGCCACATGTCCAGCCCATTTCATCCTCCGTGATTTAATTACCCTTATTATATCCGGTGAACAGTATAGGTCATGAAGCTCGTCGTTATGCAGTTTTCTCCAGTCCCCATTTTCATCTCTCTTAGGCCCAAATATTTTCGCAAGCCCCCTGTGTTCGAATACTCTCAGATTAGGTTCTTCCCGAAGAGTAAGCGATCATGTCTCACATCCGTACTACTTTTATAAAATTAAAAAAATTAATAAAAACTACTTTTTCTACGATGGCAAAATATGGATCTACTTACTTCAAAAATAATTAAATACAAACAGCTGTTTGGGTTATTGCTAAAGTTGCCAAAAGTAGCCTTAACAAGGTAGTGACTATTTAATATTGGTGGTGGTCATGGATAGATTGTTTTTATTTAAGCTTTCATTTCTTTAATTCTCCAGTGAGACTTTCTAATTCATATGCTAAACATATTATTTGTCTCTACTCACTTTCTTGTTGTGATTTTTATGTCATATTTTGTCTCCCACAAATTCAATAGGTCGATAGACTCCAATTTGCTTTTCTTGGTGTGAGAATTTTATGCATTTCAAATTTAACAAATTTTGACTATTTCGTCTTCCTTCATTTCTAGAATTGTATGTCAATACTTCACTAATCAGGCTATTATCCCCAGTAATGTAAATAAATACCCTTTACAAACTATAAATCACGTAATCACTACGTCAAGTTTATTAAACCCAAACTTAACACTGAAACATTAACTTTGGAGTGAGTAGATGAGTGAGTAGTAAATTTAAAAAACGGAAGGGACGGTAATAAGAACTTTATGCAGGGAGCAAAGTACCTAAAATCGGGGCCCGATTTTCTGGGCATCATGTTTTCTTATTGGTTGGCCTGATTATAAGTAAGAAACGGCAGTGGCTTCCAGTCTTTTCGATTATACAAGTTTCAAACTGTAATAAATAGGGGCCGTATTTTTTGGTAACAACGATACGCGCGAAATTTTATAAAACAACCTCCCTAGCTATATTTAGCTTTTATGTGCTTAAAATACCAATATGAACCAAATAGAATCCACGAAATATCGCGAAATTTACTCGATTACGCGAAATGTGCCTATAGGCCTAAGCGCGAAATATGCCCCTTCTGTCCGAAAAGTGAGAAATGAGCACGAAAATGTGCCTTAAAATCAAAATATTGTGTTCTGGTGTACTGTATTTTTTATTTCTTAGCAGCATGCTTTTTTTCTGCTGTTTCTGTGGCTGTCCAAGATTTGCCGATATATCGATACTTGTGATCGATTACAAAGATTGCAGAATTTACGCAAAGATTGTCTGTGACCTGGTTTGTACTGTTGAGTACTCTCCTTTCCTGCTATCTCTTTGCCAAGTTAGCGATGCCTATGATCGATTACAGCAGAAGAGTGTAGATTGTTTGTTACTTGTATTCAACAGATTTCGTCTTTTATCCACAGTGGTATGGTTGGCACTTCTGTATGCAAATGGCTATCTGATGGTGTTTAGTAGAAATTACGATAATATTTCTCGTAATTATATTTGAACATTAACTCTAATCATGCCTAAATCGAAAGTTACTTCAATTCATACAAGGACAGAAGAATATAGAAAATGGGGGGGGGGTTAGTTCATGTAAATAAAGGTGCAAAGTTTATCATTGCGCAATGTTCCCAATGTAGTATAAGTAATTTATTTCACGAAATACCCACCGAAATAGAAGGAAGTTAACACCGAAATCAGCCATTTTATTTCACCAATAAATCAGGGCCCTAGTAATAAATCATTATAAATGTGCTAGAAGTTGCATCATACTCAGTTCCTGGGAATTAAGTGGTTAAATAAATATAACTAAATAAACAAATAAACGTCCTATAATTGTCTGGATATGTAAATATTAAATTTTGTAGTAGTAATTATTGCATTATGTTTGGTAATCGTAGAATTTTATTTATTTAAACGATAAATTAGCTGCAAAAGAAAATCCTACAAAAACTCGCGAACGGAATTTTTCGAAATAAGGTATAAATTAGCCGGTCGTTATACTTTTGCCAAAGCAATATTGAAATACCTTGCACATACTTCAGGTAAAATGTCATTTTCATTGAATAATAATATTCTCCTTAAAATATCACATAATAAAATCAGGTAAACTGATATAACAAAGTGCTAGTTCTTTGTACTAATAATATTGTTATATAGGCCTATCTAAAACAAATGTTTATTATTAATAGAGTACCCTATTTAAATATTATAATAATACGTTTAGTAAGCAATCCATTAACAGTAATGTATGTAAATACTCTTCACAAACTATAAAAATCACAATTACTACGTCAAGTTTATTGAAAATAAAATGTTATCTGAATACTATTGATTGATAAATGCTTAAAACCCAAACTTAACACTAAAACATTAACTTTGTGGTGTGTAGATGTGGTTAAAATTTAAAAAACAAAAGGGACGGTTATAAGAATTTTTTGCAGGGTGCTAAGTACCGGTACCTAAAACCGGGGCCTGATTTTCTGGTCATCGTGTTTTCTGATTGGTTGGCCTGATTATAAATTTTAAAAATCCCTTTAGGCAAGCCTACAGGCTGAGGTAGATTTCGAAGTGCTTTTGGTTTAATTTATTGTCGCTGCGTAGCACTCTTCTTCTTTAGCCTTGGCATGAAAAACCCGCAATAATAACTGCAAAAAAGAGGAAAGAGCACTTTTTCAAACATCAAAATCTCGCGTCATATGAGAGCTATCAAGAAACTAGTTATTGATTTGTAGAGTACTCATCAAGAGCTTTTCAACGATACCCCACAAGACGTGGTTTCAAAAGTTTCGAATTTTCATCCCCCACCCCCACCCTCACTCGAACCCCCGAATCGTTGGTGTCACCGTGAACTCCATAGGGAGTACTCTAATTTATTCAAACAAAGTTTCCCTCTATACTTCATAGGGGCCGAGATATACATTTTTAAAAATTTCAACCCCCTCCCCCGACCACCCCCTTGAGCCAATTTTGCTCATTAACGAACTTGTCCGAACTATTGGGCTTAGAAATAACATATTAAAATTTGGTTCAAATATCCTCAAAATTACGGCCGCTAGCGTGTAAAGATATATATAAATATTTTTTTTTTAACAGGCGGTGGTTTCGTACTTAGGGAGGCATGAAACGTAAAGATATGAAAGAATTTTTCGAAAATCATGACATGGTATCCATTGCAATAGGTAGATTTTTCTTCGAAATCAACCTAAAACCGGCAGTGGCTTCCAGTCTTTTCGATGATACAAGTTTCAAACGGTAATAAAACATTATGAAGGTGCTAGAAGTTGCATCATACTCAGTTCCTGGGAATTAAGTGGTTAAATAAATAAACAGCCTATATTGAAGGGTTAAGATATTTAAGTATTGCATTCTGTAGTGGTAATTATTACATTATGTTTGGTATTCGTAGAATTTTATTTATTTAAATGACAAATTAGTTCCAGAACAAAATCCTAAAAAAAACTCGAGTACAGAATTTTGCGAAATAAGATATAAATTAGTCAGTCGTTACACTATTGCCAAAGCAGTACTGAACATGATTATGTTGACTCTTACTTCAACAATGTTTACTCCCATGTCTTTATCATTGAATATATTTAGGGATATTACCGAATTGTTCTTAAAGCATCACATAACAATAATAATAATTATAATAATAGCCAAGTGCCAGACGGAGTTAATAGGCACAGACTTTGTACTATTAATATTGTTATATAGGCCTATCTAAAACAAATACTAAATTCCGTGGCGCTACATCCCTGAAGGGACTTGGCCTACCACCCGACCGCTGCATCATCTACCACAGGCAGATGGCAGCATTGGGGACATGTGGTTAGCATGCCGACACCCACGGCCGTTAATGGTGGTTTCCATGACCGGAGCCGCTACTTCTCTATCAAGTAGCTCCTCAATTTGAATCACGAGGCTGAGTGCACCCCTACCAGACCTCCCTACCTCAAAAAAATCCGAGGAGGTACCGGGGATCGAACCCGGGGCGACGGATCTGTAGTCAGCGATGCTAATCGGCAACCCTATCTAAAACAAATGTTTATTATTAATAGAGTACCCTATTTAAATATTATAATACTTTAGTAAGCAATTCATTAGCAGTAGTGTAAATAAATACCCTTCAAAAACTGTAAATTAGAATTACTACCACGGTATGGGTTCAACAAAATACTGACAAATATTTATCATTAACTTGTGTTTATTACCATAGGTTATGAATGATGTGTATAAGACGTCTTAATTGAGCTGGGAAACGGAGGTTGTTTCTAGCTACGCGGCTTTGTAGTAGTATAGGGATAATTGCCATTTAAAAAGCATGTGACCTTTCATTAGTCGTTATTCCGGCACCGGTCAGACCATTTGATCCAAAATCAATATGCTTCTTCTCATGGACGTTATAAATTCGTATACCAAGTTTCATGAAAATCCGATAAAGCGTATCCGCTATAGAAAGGTGCTAGTAGTCGCAACATGCTCAGTTCCTGGAAATTAAATGGTTAAATTAATATTACAAAATAAATAATGAAACTGCCTATAGTTAAGTATTTGGATAGGCTATTTAATTATTACATTCTGTAGTGGTAATTATTACATTAAGTTTGGTAAACGTAGAATTTCATTTATTTAAACGGTAAATTAGTTTTAGATCAAAATCCTAGAAAACTCGCGAACGGAATTTTCCGAAACAATGTATAAATTAGCCAGTCGTTACACTATTGCCAAAGCAATACTGACAATAACTAAGCATCAATTCTATTATATCTACTCTTATACAATTCAACGGCCCTAAATAGCGTGCTTGCTCGCCCGCTTCGTGAGACATCGGGTATACTCGGCGATGTTCGTCTCTCGCAGTGTAAACTTTCATGACGACTACAAAATTAGGAAGGAAACCCGTTTCTTTATTATATAAGGCCTAAGTGAAATGAACACAATGAACAAATATTCTAATTTAATTTTTACTTACAATTTTCATAGCTCTGAACCACAAACATTTTTAATAATCTACCAGTGTAATTTTCTTAAAAATCCTGGAGTCAATGAATAATGGCAGGCGAAGCCGGGGGCAACAGCTGTAAAATATTGATGGTTTTATCTCTTGAAATATCGCTGATAATAAACAAACCATTCCTTCCCTTGAAACATTATATAATTTCTGAAAATTACACTGAATTGATAAAATAATATTCACATCAATAAACAGCTGAGAAACAATACGTATTATGTGTTCACAGGTTCTTTGGAACTGCATAATCGATTCTGATATAGTTTTCCCAGGGGGCGCTTTCATGTCGTGGAATGTACTCTAAAGCAGGAATTTTAGCTGTTTCATTAATTATTAATGGCTTAGTTTATGAATGATTCGCGTGCAAGTGTTAATAAATATAATGCTTTAATAATTATTATACTCTTAATTTTTAATTTTTAAAAGAATTATCGTGGCGAAGCCACGTGCACCTCCTAGTTGAATACATTTAGGGATCTTACCAAATTGTTTATTTATAATATTCTCCTAAAAGTATCACATAATAAAATCAGGTAAACTGATATAACAAAGTGTCAGATGGAGTTATTAGGCCTTCTTTCACATGATATAGGCCTACGTACATGGCACAGACAGACTTTGTACTATTAATATTGTTGTATAGACCTATCTAAAACATAAACGTTACTTATTAATAGTGTACCCTATTAATTAATTAGCAGTAATGTTGCTAAAGTACAGCCAGGAACGCGTTTTCTGTGTTTCTGTATAAAAAGACAGTTTTCGTCTAGCGTGTAATGGCTGACGCATGCATTCGGCCTGCTATGAATGAAGTTTATGTGACGTCTTAATAACTGAGCTGGGAGGCCGTGGTTATGGCTAGCAACGCGGCTTTGTTGTAGTATAGTAATGATTTGCCATTTAAAAAGAATGTGAACGTTAATTAGTCGTTACTACGGTACCGGTTAACCGATTTGGTTCAAAATCAATAGGCTTTTTGCCATGAACGTTATAAATGCGTGTACCAAGTTTCATGAAAACCCGGTTAAGCGTATTTGAGTTATGGTGCCTTTCTAATATAATACTATTAAAATAGGCACTAAATTGGGCATTACTTCGGTACCGGTAAACCGATTTGGTTCAATATCAATTGGCTTTTTGCCATGAACGTTATAAATGCGTGTACCAAGTTTCATGAAAATCCGATTAAGCGTATTTGAGTTATGGTGCCTTTCTAATATACCGGTAATACTATTAAAATAGGCACTAAATTGGGCATTACTTCGGTACCGGTCAACCGATTTGGACCAAATTCAAAAGTCTTTTTGCCATGAACGTTATAAATGCGTGTACCAAGTTTCATGAAAATCCGATTAAGCGTATTTGAGTTATGGTGCCTTTCTAATATAATACTATTAAAATAGGCACCAAATTGGGCATTACTTCGGTACCGGTAAACCGATTTGGTTCAATATCAATAGGTTTCTTCCCATGAACGTTATAAATGCGTGTACCAACTTTCATGAAAATCCGATTAAACGTATTTGAGTTATCGCGCCTTTCTAATATATTACCATAAAAATAGGCACTAAATTGGGCATTACTCCAGTACCGGTCAACCGATTTGAACCAAATTCAAATGGCTTTTTCCCATTGACGTTATAAATGCGTATACTAAGTTTCATAGAAATCCGATGAAGCTTATTCGAGTTATCGCGCGTACAGACACACGGACGGACGGACAGACTTTTCCCGTCCCCCACACAATCTCATAAAGTACCATTCTGGCACTTAATAATGATGACAAAGCAATATTTTTAATTTACGGCGAAATACATATTTCCCTTGGCAGTGAGAATGAGTAGAAGTGTACACAATAAAGTTTGAGCCCTGACTCGCGTGTGGAGGTGAGAAGGGATTTGGTGGAGACTGGAGCTTTGCAAGTTTTAAAAACTTATAAGCTCTTTGCTTCTCTCAATCTCATAATCCAAACCTGCAAATTAAGTCCACGAGCGTCAACTCTGAGGAATGAAACCCCACACTGCAGCATTCCTTCCAAACCTAATACGTTTTTCAAGTGGAACGAACAGGAAAATTGTCCCGTTAAAGTCTGTAATTCTCATTACGTTATCTGTTGCTATAGTAACAATAAACAACGCATGCTCTAATCAATCTCTTTTACTTAAGCATGGCCTGTTATAATTGTTATATAAGTAGAGGGCCATGACTAAAATACAGTCCCATCTCAATAATTATCTGTTGCCAAAGTAACAATGAACAAGGCATGTTCTAATCAATCTTCTTTACTTAAAAGCATGGCCTCTTATAATTTTTATTTAAATAGACGGCCAAGGCTGAAATACGAGGATGGATCGAAAAGTAACACACAATATATTTTTTTTTTTTACAAAAAGTGTAATAGGTAGGCCTACAATTACAAACAAATGCACACATGAAGGGACATCTTTTGTCTATTTTTCTATATAGTCGCCAAGTTTCTCAACACATTTCTCCCACCACTTTAAAAATACCCTCTTCATAGAAGTCCGTTCGGTTGGAGTAAAGCCATCTGCGGACTGCTGTTTTCACTTAACTGCATCTGATGCAAAGCGTTTACCGGCCAGGAATTTCTTCATGGGACCAAACAAATGAAAGGTTATCACGGCCATCTTCGAAGAATGCATCTGGAGACATTGCTACGGTCCATACAGTCCTCCCCATACACGCCACGCATGTCCCTGTGAATTTCACTCGGGTTATGCCCTTTAACCCATTAAAATCGCACTACATCTCGCTGCTCTTCACAAGTGGACGATAGTAACATCTTTCTTGCATAGCTCAAGCTTCTCTCGCTAGGGAGAGAACAAAATAGCGTCCGTAGAGGAAGCTTCAAACTCCATCTTGGTGAAAGTTCAACATCCCAGCCAGAAAAAAAAATATATTGTGCTTTACTTTTTCATCCACCTTCGTAAAATTCGTCTTCATCGCATTCACTATTTTCCTTTAATCTACAAAAGTCTGACAGCCACGGGTGTAAATTAATGTGGCTGCGAGTAGATCTCACTTTATCTTTCTTCGTGACAGTCCTAAGCGTTTGCTTGGAATATTGATAATGCATAATAATTTATGTCGGCCGCGGTGGTCTAGAGGTACCGTGCCCGCCTCTAGATCCGCAGGGCACGGGATCAAACCCGGCCGCGGTCGATGGATTTTTCAGGACGTAAAAATCCTGGGCACGGAGTCCTCCGGGAGGGACTTTAAGCTGGGGGTCTCGTGTCGTAGATTTACGGCATGTAAAAGAACTCCAAGCCTAAATTAGAGCCTCTGGACAAAATTTCTCGGCCCTTTCACGTCCAAGAAATACTTAGTTTTCAGAGGGGGGTTGCGAGGCGATGGGCTTGCCACCTGTCCCTCTACCCTTTCTCGGAAAATAAGCATATCAAAATTAGTATAGGTAATGAAACCTCCATTGGAGGCCCCTTCGCCCTACCTGGGGATCATAGGGTACCAGATACAGATACAGATAGGTGCTGTTTTAATTTAATTTTAATTATGTGAACATAGCCATTGGCCCCCAATGTACCAAGTGTTTCACTATGTATACCTATATAGGCCTTCTATTTAATATTACTGTGTGTAAAAAGCCATCAAAATAAACTAGGTCCGCTGCTATAGTGTTTCAGTGTTAATAGGCCTATTAGAGGGAATAAGGAGAAAAAACATTCGAATACAATCTCTTTTTACTTTAGCATGGTCTTTTATAATTTTTATTTAAGTAGAGGGCCATGACTGAAATACAATCCGTCTTCATCGCAATCACTATTTTCCTTTCCGTAATTCCATGTGGCTTCGAGTAGATCTCACTTCAACTTTCTTCGTGACAGTCCTAAGCCTTTGCTCGGAATGTTGACCGGTGCGGCGGTCTCTGGACCTGCAATTAACTTAACATGTAGGCCTAATTATTGAGATCGTCCTGAAAGTTCCTGTAGATGTTATTTGATTATTTTCTGTGAGCGCCACGGGGTGAGAAACACAAACACAATCTGGCACGTGTTCGCTTGACGCTAAGATGTTTGCAAAGGACTTGATCCCTTCTTCAAAGTTAACTTGGGGGAGATGTGTCAATATGAATACATTATCTCCTTCTCAAGCTCACTTCAACACAATGTGCCACTTCCTGCTCCTATATCCGTTATATTTTACATAAATCTTTTGTAAATATGTGCTGATTATTTTACTGGCAATTTAATTTCGCTTTTGAACATAATCACTGAACACAGGTAAAACTGAACACAAGTGGTATTCGGCTAAATCAGCGTTTCTCAACCTATGGTCCGCGAAGATGGTGCAGATGGTCCGAAGACATAATTTAAAATATCATAAAGCAAGTGGAGAGTAAAGAAGTAAAAAATTTTCACATATTTCGTTATAATGACCTATAATTAATACCCCAAATATTAAGAATATAGGCCTTCTTTTAAAAATGGGATGTAAAATTAGGGGTCCGTAAATTTTTTTTGGACATTTTAGAGGTCCTCGGGTTCAAAAAGGTTGAGAAATCATGGGCTAAATAATTCAAAGTTATGTGAAAGTCACATAACTTCCTCTGCCCAAATAAAAGTTAGCAGAAGGCCTATTCATATATCCTCGTACAGAAGCGCAAGACACAATTTTACGCTAATTATGCTATAAATACCTCATAGCCCCTTCTTTGAATGTTGCGACTAAAAAAATAAGTCACTGCAGACGTTTATTGACCTTTCCGCCGTTAAGAATAATTTCCGAAATTTATCCAACATTTCCCTCAGATACTTCTTTATTCTATGCATGGCCAAAAATGCGAGATAGTTTGTGCAACGTATTTTGCACCATTTATTTATTCAAATAGCCCAACCCACAACGTACACTCTTTGTCCTTGGGTTAATACACGTCTCATGGATTTAGAACTGCAACTACAGAATCCTTCGTAACGTCAGGGCCGTGGAAAGAAAGCAAGGCCCCCCAGGAGCTTCCCGGGTCCCCGTCAAATATTAAATTTACAACCCAACTCGCCCTTTATAATGTATGCAACAAAAAGATTATGTAATGTTATTACATAATTATTAAGTGCCAGAATGGTACCGGTATTTTATGAGATTGTCTGGTATACAGGAAAATATCTATCCTTCAGACTGTCTGTCTGTCTGTCTGTCCGTGTATTTGAAAGCGCGATAACTCAAGTACGCTTTATCAGATTTTCATAAAACTTTGTACACCATTTATAATGCCCATGGGACGAAGCCTATTGATTTTGGACCAAATCGGTTAACTGATGCCAGGTACGAAACGGAAAAATACATTAAAATGTCCTATTTAGGAACAATTTTGTCTGTATGTACCAGTTTAATTTTTTGAAAATTATGATTTTAAATGCCGAACGTTAGTGAGGCCTACTGAGTCCCTAAGGATTTCTGCTTCTGCTTTTCAAAAATAGCAATTTTCCTTCAAGAATAATCTGTTTCAGATTAACTGATTAATTCCATGTCACCGTTATACGACAGGACAATGCAGATAAAATAAACACATAAAACATAACTTAAGCTGTTTATTGACTTATAACTAGACTTCGGATTTTAGGTAAAAACCTATTTTAATCCTTAAGTGATATATGGACGAAAACTTGTAACTTATATGCATGTTTCATAAGTGACTATGCCTAAAACTGATACTTTTATAGGACCTAAAACAGCCTATTTTTACGTTAGAGCGGAATATTGCCTTTTTGCTTGTTTTTCCTCTTAAAGTTCAAAATAAGTTATTTTTTGTTATAAATTCTAGCATTTATTTTCAGTTCGTACTAAACTTTTAGCTCGGAATGTGCAGTACATGACACATTTGTGACGTGGTTAAATAGTAAGGAATGTTTCGTCTTCAGTAGAAAAATGGAATTCCCAAGAAAATGTAGTGTTTTTCTCCCGACTCCCACATCCAGTCACAAAAAATCAAAAACAAAAAACAAACAAACAAACAAAACAAAAAAAGTAGTTCTCTGAATATGCTAGTATGATATGCGTAGCTTCTGGGTGCAGGGATTAGGTTTTCACTGTTATGGTAGTAATACAGGCCCTAGTAATAGGTCTGTATAATTCTGTGTACCATAATTCTGTGTTTTATCATGATTATTGATTAATGGTGACTTCAATAAATATAATATTCTGCATTGCAATTGGTATATTTCAGAAAATTGTCAACTTAGCGATTTTATAAGAGACTATTTTACGATTTTTTAGAACCTATTTTACAATTTTTGGAGCCTATTTTAGGTACCTAAAACAACATTTTTAGAGACCTAAAAGTCCGAAGTCTACTTATGACAAATTTTATTTTAGAGTAAATTTAGAAAGTAAAAAATAAAACCTGGTCGGCCGCCCCTCCCTCTCGTCGGACCCACGTAACGTTTTGCTGTTATTCCAAAGGAGAATCTATCACCAATAACCATCCAGCAGAGATTAGAGGAAGAATTTCCAACTTATTCAGGTTTTTCTTATTTCTTTTGAAACCGGGAGTTGTTGTGAATGTAAATCAGGTGCCTCCCCTCTATATAGGGGCGTCTGGTCTCCTCCCCTGTAGGGATTTGTTTTCCTACTAGTACCGTAGTATCGCCGAGATTTCAATCTGATTTCGTTACGTGCTTCAAATGTACACGAGGATATTTTGACTGAGATTGCGTCTCGATATATCCAGGATAACACGACACATTATTCATACGTTATCTGGGATAAGTTGTGCTTGTGCTTAACGTCTAATGTAGTTAAGCAATAGACAAAGTGCATCCCATATTCAGAATATACAGTATTCAGATTCCTTGCTTTGTTCGCGTGAACCAATCAGGACCCTGTTTCATAACTTTTACACTCGTATTATTAACAAATACATAATAATATTAGTTAATAATATTAGCAAGGCCCGGATTATGATGACCTAAAATTGTTTGAAAAATGACCCTAGATTTTAAAGAAAATTACTTAATAATTATAAAAAAATTACCTAAAAACTGTTATTTGATTTATAAAAAATTATTATTGTACACTCAAAGTTATAGACTAGTTTTTACATAATTGTAAAAACTGTAAATAACTGTAATTTTGTGAATGTTCTTTTCTCACGGAAATTTATACTGGCACTGAGGCATTGGTGAGTCAAAATTCGGCATTTCCTTTTGTGGTCTGTCGGATTATATTGTTCTTTATTGAGGGTAAACAGTAGTTTGCACTCTCAAATCCAAGCAGGTGGCAGACTCTGGTGCCAAGTCAATCTAATAACAATAGTGTGCGACTTAATAACAATACTAATACTGTATAATACAAAATTTTGGCGTTTGTTTGATTCTCACTTCCGTCTGAGACATGTCAACACTTTAACGCCGAATTTTTCCTTCTTGCATTAAACAAACAACACTTCAAAGACAGCACCGCTAGTGACGAAAAAAAAGTTAATACACTCAATGTAAATACATGAAAATGACTAAATAAGGAAGCAAATGACACGAAAATGACAAAATAATGACCTAAAATTGAAATAAATGCCCTAAAAATATAAAATGGCAAAAAATGACAAAAATGACCTAATAAAAATGCATTTCTATAATCTAGAGGCCATGATTAGTACTTATCCACGAGTTGGCAATGTCTATGCAGCATCAATAAAAATATGACATGTCATTAGAATCCGGGCCCTGGTTATTAGTAGGGGCGGATTTCTATGACCTAAAAAATAGGATATATGCATGCATTTATGACCTAAAAACATTAAAATATGACCAATAAAATTTAAGATATAACTTTACCACTTACATATTATGAATGTTTTTTTAAGTTTCATTACAATTCATTTTCTTAAAATATAGTGTTAATTATTTAAAATATAAGTATCTCAATTCTCAAAAAGTATCAGTATAATGCAAAATTTACAAAATATGATATGAAACTTCAAAATTTCTTTAATATGCACACAAATATGCCAAAAATATGACCTAAATATGCATATTCGTACTAAATATGCTACAATAGTTGAAAATTTCCTAAATATGCAGTTATATGCACAATAAAAGCCGTTCCATTTTCACCAGGATGCTTGGAATCTGGTTTAAATTAGTCGGAAACCTGAAATAATGCAAAGGGGAAAAATATGACATGTCATAGAAATCCGCCCCCTAATTATTATTATGTAATTCTTGTTTTTGCCCTGGCCTTATGGCCTTAACTCCGCCATGTTAAATAAATAAATAAATATCCCCAAGTGCTGCCAAAATAAGTAGGCCTAATATTTTTGTTTCGAAACAATATATAAAGTCTATTATTGTGTTGTTTTAATCCGCTAGTATACAATGCTACATGTATGTATTTCTGCGAAATAAGTGCGAAATTACATTGTAAGGGTCATTTATGTAAATAATGTGACAGGAAAATAAACAAATAAATCTTATGAAGCTGTTAATGAGCTCTTTATTTCAACAGTGGCTGGTCAGAGGGTACCATAAATCCTAAGAAAGTGTTCGATATGGAGAGAAGAATTCCATGTTTTAATCGTATAAACCCATACAGTTTCTTATGTGGTTATGATTAATTTCAGAAACATTTGATAACCAGTATAAGAGACAAAATTAAGAGGCTGACTGCCTGCAAATTTTGTTAGCAATGCAAATAAAATTTCCACGCTTTGCCAATGCAGCTATTCAGGTAATCTGATCACTAGACTTCGGATTTTAGGTAAAAACCTATTTTAATCCTTAAGTGATATATGGACGAAAACTTGTATATGCATGTTTCATAAGTGACTATGCCTAAAACTGATACTTTTATAGGACCTAAAACAGCCTATTTTTACGTTAGAGCCTAATATTGCCTTTTTGCTGGTTTTTCCTCTAAAGTACAAATAAGTTATTGTTTGTTATAAATTATAGCATTTATTTTCAGTTCGTACTAAATTTTTAGCTCGGAATGTGCAGTACATGACATATTTGTGACGTGGTTAAATAGTAAGGAATGTTTCTTCTTCAGCAGACAAATTCCTTGGAATTCCCAAGAAAATGTTGTGTTTTTCTCCCGACTCCCACATCCAGTTAAAAATAAAAAAGTAAGCTAGTTCTCTGAATCACTGAGGGATACAAGGGGTTGAATATGCTAGCGTGCGTAGCTTCTGGGCGCAGGGATTAGGTTTTCACTGTTATGGTATTAATTAATACAGGCCCTAGTAATAGATCTATATAATTCTGTGTACCATAGGCCTATATCTGTGTTTTATCATGATTATTGATTAATGGTGACTTCAATAAATAATATATTATGCATTGCAATTGAGATATTTCAGAAAAATTGGCAACTTAAAGATTTTATAAGAGACTATTTTACGATTTTTAGAACCTATTTTCCAATTTTTAGAGCCTATTTTAGGTACCTAAAACAGCATTTTTAGCGACCTAAAAGTCCGAAGTCTACTGATCACTTATCAATATGGTGGATGTAGAACGCTTTTTCAGAAAATACAATTTAAGTGTCACAGATAGCCGGAACAGGTTAAAGAAGTGTATTATTGAAATTTCTTCAATGTTAATTTTTTATTATGTGTGCTGAATGCTGACTTTAAATGCATGTAGGCAAATACATGGTACAGTGTATATATTTTGACGTGGGCTTTAGTGTTCACAAGTTTATGTTCCTTTATACCCGCTTATATGCTTGAAATTATTGTAACTGGAAAATCAATAAAATGCACTCGATAACGCACTAATTTGTAAAACCTAATTTTCCAGTAATAAAATTGTTTCATTCCAAATCGCCACAAAATGCTAAATTTTAGCATTAAATTTGGTATAAGATGCTAAATTTTATTTTTAAAGTGCTAAATCTTTATTTTTAAAGTTCTAAATCTTTGTTTTTAATTGCTAAAATCTACCATCCCTAATTATAAATAACTAGCTTAAAACGCCCGGCGTCGCTCGGGTTTTGTGTTTTGTAAATTCGAAAATAACTTATAAGTCCTTATATAGGTACGCTATTTAGAATTGGAAATGAGGAACAACGACTTATCACACTCAAACTATTCCCTCAGAAAACGATAAAAAAAGCTTTTTATGGCTTATAGCAGATCCCTGCGGCTTCGGCCACGATAATTAATCGAAAGATTAACAATTAAGAGCAAAATAATTGAAATATTGAATTTATTAACACTTTGCACGCGAAACATTCATAGGACTAAACTAAACTATTGATAGGCCAAATTAATGAAACAGCTATCAATCCGGCTTTGAAGTGAATTCCACGATTAGAAAGCGTAGCATGGGAAAAATAACCTCAGATTCGAGTTTCCTGGCCCGGAAAACCTCTGCATAGTGAGTGTCGTCTAAATAGAACAATGTTTAGGCATTGAGACCTATATTCATTAGGCCTATCTCTCTTCCGTCTAAGTTGAAAATTTCATATATCTGCGTGCCTTGACATTATAAAGAAATAAATCGACCAACGTAGGCTTACAACATTCAAGCAATCGCGATGCTTTTTTTTTTCAAAGGTATGACAAAGAGACAAAGACAACTGCAACTGATTTGACGATTGAAATGTATTACTGAGAACCGATGCAGCGAAAGCGCAAAAAAAAAAAAAAAAAAAAAAAAAACCTTTCCTTCCCGCTTTTCGCTCATAACTCGCGAAATAAAGCTAACATTTAACATGTACTATGCCTTCGCGGGAGTGTACTCAACAATTTCCCAAAGTTTCATGGCGATCGGATGAATGGTGTAGTAATGCATAAAGGACAGACACACATACAGTACATTCGTTTTTATCACCGCCGTCTCGAGAATTACACTGCCTGTCCTATGCTTTATTTTAACATGGAGTTCAGAGTATTGTTAAATTGCCTAATTTATCCAGTAGAGGCGACAGAGTTCACACCCAGATTGCAGGAATCACTAATCAAAATAAGCATTAAACAGACACAGATACTTGTGTTATTTGTTTAGAACGTAATATTATTCCAGTATATGACACTTACCTTGAAATGGAATTTTGGAGCAATAATTAAAATAAATGTAAATTAATTAGACGCATTGATAGACTATATTATGAGCACCGCCGTCTCGAGGAGTAATACAGTTTAGAAGGCAGTGATTATGAGACGGCGGTGACAGCACTACATAATCAACAATGTCGTAGCAAAAAACAAGAAGCAGTCTGGGTGTGAAAGGTGCTGCCATCTGTAATGTCGCCGAGTACGCAAAATTAGCCGTATAGGACAGGCAGTGTATACACGATTAATACAGTTTAGAAGGCAGTGGTTTTTATATAGATAGATATATAATACCTGCCATGTTTGAATCTATAGTAACCATGCAAATATCCATGGAAACACAGACTATGTAATTTATCCGGCGAGTTGTTCTAAATCCAAAGTGATCAGTCCGATAAAACTTTTGAAGGTTCGTATAAAATTCTAAGTAAATCAGCAACTACCTGTTTTATTTTCGGAAGCCTGTCCACCTCCAGTTAGTGAATTCAGACAGCTACATGGCGAGGAAGGTGAGCGTACTGCTGCAGGTCACAAAGGCCATTCGCTTCTTCCGAGAGGCAAAGGGTTCGACACGTACAAAAATCGTAAAATACGTGCAGGAGAAGTATGATGACATTTCAGACTCTCAGATAAAGCTGGCTGTGGATAAAGGGGTAGCTTCTGGGGTGTTAGAGCTTTATAAGCGTAGAGTGCGTATCGCGATACGCGACCGTGGACATAAGCAGAGAAAGACGCGCCTGGTAAAGGGCTTCTGTCTTGCCGGACCGAAGAAAGGCACAAAGACTGGCCTGATAAAGGGCTTCTGTCTTGCCGGACCGAAGAAAGGCACAAAGACTGGCCTGATAAAGGGCTTCTGTCTTGCCGGACCGAAGAAAGGCACAAAGACTAGCAGAACTTGCTCGAAGAAGTGTCATAAAAGACGTAAGAGTACTATTTCACGCCGAAAGGCTGCGTGGCCCAAAAAACGCCAGAGGTCTGTTCCCAGAAAGAAGGGTCCCTCATTTAAAGCGGCGATTTCCTTTCGGCGGGTGAAGAGTTTTTGTCTTAGACAGAGGAAAAGGTCTCCAATTCGGAAAAAGGTCTGCTGTCCAAAAAAAGTCAGCAAATCCTGCAAAAGAAAAGCGGATCGATATGAGAATACGCGTAAGCGACGTTGTCTAAGGGAAAATGAGTCGTGTCCTAAAAGACGGAAAAGGTCTTGTTCAAGCGAAGAAGCTACATGTTCCACAAAACGCAAGAGATCTGGTTGCAGAAAGAAGGATCACTCATCTAAAGCAGAGAGTTCCTCTCGGTGGGAGGAGGGTTTTTGTCTTAGACAGAGGAAAAGGTCTCCTCTTCGGAAAAAGGTCTCCTGTCCGAAAGAAGGCAGCAAAACCTGCAAAAGAAAAAGGAACCGCTCTTGTTCATGCAAAAAAGCTACGTGTACCACAAAACACAAGCGATCTTCTTCCACAGAGAAGAGCCGTAACAGCAGTGAACATGAGAACAAAGAGCAAGGGACAACAACCAACCCTCAAGAACCAACTCAGGAGACTGCCAGGCATCCCGAAGAGTCGAAACCTGAAACAAACTCTAGTTCCGAGAAGAAAGTGCAACCTTCCCCGCCAGAGAACCAACAATCTCAATCGTCCCCGAATTCAACAACATCTCCAGATGAAGGAAGTACTCCGGAAGAATCAGAATCCATGGAAGAATCAGCACCCGCAGAAGAATCAACTCCCCCAGAGGAAGCAACACTGCTGGAAGATTCAGCATACTCTGAAGAATCTGAATTCTCTGAAGGATCAGAATCCTCTGAAGAAGCAGATTCCTCTGAAGAAGCAGAATCCTTGGTAGAAGCAACTCTCCCGGAAGAAGCTACGCCTCCGGAAGATTCAGCATTTTTGGAACAAGCAGAAACTTTGGTACAAGCAACACCTTCGCAAGATTCAGCATTTTTGGAACAAGCCGAAACCTTGGTACAAGGAACACCTTCGGAAGATTCAGCATTTTTGGAACAAGCAGAAACTTTGGTACAAGCAACACCCTCTGAAGACTCAGCATTTTTGGAACAAGCAGAAACTTGGGTACAAGCAACACCTTCTGAAGATTCAGCATTTTTGGAACAAGCAGAAACTTTGGTACAAGAGACTCACCTGGAAGAAGGAACACTCCCAGAAGATTCAGCATCCTCACAAGAAGCAACTCTTGCGAAGGAAGAATCAACACCTCCGGAGGAATCAAAGCCTTCTGAGGAATCAACACCTGCTGAGGAATCAGCACCTCCGGAGGAATCAAAACCTTCTGAGGAATCAACACCTGCTGAGGAATCAACACCTCCGGAGGAATCAGCACCTCCGGAGGAATCAAAACCTTCTGAGGAATCAACACCTGCTGAGGAATCAACACCTCCGGAGGAATCAACAGCCTCGGAAACATCAACACCCCCTTCACAGGAAGACAAGAAAAATAATAACACAGGCAACTTTCCATGGTTTGGATGGTATCGTTAATATTATGTCAAAAATATTAGCCAAGGTTTGATGCAAAACGAAAAGTTAAATATGATTGTTTTTTTTTCTCATGCGTATTAATGGTTTACCCACTAGACAAAAAATAGCGTGCTACAAATTTTGGAAATATATTTGAGTAATTATCTAAGCACTCACTCATCTGATTTATAAATAAACCATACTAGAGGAAATTCAGATTGGTTTTTAATTTACCCTTAATTTTATTTATTTACTCTTGTAGAATTAAGGCCATTAAGCAATCTCTCCACTCTACTAGACTCTACTATCAGTAAGATTTGTAGACAATACAAATCTTACAAATAAACCCCAGATAATATACAACTTAACAACTGAGAGATGAAGGTCCATGTGCTAGTATGAAGTAACTTAAAATGTAAAATGACTTTAAAATGATTATGCCCGGTTTCTACAAACTAGTGAATTACCTATGGGTAAATTACCCATGGACAAATTAGTTCCATTTAACCTACAATGATATAATGAGCAAGGCCTTGGAGTTGTACAGTTAATTTAATTCAGAAGGCTTTGATTCTCATTGTTTAAATATTACTATTGATCCTATGAAAGGTTAAATTTTATCCAGCCATCCATGAAAGGATAAATTAACCCGAAGATTTACCCTTGGAAAGATCTAGCCCAAGTTTGTAGGAACATTTTTTCTGTCATTTTCATATTTATCCAGAGGACATTGATCTAGAAACTCGCTACAAGTGTATGTGATTGCTATCTTTAAATTATTTGTGTTTGTGTGGTGTTATTTTTGTGAAAATTCTGTCCATTGGATAATTTACCCATAGGTAATTCGCGAGTTTATAGAAACCGGCCATGTCAAGCATTTTAAGCATCTTAAATTTTAATTAAATGAAGTTTAGGGGATACGGTACTGAGTTTTATCCCTCAGAGTTTTAAATGTATCCTCATGAAATTTTTATTTGAGATACTGTTTTTTTTTTATTAATTTATTTTTTTTTATTTATCCAAAATGGCATCATTCCATTTCATGACTGACCACAGGGGTCCTGAATGCCTCAATATTACAATATTAACAACATGCAATATAAATAACATAAGTACGGTATACAATTAGGATACTGATTTACAGGATACAATTAGGATTTACTGATTTAAGCTGCTTAACTCAGCTGGAGGAGTATTAATAGCCTTCTGTTTAAGTGGAATACAGGTGCCTGTGTAGGATACAAAGCGAGTCCTTTATTATCCCCACAAGTATGGTACGCACAAGTTCCATGGAGAGAAGATAATTCCATGTGAATTTCGATAAAGTGCCTCTGCAACCAAACAAAAGACCAGTCACTGACCAATGACTCAACTTGATACCATAACGTTCATCAAGGTCTAGAAGACATGGTTCGTAAATTGATTTCTTCTCTTTGTAAACTGCAGAAGCCTGGTTCACATCAATTTCAAATCTTATAGTAACATCATATTGGCTTCAACTAACAAATTCAGCATAAAAACTCTACATAATTTGGAACATAGAGAATAGAGATAAAATTCCCCCCAACAAGAATTCAAGCATTTATGAGCTAAAATTTCAAAGACTGTGGAAAATTTTATATTGGCAAGAAAAAAAGAAATTTGACTGTAAGGCACAAGGAACACTTATGGAATATAAGGTACAAACAATTGGACAAATCTATGGTTGCCCATCACTATTGGACCAATGAACTTTAGTTTGAGGATGACATAAAATTATTAAAAGTTGTACATAAACTGGTTGATCTAACTATATGGGAAAAAATCTTCATCCAAAGAAATAAGAATAATTTAGCAAATTTTGACATGCCAAAGGAAAGTCCCCTGAATGATCCATCCTACAGAGACATCTATTGGCTCAACAACGGACCTGGCAGTGGACCTCATCTGAGGATGCAAGCAAGTTGCTTGTGAAACGTGTTATGTGTAAGTAAACACTTAAAAGTGAAGTTTGAGTGATAAAATGAAGTTTCTTATCAAACGAAAACTGATTTGTGGTAAAAACATTTTATAGATTTCGAAGTGCTTACTAAACACACAAAACTACTTAAAAGTGGAATGATAATTCTCTTACACTGGACAGGTGGAAAGGTGAAGTCAGACTGGAAAATTCAATGCCATAGCCGGGAATTGAACTAGGATCTTCGGCTCTCCGTGTCACTGCTCTTACCAATTGAGCTTCCATGGCAACATGCCAAATGACTAACAGATCCTGGTCTTCTTTTCTGATATTCAGTTTAAACGATTATAATATCCAGTGACAAAGCAGCATTTGCCTTTGCAAATGAGGAAACTATGAAAAACTACAATTAATTGGCCAGCCACAGATTCGATTTGAACCCAGGACCTCTTGCCTATTAGCATGTACCACCTCGCTGTAATTGCTTTTGGTGTGTTCATTACAACTGAGCTAAACTGACTGCATTTCATAACAATAAGTAGATTATAGTTTTCTTGTTACTATAAGAAACAAAAAAAAATTACTATTTTAATGTTTGATCTGAAATTCACATTTAAGCCGTATTTATTTCATTTTTATCTTGATACCTATTAATTTACTATATATGCGAGAAAGTAAAATTATTGGCATAGCTTTCTTCTGGAAGGAAGTTGTAAAGCTCAGCAAGGCTTTTTCTATGATTCGTCCTTCATAAAATCATCGGCTTGGAGATCAATGATCTCCATTGAACATCTTCAATTTCACGCAAGCAGGATTCAATTCCTTAACGGGAAGGATGTGGCCTGCGGGCCATGTTTGGAAGACCCCTGTTTTAATGACACTGGTCAATAATGAATTTTCACCATAGGAACTAAATGTCCAGTGAGGTAGAGATTGATGTGCTGGTTTGAGATCGATTTTCACTTTTATCCTATCACACACAGTTTTCTATTCATTCATTATTTATTTATTATCCTCTCTTTTTATTTACAAGCAGCAAATTGAAATTACTGGATGTCAAATTACTGTGAAAGTCATTTTGTTACAGAGGTATAACCAACTTTGGACATTTTGACTTCACTGATTTCGAAACTGGCCATGAAAATGTTTGATTGGTTTTCATGTACAGCAAATGCCACTTAATGTAACTGCGGATAATGTTATCAGTCAGGTAATGTTATCACTTTTATGAAGTCCTATTCGGATTAATACTCATACATTGAAAAAATGTTGTTTATTGTGATCAAATCAAATCAAAGATTCAGTTTATGTTATCACAGATAGATACATAAGCATTCATGAGCCACAGATTATTGTCTCTGTTGGACACTACATGAGAATATTATAGGAGAAAAATTCCTCCGGCACTGGGACTTGAACCCAGGACCTTTGGCTATTCGCGCCAATGCTCTACCAACTGAGCTAAGCCGGAGCCCAATTCACAGCGCCAGATGGAACTTCTCTCCTATGACTGATTGCCCTAATGGTCTACCTCACAGACAGACAAGTTATGTCATATGCAGTACTGTGAGGCACACTAAGTAGTGATTTTTGTGACCGGGCTCCCACTGTTATTGTACAGTTAACATTCAAGATAGATACATAGCTCAGTTGGTAGAGCATTGGCGCAAATAGCCAAAGGTCCTGGGTTCAAGTCCCAGTGCCGGAGGAATTTTTCTCCTATAATATTCTCATGTAGTGTCCAACAGAGACAATAATCTGTGGCTCATGAATGCTTATGTATCTATCTTGAATGTTAACTGTACAATAACAGTGGGAGCCCGGTCACAAAAATCACTACTTAGTGTGCCTCACAGTACTGCATATGACATAACTTGTCTGTCTGTGAGGTAGACCATTAGGGCAATTAGTCATAGGAGAGAAGTTCCATCTGGCGCTGTGAATTGGGCTCCGGCTTAGCTCAGTTGGTAGAGCATTGGCGCGAATAGCCAAAGGTCCTGGGTTCAAATCCCAATACCAGAGGAATTTTTCTCCTATAATATTCTTATGTTATCACATTTTCCTTTTTACGGCTTTATTTCCAATTACTTTATGCCTTTCAAAATGTTAGGATTTCATTTCTAACTCAACTGTATTGTGTTGTATTAGAAGTAAGGATAGTGTTCCCAGCTTATAGGATGACCAGTGCGAGGGGGTGGCATTACATAACTTTCTCTTTTACGCAATGAAACATGTTTCATCCCATAGTTAAGTTACAGCTTTTGATTTGTGAAGGTCACAGCGATGACATGCAGTGATTGTTAACAGTGTAAAACGAAAAGACTTGATCAGACAGGCATTAAAAGAATCTCCAAACAAACCAATACCTTCCTACTTACAATTTCCTTTCTACTACTAGGTGCATGACACAGAATTATCCCATGTCACTGTGTGAACGTGCTGGGGAGCAGAGCATGTAGCCTACAATACTTGCGACAGGTCTCTAGCGTACCTTATCTTATGTAACAATAATGGTGATTAAAATTCTTGGTTTCGCTACTGTCTTCAGATTTGAAATTTCGGGAAAAAACAATATTAGGTCACGCATTAGGCTCCTCCCATCAACTCTCCAACGGGACACATGTCTTTCTATTTGAACTACTACCATCGCCATCTACTGTGGGAAAGGTGAACTGGGAAAAAATTAAATACTTTATTTCTGAGAATATTATAGGAGAAAAATTCCACTGACACTGGGACTTGAACGCAGGACCTTTGGCTATTTGCGCCAATGCTCTACCAACTGAGCTAAGTCGGAGTTCAATTCACGGCGCCAGATGGAACCTCTCTCCTATGACTGATTGCCCTAATGGTCTATCTCACAGACAGACAAGTTACCGGTATGTCATATGTAGTACTGTGAGGTACACTAAGAAGTGATTTTTGTGACCGGGCTCCCACTGTTATTGCACAGTTAACATTCATCCAGTCATAGGAGAGAGGTTCCATCTGTTGGATGGATGGTCCTTAGCTTTCCACTGTGTATATTCTTAAGAAAATTGACTTTACCTTATTTAAAATCCAGTGGATGTCAGACTTTCAAAGATCGCTACGTTTCGACCTGAACCCCCAGGTCTTCCTCAGGCGAATACATCCAGTATTCGAAACGTAGCGATCTTTGAAATACTGGATGTATTTGCCTGAGGAAGACCTGGGGGTTCAGGTCGAAACGTAGCGAACTTTGAAAGTCTGACATCCACTGGATTTTAAATAAGGTAAAGCCAATTTTCTTGAGGTTCCATCTGGTGCTGTCAATTGAACTCTGGCTTAGCTCAGTTGGTAGAGCATTGGCGCGAATAGCCAAAGGTCCTGGGTTCAAGTCCCAGTGTCAGATGAATTTTTCTCCTATAATATTCTCCTATAATGTCCAACATATAATGTCCCTGTGGTTCATGAATGCTTATATATCTAACTTTATTTCTCCTTTATCCTCTTTCTCTCTACCTTTACCACCCTCTTCCTCCCTTTCTCTCACCTCCTCCTCCCTTTCTCTCACCTCCTCCTTGCTCTACCTATTTGGGACAAATTCCTAACCGTTAATTTCGGATCGACCGGGATTTGAACACATGACCAGTAGCACTGTAACCAGTAGCCTTAACCACTACACCACGAGTTATTGCTGACTGGTGAAGGGAAAATTCATCTAAGTGTAAAGAGCTTTAATACTTGATGGTCAAAGTGTCATTTTTGTAATATTTTATTTTATTTTATTTTTTTTTTTTAATATGATGCAAGGGTCATTTTCGTATCTCTGTGATTTTGAACATTTTTATATGTATATGATACAATAGTATACAATTAGTGAGCTGCAATGTCTGCATCGAGCAGCTTCATAACATAGGAAGGTGTGCTTTGCAAGGCTCGGAAGCAAGGGGAAGCAGCAGACGGAGCTTGGCTGGTTCACGGACTAAAGTTGTCTTTTGCTGAAATTTCTTGCCGTGCCCAAAACCAAACTCTATTTTATAGTTTCAAAAATTCCTCCTATAAAAAGGTACTAATTACTCACCACTTTAATCTCCTATGACATTTGGATAAGTTGTCAGTACTGGTAACCTGTAAATAACATTCATGGGGGGGAAAAACAAATATAAGGTGCACTTTCGCATGAGACGTATCCCGCCCAACCCACCTTCAGTGAAGCAGACCCTTTTATACCACGATCTAGCAAATTCTTCGAGCATGAACAGGCTGACAAACCGTTGGGTACAAGGCAAACCTGTGGGTACAAGGCAATTACTCTTGCATTTTTAATATTTGGTACAAGGGGCACTCTCGAATGTTTAATATTTGGTACAAGGGGCACTCTTGCATTTTTAATATTTGGTACAGTCGGGAGTGTCGTCAACAATATACAAGGATAGTTTGTCACCCTGCTTCGCTGAAAAACAAAATGTGAATATCGAGTGGAAGGAGCTTAAAGAGCACCTTGTATTTGTCTTTCGCCCATTCATGTTACCGGTATATTTACAAACACACAGGTAGGTTACAGGGATTATTTCTTACAGGTTTAGGAACACCAAAACACATTTAACAACAAAAATTAACCATGACAAAAATTTTTACTCCCTCATAACACACTTAACAGTAAAACCTTTTGACGAAGCTACTACAGTACCAGTACTATATTGCACATTTTATAACTTACAGTTTTCAAATCTTATTTGCATATAATTAGAGCTCTGAGGCTCAAGTATGTAGCCAAGACTTTTGTAGAACGGAATCATCTTATCCTTGCAATCGAGTGTGATCTTGTAACAGTTCAGGTGTTCCGCTAGCAGTGTGATTGTTGTGATTATCAGTTTCCCCAGTTGTTTTCCACGGTATTGGTCGTTGACAACCACATCTTCCAGACGTCCCCTTACAGCACAGTTGTGAATAAACTTCTGCTCCACCACAAGCGTAGCTGATCCCACGATCTGTCCAGATTGCGTATCTTCTATTACTGTCACATAGTATGTATTGGGGCATGCCTTCATTGCTTCAAACCGTTTTTGAAAATCATCTCTCGATATATCTCCTGTCTTCGTAAGCTGGCCCAGCAGCTGGATGAAGCCTTTGTCATAGTCTGATAGACAGAGAGGTCGCACACGTAAATCATCACCGGGATGGGTTGCTGAAATTGCTGGTTCAAATTTTGTAGAACTTCGTGAAAAATCCAACTTGTTGAGAAGTTCTGGATCGTACAAGGGTTCGCAGTCATTTTCAATATGTTGTCCCATCTTGCAAGCCACAAGTTATCTACCGAACTTCCTACTTACAATGGATCACGTTCTTCCTGCAATCAAGTAGTTCACCTTGATCTTAGCCGATAATCAACTTTCATCCATTATAATCCCGTTACAAACTTCAATGTCAATACTTTACACTGCCTTCGTTAATAATGCCTGTCACAGTTTACAGTTCAATAAATTTTAAACTTAACTTATTCAGATGAGTACGTCAAGGTCTTTTCTACATCTGCAAACTATGTACGAAGTGTGTCACAACTTGTATTTGCTTAGAAAAGCGTATTTTTCTGGCATTTTTATGAAGATGTAACTAGTTTCCAGCTGTCAGTTCAGTGCCACGTGAATAATCGTGGCTTAGAAAATCGTGGCAGTGCCATCGCCCACTTGATCGTATGATGTTCACGCCGTGTCAGGGTTGCCATACGATTTCATAGATTTATACGACCTACGACGCAACCATGAATCGTACGTCTATTTGTACGACTATTTTTAACATAGCGTTTTATATATTTTCTTTTTATTCAATCTACTGACGAATTTTATATTTTGATATATATCCAGCTTTTTCTTTTCTCATGGTTTTGTTATAAGCATGTTGCTAAAATTAATACGATTGGAAAGCAGTCATGATCCTTTTGCAATAATTACAAACTGTGGCAAATACTCTTCATTTAAATTTAATGTATTTTATCAAATTTAGTACATCGGAAGATAAAACATGCCCATATTATTTACAAATAAGATAATTTATTGACAAATACATGACATAATTAAGGTGTAGGCCTATAATATCGATTAATTATAATTGTTGTTGTTATTATTATTATTTTTATTTTTATTTTATAATTATATTTATTATTGACGCAATGCGCTCATTACACTGAAAAATCACAAAGTATACGACAGTTTTAACTATCATACGACTATTTTCGAATATTGGTACGACTGTTCTACGTTTCTGATCTGGCAACCCTGCGCTGTGTGTCAAAATGGCCATGACAATTGGCTTGTAGCAATATTATTTCCTTTCATAGTTTTAAGGACACACTCTATCCACAATGTTAAGTTGTTAAATACACGGTAAAGTCATCAGTTGTCAGGACAGTGCAAATTTTGAATGTAGATCACACACCCAATTGTCTGCAAACAAGAACACATGTGGTAACGTACCGGTATTTTCTGTATTTATTCGAAAAATAATTTGAAATTTGACAGGTAGGCCTACTACTAAATGCCTATTATAAGTTTAAGGGCACCTCACATTAAGTGAAATATTGTAGTAAACAAGAGATCTTACGGCTTGTCATGTGGGTAAGGTTATGATGAAGTAGGCCTACCTAGCCTATCATAAAAGGTCTACTTGGGTAGTCTTTGAATAAAGCACAAATAGGTAGGAAGAGTAAAGAGAAAGTGAGGAAAGAGGAGGAAAAGGAGGAAAGTAAATTAATAATTTATTTAATTTTTCCCCATTTCATCTTCTGACTACTAGATGGTATTGCTAGTAGTTCAAATGGCAGCCCCTACTAAACCCCTCCTTCCCAGGTGGGTCCCATTAGTGAGTTGAATGGTGGGGGCTACTGCTTGAATTATAACTATTTTTTCCCGAAATGTTAAATGATATTTGGCAAGTTAGTAGGTCTACTTTGCGACTCACTCTACTCCACTCGCCTCTCGCCTGGCCTCTTCCCCGCCTGACTGCTTGCCGCGTGTTGCCTGCCCCGCTTCAATGCAGCGCATGCCACCATGCCTGTAGCCGCTGCTCAACGCCAGTAATGCAGAGTTGCAATTGACATGTCACCTAATATTTCACAATCATAAAAAGACCCTTGCACCTCCTCATAATATTTCACAATAAAAAAAAGACCTCTACAAGAAAATTGAAAAACTTTCAGGCACTATGCGAAAAAGGAGGATAAATTTCTATGGTCATCTTCTCAGAATGGACTCTGTTAGATTAACCAAACAAATCTTTGACTTCTTCTGCAACCGCAAAACAAAATCCAACTGGTTTTAAAAAACTGAAAAAGACCTAGATGAGTTAAAAATTACAGAAAATTCACTACTCGATCGAACGGCTAAAATAATAACTTTAAGACGAAAATGCAAGGTTCTAAGACAGGTCGACACTGAAGTCCAAACCTATTATCTCTGAAGAAGAGAGGAAAAGAAGATTAGAAATAATGAAGAAATACTGGGCACTTAGGAAGGAACAACACACAAAGAAATGACTGGTTAAGCGTACCCCAAAGAGGGTGAAATGAAAGAAGAAGAAGAATTAACTTTATTTAGTAGGCTGATCAGACGGTAGATTAATCAGTCACCTCGATTAAGCACCATTTTAAATCGAATAATTTTCTCTTGTGTTACAGAAATGGCTACTTGTACATAGAAAGAAACTCGGAGTGACTTCTGGTAGCATTGGGAAGGTCTACTAAGTACTGGTAATCCTCCAGGCTGTGATGTTCTAACTGAAGAAAGTTCCCAGGAAATGGAGGAAGAAGTGGAATTTAAGCTTGAAGTAAGTAGCACCGATTTTTGAAAAACATTGGCTCGAAAATTTTAAAATGTCCATACTCTCACACTTTCTTTGCAGTTTATGTCTTATTACAGTGTTTCCGAACAGTTTTTAATGCCTGTCCTGTCTATGAACATGTCATCGCTCTTGTCGAGTATACTTATGGAATAACACAGTGTAAACTCTAGGACATTTCTGTAACTAATAACTAATATATAACTATTTTGATTTTGTGAATGAACAGTGTTAATTCAAAGTTGTAAAGTAGGCCTACATTGTATGAATGCTAGAAGTGTATTCTGCCATGGTAAGGAAGAAGGGGAAAAAATAGTTTTATGCTGCCCGCTAGGCTCCTCCCACGAACTGTCTAACGCGACCTGCCTCGGAAGGCAGAGAGATTCAATGTGAGACATCAGCATCGCGCTATTCAGTATATTGCTCCTAAACTAACATAACGTTGCTAACCTAACAAAACCTGTCACTGACCTAGAATTTACCTATCATTATTTAACTAAATGCAGAAGCTTTTTACCCTTTACACCTCTCATAAAACAGCATTACGACTATCAAGGAAGCCATGGCTCGGAAGCGAGGAGAAGGAATCGGCGGGCTAGTCAAGTCTAATACCAAATTCAGAATGCCCTCCTAAATTAATATCACTGTTCATAACCTAACTGCCACTGAACTAGAATTTCGGGAGAATTCAGAATGCCCTACTAAATTAATAAAGTAATTTCACTACGGTACAATTGTAATTTTTGTAACTGAGCGAGTACATAGCCATGAAAGGAGATGTAGGGGAAGCAAGCAGTAGCGTGCGCATTGGCTCGGAAGCGAGGGTCAGCAGGGGAAACGAGCGGGCGGGCGGGCGAGAACGGGTGGAGCTTCACTGGGGTGCAGCATATATCTATCTTGATTGATATGATTTATTTGTTCTAATACACTTTACACTGGCCCTTAAGTTATACACTTTCGAAAAGGAGCCGTACCTACCTTCCGGTTTCTGGCAGGTCCTTTTCCATATAATACATGCATACATAATTAACACACGGCAGATAGTTCAACGTCATCAATCACATTAGTTTTCGTACTTAAACACTACCTTTATTGAACTGCCGTTCGTATATCTTCATAGGGCACACGCTATCATGGACGCTGGAGACGTGTGATGGATGTGATACTAGACACTAAATTATTATTTGATCCTCAACTCCCTAATCTTACAATAATGATTTGAACTATTCTACTTTCTCCCTATACTCCTTGGCAATTCACTCATAATGAACCTTAATCTATTTAAATTAACACTTCTTCACAAGTTGCTATTTGAAAACTCCCGGCTAAGTTCTATTGTTTGAAACTTAATAATCTGGTACGGCTTCTGGTGGTTATCGTTGAGTCATCAGTGGTTCCGCTTGCAGCAGCAGATGACTCGTCCTTGCTAGCTGGCTCTCTCAGCTGTTCTTCTTGGCGGTTAACTCCAGTTGGTGACGTCGTGCAGCATATATCTATCTTTCGCTGAAGAAGGCAGTAACTACATGAATTTGAATTCTGAGAAAATTGAGATCAAAGTTTAATCAAATTCTCTTTACTTTCTACTTTATGGATGACATTGAAATCGACACAGTAACTATAAAACAAACAGGAAAGTTTATATCTGGCATGAAACTTTTTTTTTGGTGCATGCTCTCCAAAGAGATTGCTTCTCGGACTGCTAACATGCTGTAAAGTAGCACTTTTTTGACCTTGGCCGGTAAAGTAATTTTATCAGTAACAAGGAATCATTTTACTGCTTTTTAGGGTTTATTACAATGCAGAACATCGAGATGATTCCAACAATATCAGAAACTCCATATTTTTATGAGAATATTATAGGAGAAAAATTCCTCTTGACACTGGGAGACAGGTTCCATCTGGTGCTGTGAAGTGAACTCTGGCTTAGCTCAGTTCGTAGAGCAGTGGCACGGATAGCCAAAGGTCCTGGTTTCAAATCCCAGTTTCAGAGGAATTTTTTCCTACAATATTCTTATTTAATGTCCAACAGAGACAATAATCTGTGGTTCGTGAATGCCTATATAACATTCATATTTTTAATTTCTGCAGTTACGAGTTGGCAGTGTCAGTCTGTAATAAGTGTAATTGTTTGAATGCTTACAGAAAGTGATGATATGCATGAAGGAAGAACCTCAGGAAGAAGACATTGAAAATCCAGGTTCTGCAGCGAGTTGCCATGGAGATGATGTGAAAGAGGACCCGGAACTTATCTACCCAGATGTTCAGATAAAAGTGCAAGAGGTGAGTTAGTTTATACACAAGCATTCAGTTCATATAATACACCATTATCCTCTTTCTGAGTCAAATGTATAGCTGGGTCCGCGTTTATTAACATTTTACAACAACTCTCAGTCATAGGAGAGAGGTTCTATCTGGCGCTGTGAATTGAACTCTGGCGTAGCTCAGTTGGTAAGAGCATTGTCATGGATATCCAAAGGTCCTGGGTTCAAGTCCCAGTGTTAGAGGAATTTTTCTTCGATAATATTATCATATAATGTTCAACAGAGACTAATCTGTGGTACATGAATGCTTCTGCATATATCTGTCAAATTTACCCCGTTGATATTTACATGTGTATAAAAGTAAATGGACTTGACATGCAAACTGACTGTTGAATTTGACATTTTAACATGTTGAAAACATGTCAAGTCAGTTGTAAGGTGTCTGGTTTAGTTAACAGATTTTTTAATTCAACATAGAGGAAGCTAGAGTAGGCTTTATTTCTACATGTTTTCGATTATAACAATAACAGTTTAGGATATCAATTAAAATGCGGAGGCTTTCATGGGCTGTATCATGAGCGAAGCAATCTTCCAGGCTATTAAGCCTTAACATTTTGCTCGCTAATGTGGTGAGCATCTGCAGAGGCTGCTCGAAAACCCGTTATATATTCTGAACATCAGAAAAGCGTCAAGTCATACATATACTTTGTATTATTTTTCTTATTTCCACATGCAGGAACGTATGGAAATTATTTATTGAAAGTTACGTACCGTATATTTCTGCAGATAAGGCAAGATATGAATTTTCATCAAAGTTTTATAGTTTTAGCGTATATTTCTCCTATAAGAAGACCCCCCAAACTATCAACGGCCTATGAATTTATGTTTATGAAACAACTTCAAAAACTTTCATTTTTGTTTCAGTTTTCTGGTTGTTCACAAAAATGTTGCCAACCATCACACTATTATAATCCATAGGGTGGGTAGTAGAAATTAGGGCAAAATGACTACAGCGAGTTAAAAAGACTGTTGGCTACCCTTACAGGAACAAAGCTTCCTCGATATTTTTTTCAAAATGGCGTCATTGAGCACAGTCACATCACAATGGAACAGAACGATACGCGCATTATGCCTGATTGCATGTGATACACGTACCAGTATGTAGGGAAAAATGAAAAAAATACCAAAAATAGGTTTTATTTTGAAGATAATGGCATTGGTGGTTTTATTCACGAAATTCAGTTAATTCGGGGCTTACATTTGCCCTCAAATGGTACCTAACATCTTAATATATCAATATAATGTAATTTTGACATCAGAATATATCATTTGAAGACCACAGGGAAAGAACATGCGATGTACATTTTTCACGGAATTGAGATACGAATGAAATCTTTTTCCTCTTTGAAGGGTCTTCTTAACCGCCTATACAGTAGAACCCCAATAATTCGAGCTAATTGGGTCTGAGGCTACCTCGAATTACAAAAAACTCGGATTATACGGAAATTTCACTAAATCAATGGGTAAATCGCAAATAAATGTTTAGGTAAAAGGAACATTTTGGCACGGAAAAGGACCGAAAACAGAATAGCTGGTCCCTGATTGGTCGACTCCGCCCAACACGGGTTGGTATATATATCCCTTACATGTTAAAACTCGACACTTCAGATTCCCTGAGGATGGAGGCAGCGTCAGCCTCGGAAACGTTGGACCACAACAAACTTCTCACCTGGCTGCAAACCCGAGAAGATTTTCTACATAAGATTCGCCAGGAAAGCCTCAAATCTTACAAATGTTTAATGAGCACAATAATGGTTTAAATAATAAATAAATAAACAATATAGTAGGCCTACATACCTGTGTTATGCCTGTATGTATATATTGTCAAACATTTCCAATTTGCTACATCGGCATCCTTTAAGGATTAAGTCATTTGTCTGTCCCTTAATGGAGTGGAACGGGTAAGCGATGCTACTAGGAAAACACTTTTAATTACCATTGTAGGGATTACTGTAACAATACAGTATTCTTTTCTGAAAGGATGGGGAAATATGCACTGTACAATTGATTAACACGAGGTCCCGACAAAGAAAAATCGAACCTTACGGTTTCTGTCAATCATTAGCAGTTTGAAGCCAAGGTTATTTCTGTGTATTATGAACAAAAACCCTAAGTGGGACAGTTTTACCTGCATTTTTGTACATGGAAAAATTGAAAGAAAGCTCAAAATGTAACACATTCGGAAGTGCGTAAAACTTACTTGCGGACACCGTATAAAAACGGGATTTTACTCTAGTTTTATGGACAATTTTAATTTTCTTAAGACCAGCTCGAATTACACGGAACCTCGAAATACTGGGGCTCGAATTACCGAGGCTCTACTGTATAGCAAGAAAGATCTGTGCTTATTCCAGTCATTACAAGCAATGTTTATTTCATGTACAGTGAAAGAACATGCTTAACACCATGCAAACAGTGAAAGAATGTGCTTTGTCCTACAAAATGAATAATCTATTTCCTGCGGCTAAAAGAACACCTGCAACTTCATGCCAACGATGCATTTTTGTTATTATTTTGTCATTATTTTAGAGTAATTTATACCACTATTGCATTATTTTGGCACTCCACAATTTTATTTTTCCTGAAGCCACATACACACAGGGTCAACGAAGGCCAACGAATGAACTGGATGTCGTTCGTCATGGTAACTCGTTTGTCCACCATCAATAAAATATCTGTTTTTCCATTCCTTTGGAATATCAAATATCAGATATTTTAGGAACAATGATGAAACTCAATCTTCCTTATGAGCAGTATAGAATGTGGTGTCACCCGAGGAATACTCAAGGGTAGAGTCGAAACATCGTGTGTTTTAAACTTTTAACGTTGATCCACTGGTTTAGAAAAATTGTTAAAAGTCTTATATCTGCCACTAACATGTAATATTAATGTGGAATGTTTAACTTAATATATCAGTAATATTGTATTTTCAGGTAAACTGAAAATTTCTCAAGAGAAATATAGTTATTCCTCAGGTTCGCGAGCGACCCCTGTTGATCCTGTAAGGGGATATTCACAGCGGATTTTTTACCGGGGTGCGCCAGTCCCCTACCTACTTAAACCTATGACACACACACACACCCAGTCCTGAATCCGGGGAAGACATTTTTCACTACTGAAAAATCCCTGACCCGGCCGGGAATCGAACCCGGGCCGCCCAGGTGGCTGGCAGTCACGCTACCAACTCACCCACGGCGGCAGACAAGAGAAATATAGAGATCTTCAAATTCTAAAACCATTTTGTGTAGAGGAGGCAAGAAAATTCTTCAGTAAACTCTTTTTTAGTACACGCTCTCTAAAACAGCTGCTTATCGGACTGGTAACACGCCGAAAAGCTGCACTTTAAAGGACAAGGCCGCTAAAATTGCATAAAAGTGCATTCAAACTGCATTCAAAATGCAATTTTAGCGGCCTTGTCCTTTAAAGTCGTCATGGCAATCTATAAACAAAACCCAGACGGCATTGACCAGTCACACCAACTTTAACATGGATTTACGCATATAATTGGTCATAAAACAACAAATTTAAGCCAACACGTTTCTTTATGATAATCAGAAACTTTACCAGGATTTTTCGCAAAACACGGTAGCCCACTTCATCACATGACAACAAATATAAGCCAAAAACTTTTCACATTTTCGTTCACATAGCTTACATGGATGCACCAGCATTTAATTGCAATATATTCCCTATTCCTTCTGCCGTGATGTTGCTGGCACCAGCTCCAATTCAATGTTTTTGACTTGGAGTGAAATTTCCTCAGGATTATAATTCATATTTTCACAAGCTTTCCATAAATACTAGTTCGTATTTATTATTGTTTACAAATTAGCGACTCATATAATTACTCATCTATAGCCTACCTCATTTCGTTTTGGTATGTACGGTTCATTGTTGTCTTGCGTTTGAGAGGGCCTTGAGAATATGGTTGACTGCCTTTCATTATAATTAATTATATACGGTATTTTTGTTTCATTTCATATAATTTAGAGAGCTATCACTAAAAAATATTGTATGCACCACGTACGCAAAAACTTTAGCGGACTCATCCAGTATTTCAGTCTCGGCTGCTATACTAGATTCGTCCGCTAAAGCGTTATTTTGCGTACTTGATACATAAATAGCTATTAATGCAGATGGTCATTGTTTCAAAATTATGATGTGTTGTGAATTTGTTATTATAAAAGTGTGGTTTTCTGAGTACTGAATACTGTACTTTATGTTCCATTCTTCATTAATAGTTATTTAAATTTATGTTCATAGTGTCTTATCCATTCTACCTTTCGACTGTCCTTATAGAAATGATGGTCACTCTGTAACTGTTGCATTCTCACAATCAGGGTTGGAATGTTTAAAACAAGTGTTTAAAACATTTTTAAAACAAGTGCTTGTGTTTTTTTAAGTTTGTTTAAAAGTTTTAAACAATCTGTTTTAAACATGTTTTTTTTAGCATATGTTTAAATAATTTTTTTAATTGCGTGTGTGTTACATTTAATTATGAAGACAATTTACATTTTGTCAAGTCAGTGACACCCTGTTAGTGTTGTAAACAGAAAAAAAATAAATAAATAAACTAGGGCCAGAATACCAGAAAATCATGTGAGGTGGTGTCTTTTGTATCCTTTTCCTCCAGACTTCTCTATCCTCTGCCGCCAGCTTCCAGTTTTTGATTTTGAGTAATTGATTTGAATTTTTTCTGACTGCATCCTACCATCTATTTTGTGGTCTTCCTTTTTAAAGAAAGAGATTATTAATATTAAATATTGAATTTAAAATGTTTCAAACATTTCAACCCTGTATATATAACTTATATGTGTGTATATAATAGGCCCTATACATTAAAATGGTTGTTTTAAACAAAATGAACAATTTAAACGTCTTTTTTAAACAAACAACATTGTTGTAAACATAAAAAACGTTTAAAAGAACACGTTTAAAACAACCAACATTGTTGTTCACATAAAAAACTTTTTTTGTTCTTTTTAAAAAAAAACATGTTTTTTTTCCAACCCTGCTCACAATGTGGTCTTCTGACTTTTTAAAAGACAGAGCACATTCTTTTCCTGTAAAGAATTACCTTATGTAACCCAAATCGTAAGAAAACAGCACAAAAGATTTATGAAAAGTTCAAAATAATGAAGTTAAGTTAACGATGAAGTGGTCATTTTAATATTAAGTGCATGGCTTCATACAGGGTGCGGCAAAACATCCTCCCTATTTTAAATTTCAAATAAAAACAAATAGATCAAAATAAAGAAAGTGCATTAATATTAATGATATCTACACAGTGGGAATTTAGGGTTTTCAGTATATTACATTAGTTCACCTCACTGCTAAGTGTAAATAGACCTTAATCCTGTCTCCGCGCTCTTATAGTAAGGTTCACCATATCATTATGCACTATATCAACGCCGCAACATTCGCACAAGATGGGAGAAGCAGTCAACTTGTGTTGTCATAACGACAGAAAAAAAAACAAGTGATAAACAGTAAACAAAAATTGAAAAGGATATTGAAATGGCGGAATTGACATTCAATACAGTATCCAACCATACCGTGGACGGGAAAAGAACGTGTCTGCGCTGTGGAATCATTTCTGGTAAACGGGTATTCCGTTGTCGCTGTCCAGCATGCTTTCCGGATTCGCTTCCAAATTCCCCCTCGTGGTGCAGTTCCAGATCGGAAAAGCATTAGCTTATGGGTGTCAAACTTTAGAGCAAGTGGTAACATGATTAAAAAGGGAGGGGGAAGATCACGGAGCGTTCGAATTCCAGAAAACATTAAACTTCCCACTGTGTAGAATCATTTATGTTAATATACCTTCTTTATTTTGATCCATCTGTTTTTTATTTGAACTTTAAAATAGGGAGGATGTTTTGCCGCACCCTGTATTTTTGGTTATCAACTTTCAAAATGCTCTCCTGTAAAATCAAGAAAATGGACAGAGCACATTCTTTCCCTGTGGTCTTCATTTTATAATGGGTTAAATTTATATAAGTTTCACTCTAATTTTTTTTATGTGTCCTATAAGAGGACCCTGGCTTTTCGGGCCCTTTTTTATGATGCAACTATTGTCTTATGTTCGGAAATGTACGGTAACTTTCAAACAAACTGTTATTTAAAAACGTAACACTTCACAATGATGACATTTAAAGCTATGCGTAGCATTTAAATACCAACACAGGGTAAATCCCTGATACAAACCTTAAAGAGCTGAATTTGTGTGGGTATATAAGCAATCGTCAAGAAAACCATCAGTGGGCCCTAAGTTTGAAATCGATCAGAAAAAAATTCAGAGAAATAACTGGTTTGCATGAATGATAATCTTCACATGTGGATAAAAAACCTCACATTTTACATAAAGTATTACTGTTATAATTATATATCTCTGCTTCAAACTATGTTTTGAAGTGGTGCATTTATACGGCACTGAAATGGTAAAATGTCTGGCTTGAGGGGTTAATTACCATCAGATTTTCCATCATAGTCCAAATGTAGTTCATGCAATATGCACATTTGCACGGACAATGTGATGTTTTCTGTTTCCGAGTGAAGCAGAATGACCAACTTGCTGTCCTTGCACATTGCAAAGTAGTGGTAGGTAGATCCTACTTCAGTGGCAGTTAGGTTACGCAGGGGTGCCCACAGGGGGGGGGGTTAAGACGCAGACTGCGTCATTGAAATTTCTGGGGGGGGCAAAATATTATAGTTTTATGAATTTTCTGGGGGGGGGGGGTTGAAAATTGTTGCAAAATTAACGTTTTATATGTTAAAAATAAAAACGGTCAAGTTTTATAACTCCAAAAGGTCTCTTCTAACAGTGGATTAGGAAAGGGGGGTCCAGGGGGTTTGGACCCCCCGAAAGTCAAAACCTAAAATTCTATATTTATATTTAAAAAAATATTTATTTAATTAAACAAGATTTGTTGGTGTGTCAAATATGATATAACAGTTATTTTCTTTTCATAACATAATGAGTAGGCCTATTATATCCACTGTTCCATGTGTTATTCAACTTTTCTTATAAATAGTAATAAGTATTATAACTTAAGTAACATATTCTTGTTTAACTTGCCATATCTTAGAGTATAGTACACAAATTTGCTAACTAGTTTTTCATTGCTAAAATGGCATAAAATGTGATTTTCATTCGTTCAACATTTAAAAATTTCCCGGGGGTGGACACCTGACTTAGGTAACATAGAGTACGGTAAACAAATTTCCTAACTAGTTTTTAGTGCTAAAATAGCGTAAAATGTGATTTTCATTAGTTCAATATTTAAAAATTTCCGGGCGTGGCCCCCTACTTAATGATTTCTTATTTATATTGGCAGTCTTAGAGTATGGTAAACAAATTTCCTAACTAGTTTTCTGTGCTAAAATAGCGTAAAATGTGATTTTAATTACTTCAATATTTACAATTTTTCTGGGGATGGACCCCCGACCCCCATTTTTTTATTCCAAACCTCCCCCCCCCCGCACTTTCGACCCTCCCCGCAATTATTTTCTGGCTACGTCATTGTTGCACTTATTATATTATTAATATAATGTTACAAAATGCCCAAAGAAGTTAAAGCAACAAAAAATAAGTGAATTAAAAAAATAACCCCCCTAGAAAATATCATATGGGCGCCCTTGTCGACAGCCAATCAGGTTGGGGGGGGGGGGTTGTGCGCAATGAAGTTTGGGGGGGGGGGTCAGCAATGAAGTTGGGGGGGGGGTGAGTCATGAAGTTTGGGGGGGTGGGCACCCCTGGGTTACGTTAGGTTATGAACAGTGGTATTAGTTTAGTAGGGCATACTGAATCCTCGCATTTTGAAAATGTGCCATATTATATCTCCCGTGAGGTTTGTCAACCTGTTCACCCACAATTCTAGCTGCTCTGGTGGCATGACATCACACCTCTAATGTCTAATCACGAGTTTCTTCATAATTCAAAGACAGAAAAATGGTGGAAAGCAAGTAATTTTCCGCTAGATCATGTAGGGTGGATAGGTTGGACCGAATAATTCACCAAGACAACATCTCCTCTGCACAGAACTATGTACAGTGTCCGGCAGAGAAACCTGAAGGTTTTGAAATTTGATTTGTGCAGAACACAGGAAGTGTTGTAAATGACCTTCAGAATAAGAATGCGTCATCTCAAAGCATTTCAGTCAGAAAGGAGCGTTGGTCAGTGCAACTTCGTGCATTAGTTGTAGAAACTTTTTTTTTTTTAAACAGTGAATCAATTATTGTCACTCAGCGCACGTTTCGCCACCATTTCAACATTCATCGAAATGAGAATGTTCCATGTCGAAATACCATACTGTCGGCAAATTTTCGGAAAATGGATTGTGCCATAAAGAAGAAAGAAACCACCAGGGAAACAGCGCACTGTTCGAGCCTGGGTGAATGTTGAACGTGTGTGTTGGGCTGTTCTTCAAAGTCCTCGATGATTGGCAGTGAAATACGCATGTGCCTTAGGAATTTCTTGAAGCAGAATATTCAGAACAAAGTTGCAGCAATCTCTCCACAAGTTCTACAGCGAGTAATACGAAGTTTCCCGTTAGACTCCAAGAGTGTGTTTACTTCAAGGGACACCGTCTGAGGAACTCAGTTTTCAAAAAGTAATTGATGTAGCCTAGGTCAAATGCTTTGAGATGTATCATCAGTGCTTTTTTTGTGACGGTACGCAACGGTATGCAGTACCGGCACCTTTTTTAAAAATAAAATTTGGATATTGCTCAGAATATTTCTATCACAATTCCCATAAAATTATGTTTTATTTAAAATCAAGCTTGTTTGTTGGTTTTGTTAGATTTCTGCATGCATACGAGCACATGATAGTTCCTGTAAATTGCTGTGGCTACTAGACTGCAGGAGGGTTGGGGTGGGTTTTCCAGTCCTCAGCAAACTGCTCCTATGGTCAAGGCCATTCTAACGGTATAAGTAAGTTATTGCACCAAGTGCAGTTAATGCTAACGTAGTAACAACGTAGTAACAAGTAAGTAGCTAACTACCATAGTTAATCAGGGGTTAGTGCATGTTTAAATTTAACTGCATTCGTTGCTTACATAATATAATTTTAAAAGAAAACCCTTGGTTTGTGTTGCACAGACAAGTTAATTCATAATTATTTTGTACCGGTGCGTAATGAGAGAAAGCATTTCGATGTTTTTGAAGTATCTCATAAACCTGCCAACTGTGAATAAACTGAATCTGAAGAGTACGTCGCAAGTACCGGTAATTTTACTGCAGTTCAGGGGAGAAACATTTCTGGCCATGATAGGCCCGATTGTTGGACATTAACTCAGAAAAATGACGTCTGGGAGAAGTTTGAGAGCTCCCGAGAGAATCAGTTTAAAAGTTTCTGTGAGTACCGCCACCTTTTTAATTAGAAAAAAAGCACTGTGTATCATAATTCTAAAATAAAATAATGTACGCAAACTATTCAGTTTTGTCCTAATTTCAATTTAAAATCCATCAGGTTTCTCTCCCAGACCCTGTATAACAAAATTCATGTGATATTATGTGTTTTATGAAGAGAATCTCGGTTTTAAAATACGGGCCCTCTAGGATTGGATTTTACCCTTACCAATTTTCCTTGTACTCGTTGCCTTACTTGTCACTTAACTTTCCTCACCAAGTTTCTGATTTAGTTCATTAGCAGAAAATTATTTCTTCCAGAACTGTGAAGATGAAGGGGCGAATACCAACACAAATAATGAACTTACGAATACAAACACAAGCAGTGAAGTTGCTAAGTCAAGTAAAAACAAAGCTGCCAATTCCAATGGAGGCAATTCAGAAGTATTGCCACGTTGCAAGGAATGCAGCGAGGGTTCTGCAAAGGCTGATTGTCCAAAGTGTGTGCAACTTGCCTCCAAAAAGAAGAAACCATGTGCTGTGTGTCGTTTGTTGTTTTCTGACGAACAGCTTTTAGCAAAACATGAACAACTACATAAGACTGCTTTGCCACATTCCTGTGTAGTGTGTAAGGGCAAATTTTCTGCTGCTGGTGCTTTAGTGAACCATGCGAAAACACATGCAAAGAAAGGAGATTTACCTCCTAATAAACCACCTCAAACCCGGCCATATCGTTGCCAGATATGTAAAAAAGCTTTCACCCATAATGAAAAATTGATGTTCCATATGAAGGTCCATGCTCGAGACAGTCGATATCAATGTGAAGTGTGTAATGAAGACCTTCCTTGTGAAAATGATTTGGCTGAACATCTTAAAACACACCCAGGTTACAGACCTTATCCATGTACCGTATGTAACATAACTTTTTACCATAAGGCTCATTTTTTCAAACACTCTAGACTTCACGATGGACCACATACTTGTGCAGTCTGCGACAAAACATTTCCACATAGCTATCGTATGGTTCTGCATGCAAGAATTCATTCTGGAGTAAGGCCCTACACTTGCCCGGTGTGTAACAAGTCCTTCTCTTACAAGTCTAATCTAGACCAACACATAAAAATTCATAATAATGAACGTCCCCATACATGTAAAGTTTGTAATAGATCTTTTACTAACAAATCAGTTGTAGAAAAGCATTTGAGGACACATTCCGGAGAGCGTCCATATACTTGTGCAGTATGCAACAGATCGTACTCTCGTAGTGCTTATTTGATAGAACATTCGAGAATCCACACAGGGGAAAGACCTTACTCATGTGATCAATGCCAGAAGTCGTTTACTCGCAAAACAGACATGGAGAGGCATTTGAAAATCCATACTGGTGAACGTCCGTATGCTTGTAATATTTGTGGGAAAACATATCCTCGTGTGTTCCGTTTGAACGAGCATTTAAAAGTGCACAGTGGAGAACGACCATTCTCTTGCCCTGTATGTAATAAAAGGTTTACATTGAAGTCTGGCTTAGATCTGCATATGAAGATCCACCGCAACGGGCGAGTGTTTTCATGTGAACATTGCAACAAAACCTTCACCACCAAGTCTGATCTCGAGGACCATTCAGGGATGCACACTGGAGAACGTCCGTTTGTTTGCCATCTGTGCCCAAAGTCGTTCACTCGCAATGCAAGTTTGATTGAACACGTGAGAACGCATACAGGTGAACGCCCTTACTCATGTGACAAGTGCAAAAAGACTTTCACACGAAAACAAGACATGGAGAGACATCTAAGAATTCATATTGGACGACGCCCATTTTCTTGCGAAGTATGTGACAGATCATTTACCGATAGAGGAAATCTAACCAAACATAAGAGATGTCATGAACTCATGCCAGATTCTACAGATGCCCATTTAATAGATTCTTCAGATACTCCATTCCTACCTAAGATAGAGCTTCTGGAATCTCCAATCTCTGAGTTTGTGGAGACTACAGGTTCCGCACTTGATCCTTTCACAGAGGCTACAGAATCTCCAGATTCTTCAGTTGAGAGCCCAAACTCTGAAGTCACTCCTTCAGTAGATGCTTCAGATTCTGCAGTCGCTCTGAAAGTGGAGGCTGTAGGTTATCCAGTCCTCAATTCAATAGAGGCAGTGAACTGAAGTGAAGAGGTTGAGATGCTTTTGAGTGTGTCATAAGAAATTTTTTGAATGTTGTCTGTTTGTAGTGATGTTACGATTAATATGTTTTCTGCCCATGGGCAGATCCTTGGACTTGGCCTACTAATTTTGCTCTCCACCTCCTATCCTAGGCTTCCTTGTTCAGTACAACCAGTATTGTTCATGCCATTTTAAGATGACATCGTCCCAAACCATCGTCTATCTAAAGAAGAATATACGCTAATAGCATTGTTCCCTAATCTGAAAATCTGCACCAAAGCAGACACCGACAAAGAACAGGTGCTCTTGTAGTTGCGTGGATTTCCCCAGTATTGCCGCTATCATTCAATTCTTAAGAGAAGTAACCGTGCTGTGGTACGTATTTGGCAACATTGTCCTGGACTGCAGATAAGTGTAAATACACCTAATTACCTTTCTGTTCACTGATTGACAGGTCGAAGAGGATTAGGGTGGCAGCAGGTAGCGGCAGTTCTTGGGGGAAAAAAAGTCTTTAAATGTGGCCCCACACTATTTTTTCCCATTCAAATCATGTATCAGCTCTATTCTTCTTCTTCCAAGATATGGACTTCCCTCCAGTTTTCCTTCGATGACGTCGTGCAGCTGACAGTTTATTATTGACATGTAACCTACCCAGTTTTCTTCCTATGGAAAATCTTGCTCAGGAGCGATATCTTCTCGTTCACTCTGTAGGACTTTATTTATCATTTTGTCCATTTGAAACTTTCCAGATACTTCTCTAGTTTTCTTAGTGTCCCTGGTTCCAATCTACATAAATCACAAATTTGTGTATTCATAGATTATTTTTATTAAACTAGATCTGGGTGTCCTGCAGTCAACAAAAGTGAATGGTGCACATCAAAGAGTTTTTAAATTTTAAATATTGATATATCACTATCATTATAAGGTAAAAGCCACACACATTTATTCATGCTGGACATGGAATCCTCACCTACAGTTCAAATCTGCTTTTCCCCCTCTATGAACTTGTTTCTTTTTGTTAAGGGACCATTAAACTTGGCAGGGGGTCCTATCTGAGTGTATGATTCACACATATTTAAATGAAACTGGGATTTAAATCTCTGCTGTGCTCAAAGGCCTTGTCTAGGTTAACTTCAAGTTTATGTTCCCAAGATTACTGGGCAGAAGATCTGAATGATGTAGCATGATTATACTAAGAGCTAAAACTTTTTAAAAATCTGAAGGGTAGTTATAAGCCACCCACTATGAATACGTGCTCTATGCAATATGGCCTCTTGTTCTATATAAGAATGCGAAGTGAGAAAAATGTATTGGCTATGCTTGAAATGTTATGAGAGTACAGTCGGTCAAATAAAAAATGTCAGGACTCGTATGCAGGTAAAATTAAAGTTTTAATGCTTTAGTTCACAAGTTTCCTATAAAAGACATAAAATACAGGTCATTCTCGAAACATGTGTAGGCCATGAGATGGGAGGAAAAAATTAACAACGCAGAAAGCGCAACACACGATATGCAACTTAATGTATTGTCATAATTCATTTTGCTTTGTGTCATGGTGACTAGCTTGAGAGAAAGTGTAGTTAGGGCTGTAATTGACCTGCATTTTTCGGCCTCTGAAGCAGCGAAAAGGTTCCATATTTCTGAAAGAGCAGCTCAGAGGTGGGTACTTCACTATAATGCGACCGGAAATTTTCATAGGAAATGTGGATCTGGCCGGCCGCGTATTTCGATGCTGGAGCAAGATGCTAGACTGGTCGCAGGAGTTCCCAAAGTACAAAATCATGGATAAGTACAACAAATCCTCAAGCAGTCATGGGTTTGGTTTGGGAACAGATCTATAAGAACTTGTGGGAAGAACTAGAAAGAAATGTTCGAAAGACCTGTAAAGTCTCAAGATAAATTGAAAGAACAATTGTTAGAAGAATGAGAAATATTAGATTCATCCTGCCCAAGAAAACCTGTGGAGAACATACAGAAATGGTTGACGGAAATTCTATAAAGAAAATTGAGTAAAAAATCTAAATGGTTTGAAAGTAGGTTTTATTCTCTTGATCCGACATATTGGGAAGCAAGTTTTAAGAGTATTTCTTAATTGGTAGGTATGTATGAAAATTATAAAAGTATTTATAATATTTTGTAAAATGAATTTTATCTTGTCCTTACGGCCATCTAGAAGGGAATTTATACGTCCCGCCCTTGCATAGGCCCTTTTGATATTCCGATTCTGGCTTGCTTCTTTGGAAAACGACATCAAATCATCCAGAAGGCTGTGGCAGTTCTGTCTTGGAGGTAAAAGATTAATAATTTTATTTCTTCACGAAGTTTAAAGGTCATTTTCTGGTCATTCACTGCCATATATTCACCTCAGTTTATAGGAGTTGCAAGTTAACGGTGCAAATAAACTCCGTCAATTTTGCTGACGGGAACTACAATTATATTCTTGTGCCGGTATTCCCTTGCCTTACCGCGGGATAGCAGGTAGGTATACTAATGGAAAGATTATTATTTACGATGTACCGTGTTACATATGGACATCAATTGAAAGTTTCTTGATTTTTTATCCATCCAACGCCGCCACCGACCTCTGGCATAATTGCAGTCCGCTTCGCAAGTTGGAACACTTCCAGGAGGCGGGGCTACTGCTTCCTAATAAGATGACAGAAATAAGGTAGCCATGGTGAGGGGCTCCTTAAACCTAAACACAGCACCCAGTCCTGAGCCTAATTTCGGGGAAAAAATAGTGGCGAAAGAGTAAAATATGCCGCGCACACGTCCCCCTTCCACTCACTACCCGGCCGCTGCTCAACGTCGGTAATAATATTTCACAATAAAAAATACCCTTGCACCGATCATATTTCACAATTATAAAAAAAAACGCTGTATATATGACAACATAACATTTCTCAATTATAAAAGAAGAAAATATATCGTAATAAAAAAAAGACCATACTACCGTCGCTAGTAGTTAAAATTCCGCTGCTAGAACCCCTACTTTCCAGGCGGGTCCCATTAGCGAGTTGGAGTGAGGGACTTATACGCAGCATGTATTACTTTTTTCCCAAAATAGTTTTAGGTTGCGCACTAGGCTCCTCCCACCAACTCATTAATGGGACCCGCCTGGGAAGACAGGGGTTAGGGTTTCGTCGCAGAAGAGATTCATTGTGAGACATAATAAACATCGTGCTATTCAGTATATTGCTCCTAAACTAACATAAACATTCCTAACCTAACAAAACCTGTCACTGACCTAGAATTTACCTATCATTATTTAACTAAATGCAGAAGCTTTTTACCCTTCCACACCTTTCATAAATCATTGTTACAACCCTCAAGGAAGCCATGAAAGTGCGCTCGGAAGCAAGGGGAAGCAGCCAGCGGGCGGAGCTTGACTGGTGCGCAGCATAAATCAATCTTTCGCCGGAATTTCTCAGTAGCTACTGAAAACTCCCCAACCCAAAATATGATAATTTAATTTAAAGAATTAACTTAGAAAAAAAAATCAATGTTTAGTGTCACAAAGGAAAGATGTGAGTAATTTATGGGTAATCAGTTCAGGATATCCCAAAAACTGATGGACAAAATGGAAAAACAGGTCGCCACTAATTACTACCATCGGAAAATAACCCTTGCATTACTTACTACAATACGAGGCTTCCCCTTGAACCAAAATGGCTCTCTGAACTTAAATAGATGAATTCTCGCTTTACACCCCAACAAGCAATCCTGTGTTCGAATCCTGTTAGGTCAAAAATTTGTAGGATAGGAATAGGTCCCAAATAGGTAGGTAGGATGAAGGATAGAGGAGAAAGAGGAAGAGGAGAGGAGAAAGGCAAAAGATAAAATTTTTCCAATTTTTAACGCTGCTAGTAGTTCCAACATTGCCACCTAGATGTCTCTCATTGTTTAATAGTGAGTTGGGTGGACGGAGCTTAAGTGGCGATCTGTTCTTCCATTTTCCCAGCTGATGTTTTATGTTACTTAGGAAGGAAGATGTCAGTAATTTATGGTTATACAGTTTGGACCACCCCTACTGGTAACTGATTTCTAAATATGTGCTTGCAGTCAGGAATCAACCCTAGACCACCTGGTTGGAAGGCAGGCATGCTACTGGCTCACCCATGGAGACAGACTCATTTCGTAATGTAGAAGGCATGAAACCTCAGCTTGTATTCGATGTAAACTCTTTACCAGTACATCACCAGGGAAACTTTCTCGTATCTGGGTCTTTCCCTCCCTTCTTTGAAAAAGTGACAAATTTTTCACTATCCTTTTCTTCAAAACCTGTAGAATCCATACATAAGCACCTTCTTCTTGGAATGTTGTAATTATAAATTAAATTGCTATAATAAATAACAGTAAAGTTGCATTCTAAGGGGACCCACTTTTGAAACCAACTTTGTCTTATTAATATGAGTTGATTAACACACTTGGACTTCACTTACCATTCATTTGGTAGGACGCGTTTCACAGACCAATCACCTGTATCCTCAACTCAACTGCGGGATCTTCTCCGAACCTCCGAGCACTGAAGATCCTGCAGTTGACATGTAGTTGAGGATACAGGCAATTGGTCTGTGAAACGCGTCCTACGAAATGAATGGTAAGTGAAGTCCAAGTATGTTAATCAACTCATATTAATAAAAAATTGATTCACTTCACTGTGTTAAGTTCCAAACCATTTATAGTAACCAACTTTGTCTTCATAAAACACCTAATATCACACTTTTTTTTTCTATACATAGTTCTGTGGAAAAGAGATGTCTTGACAAATGATTTGGTTCAACCCACCCAAATGGTACTTTCTTTTATTTCACGACATAGGTAAAAGTAGCAGTGGACACCATATTTACGTCTCCGAATGGTGAAGAAACTCATGATTTGACGTTAGAGGTGTGACGTCATACCACCAGAACAGTTAAAATTCTGGGTCTAGGCAGATCCACAAATTGTGCAGGAGATATGAGTTTGCGCTCTGCTACGGCTGTCGCCTCCGCTTCTTGCGCTTACTTATGTAGATAATATTATGCATTATTTAGACTATCTTACTAAAGTAATAAATTGCTGATAGTATTATGCATTATTTTTACTTGTACTGACAAGCAATGTACGAGGGATGTTCCAAAAGTAAGTTTCGTCGTTTTTTTTAAAAAGTGAAAATGGTAAAGCAGATGAAGCAAACAACTGCCATAAGAATCGACACCTATTGCTGGTTCAACGATGGAAAGAGCGTCAGCAGAGGAGAAACGATGCATGAGTAGAGTCCCGAAGAAGAGAGAGTAGCAGTAGACTGGCGTGCCCGAGGTTATTTGAGTACAAATCACAATGGCAGATGGACGTGTACTGAAAACGTGGTCGACAATGGAAGTACATGCTGTTATCCGGTATGAATGGGCATGTAGGACTAGTGTGTCCATCATCCATGGACGCCTACAGACTGTGTATGGTGAAGAGGTCATGTCTCATCAAATTGTTGGTCGCTGGTGTTGCATGTTCAGTGAAGGAAGGCACCTGTTCCATGCAATGAAACCCGCACTCTCGGGATGTCACTTCCAAAACAATGCTGAGGTGGAGAAGGCTGTGCAACAATTCCTTGCATAGCAGGGCACCGAGTTTTACCAGAGTGATTTCTTCAAACTGATTGCAAGCTATGACAAATGTCTCAATGTCGGTGGAGACTATGTTGAAAAATAGTGCAAGGGGTATATTTCATGATTGCATGGTGTATTTGTTTTGGTAATAAAGTTTGGTAAAGTGAAAAAAAAAAATGACGAAACTTACTTTCAGAACATCCCTCGTACAATGCATTCTTGGTCAGCCTGCGTCGATGGAAAACAAAAAATATCACTCGTGTATAGAAACCTGCATATTGCAAGATGGGTCCCCCTACGTTGCAACTTTCGCTAAACCACCGGTAATGCAGAAAAAAAATCTCATAAATATTAATGATATCTAATCAAATAATATTAAATTAACCTAAAATAGCTCTATGAAATAATGAGCATTCGTGAGAATAATCTGCGATGGGAAGGAGTCAGGTAATTTGATGCAGACACCCAGGGCTGTAAACTTGATGGCAATCGACACCACCATCATTATTCCTTTCCTAACTGCCTCCAATCTAGTTCTACCATGTCACCAACACTAATATCACAGTATACGTATTAATACAGTAAAGAAACTCAGTCCGTTTTTCTGCCATACGGACATGCGCGCGCAGATTCCATGCGATCCTACCGGCCATTGAGTAATACTACAATCACTACTGCGGGAAGAATGGAAATAAATAGGAGTCTTGAATTTTTATAGCAATGCATGTTTGGAAAGGATGTTATTGTTCTGCTATAAATTGCAGTAACAATATAGGAAGAAATCCTGAATTGCATTTCTTCACTTTCCCAAAAGATCCAGAAAGGTAAGAAGAAAAATACGTAATATTTATTGTATGCCTGCTGGCTTACTCTTGACACATGTTCTGGTGTGGTTATGTTTACATTTACTTTAATGTAATATTTTTATCTTTAATTATGTTGTAATTTCTAACAATAGATACTAATGAAATGAAAATGTCAGCAGTCTATATCACGGTTAAAGATAACAATATTTAGGATGTCGTATTGTGATCGCTTAAGATAACACAATATTTGCTGCGGTGCAGCTTATTTCCTATGTGCATTGTAATGTATATGTCAGGGCCGGTTATGTATACAAACATGTGTGCCGTGTTGGCAGTCAAGAATGGCTATGTGAGCTCTAATGCACATGGCCATTTTGCAGCATGTAGCCGATTTTTTTTCTTTGCTTGCACAAACCTGACAATCAAAGATCCACATGCCCGGTTGTAAGGATCAATGCTAAGGAATATCAGTGCACATAACTCAATTTCGTAAAAAAAAGTGCACATAGCCGATTTTACAGGCGGTACGATATTTATTTTCTCGAACACGATGTAGGCGTAAAGATGACGAAAACATAATCTTACATCATAAATTCTCGGATACATGTGCCATTAAGGTGTTTGCGACAGTAAACTAACATGACATCATTATCCAAACCTAGGCAAGCAATAGGCTTACCTAAAATAGGCTACTGTTAAGAAGCGTATCTAGTCCAAGGTTTTTCCCACCTTTAAAATCAACGTTTAAGTTATAAATTATATTAAAGAGTGACCTTTGAATATAGGTTTGTCACACTGCTCGTCCTCAACTTCATTGTTGAGATTGTATTTTGTTTCTGTATCTTACGGCTTCGATCTACCTTCAATTGTTGTAATGATTTCAGGTGTAAAATATGGGTCATCCATAGTCGGCGAGAAGACCTACTAACAAAAACTGTAAAATATTTAAATGTAAATTGCCGCCTATGTTTGGAACACTTCGAAAACAGCCAGTTTATGAATTCCAATAAGAACTCTTTAATTAAAACTGCTGTACCGACTGTATACTAAAAGCAGTTTTGGAGTATTAGAAATTGAGAAATATTGATAGAAACCTATATTTTTTATTTGAATTTTGTATTGTATCTTATGTAATATTGTATTATTTTTGTAAAATGATGACATTTCTATTCTAATGTAATATTAGGCTACTTTTAAAAATAAAAATGAGTTATAATTGGTTTTCCAAGAATCATCTTGAAGTTATTAAAACTTGTAATAAGAATAGCCCTAGGAACTGCAGTGCAAGTTACAGGTAAGTGGCATTTAAAAATTGTGCCTGATCTTAACTAAAATGTAATACATGCTTCATTGTTTCTTAAATTTAAAATTCAGTTTTGAAAGAAGATTTTTTTCTCTTATTATAACATATTTTGTTATGTGTTTATGCATTTTCCCAAGTTATTTTATATGGTGAGAATGCAGTTTTACTCAACCGCCGCATGGAGCGCTAGTGTCGCCCAGCTAACAAGTTGTCATAGGACTTTTAACACACAGTTTCCTTACTGTATTAATACTTATACTGTGCTAATATCATTATTCCTAATATAACTGCCACCAAACTAGCTCTATATGTCACTAACACTAATATGTAGATGTAGATATCTCGTTCTGTAAATCCTATGTTGAGCAAGGCTCAAGGATATAGAACAAGTCAGATCATAAGAAGCATGCATGTTATAACAAGAAAATACAAAACTGCAAGTTGGAAATATTCATTCATATTGTAGAAAGTGAGAGTTATAAGAAACTAGCGTGTGCCCGCGGCTTCGCACGCGATAATTATTCCAAAAATTAAAAATTAAGAGCATAATAGTTAAATCATTATATTTATTAACACCTAAATCACGTGGACTACATACCACGATTAGATAGTGTCGCCTGGTAAAAGCGACCTCAGATTAGAGTTCCCTGGCCCAGAAAACCCCTGCATAGTGAGTTTCGTCCAAGTCGAACAATGTTTGACCATATTTAGGCCTATATTGAATATCCCTCTTCTGTGTAGGTTGAAAATTTCATATGTCTGCGGGCCTTGATATTCTAAACAAATGAATCGTCAAGGATGGACTTACAAAATCAAGCGATTGCCCGCGATAATTATTTCAAAAATTAAAAATTAAGAGCATAAAAGTTAAATCATTATATTTATTAAAACCTAAATCACGTGAATTACATACCACGATTAGATAGCGTCGACTGGTAAAAGCGACCTCAGATTCGAGGTCCTTGGCCCAGAAAACCCCTGTATAGTGAGTTTCGTCCAAATCGAACAACGTTTGACCATATTGAGGCCTATATTGATTATCCCTTTTATAATAATAATAATCCTCTTCGGTGTAGGTTGAAAATGTCATATGTCTGCGTGCCTTGGCATTATAAACAAATGAATCGACCAGCGTGAGCTACAACATTCAAGCGATCGCGATAGTTTTATGTCCAAGGAATGATAAAAATAGCCAAAGCCTACTGTAATTGATTTGACATTGAATGGTATTACTGAAAACGATGCTTCGAAAACGCAAAAAATACACGTTTTTTGCCCGTTTTTCACTCATAACTCACGAACGAAAGGAAAAATTTAAAATGTAATATGCCAGAAACCTTCCCGGGAATGCACTCAACAACTTCCCAAAGTTTCATGGCGATCGGATGAATGGTGTAGTAATGCATAAAGGACACACACACACACACACACACATACATTCATTTTTATATATATAGATTCCTTGAGAGATCTTCTGAAAGATTTGCATTTGCTTTTAATACACAATAATGTAATGTTTCTTGGAGGCTTATTGTAAATCTGTATTGCAGAATAATAAGTAGGCCTACCCTACTGAAAGAGTTTTAAGGAATTGGCTGGTAGGGCCTATATGTAAATCATTCATGTTTCTAGTTGTACGTCCATGTACACTGTAATTAGTTTGAAATTTATCAATATTATCTACCATATAACACATTACCGAGTAGGCTATATACAGGGTCTTAATAAATAACACCGAAATATTCTACCTGTATATAGAGGGGACTTAGACAAGCAACCTATGTTAGGAGATTTTTGCTCTGTGACGTAAAATGTGTATGCTACAGGGCATTAAAGTCATTATAATTTGGTGCTCATAAATCAATAATTACGCAAAATAGGGTTAAAATGTTCATTAAATTGACTTCATGCCTTCCTAGTGATCGATAAAATCCTGACTCTTAATCAATCGTCAACAGCTATATCATAATTTAGTGTTTACATAATCTGCAAAATTTACAGACTAATCACATGACTGGTCGCCACTGCATTAGTCTTCTTTTCATTCATAACTACTGACTACAGTGTTTTCAACGAAGTTCCTTTGTTTTGCATTTTTTTCTAATGTTAGAAGTCAGTGGCGGCCTTGCCTTGGGAGATTTCATGCTATAACAGGAAAAATTGAATTCATAGAGCAAAAATTTCCTAATAAAAGTTGCTTGTCTATGTCCCCTCTATACACTGGTAAAATATTTCGGTGTTATTCATTAACACCCTGTATATTCCCCTGTATACTCACTATGCTAACCTAATTGCCACTTTCCTAGAATTTGCAAATGTAGTTTGCGAGGTGAAATTGGGCCAATCCGGTGAAATTCATGGGAATTAAATCTTCAGGCAGCCACAGCTCCAAGAATTTTGATTGCATGCAAATGTTCTGCGCCGGTACCGTAATGAACGTGAACAAAGCAGTTTGGCCTGTCTATGAGTAAAGAACCAAAAAGACAAAACTTTGTTGGTAGCCAAAGCTAAGCCCCTCATAACCACTTGGATTAATCTCTTGTAGAAACCCAGATGTGAACTATACTAAAGTCAAATTGCCTACATAATTCTTAGAGGGAGGTTGTGGGTTACTGAAGTAAGAAATCTCATATAGGCCTAATTATGTATGTATTTTTTTTTTGTTACAGAATTCACTCCATGTGAATTGCTTACAGACAAGGAGATACTTAATAAATTCTAAGAAACAGGTCCTAAGGAAGCTAACTGAAGGTGGCCCTCAAGAAATGGAGGAAGAACAAGCTATGTCTCAAGAACCGGTAAGTTATCTTGGATTTCTGAAGGTGAGGTCGCATAATCACAATTGCAAGAAAAGAAAGAAAGAAAAAAAAAACCTTTTTTAATGGGCTGAAAAGGAACAAGTTTGATTCTATCCCAGTTTCTGACCATGTTGATCTTGATACTGCATCAAACTCAGAATGTATCGAATCCCCATATACATTAGTGTACTCAATAGGATCAGCTTACTTGGGCTGATCTGAATGTGTGCACCACATACAGTATATACTTGAATGTCGCCCATTTTGTAGGGAAGCAATAATGAGGTAATCAACCTTGCCTAATCGCAGTAGTGAATGTCAGTAAAAAAAAGTAAAATAGTTTAACTAAGTTCAAAAAATATATACAGTCAAAAGCGTTTACACGACATTGCTTGTAATGACGTATTGGGTATAATGGTGAAATCTAACGGTCTCGTCTAAATTCTATATAAACTCTGTATTTAAAAAATCATTGCTTAGTATGATATTGCTTATGACGACATATCACATAGAACTTCATATTTCTATAACATTTTTGGAGAAACGTATCAGCTGTATCGTCCAATGTTGATGTTTTTTTATGTTTTTAGGATTACCAACAATCAATGTAACTAGATGTCCATTTACCGGGCTATGTGGCCGTGGTCGTGTTCCGTCTTGCGGTGTTGCTGACGTTTCGCCTCGATCTGCGTCGGGCATCCTCAGAGCTGTGTTCAGCATGGTGGTCTGCTGAGTACTGGTCGCTGTCTCCCTGCCCGCCGATATTTATACTTTTTCCTCCTGCCGCTGATTGGACGGCGCTCAGTTTTATCCTTACCTCCCCCTCTCCGGTACAATTGAAAACACTAGATTTACATTTGGTTCTTGCGATCACTGGGGCCCAACTGCTGTGAATTCTCGTCATTTCTTCTTTGCGATTGAAATTGTCTGTATGTTTCTGTATTTCTATGGCTTCCCGGTAAAGTCTAGGGAACCATTGGGAGGTAGTGCTAAGTACTTCTGTTTTGTGGAAGCTTATGTCATGTCCGGGTAGAAAAGCGTGCTCAGCTACTGCCGAATTTTCCGTGTTGCCTAGTCTACAATGTCTGTTGTGCTCCTTCAGCCTGGTATTAATGCTTCTTTTCGTTGTACCAATGTAGACTTTGCCACAGCTGCACGGTATTCTATATACACCCGCTTTTGACAGGGGTTCCTGTTTGTCCTTGGCGGAGTTTAGATGCTGTTTTATTTTGGTGGTGGGTTTGTAAATTGTTCTAATGTTGTGCTTGTCCAGAATTTTCCCAATGCGATCCGTGACCGTACGTATATACGGAAGAAAGGCCTTTGCTCTTGGTGGTGTTTTTGCCATGCGGTCCTTTTCCGGGCCAATCGGCTTGGACGCCCTCGTTATTTCTTTTGAACTGTAACCATTAGCTTGGAAAGCAATGTGAAGGTGGTCCAGCTCCTCACCAAGTAGGTGGGGATTGCAGATCTTCCGTGATCTTAGTGATAGTGTCTTAATTATTCCGGATTTTTGGCGTGGATGGTGGTTGGACTCTTTGTGTAGGTATCTATCTGTATGGGTCGGCTTTCTGTATACAGTATGCAACAATCTCAATCAATGTAACATTTATTTTCAAACTCTTGCTTTCAGTAGATTAAGGATTTCAGACCAGTAAGTTATTACGTACTGTTAAACTTAAATAAGGCAGGAGGACCCTTGACTTGATAAAGTGCAACTTATTTCGACAAATAAGCTATACTCTAGCGTCTATGAATAGCAATAAACTCGACATTGTCAAATCTCACTTTATGAAGTAACTACGTCTTAAGTACGACTTGTTTGTGCCACAAATTCAACTTAAGACTAGATTTAAGTTCGACTTTGATATAAGTACGACTTATTGTGACTATGAATACATGGCTTAGGCCGGTATTCATAGTCGGCGACTTAAGAACAGACTTTATAAAACTGAACTTATTTGACAAGTCGACTTATATGTTTTTTGTATTCATAGTCCTCTTTAAAGTCCTACTTTATTAAGTCTGTCTCCTTAAGGCTCTACTTATTCCACGCATTAAAGTCGAACTCAATCGTATGAAAAATCACGCGTTCACTGCCGTAATAATTGAACTAGCCAATCGTGTTTAAGATTTTTTCAGATTTTATGTAAAGCAAAGCCAACTGAGTACGTATTTCGCTATCGTGATACAAAAATAGAGATGGCATTGTGCATTGTAAACAAAGAATTCAATTCATCCAGTCATATTATTATGCAGCGTGTAAGTAAACTAATTAATAGTTTTTTTTAGAATATTCTGCGTATATATTAGCTTGGAGATCCTTCAGAATTAATACCGGTACGCTTATGTATTTATTTCGATATTAATTATTGTTTTAGAGAGATTCAAAACAGCTTAGGAAGTTTTGGGCCGATATGAAATGCCAGCAGAGAGAAATGCTGATGAAAGATAGGCGATTGATATTTCCAAAATTGTGTCTGCTTGAAACGAAATATCTTTTTAAATTCATTGTCACTGTAGAATTTGAATGGATTCATCATGTTTTGCAAAAAACGCTTTGGGGCGTGAGTTTCTCCTAATACTCGCCAAGATCCTCAAAATTACTATCCATGGTACTAGCTTAAACTGAAATAAGTCAGGGGGACCCTTGACTTGATAAAGTACGACTTATTTCGACAAATAAGTCGTACTTTAGTGACTATGAATAGCAATAAGCTCGACTTTGTCAAGTCTCACTTTATAAAGTAACTATGTCATAAGTCCGACTTGTTTGTGTCAGAAACTCAACTTAAGACGAGATTAAAGTTCGACTTGGATATAAGTACGACTTATTACGACTTTGAATACCGGCCTTAGTGTATGTATTGTAAATATGAGCATGTAGAGGAGATTTCATTTATAGCACTCTGTAAAATTAATGTGCATAAAATACACAGAGCAAAAATAAAGTTAAAAATAATTCTTCAAAAATTAGGTGTTCAAACTACACAATGTTGCAAATTACATGGGCAAATACAGTACTTACTAACATTTTAACATTGACAATATTGATAATATTTTAGTTTACCATACAATGTATACAGTGCCCTCGTTCAGTGTTAAGATTTTATTTTATTTTTTTTTTTAATTGGAATTACTGTTTTAAATAATTGAAGTATTGAAATACTTGTAATTTGAATTCACACAGGGGGTGGCGATCTATATCAAAGATGAACCGCAAGAGGAACCAGAAGAAGAAGCAGACATCGATGTTGGTGGGCCAGAAACTGTGCACCCGTGTGTGAAGATTAGCAAGGAAGAGGTGAGTTTGCTAATAAATATCATAAAGGTTACACGCTTAGAATCACTATCACTATGTCCATAAGACATAGTTCTGAGAAAAGTTTAAAAAACTGTCCAGTTATATTTGAGGTAATTTTTTCATTTTTCATTTGTTAGATATGTAATTATTAACTAACATCCTAACACTTCTTTTTTCATTTGTTCCGTTTATTAAGTGCCAGAATGGTACTTTATGGCATTGCGTAGTGGACGGGAAATATCTGTCTGTCCATAACGCAATAACTTGAATACTGTTTATCAGATTTTCATGAAACTGGGTATTGACATAATATAATGTCCATGGGGACGACGCATATTGATTTTGGACCAAATTGGTTGACCGGTGCCAGAGTAATTCCCAATTTATCGTCTGTTTGATGGTAATATATTAGAAAGAATTTATCAAATGCAAATCAGTTCTCATGACAACATATTGTTTTACAGTGTTCATATAGGCCCTACTCATTCAAACACGGCGTTTTTTACATTGACCAATAACGTTCAGCATTTCCTCAGATATAGATCAGTCACAATTGTTTATCTTATGATTGCTATGAACATAAGAATGCAATTTTATAAAACGTCAGCTCGTTATTTAACATGTAATGCATCAACATGGAGTGATTATTACTAGGGCCCGGATTTTTATGTGCTAAAAAACTTTAAAATATTTATTTTTTATGTGCTAAAAATGTTAAAAATATGTGCTACAATTTTTAAAATATGTGCTAAAACTTAAAAAAATAAAAATATGAGAAAAGAAACAAAAACACCAGAATGTTCGTAACTTACTAGAACAAATTATATTGAAACTCGCCAACATCAGATGTAAAATGCTGACAGGAGTTGCAGTGCACAACAAATGTCATTTCCAGATTATGGATCACAAATCCTTGTCTATTATCCGAGAATAATACCTTATATTGAGAAAAGGAATGTTCTACATCACACGATGTTAACCTTGCATATTTGAAGAGGGGTAGATCACTAACACACCCACACACAATCAGTTCGATTATGTTTTGACCTTCCAAAACTTGAGAGACTTTGCCACCATTTTTCTCAATCATACCTTTAAATTTTGTTCTTAGAACTTCTATTTTCGAACCTGAGATAGTGTTAAGTTGCCTTTCAACGTATTGTATTTCTTTAAGTGAATTACGCAATGTTGAGATTGGGTTCTGTTCTGTTCTTCCCTGATAATAACTCTTACCTCATTGCAAGTGAAGCTTTTGTGTTGAATTCTTTCGAGATACAAATTTTTGTTGTAAAATGTTAAAAGATAATGAGGAAAAGTACTAAAATATTTATTTATGGAGAATACATCGAAAATATTTAATCACATAACTTTTTTGTAAAACATGTGTTTTTATGTAAAATAAAATTTGGAATTTGCGGTTGTCGGACCTTGATATGAGCATCAGAAGGAAAAAATTACATAAAAAATCCGAAAAAAGTACTAAAATATGTATTTATGGAGAAAATATCGAAAATATTTATTCACATAACTTTTTTTGTAAAATATGTGTTTTTATGTGAAATAAAATTTGGAATTTGCGTTTGTCGGACCTCGATTTGGATATTAAACTTTGTTTTAGGAATGTACGCATGAGGAAAAAAAAACATTTTTTTACATACAAATCCGGGCCCTAATTATTACGTCACATGCTGCCAGTAAACAGAATAAAAACACATTATTTTATACAACATAATTGTTTGGAAATTGAAATAATATAAATGTACATTCATTAAAAACACAATTTCCATACAGCGCAAGCCAGTTCGTGTTCTGCTGTTAGCTTACCTGAATTAAATTAACCATGTCTCATATGCACAATTGGTAGCACATGGTCAGAACATGGTAATTCGAATCGATTCATGGATTGTTGACTCATAGTATGCTGTGATCTCGCAGCTGTTAGTTTTGTTTAGCACGAAATTAATTATTATTTATGTAATTCGTTACATTTTTATTTATGGAATAATCTTAATAAATCCAACTCGAGTTTAAGAGTTCATCAGATAAATTTGCTCCTGCTGCGCAGTTGCAGATCTGTCGATAAACTCATAAACTCTCATGGGATTACCTATGATAAACACAAAACAGGTTTAAAAAATGTTGGAACATAAACAGTAAAGCAACTATAATAGAATAATTATAATTTGAGTTGAATTTAGACACTTATGCTTCACTTACCAACTTTTTGGTAGAACATCTTTTGAGGTACCCTTGTCCCCATCCTGAGCTACTTGTCCAACTGACAAATTAGGGACGCATCATGACCTTCAAAAGCAATATTCTCTCATTGTTATCACCAGGGCCCGGATTCTAATGACATGTCATCTTTTTATTGATGCTACATAAACATTGCCAACTTGTAGATAAATCCTAATCAGGGCCTCTAGATTTTCCAAGTACATATTTATTAAGTCATTTTTTTTTCATTCTATGCAATTTTATGTTTTTAGAACATTTATTTCAATTTTACATCATTATTTTGTCATTTTCGTGTCATTTGCTTCCTTATTTAGTCATTTTCATGCATTTACATTGAGTGTATTAACTTTTTTCACCGATAGCGGTGCTGTCTTTGAAGTGTTGTTTGTTTAATGCAAGAAGGAAAAATTCGGCGTTAAGTGTTGTCATGTCTCAGTCGGAAATGAGAATCAAAGAAACGCCAAAATTTTGTATTATATTATAATAATATATAATATAATACAAAATTTTGGCATTTCTACTATTGTTATTAGATTGACTTGGAACCAGAGTCTGCCATCTGCTTGGATTTGAGAGTGCAAACTACTGTTTACCCTCAATAAACAATAATATAATCCGGCAGACCACAAAAGGAAATGCCGAATTTTGACTCGCAAGTGCCTCAGCCAGTATAAATTTCCGTGTGAAAAGAACATTCACAACATTACAGTTATTTACAGTTTTTACAATTATGTACAAATTAATCTATAACTTTGTGTGTACAATAATAATTCTTGAGTTTTGTCCATTCTGTAGCGATGATCTTAATGATTTATGTATAGCGTAGAGCTTTATCACTGGTACTCACTACTAAATTGCGGTATTTTGTTACCTGTGTTACCTTTGTTACCAGAAAATCGCCCAACAGTTCAGAAAACAAGGATACAAAATAGCATTCAGAACAAAGAACAAAACAATCAACAAAATACAACCCACAGACAACAAACAACACACAAACAAATACAACAACCCAGGAGTCTACAAACTAAAATGCAACGACTGCCCAAAATTCTACATAGGACAAACAGGCCGAAGTTTCAAAACACGATACACAGAACACATACGAGCTCTCAAACAAAACACAGACTCTGCCTATGCAAACCATATAATAACCACAGGACACGAATACGCAGACATCAATACAGACATGGAAATCCTACACATTAACCACAAAGGTCACACACTCAACACACTCGAACAATATGAAATATACAGACACACCACACAAGACAACACCAACATCCTAAACGAACAGTTACAATTCAAATCGCACGCGCTGTACGATACAGTTATCCAGAAATGTCTTCCCAACAACAACAACAACACCACGGAAGTCAGTTGCTGAAGATGGCCGCTCCATGCGGTTGAAAGCGCTCCAACAGGTAACAAAATACCGCAATTTAGTAGTGAGTACCAGTGATAAAGCTCTACGCTATACATAAATCATTACAATAATAATTTTTTATAAATAAAATTTCAGTTTTTAGGTCATTTTATAGGTCATTTTTCAAACAATTTTAGGTCATCAGAATCTGGGCCCTGATTATCACTGACCTCAGTTCTTCCCTCGCTTTAATCAATTCACAGGTAACTGTAACTAGATCTTGCAACCCCACATTTGGCTCCATGCGGAGTAGACAAGTAGCTGTCACAGTCGTATCAGGACATTCTTAGATCATGATTGCTGAGGTAGCTAGCTGATTGGTGCAGTAAAAAATAAAGAGCATGGGTTGAGCTGTTGGCAAATTTTTCCTCCTAACAAAAGGAAGCCGCCTGGCCATGAAATGAATAGCTGGATTATACAAACTTAATTTGTTCCTAGAAATAAGCAAAATGAAAGAAAAATCTTGAAGAAACAGACATTAAGTGTCTTACATAACCTAAAATTGCATAATTACAAAAGAGGAACGACTGGCACAGTGGTAAAGTTTCCCTTCACAGAAGAGATTCAGTATGGGATATAATGAACCCTGCGCTATTCAGAATATAACTGCTCCTAACCTAACATAACCCATCACTGACCTAGAATTTACCTGCCATTACTTACCTTCCACACCTTTCGTAAAACATTGTTTCACCAAGAAGTCCAATGCTTTAGTTTGTAATAATTTCTTAAGGTAGCCTACTGGTAACTCCACTAATACTGATTTTACTCATCCTATATTTAACATATTATAGGTGTGTTATTAAGTGCCAGTATGGTACTTTATGAGATTGTGTGGGGGACGAAAAATGTCTGTCCGTCTGTCCGTCCGTCCGTCCGTGTGTCTGTACGCGCTCTAACTCAAATACGCTTTATCGAATTTTAATGAAACTTGGTATACGCGTTTATAATGTCCATGGGAAGAACCCTATTGAAATTGGACCAAATCGGTTCACCGGTACCGGAGTAAAACCCAATTTAGTGTATATTTTAAAGGCGCCATAACTCTCATACGCTTTATCGGATTTTCATGAAACTTGGAATACCTATTTATAATGTCCATGGGAAGATGTCTGTTGATATTGGACCAAATCGGTTGGCCGGTACCGGAATAATACCCAATTTAGTGCCCTTTTATGGTATCATATAAGAAAAGGCGCGGTAACTCAAATACGCTTTATCGGATTTTCATGAAACTTCGTATACTTATTTATAACAATCATGGCAATAAGCCTATTGAATTTGGACCTAATCGGTTGTCCAGTACCGAAATAAAGAGTAATTATCAGTCAAATTTATTATATTTTGGTTCATTTCGAAGCATTTTGATTGGCTCGCGGCCAACCAATCAGCGGGCGAGTCCCGTAACTAAGGTAAATAAAGGGAAATTCTGGAACAAGCCTTCAATTCCTGTCGAAACCTTCTTCAGTAAAGGAGGGTAAAAAGAAGGCACCTTCTTCAAATGCAAAATCAAATTCTCGGTTCTTTCTTATAGCGTCATCAATTAATGACAGCTTATAAAGCTTCCTTCAGTTGCCATGGACAGTTTGACATCTACATGAAAAACAAATGTTCCCATATGTACGATTATAGATGAAATGCTGCTGTATAATGACTAATTATTTTGCTAAAATTGATTACAATTAGATTAAAGCATTGAATTTTACTTCAGCCTATGTCAGATTTATAATCCCTGACCTCTTAATAAATAAAAACATTAAGCTTTGAGAATATGGTTAGGTTGGTACCTCTGCTTCAACGAGGGCCTCATCCTAATTTATCACTCAGATATCGCGAATATTATAGTACTAATTAATGAAATAATTCAACATTGTACCATAATAAATCTAGCAGGCACGATATATAGCCTAATTTCAAAATACGGTGATTTTTCTCTTGTGTGAGCAACGACGAAATAGTATTCTTTGGTATTGGACACTCAAAAGTCGCAGTGTGGTTTGGTCTTGGGGTAAGGTGCTTGTCTAGTAATCAAGAGATATCACGTTCGAGTCCACCCTGAAGCAAATTTTTTTTTTATTATTATCAATTGTGTTAAATTGAGCCTATTCCATTCTTATGTCCTATTTTGTCAATGTGCTTAAATAAGTATTACATTTTTCTTTTTAAAAAAACTGGGAATTCATTGTCTTTCATTGACCTACATCATTCCTAAATAATAACATAAGCCTATAAATGTTATTTCACGAACAGAAACTAGCTTTAAAGTTATTGCGTTGCGTTAAAATTGCATAAGCCTATACTCAGAACAAAACTGCATACCGCTAGGTGGAACTATCCTCTTCTTATTGGCTTACTGTACTATTTCATTGTCAATGCATTTTGTAAAATGTTTACATATTTTAAGAATTAGTATATCAGTGTATAGGCCTACCAATATGAATTAAGGTTAAGAATCAAACTTTAGACCTTTGTTCTTCCGTAAGCCCTGCTTAATGAATGTATCTGGAGTTTAACTCGGAGATCAATTTAAAAAAAAAAAAAAAAAAACTTATTTTCTGTATATCATAACTGCAATTATTACTGATTAAAAAAGCATACTGGCACTTTGTTATATCAGTTTACCTGATTTTATTTCATATGTGATTACAAAATAACTCACCAGCGCAGTGTATGGTGTCGTTTATTTCCCAAATTCAATTGGCATATAGTCATGTTTGTAATATTGTCGACATTGTAGACTTGGTCCCACTCGGTATGGCCCGGCTGAGACGGCGGTCACGTTATTCTCAAGTTTAGCGAACTAACCTAAGCTAACCTAATCTAACCTATCCTGTAACAAACCTTGTTATGTCAGAAACCCAGGGATGCCAACTGCTACGGAATTCCCGTAGTTTCTACGATTTTCTTGAATTTCCTACGGCAATACGGAAATTGTACTGAATATTACGGATTTTACGAATCCCAATATCTATTTTTAAAATGTTTCGTTTCTCCCGCAAACATAAAAAAATAGTTAATGTGACAGCAGAGATGCCAACTGTTATCATGAGAAATAGTCTGTAAAAGAAAACATCCGTTGTGTTGTCGACATTGGACACTACAATCTTTGACGTGAGTGTGTGTTAACCAAAGATGTTATAATATCTTACAGTTATAACATAATTGTAGTTATAACATCTTTCGTGTTAGCATATTTCCTCTTCATCTTTGGTGTTAACATATTTCCTCTTTTTTATTATCACTGTAATGCCGCTGACGACTGCCGACGCCATTGCTTGCTAGAAGTTTTATTGAGTGTTGCAGTGCAAGTAGAATATTGAGGAAATATATCTTGTAAACGTAAAACCAGTGACGAGTCTGATGGACAAAAACGAACTGCGGCAAATCAGCAGTATCGAAAGCAGTATACGGAAGAGTTTCCTTGCTTCGGACCTTCAAACATTTCACCAAATCACGTATTTGTGAAACCTGTAATTGTGACACTACTGATAACCACCTTTCAAGGTTGGCATCTCTGGAAACCTTGTGCTGTCTATCAGTAACCCTGTGCTTATTCTTCCGCTTTTAAAGCTATTGACAACCGACTAGACAAAACGGAGCTTGTTAATCAGAGTATTGAGAGACAATCTACAGGCTGTGTAACCTGCATCGCAATATCGAGCAGACTCCATGCAGTGTGTTGTAGGAGACCCATGATTCTTTAATTCAAGGTTTACTTGTTTCTAAACATTTTCTGCCTAACTGCTTCCAGTACTGACTTATTAAGTGCCAGTATGGTACTTTATGTGATTGTGTGGGGGACGAAAAAATGTCTGTCCGTCTGTCCGTGTGTCTGTAAGCACCATAACTCAAGTACGCTTTTTCGGATTTTCATGAAACTTGGTATAAACATTCATAATGTCGATGGGAAGAACCCTATTGATATTGAACCAAATCGGTTCACCGGTACCGGAGTAATGCCCAATTTAATGCCTATTTTAATAGATTATGACGCCTTTCTAATAGAAAGGCGCCATCACTGAAATACGCTGTAATGGATTTCCATGAAACTTGGTATACCCATTTATGACGTCCATGAGAAGTGCCCTATTGAATTTGAACCTAATCTGTTGACCGGTACCGGAGTAAAACCCAATTTAGTGTATATTTTAAAGACGCGGTAACTCAAATACGCTTTACCGGATTTTTATGAAACTTGGTATACACATTTACAATGTCCGTGGGAAGACGTCTATTCATAATGGATAAAATCGGTTGATCTGTTTCGGAGTAATGCTCAATTTAGTGCCTATTTTATGGCAATATACGTATTCGGAAGAATTTATAAAAAAAATGAAAATCAGTTATCTTGACAACATAGCCTGTTGTTTTACTGTGATCTTATAAAGCCTTGGAAATTAAAATACAGATAGCTATGACAAAAAACACTATTGTTTTACATGCACTTATCCAACTAGACCGTTAAAATGACCCAGGTGGCCGAGATGGTAGACCTTTCTTCTTCCGTAAGCCCTGCTTAATGAATAAATCTGGAGCTTAACTTGGAAATCAATTTTAAAAAAAAACATATTCTGCATATCATAATTGCAGTCATAACTGATTAAACAAAAACATACTGGCACTTTTTTACATCAGTTTACCTGATTTTATTCTTCATTGCTTTTCTCAGCTCAAAAGTGTCGCATGTGTTACTTGTATCATAACTATTTATTTAATTGATAATTTGCTGTTTTATCTTTTTAGTAGATTACTCTCTCATCTACTCTGTGGACTATGCATGTAGTTATTCGCAAGTTTGTAACATTGTGTACTTGGAACTAATCGGAATGGCACTGCTTTAGTGAGAAAAATAATTAAATAAATGTAGAGAGCAGTTCAACTAGGAAGAGGTCTGGCAACAGTGAGGGGGAGATTGAGTGGAAGGGAAGTCTACCATTGCATTGCATATTATGGTAGCAAGAACGCATGCATTCTCAAACATCTTCCTAGATGACTAGCTCTCTACTATGGAACCCCCACAGTTTTGAGCAAATGGGATGCTTCCAGTCATAGTTTTTAATACAGTCTTTTTAATTCTGATGCCAAAATTTTATTTCTCAATCCCCCTTGGCTTTTATTGGTCTTATAGGCAGACTATATTTCTTACAGAATTTGCAAGATGGAATAGCTGATGAAGAGAATGATACAAGTCATCAAGAAATTGTAGTGCTATACTGCAAAAAATGCAAGAAGACTTGTCCAAAGGAAGATTGTACAAATTGTCGACGAACAGTATCTGTGACGATAAAGAAAAACATTTGTTCCATCTGTGGCATACCGTTTGATAACGAAGAAGATCTAGATGCTCACTTTGTTCTACACAAAACTGCGCCACTTTCTTCGTGTGTTGTTTGCAATAGACAGTTTACCTCGCTAAGTTCACTAGTGAATCATGCTAAAGTACACACAAGAAAGGACTCATTCTCATGTGACGTATGTAATAAGATTTTCACTCGGGACAGAGATCTGGTCATACATAAAAGAAAACACACAGGAGAGCGGCCTTTTCCGTGTTCGTTATGTAGAAAAGCATTCACTCAAAGAGGTAATCTACTGAATCACATGAAAATTCATGCGCGTGATCATCCATACTCTTGTGAAAGATGTAGTCAGGTTTTCAGCGAGGAGAAAGAACTGCTTAAACACATGAAAATACATCAAGGGTACAGTCCATACTCCTGTCCTATGTGTAAGAACACTTTCTATCACAAGGTCCACTTGTTGAAACATTTTAAATCCCACGAGGGACCTTTCACTTGCGAGGTGTGTGATAAAAGTTTTCCTCGTAGTTATCGCTTAATTGAACATGCAAGGATTCATTCAGGAGAAAGACCATATTCATGTGACGTGTGTGACAAATCATTTGCATTGAAAGCTAATCTAGAACAACATCTGAAAATCCACAGTGACGAGCGTCCACATGCATGTGAAATCTGTAACAAGTCATTTACTGGTAAATCGGATCTTGTAAAGCATTCTAGAATTCATTCTGGGGAACGTCCATACACCTGTGGTATATGTGAGAAATCATTCACACGGAACGCTTATTTGGTTGAACATTCTAGAATCCACACAGGAGAACGCCCCTTTTGTTGTAATGATTGCAAGAAATCCTTTTCTCGCAAAACTGACCTGGAGAGGCATCTCAGAATCCACATCGGTGAACGTCCTTTTTCTTGTTCCGTTTGCAACAAATCTTTCAGTGATAGGGGAAATTTAATAAAGCATACAAAGAACCATCAAGTAAAGCTGCCTCCCCTGTTGGAACCTACGTCTACTGAAGAAGCCATACTTTAAGAGTGCCAAATCACAATTTTGTAGAGGCAATCTTTGAAGGCACTTGGACAGCGTCTGCTTTGTTTACTTTAGTCAAAAAATGAGGGGTGTGGCAGATCAACCAGTTGGTATTACATAATAAGCGTACCAAACATTTCTCTCTAAAAATTTGGAGATTACATAGCTCATATCTTCTTTTCTTTATAAAAAAACGGCCAAATTTCTCATCTTGTTCTTGAAAACCTGTACCGGTACAAACCTTTTTCTTGTAAACATAAGTAAAATCTCTAAGAAGTTCGTATAAAATTAAACTAAAATGGTGCTGTGGAGTAGTGCTTATTCATAAGTAGGATTTGGATGTTAAAGGCCTAAAAAAGTAGATAATGTGACCTGAAATATGCCTTTAAAATGACTAAATATTACCCAAGAATCCTAAGAATGTATTTTCTAAAAATAAATTTTTAAAATTAAAACATTGAAATAAATAGCTCTAAATTATTACATCACATGAATTGAATCAAATAATGGCTTTTTGACGATTTTACAGGAGATTTATAGTTTTACTTGTAATGAATTTCATAGGGGTGTAAGCTAGGTCCCTTATAACCGCTTGGATCACCTCTTGTAGAAACCCAGATATGAGCTAGAGTAAACCCTAAATTCATTGCACTTTTATAATGATAAGTTGGTTAAGTTATTGAAATTATTTTAAGAAAAATTGAAATAACAATGTTCAAGTCTGCTCCCCTCCAAAGATCAGAAATTATGTTGTCATAATTTTAATGCACATTACCACTGCCATCTCTTGTTAGTTTCTTATATCAGTTGCTCAAAAAAAAGTAACATTTTGAAATAAGTTACCTATAAATATCAATATGCACAGCCTCCTTTATTGAAGTTTGCTGATTTACAAACTTGCCAGTCAAATGAACTTTTTTCCATGACATTATTGGTGCTATTGATTGTAATTAATAGGGACCGGATTCTTAGGTTTTTACCTATTTTTTTCCTTCCATCCAAAACAAAAAGCGATCATACACTTTTTCGAATCATGTCCATAGGATTCACCCACATTAATTCTGTGGCACCTAAAAATACCTAAATGGGGTATAAAAACCTAAGTGTACCTAAACGGGATATAAAACCTAAAACATCTAATTTAGGCTATTTTTGTGTGTCTTTTTTGTTAGTCAGTTGAGAAATTGATATTTTGCGGAGAGACAATTTTTGTCGGGTTGAATACCCCCAGCGTTTCGTACAACCCAATGTGGTCTAGGATGACAGTATCAAGGGAGGAAGTGTAAGAGTACCGGCGTATTGCTTTTAAAATATTCGTACGAACAACCATTGCTGACGTCATGTGAGGTTGAAAGTACATTTTCTGCCTTCAAATGTATTCTAAGAGATAACAGGAAGAACTTCACAGTTGAGAATCTTGAAAGATATTTAGTGATATACTGTAACCAGGAAATGTGAGACAATCTTATTTTCACTGCTTCTTTTGATTGTTTATGCTTTCTTTCTTCAATTGTATAATATTGTCCTAAAGCAAGATTACTCACATTTAAGTGAATTTTGTTAAGTTAAACTTTACAAGTATTATGTATTGAATCCTATGTAGCACGTTCAAATTCATTAAACCAATTAATCTACCCGGAAACGATATTTTGGAGACAAAATACCTAAAAAAAACTATTTCACCTCATGGAAAACTTAAAACAGTGTTTTTAAAAACCTAAAAATCCGGTCCCTAGTAATTAATGACTTTACAGTGAATTTTTGTTACAATGTGATGTAAAACAAGTTTCAAAAAAATAAAAATTGGTTTACTTATAATAATTATGCTCATTATAATTGAGGTCCGTTTTGACAAAACTCAACAGCTCCATTTTTTGTCGAATTCGATTTTTAACTGTTTTAGGTGCTTTGAAATGAGATCTGTAAGATGGTGAAAAAAAGAACATAAGAAAAGTCAAAACGTAACCAATTCATTTCGAAGCCTCAATATGGAAGGTTCATATCTTCTATATGTTTATAGAAACTAATAAAACCTTCCCCTGAACAATTTATGATTTGGCACATGTTGAGTTTTGTCATGAACGAGTTATGTCATAACGGTCCTCAATTATAGTCTCCAAGCGGTGACTCTCTTATTGTCAAAAAGCTTGCATCATTTTGATTGTGAGACAGATACGAGGGTGAGTCAAATAAGTCGCAAATGCCAGGGTAATGCATACCATTTTGATTTTCATGCCTTTGAGTTTTTAGAAGGTGACAGCACATGTCAGCTGGAATATATCCAGTAAACATTACTCTACAGTGAACGGTTAGTGAACTGTACAAGACGGCAGATGTGCTACAGGAGTGTGCCCGATTAGAAATGTTTGCAGTTGTGCATTTTTATGGGTCAAGATTTCACTGGGAAATGCTTGGAACATCCACCATACTCCCCTCAGCCATTTCATAATTACGGGTGGGACATTCTAGCAAATTATAAAAACTATTTTTGTTTATTACATATAAATAATAAACTAGAATTGGTTCTTCACATTCTGTAAAATTTACAATGCCTTCTCCTCCACACTACATGCAAAGCATTCTTTAAAATTTATTTTCCATTTGTTTTTCAAAATCTGTTACGGGTGGGATTTTAATGATGCAAAACAAAAGCTCATTTTCTGTTCTGCTATTACTGTTAGGGTCTTAATGTTGTTATTAATGAAGGTTTGAGGGATTCAATACAAATTATAAACTGTTTCCAGGTTGTCAGAACATTTATTTAACTCATCAATAATAATTTAACAAAACTATCACTACTATCACTGTTACGGGTGGGACGTTACACCCAAGTCCTTAAAATTCAGAGAATTTGAGGTTTTAAACTTATTTTTGACCACCCAATTACAATAATTTTATAACTTCTCTCTTTGAGGGAAAAAATTCCCATATTTTATGAAATGGCTGCCCTGTACATTTTAACATCCATCCCATTCTTTGACAAAGACTTGAAAGCCTGCAGCAAAGAATTCTTGTGGCTACTATAGCATCTTCTGGGGATACGGCATCATTGTCTTCAATGGCAATAGACAATTCCTAAGCAAGCTAAAGGAATATTATCTATTTTATGGAACTTGAAGGTTCATTGCCGTGCTTACCTGAGCCTGCCATTCAACCCTATTCTGTGCTATCTCCATCCAACCATCCCTCGCAAATCTGATTTAACAGAATTGTAAAAAAAAAAATATATATAACAGCTCATGAAAAGTTGCAATAAGCTCAACTGTCATTGATGACAGTATAATACATACAGTAGGCTGTCTAGCTTTCAATGACACAGATAACATTGTGTTTTATTCATTTTTGTGGTTTTAGTTATTCATTACTTGCTTAATTCTGCGAGTATTCACTAAATAGTCGCTATAAATTTAACTCAAAGTCTCTCAAGATAAATTCGAGACTGCTCGTTACATTAGGCTATCTATGATATTTGTATTTTACAATGAAAAATAAAGCAAATTTAGCTTGTTGTAAACAGTATGTGAGTTTTGTGTTAGGAGGCTGTCACACTGGATTGATCAAGGGACAGCGTCCGACCGACTAGTATAACGAACCTATAGACAGCAGTGGTACCAGTCACATAGCATCGATCGCCAGCGATCAACAACGAGGGTGAGAGATCATCTGGTCTGTGAAATCAAACCTGTCGATGGCTAACTTCGTACCCACCTGAATTTCAGAATTGATGCTGGAAGATTTAACTTACACAATAATGTCGTTTTAGACTTATATTTGAATGAAATAGAATTGCACGAATCAATTAAGACACTTAAAACGATATCTTCTTATGTAATTTAATTTTAAAAATACAAAAATAGATCGAGTTGTAGCACCTAGCGGTGGGCGATCGAACTACAACAAACAACAAACCTCTTCGCTCGGCCGACTGATGGAAGCTTGAAGTAAACAGTTGTAGCCTGATATAGTAGGCATAATATTACACCTTACATCCCAACACATGTAGTATGATAATGTGCAGGAAATAGGCATTCGTATTCCTAATAAGGTAATATACTTCACCTCTAATATACAGTAAAATCATATAGGTACATAACCTATAATATTTCCGTTGATATATGACGCTTGGTGCAGTGTGACAAGGAACAGAAATTCAGCCAAGAGCGCTTGATGGCAGTCTGTTGGTCTTGATCGATCGAAGCTCAGTGTGACAGGCCGCTTAGTCTTCTTTAGGTGGATTTACATTATATCAGTTTCATAAACAAGAAAGAAATTAAAATTTTATTAACATGGAATGGAAAGATTACATATAAGATTACAAGAAACAGTCAAAATTCTGTAACAAAAACTATGAAAAAGAAAGTAATATAGCTGACTTAACATTCCAGCCTTTCTTAAAACAAACTATCAATCAAAATAGTATTATAAAAGATTTCTGTAGTGTATGTGAACAGTGTTATGCAGAAGAAAAAACCTTCAAAAATCTATAAACTGTGGTGTTTTCCAAATAGGTCTGGGCCATTGCTATGATAATCAGAAAATATCCAACCTGTATCTGTCCAGTGCTGCACTCTATAGTGAAAAAGCTAAATCACGTTACATTTCTTGCAGAAAGTGACCACAAAATACAAATTTAATTGAACTATGAACATATGAACAGTGTAAAACAATATGTGGATAGTGTTATTTGTCATAGCTATCTGTATTGCAACTTCCAAAGCCATATATGAACATTGTAAAACAATATGTTGCCATGAGAACTGATTTGCATTTGATAAATTCTTTAAAATATATTACCATAAAATAGGTACTAAATTTGGAATCACTCCAGTAAACCGATTTGGCGCAATATCAATAGGCTTTCTCCCATGGATGTTATAAATGCGCATACAAGTTTCATGAAAATCTGATAAAGTGTATTTGAATTAGCGCGTGTACAGACACACAGACGGACAGACATTTTCCCGTTCATCACATAATCTCAGAAAGTATCATTCTGGCGCTTAATAATAATACATTTTAGAATATACTTTTGTGGGTGGGAAGTTAAAGTGATTTGCTTGGGATGTCTCATTTTCAGCTTAAATAGTTTTTGCACGACGTAACTAATTAGTGGTACTTACGAATATTTTTGCCGTGGATCGTAACTTGACATTCCCGCACGCAATCTGGTTGCTATGAAAACAAAAGAAATCTCAGCGCTGTAAAAATTACAAAAAGCACAAGTGCCATAAGTAAAACCATCATAATACAAGCCTTTATGGAAGACCGGAACCAAGGCCCCCCAGTTTGTGACAACTTTAACAGGACAAATATTCAGTCCCCATAACAACCAACACATGCGAATCACTTTCTGAAATAAACATCTATCTTCAATAATGTATATACATAATATTTTCAGCTAATATCTCAATTAATATAATTAAATTGATATAAATAATCATCGTGCAAAAAGTTGCATGCAATACTCGTGCCGTAAGCGCATAACGGATCTCGGAAAATGAAAAAACTCTTTCCTCAATCTGTATGCACTGCTTACGGCACTTGTATCGCAATATACTAATAGGTCATCCTAAGTTTAGGGCAAGTTATTCTACAGTATGGTAGAGAGAAACAGATTAGGAATTGTCTAGTTTGTGTAACATTAATATGGTTTGCTTTGGTCTTCTGTAATTTTGTACTTTGATGACTATTAGTTCCATCATGAAAACAAACAAACTGAGCACAGTTCCCAGAGAGTGTAATAACAGCGCTCCTTGCAAATGTGTCGTGGAAAGTGGTATGTAGTCATCCAATATATTTTTCAACTCCCCCACCCCTACCTCAATCCTTCGCTGTACGACAGTGTCTCTGTAATATTTGTCAGGTAAACCGCCTTCAATAAACCTAGTCAGAACTTCATTAACCCTATCCAGCAAGGGGCTGTCCTTGGGAAGCATAAGAGCTATCGGCGTATAGGTCTGCACTGTTCCAAATCCATAAAATCCAGTGAAATCGTCTTTCATTAAACTCTCGGCAAAGTAGTCTACACTGGTAGCTAGCATGTAAGTTGCAACGTTCTCGTGTGACGCCAAGTACCTTAGGCAGTCTTCAGGAATGCAGTTCAATCTAGGCACCAAATACTGGAGATATTCTTCACTGAAATAACTGTTCAACACTTCTGAGAAGGCAAACACTGCGTTGTAGCTCTTAAGTTCTTCGATCGTATGCACTTGATGCAACAGTCCTGGGTTAACCAGGTAACTTGTGGCGAAAGTTTCAAAGACAGTGTCAAAAGCCATGGAGAAGATGATCCAGAAGAGAATAAAAATCCTCACAGAAGCAGAATTTGGCAAAGATGATGCACCTGCACTCAAGAAGATGGCATATACATCCATAAACTTTTGCACTAAAACGTTAAACTCAACTCTTCCTTTTCTTGCCAAAAGTGTAAACACCACAGCAGCTAGAGGGATGGATATGAGCAGTGTAAACCACATTCCAGGGGTAAATACCCTCGCCATACCCAGCCACCGAGGGTAGAGCTTGGCTCTAGCCACGTACCACTTCACTTCGTCTGCAAAATACATCACTGTGTCATCCAACAGAAGATGATCGAACAGATTGACAATCATGTGTCCGAGTACAATGTCTGATTTTCCATACAGTACATTTCCCCTTAAACCATTCCAAGTTCCATTTGGAAATCTCCTTCCTTTCCATTCTTTTCCAGGTGATAAACTAAATTGTAAATTCATATTCATGGATTTTGCCAATGAAATCATCAGTCTTATGTCAGAACCACCAACTATGGTGTCGTTTCTGTGTATAATGAATGGAATAAGTGGTATTGTTGAGGCTCTCCATTCACATCCCTGGAAGTCATTAGGGATTTTTTCTTCAAACAGATATCTCATCTTGGAAAATTGAATGTGATTGTCCATAATAATGCAAGTGTCTAATTTAACTACACCAAGTAACTTACCACACTGTCCTGAAGGTATTTTATAAGGATACCACGTATAAATATCAATGAATGTTGCATTCTTCATCGCAGAACATACCTGTAAAACCACTACGTTGTAGATCTTCCAAACCCATAGTTTCTCAAAAACAGTCTTTATCTCTGAATCGTTGAAGCAGTCTTCAGTTTGTCTGTCAATCATTACAACAAATTTCCCTCTAGAATTCCAAGCAGACAACGAGTGAAGTTGTCTTAGCTGCAAATCCAGAATTTCTTTACAACACACGATCACCAAATAACTTTCATGTTTATCATCATTTGTTTGGTCAAAAACTAGAGAATCTCTTTCAGGAATGTCGACTGATGCTTCAGATACAACTAGTGGCCATTTTCGTAACTGGTGTAGACGTTCAATTATTGCAGCAGTCAAGTCGTTTTCAAGGCCTGGCTTGGAAATTGCAAGCGTACGAGCAACAGTGAAATAAGTTTCACAGATATCCAAAATACATTCTAAGCTGTCATACCTAACCTCATTGCTTGTTTGGGGAAATCCACCAACAAAGTATGTTATTAAAAATAAGAAGAACCACATTGTTTTAGGAGTAATAAACTGCTGGTTTTGTTTTTACTTCAAGGGTCATGTTCCTTGCTAAGTGTCCCAACATCAGAAGGGATTTCACTATTTCTCATCTTAAGGAGTGCAGCTAATGCTAAAACCATACTGAACATTCCAAAAACTTTTAGTATATATTTTTGAAATGGAAAAATAACTGATAATGTATTAGTCTGTTCCGGCCTTGGACGACCCGTGGAGGGATGATCCATGGAGAGCAGGAGATGGAGGGATTGTTACCAGATCCAGGAGGCGCTTGCAGTCTTTTAGTGCGGATGTAAATCGATCTAAGCAGTAATTCAACATAATAAATACGAGTCTGACTGTAGGCCTATTAACTGATAGCTAGTGATTAGTGTACAATAAAGCAGTGAGTGCAAACCAGTGGCGAAATTAAATGAATCCGAGTTAAATGATATTCGAACACATATTTGTATTGTAAAGTTTGTTTATAAGTCAAGCTCATTTTCATTATCAAGTTCATTATCACAAGCCCGGTTTTATTCACTATTTAATGTTCCTTTTCATGATAACAGCAATATCATTAGAACAGCGGCCTAATTCGTGGTACGATGCGAACTTTGAAGGGACTTACAAAGAGAGGTATTTTGATGAGTGTTAGAAAACTGTATTTTTTTTGTTTTTTGTTTTGTTTTGTTTCTCTTATTGCCTAGTGTTTATTTATCTTTTTCCTTCAGTAGAGAGGGAAATCAGTTTATATGTATTCAGCAGCACTATCTATATGTCTACACATTCCTCCAATTAAAAAAGTTTTATTGTGTTTTCTAAGATGTCTACTGGTAAAATGACAAGTGTCGAATCCAGTAGATTCTTTTGTAATTTTCTTGGTACAATAAATATATCATATCATATCATATTAGTCTGTTCCTCGATTATTATCACCTGTCCGCTTATCTGTTTATCTCTATCTGTGTGTCTCTAGTCTTCATCAAAGTCTTTGGTTCAGTTTCTTCAAATCTTGTTTGGATTTTTTGCTTTCTTTTAATGTGATTGTCATCAGCTTCTTCCAGTACATTAGCCTTCTCCATTGTGTATATGTAATTTCTTCATTTGTTCTCTTACATTTGAAATACTAGTACTAACATTTGTATTATAGTTTGTTCATATTCTTTTATTGTCCAATGTTAATATAATCCGGATTCCATTTACAACTCACTTTGATGCCTTTGAGGATATTGGATGGGAAAATGGATGGAAAAAGGAGACGAGGGAGACCAAGGAAAAGGTGGATATCAAATGTTAAGGAGAATTTGAAGACGATGAGAGTGATCAATTGGTAGGAGAAAGTGATGGATCGAACCGAATGGTGGCGAATTAAGAGGGAAGCTAAAGCCCATCCAGGGCTGTGATGTCAAAGAAGAAGAAGAAGAAGAAGAAACCATCACTTGCCTTCATTTGATTTACCCCTCCACTTGAAGCGTGAATGTGATTTTTGCCAATTGAAATCACGTCACAAGATCTCAGTCTTCATCTGGATGATTATAGCTAGGTTTGGAAGTTAGAATATACCTCCTTCACTGTATAACACATCCTATCGACTTCTGTGAATAAATATTTGTACTTCAATTAATGAATTTAGAAACAGTTAGTCTGTTAATATGGTTGATAACATAACAGCTCTCTTAGTTGTTTATGTGCACACTACAAGTACATGTCCTTTTCAAAGTAGCTGTTATCGAGTGTGCGAACTCACCAGATATCACTTGCACCTTCACCGTGTGTAATCGGCTAGGATTCGGATGTTTATGACCTAAAAAAGTGGAAAATTCGACTGCAAATGTGCCCTTAGAAATTACTAAATATCACCCAAAAATTGTAAATATGGCCTAATAAAATACATTTATGTTCGAATTTAAAACGTTTAAAGACACTAAATTATTTCATCACATGAATTCAATCAGATAATCACTTTATAACAGTCTTACAGGTGATTTACAGTTTTACTTGTATTGAACTTGTACTTTCAAAGAATTTTCTCCTGTTTGCTCGCTTCATCAGCTCCAAATACTCGTAATATTTTGTAGACCTTGCATGTCCTTATAAAATGTGAGCAATTGCATTAATTTTAAAATTTAAGTTACAATTAATTTGGCATAAATATTAAATTAATGAAATAAATTTCAAATTTAACTCGACCGTGTAGTACATACACTGTATAATTGTGCTCCTTTACTGAATTAATAACTGAAATATGACGTTAAATTACAAACATGGTCAAAATATGACCAAGACAAAAAAAGTCCAAAATATGACTATATGCAAAATAAAAACAGTCCGATTAGGATAACAAATGTGCAATTCATGTTTAATTTGTGTTTGTGGCGAGAATGGAGGTCACGATAAAAATATGACATGTTATAAGCATCCGAGCCTTAGTAATCACTAATCACACTCCCTGATATCACCACTCGGTAGGGCAAACATGCATTTGAATGTACATGGAACTGATCCAAGAAAGTATCTTGTAATTTCATTTATTGCTCCTGGTTAAATGGAAACTTAACTATGCTGCTTCAATTATGTTACTTCAATAAAAGAGTCACTCAAGTACAAAAGCTTGATGCAAGAAGCTTGATCGCCATAACTACAGCCACGCTTTGAGAAGTACAGTGTCAGGTTCGGCACAGCTTTACAAAGCAAGTAAGAGATTTCTGTGATTTATCGCTGTTCAAAAAGTTCTGCGTCATACCTTTAACTATTTCTGATTACAAGGATTGTAATTTAGTTATCTATATTTAAAGGCAATGTGACAACTGCTTGAATTATTAAGGAATGTCACTGTAGTCTCTCGGAATATAAAACAAATCACACTCAATTGACATTAAAATTGCCTTATAGATTTTTCATATGGTACTTAACTGAAATGGCTGTTGCCATACATCATATTTTATTTTGAGGAAGTAGGGGGAGGAGGGTGGGTTGTACAACTTCCCTGAGAGAAAAGGATGACCAGATGTCCCGGTTTTAAGCATATTGCCCCAGTGTCCCAAGAAAGTTTCGGGGACATTTAAATAATTGTTACTTTTGCTAGGGGAAAAATATATAGTTGAATAAAAACACTTTCTTTAACGCACTTTATTTTACCTTACCACCATAACAGACATCCTCACAAACACCTGCTCCAGAGACCTCAGTTGGCACTCTGCTGATGATGCAGGAACACCACCTGCGAAACGGCCGTCCAGAAGTTTACTAAGGTAAAATAAAGTGCGTTAAAGAAAGTGTTTTTATTCAACTATTTGTTACACAACGCTAAAGTCGGACACAAAAATGAAAAATATATATATATATAAATTACAAATTGCATGCAATAATATTTATTAAGTGCCAGAATAGTACTTCATGAGATTGTGTGGGGGACGGGAAAATGTCTGTCCGTGGGTCTGTATGCATCTTAACTCAAATACTCTTTATCGGATTATCATGACTAAGGGGCGGATTTCTATGATCTAAAAAATAGGATATATGCATGCATTTATGACCTAAAAGACATAAAAATATGACCAATAAAATTTAAAATATGACTTTACCACTTACACAATGTGTATATTTTTAAGTTTCATTAAAATTCATTTTATTAAAATATAATGTTAATTATTTAAAATATCTGTAAATTCTCAAAAAGTATCATTATAATGCAAAATTTAAAAAATATGATATGAAACATATTCATACTAAATATGCTACAATAGTTAAAAATTTCCTAAATATGCTGATATGTGCACAATAAAAGCCGTTCCATTTTCGTCAGGATACTTGGAATCGGGTTTAAATTAGTCGGAAACCTGAAATAATTCAAAGAGGAAAAATATGACATGTCATAGAAATCGGCCCCCTAATCATGACACTTGGTACCGGTATGTGCAATTATAACGTCCATTGGAAGAAGCCTATTGATATTGGACCAAATCAGTTGACAGGTACCAGAGTAATGCCCAATTTAATGTCTATTTCATGGTAATATATTACAAAGAATTTATTAAATGCAAATCAGTTCTTATGACAACGTAATATTTTACAGTGTTCATATACGGTTTTTTAAGTCGCAATACATTTAGCTTTGACAAATAACACAACCTATATATTCCTTCACATATGCTTATCAAACTTTAGACCTTTGTTCTTCCGTAAGCCCTGCTTAATGAATCAATCTGGAGCTTAACTCTGAAATTGATTACAAAAATAACTTATTTTCTGCAAATCAAAATTGCAATTATCACTGATTAAACAAAAGCATTTTGGCACTTTGTTAGATCAGTTTACCTGATTTTATTTATTAAACAAGTGATAAAAACGAGATTTTATTTTTGAGTAAGTATGTTTGCATAATAGGCCTATAAGGGTGAGTGTAGCAATCCTACGAGCCGATCATGCCATTCTTGTTATGCGATATTATTTTTCTATTATTGTTATTAATAAGTTATTAGGCCTATTAGATGTATTATTATTCATATTGTTATTGTTGTTATTCTTATTATTATTATTATGATTATTATTATCATCATTATTATTATTATTATTACACATGCTTCATAACCAATAATTAATTCCAGTTCTGGTGAAGTCCAATACGTGCAGGTATTCCGTCGCCACACCCTTATAGGGAAAAAAAAAACTATATGAAACATAACTTCCTCTGCCCAAATAAAAAGTGTAATGGCATTCTCTTCATTTTCTTCTCTTGGTTGTAAAAAAATCCCTTTAGGCAGGCCTACAGGCGGAGGTAGATTTCGAAGTGCTTTTGGTTTAATTTATTGTCGCTGCATAGCACTCTTCTTCTTTAGCCTTGGCATGGCAAACCTGCAGTAATAAGAACTGAATTCGGTAAAGAGGAAGAGCCTACAATCATTTGTTTTGACAACAAGAATAGGATATAATATTCTGGGAGGCCGTGCGCAAGATTAGCAATGAATAAAATTAGCAAAGCCGCTAAACAAGACAAAATTATGATATTATAATAATTCTTTTAAGTGTTATTATTTTCAAACATTAAAATCTCGCGTCATATGAGAGCTATCAAGAAACTATTTAGTGATTTGTAGAGTACTCATCAAGAGCTTTTCAACGATACCCCACAAGACGTGGTTTCAAAAGTTTCGAATTTTCATCCCCCACCCCCACCCTCACTTGAACCCCCGAATCGTTGGTGTCACTGTGAACTCCATAGGGAGTACTCTAATTTATTCCAACAAAGTTTCCCTCTATACTTCATAGGGGCCGAGATATAAATGTTTTAAAATTTCAACCCCCTCCCCCGACCACCCCCTTGGGCCAATTTTGCCCATTAACGAACTTGTCCGAACTATTAGGCCTAGAAATAACATAATAAAATTTGGTTCAAATATCTTCAAAATTACGGCCGCTATCGTGTAAAGATATATATATATATATATATATATATATATATATATATAAATAAATATCACAATTTTTTTTTTTTTTTTTTTTTTTTGAACGGGCGGTGGTTTCGTACTTAGGGGAGCATGAAACGTAAAGATATGAAAGAATTTTTCGAAAATCATAACATGGTATCCATTGCAATTTTCTTCGAAAATCTACCTAAAAGAAGGGAATCTTATGACATTCCCGAAGGACTTTTTTACCCTAAGCTTGGGCAATACACCTTTCTCCCTTCACTTAAGAGGTCGTATTGCAAGGAGCGCATATTTATTTGTTTCAATCTGATACAAAGGTTTATTGTTCACCAGGAAAGTTTGAGTTTCTACAAACAGTGAGTGGCTTATAACTACCCTTCAGATAATTTTTGTGAGAAAAAAAAATGTTATAAATAAAAGTTTTAGCTCATAGCTTAGAGTACAAAGTTTAAACAAAATCGTTAGAGCCGTTTTAGAGAAAATAAAAAATAACAAAGATAATGTTTTTCATGTACTAAACTAAACTCCGTGGCGCTACATCCCTGGAGGGACTTGGCCTACCACCCGACCGCTGCATCATCTCCCGTAGGCAGATGGCAGGATTGGGGGGCATGTGGTCAGCATGCCGACACCCACGGCCGTTAATGGTGGTTTTCTGGACCGGAGTTTTTCATGTACAGTCCCCTTAAAAAGAAGATAAATTCGTCGCCAATCTTCGTGTCACGTCCTCAGAAGGTACCTAACCCAAATACATAATTTTGTTTTCGTAGGATTTTCGTTCTGGAGCTAGGCTGTTCACACACACAGACATGTTTCTCAAAATAGTATTTTTGGAGTCAGGGGACCTCAACATGATACTTTCTCTACCTATAGTACCAACGGTACAGGCAGAAGAAATAAAAAAAAAACCTAACCCTCCTTCCTTGTGATTGTGATGGGTTAGTATTTTTTAGTCATGGCCCTCTACTTGAATAAAAATTGACAGGTCCTGATTAAAGCATGCATAGTTAATTGTTGCAATAGCAACAGGTAATATTGTGATAGGATTGTGTTTTAGTCATGGCCCTCTATTTAAATAAAAATTATAACAGGCCATGCTTAAGTCAGATATATTGATTAGAGCAGGCATTGTTTATTGTTACCATAGCAACAGATAATGATTGTGATGAGTTTGTATTTCAGTCATGGCCCTCTTCTTAAATAAAAATTATAACAAGCCATTATTAAGTAAAATAGATTGATTAGAGCATGCATTGCTTATGTTACTATTACAACATATGATGACATAATGATAGACAATTTATAAAGGAATATTTTCCTCTAATAATTTTTTATCTAAACGTTCAGCGTAAAAAAAGTGCATTACCGTGGAGACCACCTTCATGCAGCTTTGCCATAATCACGTATAAGATCTATCGGCACAGGTGACATATGCGTTTACTTCACTGAATGTCCAGTGTACTTACCAACTTTTTGATCACGTGAGTGGGTGTAATTGGCGGTTGAGTAATTCATATTCTCATGTTCGCGTGTGCCTCACTACTATTGCATTTGACAACAGAATCAATTTCAATCTAAACCATTGAATTCGTAAGATTAATACAGTATAAGCCGTCGCGGTGGCTCATGCTTAGCGCGTGGGCCTGGCATGCTAGCGGTCCCGGGCCTGGCGGGCGTGTCATTCGTGGTGGACGAAGCCGTGACCTTTGGGGGTTTTTCTCGGGGATCCTCCCGTTTCCCCCTCTCATTCCACCAACACTCTCCATTTCATCTTCAAAAACTCCCCCTCATAATCATCCCGTTTCCTTTCCCGGTTTCCGGTATACCCTCGCCCCCAAGCACCTGCTGTGGGCCTCTCCCGTCCTCCCCGTGGCTTGTGGTCCTGAAGTTGCTGGCTGGTGTGCTGCCAACCTGGGGGCTCTATAAGAGGTACCGAGGCAGCGGCACACGTGGCATGGTAGAGGTATCTGTTGGATGTAGGGGAGTTCCGTGGGGGCTCGCGGTGGGGTCTGTTGTCGAGGGACCGTTGGGCTTGCAAATCATTCCATTCCGGAGGTTGGCACAACGAGCCACAAGGCTGAAGTGCTTAGGGTAGTCCCAACCCGCCTTCCCCCTTCAGGGGCCAAATACATACATACAAGATTAATATAGCAGTCTCTAAAGCGGGAAGTCTCTTATACCTCCAGAATATATTCTAAAACAAACAGATTCCCTTTAGGCAGACCTACAGGCTGAGGTAGATTTCGAAGTGCTAAATCTCGCCTTATATGAGAGCTATCGAGCAGCCAGTTACTGATTTGTAGAGTACTCATCAAGAGCTTTTCAACGATACCCCATAAGACGTGGTTTCAAAAATTTAGAATTTCCATCCCCCAACCAACCACCCCAAAACCCCCGAATCGTTGGTGTCACTGTGAACTCCATAGAGAGTACTCTAATTTATTCAAACAAAGTTTTCCTCTATACTTCATTGGAGCCGAGATATAATTTTTTCAAAATTTCAACCCCCTCCCCTTGGGCCAATTTTGCTCATTAACGAACTTGTCCGAACTATTGGGCCTAGAAATAACATAATAAAATTTGGTTCAAATATCTTCAAAATTACGGCCGCTAGCGTGTAAAGATATATGTATATATATAAATATCACAATTTTTTTTTGAACACACACTGATATAGAACAAGAGGACATATTGCGAAGTGGGTGGCTTATAACTACCCTTCAGATAATTTTTCGAAAAAATGTTTCAAATAAAAGTTTTAGCTCTTAGTATAAGCAAACCATGTGCAAAATTTAAAGAAAATCGTTAGAGACTTTTTTTTTTTAGAAAATCGCGAAAGACGAAAATTTCTTCATGTAAAGTCCCCTTAAAAATAAAAGAAACTTGTCGCCAATCTTCGTATCACATCTTCAGAAGGTACCTGGCCCAAATATAAAATTTTGTTCTCATACTATTTTCCGTTCTGTAGCTAGGCGGTTCTCAGATATCCACATACACACACGCACACAGACATGTTTCTGAAAGTAGTATTTTTGGATTCAGATGACCTCAAAACGTGTATTTATGGCATAAACTTAACTTCGAATGTGGGGGTCGAAAACAGTAAATTTTACTTATGTTCATGGCACGTTATGAGTCTAGCCATAATATGTCAGAAATTCAAAATTCATAGTCGGTGGGAAGAGGGAAGAGAAAGACAAGCAAATTAAACACATAGGCATAGGCGTAACCAGGCCGACCATAAGGGGGGGGGTTATAAAGGAATACCCCCCAGTGAGAGGGAAGTCCTCCCCCGGAAAATTTTAAAAATTAAGACGCAAAACGAGTTTTAAGCCTCCGGGGGTGCCCCCCGGAAAATTTTAAAAATCAAGACGCAAAATAACGAGTTTTAAGGAAAATTTTAAGAATTAAGACGCAAAATTACGAGTTTTAAGCTTCCCACGCTTTGTACTTGTATTAAGTAATTTATGGGCAGACTTAAAAAATTATTTGATTTTCCTTTTTTTAATCAATGGGGGGGGGGGGTTCAAACCCCCCCCCCCTCGGTACGCCTATGCACATAGGTAAGGTAAAACTAAAACATTTGCTCCTTGTGGTGTTTTAATTGGTGTTGAAGTAACAACCTAACTCACAGTATGTTTTTGCACACATGACGAATGATTTTAGCTTCAGTGATCCTATTTTCCACCCCTCATGAATCTTTTTTTATTATTATTATTATTTCTAAGAAATGTAGCAGATATCAGGCACCCAAAAAACAATGATTGGTGGTTGGGGAGGATACTGATCTGATACCAGCTACCCATCCAAATGGCTAAGCTACTGGTTTGCAATAGCAATTCAACCTCTAAATATCGTTATAAAAGGGCGTTTCTAAAATAGCTTCATCGTTATAGTGAGTTACATTTTACGCTATTAAGCAGGGGTGCCCACAGGGGGGGGGTTAAGACGCAGACTGCGTCATTGAAATTTCTGGGGGGGGGGCAAAATATTATCATTTACGAATTTTCTGGGGGGGGTGAAAATTGTTGCAAATTAGAGTTTTATTGTTAAAAATAAAAACAGTCAAGTTCTATAACTTCAAAAGGTCTCTTCTAATTCTTTATAAAGATAAAGATGAAGAATTTCGACAGTCATGGGCGCCCATACCCGGGGGGGGGCGCAAGAAAAAAAATGTATATTAATAATTATAATTATAGTCAGGTGTTTTTCTTTTAAGACAATTATTTTAATTGCAGAAGTTTTACCAAATCGACAACATGGAAGCAGAATCCACAGTGGATTAGGAAAGGGGGGTTCAGACCCCCAAGAGTCAAAACCTAAAATTCTATATTTGTATTTTTTTAAAAAATAATAATAATTAAACAAGATTTGTTGGTGTGTCAAATATGATATAGCAGTTATTTTCTGTTCCATTATAAATAGTAATAAGTATTATAACTTAGATAACAATTTTTTGTTTAAGTTGCTATGTCTTAGAGTATAGTAAACAAATTTGCTAACTAGTTTTTCAGTGCTAAAATAGCGTAAAATGTGATTTTCATTAGTTCAACATTTAAAAATATCCCGGGGGTGGACACCCGACTTAGGTAACATTTTCTTGTTTACATTGGCATGTCTTCGAGTATGGTAAACAAATTTCCTAACTAGTTTTTCTGTGCTAAAATAGCGTAAAATGTGATTTTCATTAGTTCAATATTTAAACATTTTCTGGGGATGGACCCCCGGCACTTCCGACCCTCCCCGCAATTATTTTCTGGCTACATCATTGTTGCACTTATTATATTATTAATATAATGTTACAAAGTGGCCCAAAAAGTTAAAGTGACAAAAAATCAATTAATTAAAAAAATCCCCCCCCCCCCATGAAAATATTATATGGGAGCCCTTGTCGACAGCCAATTGGGTTGAGGGTGAGCAATGAAGTTTGGGGGGTGAGCAATGATGTTTTGGGGGGGGTGAGTCTTGACGTTTGGGGGGGGGGCACCCCTGTATTAAGATAGGAAATACGCCGGGACCAAAAAATAATATTGCTATATCCGGGTTTATCTTTATATCGATCTTCGTTATACAGAGGTTTGACTGTATCAATAATAATAATAATAATAATAATAATAATAATAATAATAATAATAATAATAAAATATACAGTTTGGGCGCCCCTGATCCAGCCGATATGAGCGAAACGAACACAATACAGTTTCCACGAGACGTCGCTAGATGGCAGTTATCTTCACCTGCACCCATTTCCAGACTGCCTTCCAGCGCTTTGCGAGAATGTAGGTCGACCGCTCTCTCACATGACAATCGAAGTCTTCGCACGAAACATCTGCAGACACAACTGTTACGGGCTGGAAAGCTTGACGAAAGCGATAGCACGGGTATCTTCTGAATGAAAACGCATGGGAGAAGTTCTCAGGTGACTGTAGCGACTGAAATTATTGCCTGTCGAAGTCACAGATTGTAAGGCTTGATGATTATTTGAGTGGTTGTCGTGGTAGCATTGATAGCTGATCGCTCTGGGGGGTGTAAAGAGAGGGTGCGGGGTAGAAAGGTGTGATACCTGTCTGGTCGTCTGTAGAAACTGTGCCGAGAAAATAAGTCGTGTTTGTGTTTCGTTCAGACGTAGCCTGAAAGTACTCTGAAAACGTGTTATTGTGGAAATCTTCATATATTTGGCCTATCATTACATCAGGTGAGTGTTTTTGCTGATGTTTAGTCCCTGACCTTTCGCACACAATTTATTAACAAGCGTGCAGTGGCCTTCGAAATTTCAATATTTGTAAGATGTACAAAGATTGTGCAATAATTACGCTGGCTTGTTGGGGTAACCCATCGGGAAGAAAGAATAACTTTCTTTGGGCCTACATCATTGCCGTTGCTATAGTAACAGTCTTTTAATAAAGCATGGCCTGTTATAATTTTTAAGTAAGGGGCCATGACTAAAACAGTCCCATCATAGTTGCTATAGTAACAATTAACAATTGATGCTCTAATAAAATTCGTTTACTTAAGCATGGCCTGTTACAATTTTTATTTATGTAGAGGGCCTTGATAAAATACTGTCTCATCGTGATCATCTGTTGCTATAGTAACAATAAACAATGCATGCACTATTCTTTTATATCTCTTATTTTAAGAGGAATGTGCATGGAAATACAGTGTTTTCTTTTTAAAAAAATCCTGTGCCTTGATTTTTCTAGCTAGGAGTTTTCTAAACTTTGTATAGCGTTAACGACAACTGTTTACTTTTTTAAATTGGAAAAAAAGTTCAGTATACGTCTTACACAATGTCCAAAATATACTTATAAGAAGGCAACCTTACCAAGAACGGATAAATTTTGCCAATTTTTCGAGACAATCAAGATTTAAACGTAATTGTTTTTGTCCATAATATCCCTAGGTCTGTAGCATTGTGTTCTATAGGTATTAAACGTTTATGGATTAAGCGATTTCGTCATTAATTTATTTTTAAGTTGAGTGCACCTTAAGTGTATAGAGTTAAGTTGCCGATAATGTTCTATTTATTTCATATATTATAATTTCTAGAAGTCAAATCAGTGTCAAACAAACTTTCAAATTTAAAGTGTATTAAAAAAAGTCAATCCAAGGGGGGGGGGAAACATTTCAGGTTTTTTTCACTGCAGGATAATGTATGCTCATGACTGCATTTTGTTTTTCACACGTTTCTAGCAAATGTATATGAATGACGCTTATTGTTAAGTTAAAATTGATAGGCTACTCTAAGGAATTGGAAATAATAATAATAATAATAATAATAATAAAACAATTGAAACCCCGCCAATGGCCTGTCATAGTATTTATTTATTTAAATGGTCAAAAGTACAATAATATGAAGCTGGAATAATTCACCAATGAATCACTTAAACTGTTTATCCACAATACAAGGACTTTCTTTACACAAACAGAGTTTTATCTTGTTGTAGGTTAGGCCTACTTACTTAGGAAATGAGACCAGAGTGAAACCTGTTTGTTATCAGGATGACTGGTTTCCACATGTTTTATGACTTCATGAGTCATCTGTTTTATGCTACTTTTATGCAGCCGTATTATTGATGTCAGCCAAAAGTTCTCTAACTTTGTAGCCTTACCCTATTCAATTGTCAGTTATTATCAGCTGTCATTTTATGTTGTCATGGTAACAACATTGCTTGCTCTTGTCAATCTTCCACTTAAGCGTGGTCTGTTATAATTTGTACGATAAATTACTCATACCAGTAAACAGACATGTAAGGAAAACGGAGCATTTAACTAAATACAGTCACATAAGAAATACTTAAAAATAGATGGACATACAGCTATATATGTATTCAAAAAAGTTTACAATAGATTTACCTATAATTTCTGTTGTTCTGATTTTCATGAAACTTGGTATACACATTTTTAACGTCCATGGGAAGAAGCCTACTGATATTGGACCAAATCGGTTGACCGGTACCGAAGTAATGTCCAATTTAGTGCCTATTTTAATGGTAATATATTAGAAAGAATTTATGAAATGCAAATTAGTTATCATGACAACATATTGCTTTACAGTGTTCGTATAAGGCGTTGGAAGTGGCAATACAGTTAGCTATGACAAATAACACCATTATTTCACATATGCTTATCAAACTCTATTTGGGCCCAAGGGGGATGAAAATGGGGACTGGAGAAAACTGCATAAAGGCGAGCTTCATAACCTGTACTCTTCACTGAGTATAGTAAAGGTAATTAAATCACGAAGGATGAAATGGGCTGGAGATGTTGCACGCATGGGGGAGGAAAGACATATCTCAAACGCATTGACTGGGAGACCCGAAGGAAAAAGACCACGCGGAAGACCTAGACATAGGTGGAAGGACAATATTAGAATGGATTTATGGGAAGTAGGATTTGCTAGGGATGATTGGATGGAGTTAGCACAGAATAGGGTTGAATATCGGGCTCAGGTAAGCGCGGCAAAGAACCTTCGGGTTCCATAAAATAGATAATATTCCTTTAGCTTGCTGAGAAATTGTCTGTTGCCATTGAGTAAGTAAGTAAAGTAAGTAAGTATGCTTATCAAACTTGATCATTAAACTGATCGAGATGCCCGAGATGGTAACATCTTGGACTCACATTCTGCAGTTCAATGGTTCAAATCCCGAGCCGACAAATTTGACTTTTTAATTTTTTTATTTTTATGTGAGTGTGCGATTGTCAAGATATCACAAATCTGTACAGTACAGCTGATGCTGGACGACGTTAATCTGATTTTTTTTTTAACTAGACCTTTGTTCTTCCGTAAGCCCTGCTTAATGAATCGATCTGGAGCTTAACTCGGAAATCGATTTAAAAAAAACGTATTTTTCTGCATATCATAATTGCAATTATCACTGAGTAAACAAAAGTGTTTTGGCACTTTGTTACATCATTTTAACTGATTTTATTTTGAATGAAATATGCAAGTGAACAATTTTGTTGTTAATCTGGATTAAGTAATTCGAGTTTTTTTTATACTTTATACTTTATTAGATAGGCCTAATCCTCATGGTGGAACTATGGCCCTGGGGTCGACTCAGCCTCTAACAGAAATGAGTAGGCCTACTAGGAGCAATCTTGGGGGTAAAGTCTTCCGGTGCGTAAGGCTTCATGTGCCGAATGTTTAAAATCTGGGAGCCTCAACCTTCTGGAACCCTCTGGGCCTCCATGGCTTGTATAGGGAACACTTTACTTTACTTTACTTTATTAGACAAGATACACAATACAGAAATTAGGGACAAAAGCCAAATTCAGGACATAACTAAATTTACCAACGACAGAAGAAAATTTTGGAAAGAACACGTTGATAGAATGGAAAACAATCGCCTAGCAAAAAAAGGCTCAAGAAAGCAGACCAGACGGAAAAAGATTAACAGGAAGACCTGCTACGAGATGGAAAGACAGTACGCATGCCTCATCTGAGGAATAAAGAGGAAATAAACAGGATGCCATCCTACATCACAAGAAGAAGAGTTTTTTTACGTATAATTCACAGCTATTGGCTGAGTTTTCGAGAGAGAAAAAAATATCATTTTATGTGCAGTCACTGAAACTTGTTCAGTACTGTATTATCACCATAGGCGTAACCAGGCCGACCATAAGGGGGGGGGGTTATAACATCCGCGGGGTCTGGCGAGTATGGAAGGAGAGGGGGGTCCGGGGGCCCTCCTCCGGAAAATTTTTAAAATTAAGATGCAAAATAACGAATTTTAAGCTTCCGGGGGTTCTCCCACGGAAAATTTTAAAAATTAAGCTGCAAAATAACAAGTTTTAAGCTTCCGGGGGTCCTTCCCCGGAAAATTTTAAAAATTAAGACGCAAAATAACGAGTTTTAAGCTTCCCACGCTTTATACTTGTATTAAGCAATTTATGGGCAGACTTAAAAAATTATACAATTTTCCTTTTTTTAATCAATGGGGGGGGGGCGGTTCAAACCCCCAACCCCCCCCCCCTCGCTACGCCTATGATTATCACGTTTTGGTAGCCTTGGGTCTTCAGGGAGGTCTTTGAGACCCCTAGTTTTATCCCCTTCTCTCTTGAACACCCAAGAAGCGCCACCTACCGAGTTTATAACAAAGAATCCCCGACCTCCACCAATCTTCCATTGAAAACAAAACAGAGAAGAACATTGCCTGGGAATTCATGCCCACTTGTGGGAATTTAAAACAGGTTCCCTTTTATCTCTGCCTCCCTTTTTCTCAGAAGATCCCATCACGTGAATTAAGATGTTAAACCCAAGAAGAAGAAAAAAAAACACTGTAGCCGCCTTGGGTTGTCGCTTCGGCGTATTTTGAAATTGGAAGGGTCGACAGAAATATAGGGACGTAAGAGGGGGTTGATTGATGGGGCTTTACTCTTTGAAGGGAAGCGAAAACTCGTAAAAAAAAACATCGCTCCTTGAGTCGTTTCTGTTTTTTTGTACACCACACCTTATTACAGCTTTTGCCCCTAAAACACTTCAGACAGACCTTGAATTTTCTAAATCCACTATCGTCAGCATATAGGATGTCCCATCTATTTGGTAACAATAACTAATGCAAGCTCTAATGGAATCTATTGCTATCCTTTTGCTTAAGCATGCCCTGGGCCCTGTTTCACAGAACCTTTACAGCAATATTATTAGCAAAAACATAATAATATTAGTTAATTTTATTAGTCTTCTGTTTCATAAGAATATTAGCTAATAAAATTAGTTATGAGTTCATGGCCCTAAATTATTAGTAAATGTTACTAATATTATTAGTGAACTGTTTCATACACACCAACTACTAATTTCCTTTCAAAAATATATTAGGTCTGTTAAAATTTGTCTGTCTAAACCACTGGACTATCCGTCTAAATTTATATTTTCCAAATTTAACTTTTTTTGTGTCTATCAAATTTATAAATATATTTCATTAATAGACAGCTCCCTAGTTCAAATCCTAGTTTCTTTTTTTTTTTTGTATTTATAATAGAATTTGCTCATAATATTAGTTGTTTTTCTATGAGTGAATTTTCTCCCATAAGATTAGCAGAGAGGTTGAATTTGTGACATCAAAGTTGTGAAAATCAAGAAAATGGCTGATTCTGATTCAAGTAACAGTGATGAAGAAGTACATGTTCGCAGATCAAGGAATTTCAGGCCAAGAATAGCCTATAATCTTATGGAACAAACATATGAATGTAATAAAATTTACTAATAATATTAGGTGCTTTTCTATAAATGTATTTGGGCTAATAAGTTATTCTCTAACCCATGTAATTCAGATTTTGTGATTTTAAATTTGCGGAAAATGAATCACTCTGATGTAATTATCAATTTAGAAAAAGCTTAAATACCACTATCAAAGGAATTTTTGTCAAAACAAGTTTTTTAAGATTTGAGGTTAGATTTTAGTACATAAACCTATTTTGAATAAGTGCCTGGCAGGTTTATTCATTTCTTAGAGCTAGTTATTATGAAGATATATGTAGGCCGTGCTGCTTTGAAATAGGCCTAGTATTGACAAAAACACAAACCAGACATAACCTCCAAATCAATCAGCTGACTAGTGAACTAATAATATTAGTGAAGAGATTTTATGAGTAGGGTTCATATCTCTATGAAACACGATTTTGATAACTAATGAATAATACAGGGTGTTAATGAATAACACCGAAATATTTTCCCTGTGTATAGAGGGGACATAAACAAGCAACTTTTATTAGGAGATTTTTGTTTTTTGGATTCAATTCTTCCTGTTAAAACATAAAATCTCCCAAGGATATGCACGCCACTGATTTCTAATACTTGAAATGATGGGAAACAAAGGAACAGTGAATATTGTGTAGTGGTCGGGAAAATTGTAAAAAATGACGATCGATATCTTACAACTCTGAGGGGAAAAAAGACAAACGAAACGTTTTTGTTAGGTCTGGAATTAGGAATAAAAACATAATGCAGTGGCGGGAAATCATGTGATTAGTCAGTGAATTTTGCAGATTATGAAAATTCTAAATTATGGTATAGCTGTTGATGAATTATTAAGAATCAGGTTTTTATCGATCGCTAAGAAGGCATGAAGTCAATTTAATGAAAATTTTAACCCTATTTCGCTTAATTATTGACTTATGAGCACCAAATTCTAAGGACTTTAATGTCCTGTAGCATTCACATTTTACGTCATAGAGCAAAAATCTTCCAATAAAAGTTGCTTGTCTATGTCCCCTCTATACACATGTAAAATATTTCGGTGTTATTCATTAACACCCTGTATTATGAGTTCTAATATTATTAGCAAGTTTTATGAAACAGGGCCCTGGATCCGTTTCTTAGAACTTGCTAATAATATTAGAACTCGTAATATTATTTACTGGTTAACAAAATCTTCTCTCATAGAGATATGTACAGGTAGGGGGGAAAAAAGCGAACCTACTAAAATATCTAACTTGCCTATGTGAGCCACTGCGCATGCCTGGCGGCATTCACAGCATAGCAGGGATATATTGAAATTTGTTCTAATGTCGATAAATTGCTTGAATTGAGAAATAATTTCACGTAATTTGCATTGCTTGTGAAAACAGACGTTTCCGTTACATCTCTTACATTTATTTACGTATCACAAGGCTCTGAAATCAGCTGTCCGCTTTTTTTCCCCTACCTGTACACTAATAAATTCTGTTCACTGATATTATTACTTCATTAGTCAGCTGATTGGTTTGGAGGTTATGCCTGGATTGTTGTTTGTGTTTTTTCCCTTCTAGGTATTTTTGTCAATACTATTTCAAAGCAGCACGGCCTTCATATATCTTCATAAATGTAACAAATAATAACTAGCCTAAGAAATGAATAAATCTGCCAGGCACTTATTCAAGTTAGCAATAGGCTTATGTACTAAAATCAAACCTCAAATCCTAAAAACTTGTTTTGACAAAAATTCCTTTGATAGCGTATGTAAGCTTTTTCTAAATTGATAATTAAATCAGAGTGATTCATTTTCCACAAATTTAAGATCATGAAATCTGAATTACATGGGTTCGAGAATAAGTTATTAGTCCAAAAACACTTATAGAAAAATACTTAGGCTAATATTATCGGTAAATTTTATTAGTTCTGCAGTCTATGAAGCAGTTTATTAATAATGTTAGCAATATTTACTAATAATTTCAGAGCCATGAACTTAATAACTAATATTATTAGGAAATGTTCTTATGAAACAGAAGACTAATAATAATAACTAATAGCATTATGTATTTGCTGATGATATTAGTGTAAAAGTTATATGAAACAGGGCCGTGTCGTAATTTTTAGTAGAGGGCCATGACTGAAATACAGTCCCGTCATAATCATTACCTGTTGCTATAGTAACAATAAACATTGGATGCTCTAATCAGTATCTTTTATTAAAGCATGGCCTGTTATAATTTTTATTTAAGTAGAGGGCCATGACTAAAATACAATCCTGCCATAATTTATTCACCAACTAACCTTGTCTCCATGCATTTTTTGTTCCACGCGTGGAATGACCCTATCCGATTCTTAACAATATATTGGCGGTGGTGTGTGTCTGTCTAGACCCCAAGGTGCCGTAATATTTGAGGTCCTCCTCGTAGCAGGTTTACACAAGCGCCGCATTGTAATTTTGATTTCTGTGCCCGCAGCCACCCATCTTCAGTCGTGACGCGTCTTTCACGTCACAGGTTGTGTAACTGCATTTTGTATCCCAATGAAGCTTTCATCTTTAACATTGTTTTTACTCTCTCTACGATAGAATAGATACTATAGTAAAGCAAATGTTGAATTCGGTCCTGAAATTAGATTCGGAGATTTCAGCAGTTTGTAAAGAGAGTTCTCACTTCATTTTCAGCGGTTTTATTTAAATTTTTGGATGTGTGTGTTTATAATATTATGCAGTACCAAGTTGCATAATATTGCAGCTATTTCCCCATGTTAGAAGGCCATTTTGTATATACAGTGCACGCCGCTTATTGTGATCAGCTAGGGTTCGGATGTTTATGACCTAAAAGGAGGAAAATATGCCTTTAAAAGTGACAAAATATGACCCAAAAATCCTAAATATGGCCTCATAAAGGGACGTATTTTCTAAAAATAAATGTTCTAATTTAAAACTTTATTGACGCTAAATTATTACATCACTGGTCGGGACAAGTTACCTAGGTGAGGTTTTTTCTGGGGTTTTTCCTCACCTTTGAGACAAATGTCGGGTAACTTTAGGCCCTTGTGGTCCCCAGATATCATCTGGCCGTCATTATCATCTTCATCCCATCCTCGCCTTGTTTGGAGTGAGTGTGTGTGTGAATGGTGTGTCTCGTCCTATGTGTTCGTGTTGTCTCGGAGGTGGCCCCGGCATTGGGCTGATCACTCATCCGGGGAGGCCCTCCATGTCCTTGTCTGGTCAAAAAAGTATGTATGTGATCCAAAGATAATCCCTCTCCCGACAGGTCGCGGCCCTGTAAGGCCCGGGCGGCTTGGGTCGCTTAAATCCTAAAAAGGGAGAGGTAAAACTACGAAGAAGAAAGAAAGAAAGAAATTACTACATCACATTAATTCTATCAGATAGTCACTTTTTTAATGATTTTACAGATTTGTACAGTTTTACTTGTAAGGAACTTCTAATCTGTTAATGTTTCTAGATATCACTGCAAATGTGAACTGAAAATAGTTTTAAAACATGTCTATTAACAAGGAGGAAGAGGTAATTGTGTTATTACTTGTTATTGTCCCTTCACATTTCAGTTATAGTAAAACAAAATATTCGTGACTCTTTTTCGGAAAAAAAAGTCTACAATTTAGTGCACATCCTGCACAATTGGTTTTTTTTACCGAATTGAATACTGAAATATGACGTTAAATTACAAATATGACCGAAATATGACCAAGACCATGAAAATTTCCAAAATATGACTATATATGCAAAATAAAAACGGTCCGATTAGGATAACAAATGTGCAATTCTTGTTTAATTTCTGTTTGCGGCGAGAGTGGAGGTCAGGATAAAAGTACATGTCATATAAACATCCGAACCCTAGTGATCACTTTCGGGACGCAGCTAATCTGATAATATTAACCGATTGATAACAATAGCCGAAGGAATTAAATGGATATAATATAAGATAATACACTACAAAACAGAATTAGAAACATTTGTTCTTAAAATAATACGTAACTGTGAAAAAATTATGAATTTCGCCCAAGCTGTTTGTCCTTCCTTAATAGTTTTTAAAAATCGAACATTTGTCACCCACCTCTGAATTCTATTCGCCATTGACGATCTTGCAACCACAAACTTCGCGCCCTGGTAAGAAGACCACCCTTGCATGTTTTTTGTAGAATTAAATTGTCAAAAAGGAAGAAGGACTTCAAAGGTATCGTGGAAATGGTGTTTTCATGCCACCTGAAATCCATTCAGTTTTTTTGCAAGTGTTGAAGTTTCATGAAGCGTTGAGACATGAATAGACAAGCTTGCAGGTGATTTCCATGCGAGGCGACAGCCAGTTTCCGCCATGCGTGCGTGTGGTTACTTGGGTAATTAATATTGACTTGTCCTTCCCAAGCAATTCTCACATAACACTTTTAGAAATATAATATCTACGAAAACAAAAATAATAAACTTGTAACAAGCTCTGTTGAGTCACTTTTCAAATCCCTTGTTACTGAGCACCTTGTAATACAGCTATGACAGTTATTTAAGTGAAACTTCTTTAGCCGCGCTAGGAGTAAATCGAGAGCTAACCCAAACTTGCGTTACGGACAATATCGTCAAGTGGGGTGTGACGGAACGGACTGCACAGAAAACAACTCAATGATTAAGCTTATCCAGAATTAAAAATCGAAAATCCAAAATTAAGAAAAAAATCTAAAAATCGAAAATCCAAAATTTAAAAAATCCTCAAAATTAAAAATTAAAAGATCCAAAATTTAAAAAAATACAAAATTAAAAAATCCAAGATTCCAAAACTTAAAAAATTCAAAGATCCATCTCCTCTCTGTCATTTCTTGAGGGTAGGAAAAGATGGAAATCTTTGGGAGCGAGGTCCGGACTTTAGGGTGAATGTTTCAACACCTCCCAGCCGAACTTCTGCAGGAGACTTGCTAGGAGGGGTTTAAACATCCACCCTACAGCCCGGACTTTGCTCCCAGTGATTTCCATCCTTTCCTACACCTTATGAAATGACAGAGAGGCGGAGATGTTTGTCACACAGTGGTTCAAATACCTGGCGGCAGACTTCTACGACACAGGTATTCAAATGTTGGTTCTACGGTATGACAAATGTTTCAATTCCGGTGGCAAATATGTTGAATAATAGCTGAATACTTGCTTTATCTATTGGAACATATATATGCCCACGAAATTGTGTTTTGATTCTGTAAACGGTCCCAGAGAAACTTACTTTATGGACGCGCCATCAGTAAATCAGTAAACCAAATACCAGAAACTCATATAAAAGAAAACTCAGGTAGGCTACATATTTTAATAAAATCGGAGAAGATAACATTTCATTTTTGCTTTAAAAATTAATCAAATTAATCGTCTCAAAAACTTATTTAGAAGTTTAAAAAATTTCGGTTTACGTTTTAATTGAGAATGCAAAACAAGTTTCTAGAACAAATAGTTTAAAAAATCGGGAAAAAGGTAAAACATGTCGCCCCCGAGTCCCCCACTCCTACTCCTGTAATATTGTGAAATGTGATGTTTGGCGCAAGGGTCTTTTTTATTATGATTTTTTTTTTTATTAAGTGCCAGTATGGTACTTTATGAGATTGTCCGTCCGCCCATTTGTCTGTACGCGCGATAACTCAAATATTCTTTGTCGGATTTTCATGAAACTTGGTATAGGAATTTATATCGTCCGTGGGAAGAAGCCTATTGATATTGGAACTAATCGGTTGACCGGTACCGGAGTAATGTCCAATTTAGTGCCTATTTTATTGGTAATATATTAGTTTGGTGCAAAGGTTTTTTTTTTTTTTTTTTTTTTTTTTTTTTTAAATATTGAGTGGAAGTGGAGCTTGGGGGCGCCATGTATTACCCTTTTGCCAGAAAATCGCTCTAAACACTTTGGTCACCCCCTAATAAAAGTACCAACCCCTGGAACCCCCTTCATGCAAGGCAAAATGCTGGTTTCGTCTCTAATGAAAGGGGAAAGTACTGTAGTTGTATAACGTGGAACAGCATGGTCTGATACCATATTGTCTAGCTGACAGTTGCATTCCGGAACCTGCTCCCTCGTTTGTTTCCAGTTGCCAAGACGTCTAAACTCGTCTCTCCTGGGTCTGAATATCCAGCTTCTGTTTATTTATTTCTTTACGTCTGGAAGCATCTGAGCATGCGTTTAATTGCCTCGTTTCCATTGAGTTCCATCCCATGTGTAATGACTAGACTTCGGACTTTTAGGTCGCTAAAATACTGTTTTAGGTACCTAAAATAGGCTTTAAAAATTGGAAAATAGGTTCTAAAAATCGTAAAATAGTCTCTTATAAAATCGTTAAGTTGCCAATTTTCTGAAATATCTCAAGTGCAATGCAGAATATTATATTTATTGAAGTCACCATTAATCAATAACCATGATAAAACACAGATATTTGCCTATGGTAGAAAGAATTATGTAGACCTATTACTAGAGCCTGTATTACTACCATTACAGTGAAAACCTAATCCCTGCGCCCAGAAGCTACGTACGCTAGCATATTCAACCCCTTGTATTCCTCAGTAATTCAGAGAACTTTTTTTTTTTTTTTTTTTGGTGTTACTGGATGTGGGAGTCAGGAGAAAAACACTATATTTTCTTGAGAATTCCAAGGAATTTCTCTACTGAAGACGAAACATTCCTTACTATTTAACCACGTCATACATGTGTCATGCACTGCACATTCCGGGATAAAAATTTAGTACGAACTGAAAATAAATGCTAGAATTTATAACAAACTAGCGTGTGCCCGCGGCTTCGCACACGATAATTGTTTCAAAAATTAAAAATTAAGATCGTAATAGTTATATCATTATATTTATTAACACCTAAATCACGTGGACTACATACCACGATTAGATAGCGTCGCCTGGTAAAAGCGACCTCAGTTTCGAGTTCCCTGGCCCAGAAAACCCCTGCATAGTGAGTTTCGTCGCCTGGTAAAAGCGACCTCAGATTCGAGATCCTTGGCCCAGAAAACCCCTGTATAGTGAGTTTCGTCCAAATCGAACAACGTTTGACAATATTTAGGCCTATATTGATTATCCCTCTTATAATAATAATAATAATAATCCTCTTCGGTGTAGGTTGAAAATTTCATGTCTGTGTGCCTTGACATATTAAACAAATGAATCGACCAGCGTGAGCTACAACATTCAAGCGATCGCGATGGTTTTATTCCATGGTATGACAAAATTTGCCAAAGCCTACTGTAATTGATTTGGCATTGAAATGTATTATTGAAAACCGATGCTTTGAAATCGCAAAAAATACACGTTTTCTGCCCGTTTTTCACTCATAACTCACGAACGAAAGAAAAAATTAAAAATGTAATATGCCAAAAACCTTCCCGGGAATGTACTCAACAACGTCCCAAAGTTTCATGGCGATCGGATGAATGGTGTAGTAATGCATAAAGGACACACACACACACACATACATTCGTTTTTATATATATAGATAATAACTTATTTTGAACTTTAGAGGAAAAACAAGCAAAAAGGCAATATTAGGCTCTAACGTAAAAATAGGCTGTTTTAGGTCCTATAAAAGTATCAGTTTTAAGCATGGTCACTTATGAAACATGCATATTGGCCTACAAGTTTTCGTCCATAGCCTATATCACTTAAGGATTAAAATAGGTTTTTACCTAAAATCCGAAGTCTACTAGGACCCGGATTCTTAGGCCCTTGAAGGCCTATTGTGTTATAATTTTTCATATAATCCAAAACTGTTTTTGATAAATGTCTTCTTAATTCTGTCTTAATTTTGCAGTTATTTCTGTGAAGAATAGGTATACCACACTTCTTACAGTAAAAAAGAAAAAGAAGAAGATCATGTTACAGTTTAAGAGCATATTGTAGTATTTTAAAGTATTTTCTGTCTATTTACACATTTTTTAAAACATATTTTAAGTGCCTATTTTCTCTTTTAAAAGCCTATTTACTTGTTTTAGAAGCCTATTTTAGGTGCCTAAACGAATTTTTTTATAAACTAAAATCCCAGGTCAAGTAATGTAGGGCCCGGATTCTTTCCGTTCATTTCAATTTTGTGTTTTTGATATAGTTACCAACTAGTTTGAATATGTGAGTTTCCTCTAATGTTAATTGGTGAGAATTATTGCATTATATTTGGATAATTGCACCATTTGTGAAAAACTAAAATGATAAATTAACTGCAGTCCATAATACACAAAAATTCGCCAACGGAAATTCATCAAATAGCATTCATATGCGTTGACCTTCATTCCATTGTCATAATGCCTATGGACAGATTAGATAATATTAGTAATATTTACTAATCATTTTGGAACATGAACTCATAATATTATTCTTAGTAAACAAAATATTAATAATATGAACTAATATTATTATTATCACCCGGATTCTTAGGTTTTAAACTATTTTGTTCCTTGCTAGCTAACTGATATTTTAACATAATTATCCGTTTCATTGTCATGGCAGTCACATAGTCCAATATTATAAAACCAAAAAATGGCTAAAACTGCTTTTCAAGTAAAATACGATAAAATAATAAAATCAGGTAAACTGATATAACAAAGTGCCAGTATGCTTTTTTAATCAGTAATAATTGCAGTTATGATATACAGAAAATAAGTTTTTTTTTTTTTTAAATAGATCTCCGAGTTAAACTCCAGATCGATTCATTAAGCAGGGCTTACGGAAGAACAAAGGTCTTTAAAGTTTGATTCTTAACCTTAATTCATATTGGTATACACTGATATACTAATTCTTAAAATATGTAAACATTTTACGAAATGCATTGACAATGAAATAGTACAGTAAGCCAATAAGAAGAGGATAGTTCCACCTAGCGGTATGCAGTTTTGTTCTGAGTATAGGCTTATGCAATTTTAACGCAACGCAATAACTTTAAAGCTAGTTTCTGTTCGTGAAATAACATTTATAGGCTTATGTTATTCTTTAGGAATGATGTAGGTCAATGAAAGACAATGAATTCCCAGTTTTTTTAAAGAAAAATGTAATACTTATTTAAGCACATTGACAAAATAGGACACAAGAATGGAATAGGCTCAATTTAACACAATTGATAATAATAAAAAAAAAATTTTGCTTCAGGGTGGACTCGAACGTGATATCTCTTGATTACTAGACAAGCATCTTACCCCAAGACCAAACTACACTGCGACTTTTGAGTGTCCAATACCATAGAATACTATCTCGTCTAGCTCACAGAAAAGAAAAATCACCGTATTTCGAAATTAGGCTATATTTCGAGCCTTCTAGTTATCTTATGTTACAATATAGAATAATTTCATTCATTGGTAACATAATATTCGCGATATTCGAGTCAAAAAATGCGAATTTAGCCCTCACTAAAGCAGAGTACCAACTTAAGCAAATTCTCAGAAGTTAATGTTTTTATTTATTAAGAGGTCAGGGATTATAAATATGACATAGGCTGAAGTAAAATTCAATGCTTTAATCTAATTGTAATCAATTTTAGCAAAATAATTAGTCATTATACAACAGCATTTCGTCTATAATCGTACATATGGGAACATTTGTTTTTCATGTAGGTGTCAACTGTCCATGGCAACTGAAGGAAGCTTTATAAGCTGTCATTAATTGATGACGCTATAAGAAAGAACCGAGAATTTGATTTTGCATTTGAAGAAGGTGCCTTCTTTTTACCCTCCTTTACTAAAGAAGGTTTCGACAGGAATTGAAGGGTTGCACCAGAATTACCCTTTATTTACCTTAGTTACGGGACTCGCCCGCTGATTGGTTGGCCGCGAGCCAATCAAAATGCTTCGAAATGAACCAAAATATTATAATTAATTTGACTGATAATTACTCTTTATTTCGGTACTGGACAACCGATTAGGTCCAAATTCAATAGGCTTATTGCCATGATTGTTATAAATAAGTATACGAAGTTTCATGAAAATCCGATAAAGCGTATTTGAGTTACCGCGCCTTTTCTTATATGATACCATAAAAGGGCACTAAATTGGGTATTATTCCGGTACCGGCCAACCGATTTGGTCCAATATCAACAGACATCTTCCCATAGACATTATAAATAGGTATTCCAAGTTTCATGAAAATCCGACAAAGCGTATGTGAGTTATGGCGCCTTTAAAATATACACTAAATTGGGTTTTACTCCGGTACCGGTGAACCGATTTGGTCCAATTTCAATAGGGTTCTTCCCATGGATATTATAAACGCGTATACCAAGTTTCATTAAAATTCGATAAAGCGTATTTGAGTTAGAGCGCGTACAGACACACGGACGGACGGACGGACGGACAGACGGACAGACATTTTTCGTCCCCCACACAATCTCATAAAGTACCATACTGGCACTTAACAATAACTATAATAATTAATCTAATATTTATTGTTGTATTAAAAATATAAATTTTAAATGTCTGCCTATACTTGGATCTTGCTCGTTGTTGCCAGTGTATTATTATAAAATATAGCATTGCTTTTTGTAATTTTGTCATTTCATAACCCCAGGTAAAGAAAATCTTAAGTAAACAGAAATCCCCGGTTTCTTTAGAAGCAAATGAAAGACATTCTTAAGAAGCTTACACTTGTAGTTAATTCACAGTGTTTGCTCCAGCAATACGCCGAAAGTGAAGTATTCTAAAAGTTGAATGATTAATTGAAAAACGTTCTTGTTGAGTTTGTGGTGGCGTTGGAAAGGACAGGGATAGTTCTAAAACTAAGCAAAAAGTATTCCTAAAGTTTGTGGTTCAGAGTCAGGGAAATTATGCAAAAATAAAATAAATTAATATATTTTTTCAATGTATCTATTGTACGTACAGTCGGTCAAATAAAAAACGTCGGGCAGTATTTGATTAAGTATCACGAACGAGCATATGCGCATGTACAGGAAGACTTAAGGTTAGGTTCACACACGCCTCTTGTCTATCCATGTATTTTCTTGATTATTTAGTCAGTTTTGTTCCAAAACAAACATGTATAGAAGGCTGTGGCTATATGCCTCAAATCCGCCATATTCTTGGTTGCAAATTTTTATAATATTAATAATTAATAGATTCGCGAGGAATATGTTTATTCAAGGAGCATTTTTTTAAGATTCTATTTTATAATACCGGTACTTGTAGTGCAAAATCAATAACTTACGTTCAATTTCTGCAAGTAATGTAGCATCGAAATACGCGGCCGGCCAGTCCTATGAAAACTTCCGGTCAGCTGCTCTTTCAGAAATATGGAACTTTCTCGCTGCTTCAGAGGCCAAAAAATGCAGGTCAATTACAATAGGCCTATGATTGTAAAACTACCACCAGATTACGGCCTAACTGTAGTAAAAATAAACATTCATACATTACAGCCCTAACTACACTTTCTCTTAAGCTAGCATTTGGATGTGACGCGATGACACAAAGCAAAATGAATTATGACAATACATTAAGTTGAATATCGTGTGTTGCGCTTTTCTATTAGTTCATTTTTTCCCTTGTTGTTCATTTTTTTCCCTCCTGTCGCATGGCCTCATATGTTCCGAAAATGACCTGTATTTTATGTTTTTTTATAGGAAACTTGTGAACTAATGCGTTAAAACTTTAATTTTAACTGCATACGAGTCCCGACTTTTTTTATTTGACCGACTGTACTTATACACTGAATTGTGAGTTCATAATTTCTGAGCATTAGTTGAAATCTCATGTAAACTACATTAAACTTTAACTTATAGTTTATGTTTTTCATTTTAAACACTCCTTACTTAGGGGCCTACTTACAGGGCCGTCGCGTGGTTTGTTGGCGCCCGGGGCAAGATTTCGTCAGGCCCCCCCCCCCCCAAACTCATCGCGTCCAGTCGCTCGTTAGCCAAGTTGTGCGTCGGGTTGCGTCGCTGTCTGTGTTTTTGTGCCCAAAAGAGACACCTAATCGGATTACCTTACAAAAATACCAGAAATAAAATTATTTAAATTTTTTTAACAAGATTGTATTGAAAATCAAATTAATACAAGTTTAGTAATGTTAGAAAATCTTAACAATCATAAAAAATACTATAGGCGTTATTAATGGACTACAAATTAATAGTGTGGGAAACCTCGATACATACACTGAATAGAATATAGAAAAGGGAACCGCGTTTATCAAATTAAGATAAGGTACTAAACATTAAATGGCATTCGCTGGTTTTTGCACGAGCAATTAATGTCGTTAGAATTTCCTTCAAGTCTATTTTTTGTGCTTCATCGTTTTTAATGGACAAGATGGCCAGAGAATTCAGTCTCTTCTGTGACGTAGTTGATCGTAAATAAGTCTTTATAAGCAAATATTTATTTTGGGATAACTTAGCAAATATAGGCCTAAAGTTATTGGTGTCAAATATTTATTTGTTCAATAAAAACATACAACTTAATATTCAAAATTCAGTTATACCTAACTTTAAAAAATGTTATGTACATCCTACTTATTTTTTCAAATTTTGTTGTTTTATTTTTGCCATTGACACGGCGCTCTCCTGGTCGTGGCGCCCGGGGCGATCGCCCCGCTCGCCCCGCCCACGCGACGGCCCTGCCTACTTATGTGGCAGTATTAATGTATTCGCTGTAATCTTGCCCTAACCAGATGTTGGAAAGTAATGATACATTACTGTTAGCAAGTTAAATTCGATATAACTGTGAAATAAATAGCTGAAGCCTTTCACCATACTCAACTAATAAGCTTAACTAAGAAACAAAGGAAAACAAAGCTAAGTTTGAATGTATTGTTTAAGCTCACACGTGTTGACTGGGGTTTGAATGGGGTTTTTCATTTGGTCACGTAGTTAGAGGAGAGGCTTTCATGAACACAAGAAACAAAAGACTGGCGTGTCGCGATGCACGCGTGATGGACACGACGTGACACTCAGTTTAACTGCCACCTGACAATGGAATTAAACAATTACATGTGTGTACACTAATTTATTACAAATTGTCATACTTTCGTAATACCTGTACAGTCGGTCAAATAAAAAACGTCGGGCGGTATTTGATTAAGTATCACGAACGAGCATATGCGCATGTACAGGAAGACTTAAGGTTAGGTTCACACACGCCTCTTGTCTATCCATGTATTTTCTTGATTATTTAGTCAGTTTTGTTCCAAAACAAACATGTATAGAAGGCTGTGGCTATATGCCTCAAATCCGCCATATTCTTGGTTGCAAATTTTTATAATATTAATAATTAATAGATTCGCGAGGAATATGTTTATTCAAGGAGCATTTTTTTAAGATTTTATTTTATAATACCGGTACTTCTAGTGCAAAATCAATAACTTACGCTCAACTTCTGCAACCAATCTTAGCATCGAAATACGCGTCCGGCCAGATCAACGTTTGCTATGAAAACTTCCGGTCGCATTATAGTCAAGTTCCCTCCTCTGAGCTGCTCTTTCATAAATATGGAACCTTCTCGCTGCTTCAGAGACCGAAAAATGCAGGTCAATTACAGCCCTAACTACACTTTCTCTCACGTTAGCATTTGTATGTGGCGATGACACAAAGCAAAATGAATTATGACAATGCATTAAGTTGAATATCGTGTGTTGCGCTTTCCACGTTGTTCATTTTTTCCCTCCTTGTTCATATTTTCCCTCCTGCCGCATGGCCTCATATGTTCCGAAAATGACCTGTATTTTGTGTTTTTTATAGGAAACTTGTGAACTAATGCGTCAAAACTTTAATTTTAACAGCATACGAGTCCCGACGTTTTTTATTTGACCGACTGTACTTGTGGCTCTTGGAGTAGGCGGCAGATTTGAAGGGGGCCAAATGGAGTCTGCTATGACGTCTCTCTCTCATTTGTCTAAACCAGCTTTTCTCAACCTTTTTGACCCCGAGGACCTCTAAAATGTCTAAATTTTTTACGGGCCCCTAATTTTACATCTCATTTTTATAAGTAGGCTATATGTAGGCCTATATGCTTAATATTTGGGGTATTAATTATAGGTCCTTATAACGAAATAAATATAAATACATTTTTTTGCTCAACGGAAACACAGTTATTGAATTGGAAGTATACTATTGACAGTTTAATATTTATTACCAGTCTAAACTGATACAGAGACAAAAGATCAATTCTTCTGATGATGGCGCAATGGTCATTTTTACATCTGGGTTGGAAAAAAAATACATCTACAAAATACATAGATATCGTAGATTTTAGCAACTAAAAAGTAAATAATTCGCATTTTAAAAAGAAATTTAGCATTTTATAGAAATTTTAACGTTAAAATTTAGCTTTCTATAGCGATTTGGGTTGCAACAGTTTTATTATTGGAAAATTCTGTGGCTTAGTTCTAAAAGGGCCAATGTCAATTTCTTCAAAAGATGAGATCTTATGCATTATTGAGCTCGGCTAGTCTTTATCTTTCGTATAAAAAAAAGTGGCAATGTATGTTGCTATTAAATGACATAGCTAGTGCAGAAACCTTAGAGGCCAATGTCGGGAGTTCTCAGCAAAAAAATGTTACTTTTACAAAGGCTTCAAAGTCAGTTATCTCAATAGCTAGTTTTATGACATTGGCCCTTTTAAGAACCAAGCCACAGAATTAGGTTTTACAAATGTGCGTTATCAAGTGCATTTTATTGATTTTCCAGTTACAGTAATTTCAAACGAATAAGTAGGCATAAAGCAACATAAACTTGTAGTGAAATTGTGAACACTAAAACAAACATCAAAATATATGCACTGCAAATACATATTTGCCTATATGCACTTAAAATCAGTATTCAGCACACACATTAAAAATTTATAAGAATAAGTATAAATTCTAAGGCACCAAAATGGCTGTTAGTCTGTGTAATAGGCCTGCAGATTATCAGACTTAATTACTAAGGATTCGTGACAAAATAAGTGTAACTAAATTCACATGATTGAATACAGTCATAAGATCTTGACATACTGAAGATAATTACATGTATTTTGATGCAGGAAAAAAAGCTGGTGTCCTTCCGCAGATTTGAAATCTTCCGCATCTTATTTCCGGTCGTATTCGCAAGGCGACTTCCTAAATCAGACTCCCAAGTTCGCGACCTCGCTCCTCACATTTTCTCCTTACTTGGTGATGTCAAGATTAACGTCTGGTAAACACCATTACTCTTCTGCGCATGTGCTGTGTGGTAATTACTCTGCTTAGATGAGGTTGAACAGATCCGAAGAATTTTGTGAGTGACAGATTGGGTGTCAGGGCTATGCATTAATACGCTAGCCGTGGAAGTCTGTTCGTATGGTGAATATAATGACTGTAGTTAAGTTTCTGTATTTCATCGTAAGTCAAGTCAAGGAACTTTTTATTCACTAACATGTTCAGTCTATCTGTATAAAATATGCTTACAGACGTTCGTCATCACTAGGGCTCGGAATTTGATGACCCAAAAAAGCCTCAAAAATTATCTATAAAATGACATTAAACTTGTGAAAATATGACATGAATAATTTTTTTTTTTTAATCCGGGGCGTAGAACGCCACGCGACAGAAGTGAAACTTGAATTTTTTTAAATTATTCGATTTTGTCAATTTTGGATTATTAGATTTTTTCAATGTTGGATTGTTGGAATTTTTTTAATTTTGGATTTTTTGAATTTTTGATCTTTGAATTTTTAGATATTTTAATTTTGGATTTTCGATTTTTAATTAGGAATTTTTAGATTTTTAAATTTTGGATTTTCGATTTTTTATTTTGGATTTATTTATTTTGTAAATTTTGGGTCTTTGGATTTTGGAATTTTGGATTTTTTAATTGTGGATTTTTTTTTTAATTTTGGATCTTGAGTAATTTTTTTTTATTTCTTTGGATTTTGTAATTTTCTATTTTTAGGTTTTTTAAATTTTGGATTTCGGTTTTTAATTTTGGATTTTTTAATTTCATTGAGTTGATTGTTTTCTGTGCAGTCCGCTACTTTCTTGACGATTTGGTTCGTAACGCAACTTTGGGCTAGCTCTCGATTTACTCCTAGCGCGCCTAAAGAAGTTTCAGTTCAAAAAGTCTTAACATTTCTAAATAAGTAACTTATTTAAAAAGAGAATGCAGTATACAGTCGTATAATAATAAAGAAAGGACAAGATTTAAGTATTTTATATTGCAACTTTTATTATTGTTTTCTATTTTTATTCCTATGCCTACTATATTTTTAATGAATGCCTCGTAGCTAATGAATCCAAAGATCGCTTTGCCTGTAAAGTTGGAGATGTCCATTCTAAAGACAGAATAGGGAAAAATGCAACGAAAGAAGGAACATTTCCTAATAAATGAGTAGTAGAGAATAAAATTCCAAAAGATGCAAAATAAAATAGGTTATTTTTGTTCGTTTTGAGGCGAATTGAATTTGTACCACATCCTGCATTGTCTGTGATGTCTCAGAAAAAAGATGGCATTTCATCAACTCCGAGCCCTAATCATCGAAGAGCCCTAATCACCGCTAAAACTATAAACATGAACCCTAAGAGGGTCATAAAGGGATTAAATGTTTAAATGAACAAATACTATTTAACGATTCTATTGATATAAAACTTTGTAAAAGTACTTATTTACTCACTCAATGGCAATAGACAATTCCTAAGCAAGCTAAAGGAATATTATCTATTTTGTGGAACCCGGAGGTTCATTGCCGCGCTTACCTGAGCCCGCCATTCAACCCTATTCTGTGCCAACTCCATCCAATCATCCCCTCACAACTCCTACTTCCCTTAAATCTATCCTAATATTGTCCTCCCACTTACGTCTAGGTCTTCCAACTGAACGTTTCCCTTCGGGTCTCCCAACCAATAGTTTTGACATATGTCTTTCTTCAAGCACAATTCACCCCCCGTGATTTAATTACCCTTACTATATCCGGTGAAGAGTACATGTCATGAAGATCATAGTTAAGAAGTTTTCTCCAATCCCCATTTTCATCTCCCTTAGGCCCAAATATTTTCCTAAGCCCCCTGTTTTCGAATACACTCAGATTATGTTCTTCCCGAAGTACGCTATTACAAATCATAAATAATTACACACTTTTTCTTTTTTCTTTTAAGGAGAAAAATCTGATGTTAAACTCTCGCATTGGTCTGTCGAACCATTCAATGACAGAATTTGTCAAATACGCAATAAAACATTATATACGCTCTTGGGTAAGGTTATACTGAGGACATACTGCTTATATCTGCGTATACCCTCGACTACACCACTGGATATACCTTGAACAGCCTCTAGAAATCTATAAAATGTATTTGAGCTTTCCATAACATTTACTTCTTGCGGCTGGCGTTATAAAGAGCAAAGCGTGTTGCATGTAACAGGGGGCTTGAATATTGATTGACCTAATGAAACAGCACTGCCACCTTAATCGTTTTCGAGTGAGGGACGGTCAGGGATGTTCTAAACATCCACTGAGGGATGTTACATAATTCCTATCATCTTTCCTCCCACTCTGTATTCTCCGGATGATCGTCTACTATGTGATTTTGCAGTTAAGTTCTTATTTACCCTTGCAATGACCAGCCATTTTGAATTTCATGTTTAAAAATAATAATAATAATAATAATCAGGGCACGACATTTAATGACCATAAAATAGTGAGGAAAATGAGAGCTAAGAAATGCATTTATGACCTATAAATAGTGAAAAAATTACTCAGAATTTAAGTAAAAAATGACCAATAAATTTAACATAATTACTTATTAATTTTTCAGTAATGAATTGCTGAAAACAATTTAATGGATGACAGTGCGTTATATATGAATTTACAATATAAAACATACTTTTGTTACTAAAGAAGTGAGTAAATTTATACTACTTGGACACCCTTATCGAAAATTCTTTCTGAACTGGCATGCCCATCAAATTGCCCCTAGCATATATGTGCCATTTAAAAAGAAAGAAAAAATAATTCTTTATTGATACAAGACAAACTGCTAGGGTGTTTACAATAAACCTGAATTAAAATGAACTATGAACACTTAGCGGAGATTCTCAAATAAAAACGATTGTCTGTTGTCTGAAAGTAACGATTTGTACATGGAAAAGCTCCTCTCTACCCCCACTGAAACATGACCTAAAATGACGAAAATGACAAAGCTCCTCTCTACCCCCACTGAAACATGACCTAAAAATGCCGAAAATGACAAAGCTCCTCTCTACCCCCACTGAAACATGACCTAAAAATGCCGAAAATGACCTTAAAATTACCAAAAAATTACCAATCTCTTGAAAATGACGAAAAATGAAGCAAAAAACAAATTGCCCTTATTTTATTAATTATTTCGTGATTTACATTTACATTGGAGCTATCTTTTAACATTCATATAAAAAGATGTAAAATCATCAAACGCCTTGCCCTAATAATAATAACACATTGTTCATCCATCCATTTATGGTGTAAAAAAGTTTAACCTTGAAATTAAGTTTCTTGCCCCCCCCCCTGAATCGCCGCTAGGAAGAGAGTCCATGGAATTAATAACACAGAAGGCCTTGATAACTTCGACACCTGTTGGATCAACGCCTTTTTTGTAGCCACCAGAGAGAGACCATATGGTCAATGCTTGTAACAACTTGTAAACACAGCTAGCCTTGTTCTTGAAACAGAAGAAAGTTCTGTTCTCGCCCAATCACGTGCTGCCATTGACATCGATTTGTCCTATTCCAACTCCGGTTATGTTTTATTGGCATTTCTTCTCTCCAACTCGACCCATTAGGCAAGAACTTTGATGTTATTTCATTTTATGCTATTCAGCTTTACTCTTCACCGGATATAATAAGGATAATTAAATCACGGAGGATGAAATGGGCTGGACATGGGGGAGGAAAGACATATCTCAAAAGTATTGACTGGGAGACCCGAAGGGAAAATACCTTGGAAGACCTAGGCGTAGGTGGGAGGACAATATTAGGATGGTTTTAAGAGAAGTAGGGCTTACGAGGGATGATTGGATAGAGTTAGCACAGAATAGGGTTGAATGGCGGGCTCAAGTAAACGCGACAATGAACCTTCGGGTTCCATAAAGTAGATAATATTCCTTTAGCTTGCTGAGGAATTGTCTATTGCCATTGAATGAGTAAGCATGGTAATTACTCGAATTTTCAATCTTACATTGAATATGGCAAGAGACCTGTGAAATTTGCCACAAAAATAGCGTAATAGTTACGTATGAAACAAGTTGTAGAAACAATATTTTCTTTTCCGTGTAGATAGGTTTCCGAAACCAGACCGTAGCAATCCTACGAGCAATTTTAAATCGTACCATGCAGCCATCTCGGAAACTAGCTATGTAGTTTGCACTTGCGAAGACAGAGGTAATTGATTTTCTCGTACACGCCTACCAACACGAGGGATGGAGTGGACTACGTTTTTCAGCCACCAAGTATGACTATTTTTGCGACCACATCGTAAGAAATTTCACGTTTAAAAAGGTGTGATGAATTTTAACATTTTCCTTTTATTGGCCTATCAGTCTCGGTCTATAAAAAGCATATTATTCTTAATTAAAAGAGTATTTCCCTGTTAAGCAGTCAAAGTTGGTCACCCTGGGGTGTTGTAATTTTATAACACTCAGTGGCATAATTTTCTGCTTTTAAAGTGCTTCTTTTATCTTCGACTGTCTAAAAATGGATTTTAATGGCTAAAATAAATAGTGAAAAAGGAATGGAAACCTAAGCAGTTGTGTCTTTATTGGAAGCTCCTGCCCAAAATTGAATCAAAACGCACTAAAAAATTGAATCATAATGCACTAAAAATTACAAATTGAATAAAAAGTGCTCTTAAGTGATAAAAATGTTTTTCATCATAGTAACTAGAAATCTTAAGTGGAGCTCTTTTTGACATTTGAAACCCCTAGGGTAACTTATTGTAACTCGAAGTTTTCCCTGTTAGTATTCCATAGTATTATTTTAAATATCTTATAATCCCAATTATTTTCTTCAGTATTTTTTTTGTAATTTAATTTTTATAGTAATCTAAAAATTGAATAATTTATAAATTAATCTTAAATGTAAAGTCACCGCTTTTAAAGGATCCTCAGGCGGCAACCCTCTAATTTAGTATCTCAACCCCAACCCTGACCAAACCCTCCATAAACACCTCCATAAACATCTTGGGGTTGAAAAGCCGAAATGGAAGGAAGGGAAATGTTGCGCGTGCCTAAGCATAAGATGCGCATTGTTGCCACAGTTTAAAAACCTTGCAGCTGATTTCCACAAATCTGGAGAAACAACACATGTGACATTGCAACAAGGCCTGACCTGGTGGCAGGGACCACCGCATTTGTTTAGGGGTGGGTAGACCCTAATAATCTTTTCCAGATGAGGGAAGTGGTCCGACTTAAAAGCGTTCCGCTCGCTTTGTAGCCGACTGGGGTTCGTTTGGGCGCGAAGACAGGCATATAACAAACTTGTAGAGTGTTTAGGCTTACATGTTTTTAATAGCAATGTTAGTGCTTTGTATATAAGTATTACCTATTAAGTAACTTACTTTATAATATGTATTTGTGTTATACAGTTGTAATGTAGTTTTTCGACTGGTAGAGCGGAAGAGAAGGCCAAATGGTCTTAGCTCTGCTAGAATAAATAAATAAATGAAAATAACAAATAGGCTATGCCTAAAATGCAATTAACATAAAACATGCAAAACATGTAAAAGCAGCTATGTTTCTGTGGTAGTAGAAAATACGTAATTTCTTCAAAATCCCATCCAAATATAATAAATAAAGGTTAAGATTGGATCGGATACTGAAGAATTTCAGCAGACAAACGTCCAAGAGTTGATCCTCTTTTGATTGCCTCGTAAACCAACCTAGAAACTCACGGAAGGATTTTGTAGGAAAGGACAATTCAATATGAACGGTTTCCCGTTACTGCGGTATAATCTGCCGCAAATTTCCCCGCGGATATGGGATTGCAGCAAATTGAACTTCGGAATATCAAGGCCAACTATTCGCAATCCTGACGAGTGTAATTTGAAATGAAGTTTATTTAGATCCGTGCACAACTGATATTTACGGTTAGCTCTGAATTAAGGGTTCATTGCTTTAAATTCAGGTTACTCTATAATGTGTTTTAAAGTCTTAAGCGAGGCCTGTTATAATTTCATATAAGCAGAGGGCCATGACTAAAATGCAATTCCATTACAATCATTATCTGTTGCCATAGTAACAATAAACTATACATGCTCTAATGAATCTATTTTATTTAAACATGGCCTGTTGTGATTTTTATTTAAGTAGAGGGCCATGACTAAAATACAATCGCATCAAAATCATCTGTTGCTATAGTAACTATAAACAATGCATGCTCTAAGCATGGCCTGTAGTGGTTATTATGTTATCTACTGGGACTTTTTTTACCGAATTCTTACAGAATTATAAATTAAATAACTAATTAAAACTGCAAAAAAGAACAGCGAGATTGCGATTCCCGATGTCGAGACAATCCGATAAATTAACGATTGTTGCGCTGCGTGCGGTTATTACCAACATTTTTCGTCCTGGAAATCAGTCGAATTATGTAAAACAAATGCACCTAGGTGTGAAAAAATGAAAGTGATAAATGATCAAAGTATGACGATGCAGATTTGTGTTGGATGAGATTCCACACAATCTTATACTGGATTGGTGACTAATACATAACCTGCTTTTCCAACATTTTGAAAAAATATATGTGGTTGAACTATATGGACCTTTTTAGTCACCTTCGATAGAGGACAAGTAACATTAAGTCTTTCTTCATAGACTATTAGTTTTTGTAAGCTTTTCGAATACTTTGCAGAATTATTTGCATATATGTTAAGCACTTCATATGTGATTATTAGAGCCCGGATTTCCATGCAAATGCATGTTTTTATATACCTCGGTTACACTTCTCAAACTTTGTAGTTACTCATTACATGACTTATGGATTCCAAATAACCATACTTTTTCCGTGCATGTTTGCATATTTCGGCCTTTTTATGCCAATATTCATGCATAATGCATGTTTTGGATTTTTTTGGTTTAATATAGCATATTCAGACGTTTTTAATGCATATAAACCCTCATTATCTGGTTTTAGTGCATAATATCAAGTTACCATGCATAACTGTGCATATGAATGTGCCTCCCTAAAATCTCGGCTTTTCAAAGAAACGTAAGAAATGTTGTATTGTATTACCATACTTATTTTATTGACTTGGCAACAGAGTCTGCCACCTGCATGAATTTGAGAGTGCCAACTACTGTTTAGCCTAATTAAACAGTAATATAATACACCAGGCTACAAAAAAAAAAATGCCGACCCCCACCACCTTCCATTGAAAGAAAACTGCTATAACAGAATGTTCACTGCTTGAATTTGTCAGTCACTAGCCATTGTTGAAGACGTTGAATAATTATCTTTAGAATCGTGTTGTGGAGAAATGTGTGTGACAGTTAAGTAGGGAAAAACTTAAGAAGGCACTTAGTTCAAATCCTGATCTTAAACTTCTGAAAACAGTGAAAGACGTATTATGTGGGAAAAATGTAAAAGACATGGAATTCGATCTCACCCTCAGTCAAATTTCTTTCCTTAAGTATGCACCTGTTACTTCTTGTGAAATTGAAACATCCTTTTCTGCGTTCAAGAATGTCCTAAACTGATAAACGCACGAGTTTAAGTGAGGAGAATTTGGAAAAACTCGTATATTGTTTTAAGAGAAATTGAAATATATTGCAGTAAGCCTACAGTGCGGATTTTTGATAGTGCATGTTTCGCCCTTCATTGTGCATATTTGGAGATACGATAGTGCATGAATGCATGCATGTTTTTAAGTTTGATAGTGCATGAAAATCCGGGCTTTAGTGATTATACAGAATGTTGATTAATAGCACCGAAATATTTTACTTGTATAGTAAAATAGACAAGCAACTTTTATCAGGAGACTTTTGCTCTATGGATTCAATTTTTCCTGTTATAGCATAAAATATCCCACGACATGACCGCCACTGAATTCTAACATTTGAAAAAAATCAAAACAAAGGAAATTCGTTTTTAACGCTGGAGTTATGAATAAAATTACTAATGCAGTTGGCGACCAGTCATGTGATTAGTCTGTAAATTTTGCAGATTATGGAAACACTAAATTATGATATAGCTGTTGACGAATGATTAAGAATCAGGTTTTTATCGATCACTAGGAAGGCATGAAGTCAATTTAATGAACATTGTAACCCTATTTCTCATAATTATTTACTTATGAACAGCCAATTATAATTATTTTAATGACTTGTATAGCACACAATTTACGTCAAAGAGTCAAAATCTCCTAATATAAGTTGCTTGTCTATGTCCCATCTATACACAGGTAAAATATTTCGATGTTATTCAGGTAAAATATTTCGATGTTATTCATTAACACCCTGTATAAGATTGTATTTAATTACTTTGCTAACTTTCCAGTTTTCCTGGGCACCTGTCAGAATTGCAAAGTGCGAAGTTGTGTAAGCTGTAATGACCATTCTTTTTTACGTTATATTCATTTGAGTCTTCTTCTTTTCTAGGTGAGTGGAAACGAGTGCTAGCCTGTGGTCGGTGAGTGTAAAATAATATATTTTCTGACTTTTTATTCAGTTGCTTAGAAACGCGTTCCTTGTTAAGTCACAAGGGAAGTCATGTAAAATCTTAAGCTATGATATTTAGAAAAAATGAAGTTCATTATTAATTATTTATTATTTTAACCTGGGTTTCAATAGAAAAACATTAGACTCTGTATAAGGATCTTTTTTTTTAAATTTAATTGATAAGCTCAAAATTTTACAAAACTATACTTAGCTTAATATGTGCTTAAAATACCACTTTTAAGCAAATTTTGTCCATGAAATATCACGAAATTTTCAATCCATTGAGTAATAGGCTTATGTACAAAAATATTATTTAATATCGTAATTGTTAGTGTTAGCAATGTCTTTTTCATTCTCTTAATAGCTCGCTCTCTTTTTATGCTATGACTGCCGAGAAGTTATAGATAGATAGATAGATAGTCTACTTATGACTGCATAAGGTATTCATCAATTCCATACACTTAGACTGTATGTGCAAAATAACTATTTTTTATTAACAAAAACTTCCCTTCTTAGATTGCTGTCATATGACAAAGTGATACAGCAATAGAACATACGTTGAAATGAAAATTTAAATATCACAGATGTTATCCAGAAATGTAAAATAAATCCCTGTGTAAGACATGCTGCAATTATAATATTACTAGCATGTGCCCGCGGCTTCGCCCGCGATAATTATTTCAAAAATTAAAAATTAAGAGCATAATAGTAAAATCATTATATTTATTAACTCCTAAATCACGTGGACTACATACCACGATTAGATAGCATCGTCTGGTAAAAGCGACCTCAGATTCGAGTTTCTTGGCCCAGAAAACCTCTGTATAGTGAGATTCGTCCAAATAAAACAACGTTTGTCCATATTTAGGGCTTACAACATTCAAGCGATCGCGAAAGTTTTATTTTCAAGGTATGACAAAATCAGCCAAAGCCAACTGTAATTGATTTGACATTGAAATGTATAACTGAAAACTTATGTTTTGAAAACGCAAAAAATGCATGTTTTTTGCCCGTTTTTCACTCATAACTCACGAACGAAAACTGAAATTAAAATTCCGTCTTCGAGGTGCATTTTCCGACCCTTCAGCCCACCTATGTTTAAAATTTCAGATCTCTGCGTTCAGTAGATTTCGCTGGACATCGAAGACAATTCCTTTTATTAATATAGATAATATGAATTATAATGATACCTTCTCTAATTTGTCAAACATCCATTTCATTTAATCCAAACCCACCTATACCATTGGCAACAATATGTTCTGTGAATTTGCTTCGATAATTCTATGTAAAAAGGGCTTAAGTATTTTAAAAAACATTTAATTTTTGGCATTTAGAATCAGAATTTTTCAAAATCCTTTCTTAGTGAGCACCTACATTATGAAACGAAGGTACTGTCAAAATTCCAAGTCTCTACCTGTTATAGTTTAGGCTGTACGTTGATTCCTGTCAGTCAGGTCAAAGCCTTTTATATATATAGAGATAACTTAATGATTGTAGTATTTTTTCCAATTTGAGTATTAATGTAAAAGGAGAAGTAAAGGTTTCAATGTCAGCCTGATAGTGTAGAAAATAAAACCATGTAAACTGATATAGCAAAATGCCAGATGGAGTTAATAGGCCATATTTCAGAAACTTTTGAGTTATAGACCACGGTTTCTTAAGAAAGTTTGATAAACATATGTGAAGGAATATGTGGGTAGTGTTACTTGTGAAAGCTAACTGTATTGCAACTTCCAAAGCCGTACATCAACACTGTAAAACAATAGGCCTATGTTGGCATGAGAACTGATTTGCATTTGATAAATTCTGTAATATATTACCATATGATAGGCACTAAATTGGGCATTACTCGGGTACCGGTCAACCGATTTGGTCCAAAATCAATATGCTTCGTCCCATGGACGTTATAAATGTGTATATCATGTTTCATGAAAATCCGATAAAGCTTATTTGAGTTATCGCGCCTTTCTAATATATTACCATAAAAATAAGCAATAAATTGGTCATTACTCCGGTACCGGTCAACCGATTTGGTCCAATATCAATAGGTTTCTTCCCATGGACGTTAGAAATGCGTATAACAAGTTTCATGAAAATCCGATAATGCGTATTTGAGTTATCGCGCGTACATACACATGGTCAGACAGACAGAAATTTTGCCACCCACCATACAATCTGATTTCGTGAAATATCCTTTGAAAAGTTAACACCGAATCAGCCATGTTATTTCACCGAATATCAGCCTCCTTCATAAATATTGTATTAAAGAAGTGTTATGTATTTACAAAGACTCGTACGACTTGTACTCTTAAGAAAAACTAAATAGTGTCTTCATAATTACGGTGTTTTGCAGTTGAACCTATTCCAATGTAATATGGGCAGGTATTGAAGTGGATACCCCTAATAGAGCCGCTGGTAGCGGTACTTTACACAGAGAGGAGCCGCTGAAAACCACAGAATAGCAGGAAGTCCCGACATGATCAGAGGGAGTGTCTCCCACACCTCAACTCGTGGCCCGCGAGACCAGCATACATAACACAATATAATATCATAAAACATAGATACGTGGAATTCATAAACAGCGTGGTAGGAAACTCTCTTCGTTGCCAAGAATTGTGAATATAACAGAAACGAAGTTGCTATCTACTGTTGGATAAAAACAAGTTTAGGCCTCTGTCTTCGCTACACTGTAACTTAGTTTCAGGTTATTAAGTGCCATTATGGTACTTGATTACATGGTTTGATGGACGGGAAAAGTCTGTCCGTCCGTGTGTCTGTACGCGCGATAACTCAAATACCCTTTATCGGATTTTCATGAATCTTGGTATACGCATTTATAACGTCCATGGGAAGAAGCCTATTGATTTTGGACCAAATCGGTTGATCGGTGCCGGAGTAATGCCCAATTTAGTGCTTATTTTTATGGAAATATAATAGAAAAGCCCGATAACTCAAACACTCTTTATCAGATTTTCATGAAACTTAGTATACGCATTTATAACGTCCATGGAAAGAAGCCTATTGATTTTGGACCAAATCGGTTGATCGGTGCCGGAGTAATGCCCAATTTAGTGCTTATTTTTATGGAAATATAATAGAAAAGCCCGATAACTCAAACACTCTTTATCAGATTTTCATGAAACTTAGTATACGCATTTATAACGTCCATGGAAAGAAGCCTATTGATTTTGGGACAAATCGGTTGATCGGTACCGGAATAATACCAAATTTAGTGCTTATCTTTATGGTAATATAATAGAAAAGCGCGATAACTCAAACACTCTTTGTCGGATTTTCATGAAACTTGGTATACGCATTTATAACGTCCATGGGAAGAAGCCTATGGATATTGGACCTAATCGGGTGACCGGTACCGGAGTAATGCCCAATTTAGTGCTTATTTTTATGGTAATATAATAGAAAAGCGCGTTAACTCAAACACTCTTTATCGGATTTTCATGAAACTTGGTATACGCATTTATAACGTCCATGGGAAGAAGCCTATTGATATTGGACCTAATCGGGTGACCGGTACCGGAGTAATGCCCAATTTAGTGCTTATTTTTATGGTAATATAATAGAAAAGTGCGATAACTCAAACACTCTTTATCGAATTTTCATGAAACTTGACATACGTATTTGTAACATCCATTGGAAGAAACGTACTGATTTTGGACCAAATCGGTTGATCGGTACCGGAGTAATGCCCAATTTAGTGTTTATTTTTATGGTAATATAATAGAAAAGCGCGATAACTCAATTATTCTTTATCGAATTTTCATGAAACTTGGCATACGTATTTATAACATCCGTGGGAAGAAACGTGCTGATTTTGGACCAAATCGGTTGATCGGTACCGGAGTAATGCCCAATTTAGTGCTTATTTTCATGGTAATATAATAGAAAAGCGCGATAACTCAAACACTCTTTATCGAATTTTCATGAAACTTGGCATACGTATTTATAACATCCATGGGAAGAAACGTACTGATTTTGGACCAAGTCGGTTGATCAGTACCGGAGTAATGCCCAATTTAGTGCTTATTTTTATGGTAACATAATAGAAAAGCGCGATAACTCACACACCCTTTATCGGATTTTCATGGAACTTGGTATACGCATTTATAACGTCCATGGGAAGAAGCCTATTGATGTTGGACCTAATCGGGTGACCGGTACCGGAGTAATGCCCAATTTAGTGCCTATTTTATGGTAGTATATTTTAAAGAATTTAGCAAATGCAAACCAGTTCTCATGGCAACATATTGTTTTACAGTGTTCATATATGGCTTTGGAAGTTGCAATACAGTTAGCCATGACATAACTTATTCCTTTACATATGCTTATCAAATTAGACCTTTGTTCTTTCGTACGCCCTGCTTAATGAATCGATCTGGAGCTTAACTCGGAGATAGATTACGAAAATAACTTATTTTCTTCATTATCATAATTGCAATTATCACTGATTAAGCAAAAGCATGACATTCTTTCTTTTTCTTAGTTTTGCCTCTCCCTTTTAGGATTTAAGCGACCCAAGCCGCCCAGGCCAAAAGCATGACATAAAGTAAAAAATACAAGACTTCATCTAGAAATTATGAATATAAAATAAAAGTTTTCAAATATTGGCCTATTAACTCCATCTGGCACTTTGTTACATCAGTTTACGTGTTTTAATTCCCATTTCATAAGGATCGTAATGCTTATTATTATTATTATTATTATTATTATTATTATTATTATTATCATCATCATCATCATCATCATCTAAGAAATCTTTTCATCTATGCTACCGGGTGTTCCGTAATCGCCGTCCACTTTTTTCATATAGACAATCCAGAAAGCAACATCAGGGATGGTAAAAAGACCTCTACTGTTGAATCATAGCTTTGCGTTTCACTTCTTTCATTTGAAGATTTCTGGATTTGCTAACACTGTCAACCTCTTAGCCGACCACGAGTTGAGATGTAGGGGACACTCCCTCTGATCTTGTCGGAGCTTCCTGCTATTCTGTGGTTTTGAGAACGTATTATATCCTGACCACGTACCATTACTCGATAGAGCCACATGGACCGAATACCATATAATTTAAATCGCTTCTGAAACGTTTTAACAGTACCAACAGTCATAGGCGTAACCAGGCCGACCATATGGGGGGTTCGGGGGTCCTCCCCCCGGAAAATTTTAAAAATTAAGATGCAGAATAACGAGTTTTAAGCTTCCCGCGTTTTATACTCTCAAGGCTCGTGTCCACATGAGAGCTGAGAGTGCGAGAAACTCTCGAGAGTTCCATTTCGGTATGTGGACACGCGTCTGAGAGCACTGTCTGAGAGGTAGCTGAGAGTGGCATTCAGAGAGTCAACTCGCAGGTGGACACGCCTTTGCAATCAATCTCCGAGAGCAGCTCGCACTATACCAATCTGTTTCGTATAGCTGAGAGTTCTCTGAGAGTGGATAATGTGTTTAGGCCTATTATGCCCAACAAGCCATATGATAAAATTATTTAATTTGCCTTCAATATTTATTTATATTTTCTAAAAACTAAATCTAAATCCAATAATACTCAATGATAATAGATTATAATACGGTATCGTTTAATGTCCATATGTTCATCATGAAATGATGTAGTAAGTTCATAAGGGAATTACTGAACAATAATAAAATTTTTACATTACATTCATTTATGAAACACTGATAATCTCCATTCATCGATAATCGATTCCTCTACAGAATATTCTGAGGCGAAGAAGACTGTAACCCTCATGTCTGTAGATTAGAGGCATGTAGGGATCTCCTGCGGGACAAAATTCCGGAACAGCGGTGACCGTCATACGCCTAAGTTGCAATCGTTAAGTAATAAAATAAACGAACACAATATTAGTGTAGACTACATACGATTCCAAATATTCTGCAAATCGGAGTTTTGAAACACGGCGCCTATAGCGTAATCAGTCTTGGTGGTTGTCTTTGTATTCTTTTGAGGGGACCAAGATGACGTACATGAGTCTATTGCGTATAAAAGTAGACATGTAACAGCGACGCACAAAATGCTTTTGCTCTAGTGCTAAAGGACCAATCAACAAAGATGTAGATGCACGGAGTTTAGATTCACAGTTTGATAGGATCACTCCACTCGAATAATTGACATGCTATAAATTAAAAATCACATGCTTGATTCCGGAAAAGCACAAAGTCACAATTAGTTTATATTTAACAAGAATCTCATATCACATTTCAATGTCTTTTTAGTTAATTTGTGGGCCTATCGAATTCACCAATACTTCATGATGTTCTGATGATATTCTGACAATATTAGATTGTCAAATTCTTCTAAACGCTTAATAATTAAATGAATATACTCACTTAAAGCATTCAGCAAGCCCTCATAAAATGCTTACATTATTATTAACAACGAATAATACATTGTTGTGCGTCCATCTTGTTTGTAAATGCGAGACGAAAACTCGCGCGATTTTGTTTCAAGTGGACACGGTTCTGAGAGTAATGTCGCGAGTTTTGCTCTCAGCTACTCTCAGGATTCGACTAGCGCTCTCAAGTGGACACACCATCTGAGAGTACTCTCGAGAGTTTCTCGCACTCTCAGCTCTCATATGGACACGAGCCTTTATTAAGTAATTTATAAGCAGACTTTAAAAAATTGTACAATTTTCCTTTTTTTAATCAATGGGGGGTTTAAACCCCCAACCCCCCCCCCCTTCGTTACGCCTCTGCCAACAGTATCGGCAATTGGACGTCTTCATCAGACTTGAACTTCTGCCCTCCAAGGTGCTCCTTTAATGAACCAATTATGTGGAAATCTGATGGTGACAAATCTGGCGAGTATGGCCGATGTAAAAGCCACTTGAAGCGAATGTCACCGATGGATTTCATGGTTGCACGAACAGCATGAGGACGGGCGTTATCATGTTGAAGCAAAACACCTGCTCTCAGCAATCCCCTTCGCTTGGGCACCATCAGACTTCCACATCTTTGGTCCATTAAAGGAGCACCTTGGAGGGCAGAAATTCAAATCTAATGAAGACGTCCAATCGGCGGTGCAGGGGTGGCTACAGCGTCGACCAAAATAATTTTTCTCATGCGATATCGAAGCACTTCCTATCTGATAGCGTAAGTGCATTGAACTGGGAGGGGACTATGTAGAAAATAACGTACAAGCAAACATTCTTCCTGCAATAAAATAGTGGAAAACAAGTAATTGCTGTTTTCATTTGTTTCTCTCTCGTATCATATTTTAACACTGGCTTATAATTAGAGACCGGATGTTAGGCAAAATGCCTATTCCTAACCGTTACAGATATCTTAAAAATGACTTAATAGAAGTTCAAGATACTATCGTTAGAGCTGTTTTCCGTAAAGTTAACTTTGCCTATTTTTGCCTATTTCAACATATGATGCCTATAAATGCCTATTTCCGCTTTTCCGAAGAAAAAACAGCATTTTATTGAAAATTTACATAAAAATTGGTGAAATCCATGCAATTTGCATGTCATGGGTTAATGGCATTACTTAAATTTGCTTACCTCCTCTGTCAGATGCCTTAATAAATTATTAAAAGACATAGGAATGATTCGTAGTGGTGAAAACAGTGTTTCAATTGATATTCATCCACAAATTCTTCCATTCTATAAAAAACCCTTAGCAACCAGGGAAGGCGGTTGAGGCCAGGTAGGTTCCTTCACCCGCTTGGACCCTCACATTTACAAGGGCAGGAGATTTAGGACCAACCGTAATTTCCTCCCCATGAGTCACCTAGTCTACTTCAATCAATCAATCTTAGATTTTTTTAATATGTCATTTTATCTTAAAATGCTTGTTATATATCAATTTTACATTTGTTTGTCCTCTCGGGCGACCCTTCAAACTATTATATCAATTTTACACATAATTACAAGAAAAATGACACCAAACAATGTATAATTTACTTTAATAGGAACATAGGACTTGAAAGCAGTTTTCTTGTAACTTTTATTTATGTATTTGTTAGAAATGTTCCTATTAAAGTAAATTATACATTGTTTGGTGTCATTTTTCTTGTAATTAAGTGTAGAATTGATATATAACAAACATTTTAAGATAAAATGACATATTAAAAAAATCTAAGATTGATTGATTGAAGTAGACTAGGTGACTCATGGGGAGGAAATTACGGTTGGTCCTAAATCTCCTGCCCTTGTAAATGTGAGGGTCCAAGCGGGTGAAGGAACCTACCTGGCCTCAACCACCTTCCCTGGTTGCTAAGGGTATACAATACACTCCGATAACGTCTGTCACCTTTTGCATGCAACTATAAATGTTTTAGCACTTATTTTGACAGTTTTAGTGCCTATTTTGCCTGCCTATTTTGCAATTGTGCCCTTTTGCCTGCCTATTTTGAACTTTTTAAGTGCCGCTGTTAAAAATATGATTTTTCATTATTTCCAGGCCCTAGAATATTTACATATTTTATGACTGTGGCATTGTGTAGGCCACGCCGCTTCTTATTTCCATGTCACTGCGAACTTTCTAAAAAGCTAAGTAAAAAAACACTTGTCGGTGTTTGTTTTAAATAACAGGTTAAGGTACGTATAGATCTGCGCTCCTCTTGCGCGCCGTGCAGCACGCGTGCAGCACGCGTGCCGCTCGTTGAAATTATTTTTACGGCGCTCCTCTTGCGTTCCATAGGAAAGCGACGAACCTACTGCGAACCACTAGCTTTCATCATTAGGCCTAATATTTTGTGTGTTTTTTGCTTAGAAAACGAGTTTTGAAAAAAGTCCTCAATTGCAAAACTTGTCTACGGCTTAAATATCGAAACAAAACCATTTTTAAACAAGAGTTGAAAAGTGTGTAAACAGTGTTATTATTTATATTTTATAACTTACCTTTTCCTGTACCTTTGCTGGCGTTAACTTTAATTTTCTCTCGCCGGTTACAAGAAAGCATAGATAACATCTTCTTCTTGCACTCTTCTGAGGACGTATTTATTTCCATTCCTATTTCCCTCCATGCATCCTCCTTTAATGTTTTTTTGTAGTTATCCTTATGTTTTGGGTTCCACAGTAGAGGTTTTGATTTGTAAATATGTATCATCTGCAGATCTTCTCCTCGTACCACTCCATGATTATATCACATACAAGCTAGCTCATTCAATCTTGACTAATGTCCTTCAGAGAGGGACCAGTGGGCAGCTGGGCACGTCAGCAAAATAGCACATGCTACAATAAACAAACAGTCAAATTTCCTGTACTCTGTTTGGAGACGACAATTCACTGCTATATAATTCATGCAGCACGGGTGCATGCAAGTGTTTTAACGAATGCTATTTATTTAATAACGTGATAATGCCTCCTATACTGTCAAAACTAAAAGGGGAAACTCTACACAGTCAAAGTAGCGAGATTATTGCTAATGTTTATGAGTAGGCCTACATGAAGGAAGAAGCCAAACATAAAGATCGATTTTCTCCAGCATATTTTAAAGAAATTCAGAAAGTGCAAAGTAACGTACACAACATCTGACTCAGCTCCTGCTTCTGTATACCTATCCTTCCCCAAAAGGTGAGTAAGTGACTCGCATCAACCTATCATATAATTTTTTCATTTGCCAATTGTACAGTAAAGCTTGAGGAACGGAGCGCTGTGAAATAATTTCAGCGAGATGCACGCGTGCAGCACGCAACTACCAAAAACACGTCCAAATATGAAATCAGAAACCCTTTGTGTTCGTCGAAAAAACCGACAGGAGACGGATCGTGGCGAGCGGCACGCGAGCAGTTCGCGTGCACCTCAAAATGCCGTACACATCTGCGTGCCGAGAGGCACGCGTGCCGCACGGCGCGCAAGAGGAGCGCAGATCTGTACGGAGCTTTAGGAACGTATTCAAATGAGATGGGTTGTTGGCATAATAACACGGCATGGCCTGCGGGACTGACAGCTTGTATACGTTGCCTGGAGGTGTAGGTTTGTAGCGGAAGTGGCAACACTGCATGCTGTTTCCTGGGAACATAAACATGCATGTTCCTAGCAAAGGATTCACGAACTTCAAAGCCCTCTTTAGGCTTATATATATATTTATTTATATAAAAGGCTTTTTGCTGAATGACTGAGGGAATCAACGTAGAGCCTAAACTATAATAGGCAGATACTAGTAATTTTGACAGTACCTTCGTTTCATAATGTAAGTGCTCACTAAGAAAGAATTTTGAAAAATTTTGATTTTAAATGCCAAAAATCAAATGTTTTTGAGAATACTTAATCCCTTTTTACACAGAATTATCAAATCCAAATCACATTCCATGACAACAGTGTATTGTTGGCAGTGGTCACAGATAGTTTTGGCTAAAAAATTAAACGGGACTTTGACAAATTACAGAAGCTATCGCTATATTTAATTTGTGTAAATAAATATTGAAGGATGAAATCCACGAAAATAATGCACAATGTGATGCAGACATAGAGAATACCATACAAGGTATGGTAATAAGTATATTATTATATCGGAGGTTTTTCGGGAGGGAAGTATGAAAGTGATATTGAATTTCTTTTTAATTTCATCCCCGAAACGGTTGTATGGTAACATGAGAGTGCGAAATAAAATATTTCGCAAATACAATAGAATTTTATGTCCCGGAATTTCGAGTTTTTTCTTATTTCAACTCCTGCCAGACTTGGTGTGTAGAAGGGATGGGATGCAAAATTCTACGTCCTCTAGAGCCATAAAAAGCTATATCAAGTGTTTTCTGAGCGAATAGTTTGAGTGTGATAAGTCGTTTTTCTTCATTTCAAAATTCTAAATACCTACATAAGGACCTAGAATTTGAAAATTGAAAGTCCTTCATAAGTTAATTTCGAATTACAAAATACAAAACCTGGGCAGCGCCGGGCCTTATAAGCTAGTTTGTGCATAGAGTAGGTAACGATTAAAAGAATGAAATATATTTCCAAAGCTCTCCTTCGACTTATGTTTCTGCATAGAGTAGCCTAGGTAACGAATAAAACAATCAAGCATCAAAGATGGGAAATGTATCGTTTTTGTTTCCAAAGCCCTCCTTCGACTTATCTTGTCAACAATGTAGTATCTTCTATTGGCTCAATAATCTCATTCGTAGGAATTCTTATATTCTTATTAATTATATCTGCTTAGAGTAGGTAATGACTTGAGAAATGTATCAAATTAAAAAGACTTTCACTATGGGAGGTGTTTAATTCTGTTTTTATTGCGAGATGTACGGAATTGATCGCATGGTATTACGGATGCCTTCACGCCCACCAAACACAATAGTGAATCTTACTCGTAAAGATCAAGTACACACGTGTTGAGCAAACCCTTGATTACGCCTTTCACTAGACTCGACTCACAAATATCAATATTACTGCGGATTAGAAATAATCGCGAAGGCCACGCGGCGATACGACCCACTTAAGGTGAAAGTCCTGCAAGAAAGCCCAGATAAAGATTAAATAAAGCCAATGTCTTGCTCCATTGGAGAGAAACAGCCAGAGACGGTGGAATACAGCTATTTAGTGGCAAAACACACCTTTGAATACGCGACTGCAACGGTATAAACCCATTGTGGGCCTTGTATTGCTTTCACGAAACCAATGTTTATACTAAAAAAATCTGATGTGAAAGTCACATAACTTCCTCTGCCCAAATAAAAGTTAGCAGTATTCACATATCCTTGTACAGAATCGCAAGACACAATTTTACGCTGATTATCCTATAAATACCTCTTCTTTCAATGATGCGACTAAAAGCGCAGTCTATATAACAAACTTAAAAAAAAAAAACAAATGACTGCAGACGTTTATTGAACTTTCTGCCGTAAAATATAATTTCCGAAATTTATCGAATATTTCCCTCAGATACATCTTTACTCTATGCATGGCCAACAATACATCTTTCTCACTTCACATTCTTATATAAAATAAGAGGCCGTGAAAGAGCGCGAATTCAGTTGTTCATCACGTAAGACAAACTTTCTACAAACAGTGGGTGAACAGTGGGTGGCTGGTAACTACCCTCAGAGAATTTTCTCGAAAAAATGTTTCAAATAAAAGTTTTAGCTCTTAGTATAAGCAACCTATGTGCAAAATTTAAAGAAAATCGTTAGAGCCGTTTTCGAGAAAATCGCGAAAAACGAAAATTTCTTCATGTAAAGTCCCCTTAAAAATAAGAGAAAATAGTCGCCAATCTTATCCTCACATCTTCAGAAGGTTCCTGACCCAAATACGAAATTTTGTTTTCATACGATTTTCCGTTTTGGAGCTAGCTTGTTCACAGATATTTTCCACACAGACACACAGACATGTTTCCAAAAATAGTATTTTTGGATTCAGGGGGCCTTGAAACGTGTATATATGCTAAAAACTCAACTTCGAATTTTAGGATCGAAAACAATACTTCCTCTACCTATAGTACCTATGGTACGGGCAGAGGAAGTAAAAAGTTTCTACGCAATAATACAAAGAAAACAAACGAAAAACGCTCAAAGTTTCTCTACCCAAAGCATGGACATGCAAATTCTTTCGCTTACTTCACATTTTGTCAACAATGATCTCACTAGCGTGTTTTGTTTATCTAGAGAAAATCAAAACTCGAGTGATATTTAGACTATTCCACTCATACGCTGCGTGTTTGATATTGACCAATAACTTTTAGCAGTTCCTCGGATATAGAACAATCACGATGGTTTATCTTACAATATCCTTCCTCGGATCGTAAGGATATAATTTTATCTGATAAAACGTCAGCATTAAAAAGAGCAGTGCACGTAAGTACGATATAATGAAAGTGATAAGAAAACGGTAAAATTATGACGATAGACACTTGTGCGATTGGTTGAATTTCCACATATTTCTATATTGGATCGGTCACTTATTCCTCAGCTGATTACTAGGGACCGGATATTTAGGTTTTTAAAATCACTGTTTTAGGTTTTCCATTAGGTGAAATAGTTTTTTTTAGGTTTTTTGTCCAAAGTGTCGTTTTCGGGTAGGATAATTGGTTTAATGAATTTGAATGTGCTACATAGGATTCAATATATAATTAACACGTCTTCTTAAAACACAGTGTGACCACTCAATGTGAATAACAAGACAGTACTACAGTGTTTTGCAGATGACAAGCCCTATGTCCTTCAACTGCATAGATACGCGGTCCAATCAGAGACGGCGAGACGGAGGGAAGACTCTTACTGCAAGCGGTAGTCTTTTAGCCCGTACACGTGATTGGCGGTGAAGGAAAAGGCTTCTCATATGAAAAATACTGGTAAATGCAGACAAACGTTTTAAAACACAGAAATCTACATCCTTGTTCATACACGGCAACAATGGTTGTTCGTACGAATATTTTAAAAGGAATACGCCGGTACTCTACACTTCCTCTCTTGATACAGTCCATCCTAGACGGCAATGGGTTGAACGAAACGCTGGTGGTATTAATTTCAACCCGACAAAAATTATTGTCTCTCCGCAAAATATCGATTCCTCAACTGACAAACAAAAAAAGTAAAAAAAAAAATAGCCTAAATTAGATATTTTAGGTTTTATATCCCGTTTAGGTATATTTAGGTTTTTATACCCCATTTAGGTATTTTTAGGTGCCACAGAATTAATGTGGGTGAATCCTATGGACATGATTCGAAAAATTGTATGAGTGCTTTTTGTTTTGGAAGCAAGGAAAAAAATAGGTAAAAACCTAAGAATCCGGTCCCTACTGATTACTCACTCTAAAATTATAATGCCGGTTGTCGACCAAGAGCTAAGCTAAGTTAGTTTAGCTTAGCTCACATACTGTGCGGGATTTTATATGTAGTTGTGCCGACAAAACTAGGCCTACCTATGAAATCCGGCACAACTATATATGAAATCCCTCACTGTATGTGAGCTAAGCCAACTTAGCTTATCTTAGATCTTGGTCGACAACCGGCATTAAACTACTCCAGTATTCGGACATATGTGGACATATGAAGGAGGAATTTCCGTTTAACTACTTGGTTTCATACCACAAATAAACCCTTCCAGCTGTATGTATGGGTTATATAACATGGCTGAGGTCGCGACAGGTGGCCCAGGGGTCATGACCTGCTTGAATAGCTGCTTATTTACACTGGAACCCATGGCCTACTATATAATTTGTCCTGTGAAGTTGGCAATTTGTTCTTGTTGCTTAACAAATTGTCGCAGTAGTGAGTTGGCATTTGTTTCATAGAATAATTTGACTGAGAAATGGAAATCGAAGTAGGCAATGGTTCAATATTAATGCTTGTACGCGAAGTTATATTAAGACATCACGATGTTGGTAGATGTGCTGCAACACAAAGCCCCGTTATGAAACTTGTTGGACAGGTGATTTCGCTGGCTTTGGTATAAATATTGCTGACAGAACAACATTGCTTTCAAGGACTGCAACCGGACACAAAGCTATTATTACTATTATCTCTGCTTCGTGCAATATGTGTCACTAATGCTGTTCTCTCTGGTCCGATACGTGCTTCCATGGCAACCATTTTATCACAAAATTCAGATAAGGGGGCCTTGCCAGGTATACGGAATCGCATGCTGGCATTTTGTTCAAGGTGCTACGAGTGAAGATATAGTGAAATTACAACATATTTCTTTAAGCTTAAATTTAAAAATTTGAAATATTCCTTATTTCAAATACTTAGTAACAGTGTAACTTACCTGAAAGGAAAATACTTCTTTCTTCTTTTCTTATATACTATGTTTTTTACTTTTCTGCCCGTACCGTACGTATTATACAGGGTGTTAATAAATAACACCGAAATATTTTACATGTGTATAGAGGGGACATAGACAAGCAACTTTTATTACAAGATTTTTGCTCTACGACGTAAAATGTGTATGCTACAGGGCATTAAAGTCATTACAATTTGGTGCTCATAACTCAATAATGTAGCGAAATAGGGTTAAAATGTTCATTAAATTGACTTCATGCCTTCCTAGTGATCGATAAAAATCTGACTCTTAATCATTCGTCAATAGCTATATCATAATTTAGTGTTTCCATAATCTGCAAAATTTACAGACTAATCACATGACTGGTCGCCACTGTATTAGTCTTTTTTTATTCATAACTACTGACTACAGTGTTAACAACGAAGTTCTTTTGTTTTGCATTTTTTCCTAATGTTAGAAATCAGTGACGGCCATGCCCTGGGAGATTTTATGCTGTAACAGGAAAAATTGAATCCATAGAGCAAAAATCTCCTAATAAAAAAGTTGCTTGTCTATGTCCCCTCCATACAAAGGTAAAATATTTCGGTGTTATTCATTAACACCCTGTATATAGGTAAAGGAAGTAAGTAGTATGGTTTTCCCACCTACGTCACAGGAGGATTGACAGGAGGATTGATGACGTCACAGATCACGTGACAGGAGGGGAGGGAGGATTGATGACGTCACAAGTGGGCGTGGCCTATGACGTCACAAGTGGGCGTGGCTATGACGTCAGTGGCGGATTGTATGACGTCACAAGTGGGCGTGGCAATAACCACGTGATTCAAAATGGCGTCGGTTCCGGTTCCTATTGCAAATGGCGGCGGTTCCGGTTCCGGGGCGTACGAAGCGCGAAATTTAAAATTTGAAAATTAATAATATAAATGGCGTCCGTTCCGGTTCCTATTTCAAATGGCGTACGAAGCGCGAAATTCAAAATTTGAGAATTTATAATGTAATTGGTTACGTTTCCGGCGCGAAATTCAAAATTTGGAAATTTATAATGAAAATGGCTACGTTTCCGGTTCCTATTTCAGGTGGGCGGATGGCGGTTGATTTGAAAATTGCAAAAGGTGGAAATTGAATATTACAATTGCAAATAGCGGATGGTGGGAAATTTGAAATTTGTATATTGGTATTGTTTTACAATATGGCAGCATCGCTTACGTCAGAGGAGGATTAGAGGAGGATTGCTATGACCTTCCTCAACCGTGGAATGTTTTATGACGTCATCGCTTACGTCAGAGGAGGATTGAGAGGAGGATTAATGACGTCATCGCTTACGTCACAGGAGGATTGACAGGAGGATTGATGACGTCACAGCAGATTTTAATCTTTATGTCTTTTTAGCATGGAAGCATATAGATCACGAAGCGTAAATACGTCATATTCCTACACATAGGTTTTCTGTAAGATGTTTATTTCACTATGGTCCTGGGATCGACTCAACCTGGATACCTAAGGCTGTTAACCTTATTATTATTATTATTATTATTATTATTATTATTATCAGACGCAGTTGGAAATGTAGAGAAGCGTTTTTTTATACCTTCAAGTATTTTTTTTATAATTATATTTCACATACAGTTTTTTCCGTAAGATGTCTACTTATCTAAAAAATAGCCCTGAGGTCAACTCAGCCTAGGTTTACCGATTAGCGTTTAATTTTTACTTTGGTCCTATGGTAAAGGCGGCCGGTGCGTAAAACTCATGCTAGGGTCTTTAGAGGGGATATATTATGATAATAATTACAGGATTTTATAATGTCGATACAGAAAGCCAGTGAATGTTTAATCATATGCGTGCAGTGATTTTGCTTAGGTAGCAGTAGTATCATCTAGCCCTCCATACATGTTATCTCTCTTACTATGCAGCGGTAATATAACGCTGTACGCTTATCGCTATCTTACAACGTCATTCATTGAGACTTCCTTTTAAATCCCAACTCTATCATATTATAAAGTCGCAGGCCAGTACTTTTAAATATTAAATCCTTAATCATAGCACATGTCTTATGTAGTATTAGTCAACAGTATTTTTATTGCGGAATATTGTAATATTTCATCGCAGAGTGGTAGTGAACTTATTTTGTAATATTCCATCACTGAGTGGTTCTGAGTTCGATTCAAAGTCAGTAAAGGCATATTCAGCTTTTCTCACATTGCGGGAAATTGAATATACTGTTTCAGAAAAGCGCTGATAAGAAATAAATATCAAATAACGCTTTAACGTATATTTCTCCCAGTGATTCATCTCCGATGGAACCTTATATTATTAATGTAGTTTGATACAGAGTATGTCAGCATTTATTATATGAAAATTAATATTTTATTTCCGTACTAGAATTAAATATCGGATATCTGTTGATGTCACCAGAAATGAATATTTTTCGCATACGACATCGATTTAATGTGGGAAATCATGAACAGGTATTTTCACAAGCAGGAAACGCGAAATATCTAATTACTACTGACTTAAGCTTTATCATATATTTACCAAGTCGTGAGGCTAGTCAGCATTTTTTAAACTGCAATCATGCCATTGGTGTAAAATATATTTGTCCTGTTGCGAGGCTAGTATAAGCTATGACGTCATCATCCGCGAGGCTAGCTCAAAACATCATATATAAACCAATGACGTCATGCTTCAGGCTCACTTGTTATCCATCCGTCAGCAGCTTCAGATCAACAATGGAGAGCTCGTCTGCCGTATTTTTCCAGTGCACCGAGTGTGAGTCGAAATTTAGGCTCAAACATAATTTGACGAGGCATATTAATCAGAAACATAAAAAATCTGAATACAAGTGCGAAACGTGTGGTGTGATATTTACACGTAGGGACAATTTGTCAAGGCATGTCCTTAATAATCATACATCCACCACTAAAAACATCGTGTGTGACATTTGCAACTACACATTCAAGGCGGATAGATACTTAGCTGACCACATCCAGAATGTTCACCATCCCTCAAGGAAGGTGGAATCTAGGCATATCGGGATCTACACCAACACTGGTCGCTTCCATCTGCCAGCGCATAGCGGAGACGGAGGAGCGGTAACAACCCATCCACCGATACTGGGAGAGGAAGCCGGGCATTCATCTCATCATTTACAGGTATGTTGTTATTATTATTTTTATTGTACAAGCCATCAAACTTATTTTTTATCATAGTACAAGACATAAAACTTAGTATTATTTTTTATATTAGTACAGAACTGATAAAACTATGACGTTAAGCTCATAAATCTTACTATTTTATTATTATTATGCAAGACAACAAACTTATTTCTTTTATCATCAATCTTAATATTTTATTTTTCTGTTGTTATAGAATGCCAGACCAATGAGTGTGGATACCATGCGGACATCATCCGTCCAACCAAGCACCATCCATCCTAGGCATTCAGATGATCATTTGCAGGTATGTTATTATTATTATTATTATTGTGCATATCAAACTTATTTTTTTAACACAGCCCAAGACATAAAACGTAATATTATTTTTTATATTAGTATAGAACTGATAAAACCATGACATCAATCTTATTTCTTTTATGATAAAACTTAGTATTATTTTTTTATATTAGTACAGAGTGGATAAAAACAAGACATAAAACTCATAAATCTTAATATTTTATATTTCTTTGTTATATATGCGTTTATAGGTATGTTATTATTATCATTATTGTACATGCCGTCAAACTTATTTCTTTTATGATAAAACTTAGTATTTTTTATATTAGAACAGAACGTTTAAAATCAAGACATTAAACTCATAAATCTTAATATTTTATATTTCTTTGTTATATATATACGTTTATAGGTATGTTATTATTATCATTATTGTACATGCCGTCAAACTTATTTCTTTTATGATAAAACTTAGTATTTTTTATATTAGAACAGAACGTTTAAAATCAAGACATTAAACTCATAAATCTTAATATTTTATATTTCTTTGTTATATATATACGTTTATAGGTATGTTATTATTATTATTATGATTATTGTGCAAACCATCAAACTTATTTTTTTAACACAGCCCAAGACATAAAACGTAATATTATTTTTCATATTAGTATAGAACTGATAAAACCATGACATCAAACTTATTTCTTTTATCATAGAACTTAATATTTTATTTTTCTATTGTTGCAGAATGCTAGACCAGTGAGTGTGGATACCATGCGGACATCAGCCGTCCAACCAACCACCAGCCATCCTATGCATTCAGGTCAACATTTACAGGTGTGTTATTATTATGATTATTGTACAAGCCATCAATCTTATTTCTTTTATGATGAAACTTAATATTATTTTTTATATTAGTAGGCTACAGATCAGATAAAAACCAACATTAAACTCATAAATCTTAATATTTTATTTTTTATTGGTCATACCATCAAACTTATTTCTTTTATCATAGAACTTAATATGCTTTTTTATATTAGTACAAAGTGGATAAAATCAAGACATTAAACTCATAAATCTTAATATTTTATATTTCTGTTGTTATATATACGTTTATAGGTATGATATTATTATGATTATTGTGCAAGCCATCAATCTTATTTCTTTTATGATAAAACTTAATATTATTTTCTATATTAGTACAGAACTGATAAAAACAAGACATAAAACGTAATATTATTTTCTATATTAGTACAGAACTGATAAAAACAAGACATAAAACTTTATTTCTTTTATCATAAAACTCATTTTTATTTTTCTATTGTTACAGAATTCAGAAACCAACCGCCAGTCGCGACCTAGTGTTATCATGCATACGCGTGATATTCCACAGGTATGTACAGTGAAATGTCTTAGTCTTTTATTATTCCATTCGCTTATAAAAAGTCTCGATTGCTAATGTCGATGTTTTTTCGTTATTACAGATTCAAGGTGGAATGGATCGTGGCGCTGTGACCATCTCACCATCAACAGAAACATGTGAGTTTTTACCTGTTGAAACAGCGTTCAGGTCACGACTGGCAACATATGCGGCATTAAATTTCCCAGCCGGCGATATGGAGTCTATTCTATCGTCGTGCCAGTATAAAATTGAAAATCTTCTGTCAGAGTCACTATCAAAATTTGCATCAATTAAATTTAATCTTTTCGTAGAGTGTGAATTTAATCATCTAGAGCTAAATTCTTGTTTGAGAAATTTTAAAACAAAAAATGAATCGCTGCTTAGAACCTCTAATATTCATGAAGTAGTTTCTAGTCACATTTCTAAAATTCAGGCTGAGATGCAAGATAGTGAAATGCGAGGGTCTGGGTGGTTTTACAATAAAATCCACAAAATTGAAATTCGTGTGAATGAGTACATGCCATTTGCAGGACGTAGTCATATGATCCTCCCTGATAAATTCCAGCATCTGAAGTCATTAATTAATATTCGCAATGATGATGAATTTTGTTTCAAGTATTGTGTATTATCAAAATTTATTGAGTCTGATAAGGAAATGTGGGCCAGTTATCTTACCAGACCAGAGTTGGATAACAAGTACGATTGGAACTGTGTGAAATTCCCCGTTTCGATTCATGATATTGAAAAGTTTTCCAAAAGAAACAATATTTCATTCAATGTTTTCGGCCTCGAGGAGAAACGGGATGGGAAAAATATTTCTCATTTCGTATTTCCTATCAAAATTGTTGAAAAGGAACTAGCTGATCATAGAGATCTTTTGTTTGTATGTAACGAGGAAAATTCACATTACATCGTCATTTCCGATTTCGATGCTTTTGTAAAGCCTTTCATAATATCCTACAAACATAAAATCAGAGTGTGCAAACGGTGTTTTACACATTTCCAAGCGTACGATGGTAAGTCTGCTGACGTAAGGTTGAGAGAGCATTTGGCAATATGCAACTCGTTCAGCCCAGTCAGGTGCGAAATTCCTAAAAATCCTGAAGTCGTATTCAACAAGCCCGAATATTCGCAAAAGATTAGATTTGTCATCTATGCGGATTTCGAGTGTTTGCTGGAACCGATATCAGGATGTTTGGGAGATCCGCAGAAAAGCTGGACAACTCCTTATCAGAAGCATAAACCTTTTAGTTATTGTTATTTTATCAAAGATGCTGAGGGTGCATATTCTCAATTGAGACTTTTTAGAGGGGAGGATGCCAGTGGCGAGTTTATGCGCTCGCTCGTCGCTGATGCTAAAGAAATTGATAAAATCTTGAACAGCGTAAATAAGCCCATGACCCCTCTGACAGAAGATGAAATTAGGGTTTACAATAGCGCTACTATTTGCCATATTTGTGGTGAGGGTAACTTTACCGATGTGAACTATAAAGTAAGGGACCATTGCCATGTTAGTGGTCGGTTCAGAGGAGCCGCCCACAGAAATTGTAATTTGAATTATAGGAACCAGGCATTTGTCCCTATTGTTTTGCATAACATGTCTAACTATGATGCTCATTTCATTGTGACAGAACTTGGTTTCGATGAAAACCGTATCAACGTTATTTGTAATAGTCAAGAAAAGTATGTGACATTTTCAAAATTTATTCCCTCCTCTTATTTGAAGAGGGGAGGTATGGAGTTAAGATTTATAGACTCGTTTCGGTTCATGGCAAGCAGTCTGGAAAAGCTAGCAAACAATCTACCTAAAGATAAATTTATAGAAACAGCAAAAGTATTTGGTGAAAACGCCGATTTGGTGTGTCGAAAGGGAGTGTTTCCCTACGACTACGTCACCTCAGTTGAAATTTTGAAGGAGAAGAAATTACCTCCCAAAGATGCATTTTACAATAGACTCGTGAATGAGAACGTCTCTGACCAAGACTACTCTCACGCGAGAAACGTTTGGAATTCTTTCTCGATCAGCTCATTAGGAGAATATTCAGACTTGTATTTAAAATCTGATGTTTTGATTTTGACCGACGTCTTTGAAAACTTTAGACAGATGTGTTTTGAGACGTACGGAATGGATTGTTTGTACTATTCCACAGTTCCAGGCTTTGCTTACTCAGCTATGTTGAAGTTCACAAAGGTAAAATTACCGCTTTTGACCGATATGGATATGATTCAAATGTTTGAACGTGGGATAAGAGGTGGAATTTGTCAGTGTGTAACAAGGCACGCTGTTGCAAACAATAACATGTGTGATGAATATGATGAGACAGCAAAAAAATCTTTTCTTTATTATGTCGATGCCAATAACCTATATGGTTATGCGATGTCCCAGGCATTGCCGTCAGGCGAGTTCCGCTGGCTCGACAAACATGAGATAGCGTCCTTTGACATCATGTCCATACCGGTCAATTCTAAATTAGGATATGTGCTTGAGGTAGACATTGAATATCCAGACCATCTTCACGATGCTCATTCTGATCTCCCTTTCTGTGCAGAGATGAAATTTCCTTCAGGCAGCAAAAACAAAAAATTATTAACCACTTTGGAGTCAAAAGAAAAATATGTCATTCATCACACGGTACTTAGGCAAGCCGTGCAACACGGACTGAGGTTAACCAAGATCCATAGAGTTATCGAATTTCAACAAAGCTGCTGGTTGAAACCCTACATTGACTATAACACGGCCAAGCGTAGGGCTGCAGCCAACAACTTTGAGAAAGACTTTTTTAAATTGATGAATAACGCCGTTTTTGGCAAGACTATGGAAAATGTAAGGAAACGTATCAATTTTCGGCTTGTATCAAGTGAGAAGGAAATTCGAAAGCTGGTAGCCAAAAGTAACTTTATGGATAGGACAATTTATAACGAAAACTTGGTTGGTGTCCATCTAGCAAAAACTAGATTAGTGTTTGATAAGGCCATCTATGTTGGCATGTCTATTTTGGAAATTTCAAAAACTAGGATGTATGAGTTCCATTATGATACCATGAAAAATTTTTATAAAGAAGGATTGAAATTGTGCTACATGGACACGGACAGCTTCGTCTATAGAATTGAAACGGATAACCTCTTCCGTGATATGATGCATTTCCGAGATGAGCTGGATACCAGTGTCTACCCACCCGAACATCCCTTGTTTTCAAACGAAAACAAGGCGGTGGTCGGGAAATTCAAAGACGAAGGAGCTGGTCACTCCATAAAGGCGTTCGTAGGTCTGCGAGCGAAAATGTACGCCATAAAATTTAGTGATATGGTCATCAAAAAATTGAAAGGCGTTAAGAAAAACGTCATTGACAAAGATGTCAGCTTTGAAGATTATGTTGGTTGTCTACAGAGCGGACAGTCAACATTCTCGTTAAACAGATCCATCAGATCATACAAACATAACGTATTTTCGATTTCGATGAATAAATTAACTTTATCTGGCAACGACGATAAGCGTCATATTATGGAAAATGGCGTGGACACTCTCGCTCACGGACACTATAGAATCAGGGAGGATGAGGAGTGTGATGATGAGCCTCCTACTAAGAAATGCAAACTGTAAAAAATGTAAGAAATGTGTTAAAATTGTATATTTGTATAAAAAATTTATATTTATGTGTATGAAATGTGTATGGTTTGTGTAAAAAATTTATATTTATGTGTATGAAATGTGTAAAAAATTGTATATGGTTTGTGTAAAAAAATATATATTTATGATTCAAACAATATGATTTATGATGAAGAAGAATAGGTATAATACAATAAAGTAAGATAACTTTGGGTTCATGTGGGATATAAATAAAAGAAAAAAGTTATAAAAATGAATCTATCTTTTATTTTCCCTAATCACATACAACATCCTTAATATTAACCCATGAATTTTTTGAGCTAGGGAACCCTAACCACTTTACAAACACCTTCTGTCCTTTGTTCTTTAACACTTTTTCAATTAAATAACAGTCTGGAAACTTAGTTTTCTGGAGTTCTTCAGCATAAAAAGCACCTTCAATACTCCCACCCTCCAAATCCTGAAGCAGATACGTGGGAGGAAATGTCGATTGGATCTTCTGTATCTTGAAAATCTCCGTAGTCCACGATGGTAAGTATCCTTTATTAAATAATTTCCTATGTTTTGAAACTCTTACATAGTCACCTTTAGCAAACTTTGGTTTCGTATAGCATTCATTGTAGCGATACACTGTTTTAAGTAGACTATCGTCCTTTACTTGGTTAGGTTTCATTTTAATGGTAGAGTGATACCTATCGTTGTAATGTCTAATGAGTTCTTGCAACATGTCCACCCATCTGTAACTGCCTCTTGCCGAAAATTCGAGATACATGTTAGTTTTCAAAGTTCTGATGAAGCGTTCAGCAATGCACGCCTTAACATTAGAGTATGTAGAATAATGATTGATGCCATATTGTTTCATTAACCCTTTAAAATTAACGTTATAATATTCCTTTCCCATGTCGGTCTGTAAATTTTTAGGTGGAATATTAACAGATTCAAGTATATCTTGCATGGCTGCGGTAACATCTTTTCCGCTTTTACTTTTCAACGGTCTCGCATAAGCAAACTTGGAATATGCGTTTATACAAACCAAAATATATTTAAAACCTCTGTTTTCTCTATGATATGGAATCATTTCAATCAAGTCGCTTTGCCACAAATCGTTTAGTCCTTTCATTATAACATGGCGTCTTTGATAATTTATTCTAGCTGGTGCATGAAGTTCGTACGCGATTTCCCGCTTTTTCATGCTATGATTTTTCTCTCCTTCAACTCAGATAAGATTTCTTCTATTTCGTTGTGATGAGAATTATTCCCTGCCGCAGACGAGGACACAAGAAGCCTAAGTCGACCAATGAGCTCATTCGGATCGTCCCAGTATTTATATTCAATTTTACGATTTGGATGTACTTCTTTCATCATACCGCTACCTAATACACGATGTGGCGATCCCTCGTCGGATGATTCTTCATCAGAAAATAATTTCTTGATGACATGTAGATATTTGTGAGTATTGATTCTACGAATGTTTCCACTTTCGTCATAATTTATTTTGTGCGCGTTAGTTTTTTTCAAAATCTCCTTATACACATCTAAATCACGATCGTTGTACAATTTTTTGTCAGGAATATTTTTCATAAGCAATTCATACAACCCAGGGCGTCCAATATATGTCTTCTTGCCGATAACGAGGCGATCGTTTCTAATGGTCACAGGTGTTGATCCAATGTAGAATGATTGTCTGTCAGTATCCATTCTCAATCCGTAGATTGGATCGATATTTCTCGGCTTATGTGAAATGAGTTTTTGAATGTAAGGTGTAATCACTGGTCCATAAACTCTTTGTAGCATAGATTTATAATGTTTATGAGGAGATTGTTTAGAGGACTGAAACGTTTCGTATTCCATCTCCGACTCTTCAGTTTCATGTTTACCGATGTTCACGAGCTCTTCCAAGGGTTTCGTTATCGGGTTTATAATTTCGCCAATTTCTTGTTTGGTCTGAAGATTGGATTTTTTTAGCGCTAAATATTTATTCCGTATAGATTTAACATGATTGGCAATGTCTTGTTTCACTCGTATCTGTTCCTTGCTCAACGAAGGATTCATTTCGACTGATACATATTTAGGGTTTACATAACAATATATTCGTCTATGCCACGCCTGTATCTCCCATGTTCACGATCGTTTTCTTTACAAATTGTTAAGAATCCATACTTTTGAGATGACCAACATTCGCGACATAACTGTTGAAATTTATCGAACGTCATGTCTGCATTTACGTAGTCGTTGTATAAATGTCTTAAATTTAACGCGTCCTGGTTAAATACGATCACCAAGTTACAATTGTCTCTTATCAGATGTTTAGGTATTCTCGCATACGATTGTGCAAGATAAAACATATCTAAAGATTTATGTCGTCCCATGCTAAAGTAATTTCTAATAGGTCCTTGCGGATCGCACATCACATCGTCGAAAATCACCACTGAATTCTCTTTGACTTCTGTCGGCTCAGGCATGGTTTGGTCGCTGCTTTCAAACTTGAAGTAACCAATTTCTGGAACGTCTGCTAAAATTTCTTCAAGCATTTTGTACTTTGGTTGAAACAGAGATCTCGAAAATATGTAAATATTTGAAAACTTTATTCCGTTAGGATGGAGAAGAATATTTATAAGCACGTTGGTCTTTCCGGAATTACTAGGCCCACATATAATAGACCTAGTGCTGTTGGGAAATAGTATGCTGTGCTTGCATTCGTCTTCTTCTCGATATAAGCTATCCATTGGGAGGATCTCCAGAGACACGTTTTGCTTCTCAACCTTCATGACTGTAAATGAGATTTTTACAATGATACGAATGTTTTTATATAAAAAGTTATAACATGAGGATATTGTAATCAGTATGGCGCCGCGAGTAGAACGAAGCAGACGTCGACACATCGCTCGTGGAGGTAAATTAATAAACACTCTGATTGATAAATTGCCTGTGGAATTACACATACCTGGGTATCGCTTTTGTGGACCTGGAACTAAATTGGAAAAACGACTGAAAAGAGGTGATAAGGGAATCAATCCTCTAGACGAAGCCTGTAAGGAGCACGATATAAGTTACGCACAGAGCTCAGATATAAGCGATCGGCATAAAGCAGACTTGAAATTGGCACAACAAGCCTCCAATCGTGCAAAGGCTGCCGACGCAAGTCTTGGGGAACGTGTTGCAGCTTACACCGTTTCTAAAATTATGAAAGGAAAAGCGAAGATGGGTGCTGGAATGGATACCATTAAAAAACTAAAGGCGGCATATAGAAAGTTACTATCGAATAAAAAGAACAAGAAAAAGAAGAGAGTGTTGAAATCGCCAAAGAAAATTGGTGGTATACTACCTCTGCTACCTATATTTGCAGGTTTATCTGCACTCGGGGCTCTCGGTGGTGCAGGAGCACATATCGCTAAAGCTGTAAATTCTGCAAAGTCCAATAAGAAACAGTTGCTAGAAAACATTCGTCATAACCATATGATGGAGAGCATAGCCTTAGGGAAAAAAGGATCTGGTATCGTGATGCAAGGAAAAGGAATGTATCTTAAACCTTATGCGAGCGGTAAAGGACTTCGTTTAAAAAAAAAGCCCTAACTAACTACGACTTGGAACGATACGCTAAAAAACTAGATATTCCACATTTTAGAGGCGTGTACATGAGGAACAACTTACCATCCAAGCCATATAAGCAGGAGCGAATCATTATAAACCTTGATGATGCCAAAGGTCCTGGTACGCACTGGGTAGCCTTAAAAATATGTAACAAGAATGCTTTCTATTTCGACAGCTATGGAGACTTACCACCTCCTATGGAAATAGTAAATTACGTTGGACCACATACAAAACTACTTTACAACGTTACACGTTATCAGAAATACAACACTTTGATTTGTGGACATTTGTGTCTAGCATTTTTACTATAAAAGCCTTCACCTCAGACATACAAGTGTTAAAACGATGCCTACGTTCACTCTAAGCGGATCCACGTCCGAAATCTCCAACACGATTCATCCACCTATTGAGCTGAAAGATGGAGCAGACTACGAGATTGCTTTGCTGCGGTTTGACTCATACAATTCTATACCTAATGTGTCTGAAAACAACAATTCGATGATAGTGATCGATGAAGGAGGTAAGGAACATGTCATCAGCGTTCCAACTGGAACGTACGAGATTGAAGATATTTCTGATTATATAGCGTACGAAATAAAAGCTATGACAAATTCTACTAGAGACCTTGGTGAAATATTTAGAGTTATTACCAACACCAACACGTTGCTAACAACAATCTACTCTTTCCTCGAAGTTTCTTTCAACGTTCCAAACTCTGTTGCAAATTTACTGGGATTTGAAAAGTCCGATAGAATTCCTAAAAGGACTGCCACCGTTTCCAAGAGACCTCCAGATATAAACGGTGTTAACGTTATAAGAGTGGAGTGTAATCTCGCAAGCGGATCATTTCTGAATGGACAGCCGACTCATACCATTCATGAATTTTTCCCCACGGTGCCTCCTGGATACAAGATCACTGAAGTTCCATCATATTTGATTTTCTTACCTTTAATCAACATACAAAAAATATCTGACATTACAATCTCTCTTGTGGACCAGAAAGGACGTCTTATCGACTTTAGAGGAGAGCATATATCTGTGAAAATTGTAATAAGGAAAAATGGGTCTTAATTTTAACAAATACGTTCCCACCACGGAGCAATCTCAAAAAATAAGTCTTGACACCGTTAAGATTAAAAAAGTTTATAATCCTACGCACTGTGAAAAAGACCACACTCCAAGTCGTAACGTCGTGAAGGTAACACGTGTGAATAAGAGGTATCTCAAGTCTCTAGGATACAAAGTGTTATAATATGGATATCCTCGCTGTACACTCCAAGGCTATATTTGAAGATGCCATAGAAAATTTTCAATATCATGGATTTAAACCGTATAACAACTCGGCTCTTGGTGAAAACGATGAAATACGGATTCCTATTCAAGCTGAAAACTCGTATGCATTAGTAAGCAGGAGTTTTATTATGGTTTCTGGAAATATAACCGACGATAAGGATGCAGAATATAAGGGAAAGGTTGTAAATAATGGTTTCCTCTACCTATTCGATGAAATAAAATTAAATCTTCATGGAGAAACAGTCGATCGTAGCAGAAACCCTGGAATTACAAGCTTATTGAAAGCAATTTGTTCTTACACCGTTCTGGATAGTGAAAGATTGGAAAACGCTGGGTGGATTCACCCCTCCGACGATAATGTGGAGACTATAATAAAAAACAAAAAGTTTAATGTATGCATTCCTCTAAGCCACATCCTTGGAATCGCTGAAGATTATGATAAAATATTCGTCAATTGTAAGATGGAACTTGTTCTCATGAGATCGAAAAACACGATCAATGTCACCAAAGGAGAAGTTAGTAAAATTACCATCACGGATATCGAGTGGATGGTGCCTATCATTAAGGTCTCCGATGTCGAAAGAATAAAACTACTGAATATGTTGGGATCTGATCGCTCGCTGACAATAGATTTCAGAAGCTGGCAATTGTATGAGCATCCATCATTACCTCAAGCAACCAACATTTCATGGAACGTTACGACATCTCCTCAGTTGCAGAAACCTAGGATGGTTATCATAGGATTTCAAACTGCTAGGAATAAAAAGGAAGCCGACTGCTCAAAGTTTGATTTAGGTGATATCCAGAACGTATCTGTATACTTGAACGATACAAAGTACCCCTATCACTCTTTCATGGTAGACAGTACAAATGGTTCGTACGGAATCCTTTATGAAATGTATGCTAGATTTCAAGAGTCATACTATCAAAAACCATCCAATCCTCTCCTTAAAAGAAGCGATTTTATCACAAATACACCAGTCTATGTCATCGATTGCACCAAGCAGAACGAAGATCTGAAATCGGGGGCTTGTACCACCAGGATTGAAATTTCTGCAGCAAACAATATACCAGCAAACACAAAGGCTTATTGCTTAATTCTACACGATCGAAGTGTAGAGTATACTGCATTAACCAACATCGTTACCAATGTCGTGTAACAACATGATTATAATCGACTGTCAAGGATATCAGTCAAAGTGCAAACAATTTATAGCTAAAGAGGTTGCAGTGTCTTCGGTGGATGATAGATTTGCACATTTTGTTCTCCAACCACCTAAAAACAATTACCCAGATACAAAGTCGCAGCGGTACATTGAATCCATCATCCATGGAATTCCGTGGCATAGTGGATACTTACCCTATGACGACTTGAAGCCTGTTCTTGAAAGTGTTTTAAAACCAGTGGATGTTCTTCATTGTAAAGGACTGGAAAAGGTTCGGTTTTTTGAAAAACTGTTGCAGAGACCTGTTATAAACATGGATGATCTTGGTGTTCCAAAGCTTGACAAATTAAGAGACTGTGAAACCAAATGTCTTTTTCATAATGACTCTAATATGAAATGTGCATTGCGAAATGTTATTATGCTTACGCTGTGGATGAAATCCCAGCAAGATTGTAATAAAGTGAATAAAATTCTATAATCATGAGTTGTGTTCTTTATTTCACAGCCCCTCATCCTAGGAATTAGGAATAGGAGATGTTAGGGAAAACTGGACTTTGTCAAACATGAGAAAATCCAGCTATGAAATAACTTACAAAAGAATACATTTTTTATCACTTTGGGTTTATTGAATATTTACAAGTTGAATTTCACTTGAAAGTCTCCTATTTCTAAAATGAATATCACTCATAATCTTGAGAGTCTCCAACTTCTGAAACACAGAAAAATAAAAAAAACACATAAGAATTTAGCTTATGATGGATAAGAATGGGAAATGATTCATGTTATTAACACATACCTTTCTAGAGAAGTCGATGGACTTAGGGTGCCGGTTGTCGTGTTGTATAATCACTTTTAGTCTGTTACATACACTTCACACTGAGTCTAAAATCTCAAAAAGTTTCCCATATTACACAAAGTTGAGAACGTGGTAGTAGTATCCATCTGACTTCGGCTCCTTACCATAGTACACCAATGAAAGTTTCTCCTCGTTCATCTGTTGAAGCTGATCTTCACTTAACTTCCCGAACCTTGGTGGTAGAAAAACACTGCATCCAATCATTAAGTCTATAACGATTCTCCTTCCATACCTTGTATACACGGAACGAGCTTCCTTTACCGGATAAGCAAGTCCAATTTGCAGCTCGCTCAATGGCTTGGTACAATTCACATCGGGGATGTTTACAACTGAATACCGCTCTAGAGTAGATACTATAGGCGTCTTCTTATTCATGGTTTTTTGTGTATTTGGTAAATCCGCTTGTGATGGTTGTATGGTAGAGGACTGCAGCGTTTCCCACAAGTCCTGCGTTGTAATATCCACTATATCAGCAGCAGCAGCCGTAGTAGATTTAGGTGCACTTTTACGACTACGCTTCGTTGTTGACATGTTGTAAGCTTGAAGATCACTGAGGATATGACGCTTGTCTCGCAAATATTTTAAAACTTTCACTCATAGCTCATACAATCTGTTTCATTTACGACTAACCTTGAACCTGTCCTGCACGTGCCGTGTATAACCTTGAAACAAGTTTGAACAAGTCCGAGTGATGACGTCATACATAAAGAATTCATGAATCAGTTGTAATGTAAGATGAACTTCCGGCCAGGTGTTCTGGCGTACGTGACAAAACGTGGGAAAGTAGAGTAATACTTCCATGCTAAAAAGACATAAAGATTAAAATCTGCTGTGACGTCATCAATCCTCCTGTCAATCCTCCTGTGACGTAAGCGATGACGTCATTAATCCTCCTCTCAATCCTCCTCTGACGTAAGCGATGACGTCATAAAACATTCCACGGTTGAGGAAGGTCATAGCAATCCTCCTCTAATCCTCCTCTGACGTAAGCGATGCTGCCATATTGTAAAACAATACCAATATACAAATTTCAAATTTCCCACCATCCGCTATTTGCAATTGTAATATTCAATTTCCACCTTTTGCAATTTTCAAATCAACCGCCATCCGCCCACCTGAAATAGGAACCGGAAACGTAGCCATTTTCATTATAAATTTCCAAATTTTGAATTTCGCGCCGGAAACGTAACCAATTACATTATAAATTCTCAAATTTTGAATTTCGCGCTTCGTACGCCATTTGAAATAGGAACCGGAACGGACGCCATTTATATTATTAATTTTCAAATTTTAAATTTCGCGCTTCGTACGCCCCGGAACCGGAACCGCCGCCATTTGCAATAGGAACCGGAACCGACGCCATTTTGAATCACGTGGTTATTGCCACGCCCACTTGTGACGTCATACAATCCGCCACTGACGTCATAGCCACGCCCACTTGTGACGTCATAGGCCACGCCCACTTGTGACGTCATCAATCCTCCCTCCCCTCCTGTCACGTGATCTGTGACGTCATCAATCCTCCTGTCAATCCTCCTGTGACGTAGGTGGGAAAACCATACTACTGAAGTATTGTGTTGCATCCTGAAATTCCATGCCGAGTTTTCAACATAAATACATGTTTTCAGGTACCCTGAATTAAAAAATGCTGTTTTTAGAAACGTCTCTATGTATACGTTAACAGTCTATTCAAACAAAAAATTATATTTGGGTTAGATATCTTCTGGGGATGTGACAGGAAAATTGACGACGTTGTCTTGCTTTTAATGCCATTTTACGTGTCATGATATTTCTCTTTGTTCGGTATTCAGCAATAGCGATGTATTGATATAGCCATAGCCTTGTCATGGCCTCCATAGACTGACTTAATTGTTGTTACGAGTAACAGGTGTAATTAATTCCAGCGTGGAAATAGATCACGGCCCCCTGTATGACACCCCAGGCTATGATTACGTGAGCCAGGAGGTAATGCAACGATCAAAATAATTACATATTCCAGATGTTCTAGAAAGACTGTTTTCTTATTGAGTCACACTTCCATTTTTAAATATTTATTGCATATTAACTTATTGTTGGCCACCGCTGTGGCTCAGGGGATGCGTTCAATCCTCTCACGCAGCGGGCCCGGGTTCGAAAGTTACCTAGGTGGGGTTTTTCCCCACCTTTGAGACAAATGTCGGGTAACTTTAGGCCCTTGTGGTCCCCAGATATCATCTGGCCATCATTATCATCTTCATCCCATCCTCGCCTTGTTTGGAGTGATTGAGTGTGTGTGAATGGTGTGTCTCGTCCTATGTGTTCGTGTTGTCTCGGAGGTGGCCCCGGCATTGGGCTGATTACTAATCCGGGGAGGCCCTCCATGTCCTTCTGTGGTCAAAAAAGTATGTAGGTTATGTGATCCAAAGATAATCCCTCTCCCGACAGGTCGCGGCCCTGTAAGGTCCGGGAGGCTTGGGTCGCTTAAATCCTAAAAGGGAGAGGTAAAACTACGATAAAGAAAGAAAGAAAGAAAGAAAGAAAGAAAGAAATAACTTATTGTTAGATATATAAATTCTTATTTTATAGAGAAGTATGCTTTTCATAGGTAGGCCTAATCTCCAGATGCCCCTTGAATTTGCTTCTATACTTGATCCATGATGTGTACGGAGCAAAAGTAAACAACTGAATGAGAAAGTACAAAGCACAGTTCACAAGGGTTCGTTTTTGAGACTGTTTAGGCGATTACATACAGTAAAATCAATTGAACTTTCTTTTTTAGATTAAGCGTCAATGGCCCCGGGTTCGATTCCCAATGTTTTGTATGTACTGTATTTACAATCTGTATCTTCTTGCCGCTGGACAAACGTTTTCCTCGCACGTTTCTTTATTGGTGACGTAAGTTCTGAAGTCCTGACTCGCAATTTTCTTCTATAATACAAATTATTAGAGGTTATACCTATTTCTTTTACTTACAATATGTGTTGTACATCACACATTATATAAATGAAAAGTACAACGAATTAATTATGTTATAAAATACGTCTTGTATTTAGTAACTTATGTCACTTGTTTTTCTTCAGAATCAACAAAATTGCCAAGACAACGATAAAAACAAATGAAATCTTGTTTGCTATATGTATGTTGTAAAACATTAAGCCTATGAAAGCAAGCAACTCACTTAACAGAACTTATGTTTTTACAATTACATCTTCTAATATATAAAGTCGAATGTGTGTTTGTGGGTATGTATGTATGTTTGTTCCTTATACAAATCCACATTTCTTCACCAATTTGTACGAAATTTTGCACACATACCCAGTTAAGCCCGGGAAGTTACGCGGTCAACATTAAAATTGAAATAAATCAGTCCTTCCCTTGAAAATTATATAATTTCTGAGAATTTTATACTGAAAAAAAAAGAAATGCTGTTTAGTTCACATGGCAACAATGAATTGTTTACTATGATTACATAGGGCCTTGGCAAGTATATAGCCTAATGCTGGAATTTAATGTAATACGAGTATATTGGCGAAAATAATTACTGAAAATGAAATCCACGAAAATAAAGCACAGTGTGATGTAGTCACGTAACTTTCTCTACCCTCGACATAAGAAATATTTACTCACTTCACATTTTGATGTAGAATAAGAGGGACAACTTAAGTGTGTGAGTATGCTATATCAAAAGTCTGTAAATAATCCTTTCCGCTGATAAGTTATCCATACCTGTAGGCTTTGTATTAGTTGAGAAATAGGGATGTTTATCATAGGCCCTAAGCATGGGATGGAACATTTTGACTCGCAGTATATTATGTCTCGGGTTCTAGGGGAGGAAAGTATGAAAGTGATACTGCATTTCTCTTTTATTTCAGCTCCGAAACGATTGTATAGTAACATGAGAATGAGAAATAAAATTTTCCGTCAAGTCAGTACAATCTTATGTAATTTGTGTTTCTTCTTATTTCAACCCCTCCCAAGCATGATGTGTAGAAGCAACGGAATGCAGCATTCCACATCCTCTATGAGCCATAAAAAGCTATATCCAGCGTTTTCTGATGGAATAGTTTGAGTGTGATAAATCTTTTTCTTCATTTCAAGTTCTACATACATAAAGTCCTTCATAAGTTAATTTCAAATTAAAAAATACAAAGCCCGGGCGACGCCGGGCCTTTTCAGCTAGTAAGATATAAAAAAAACCGTACGCACTATCTGTAGCGTGCGGTTAGTGAAGGCAAGTCTGTTGTTTACTTTAGTTCCGTACACATCTTGGATCAAGTATAGTAGGCCTACTTCTGTTGTCATTGTTTGCACTTCAATACATATCAGTGAGGTATCAGTCCAAAGGTCTATTCACTCTGCTATTACTGATTTGCATAGCTTGCGCTTTTATAAGTAGCCTACGGTAGATTATTTTAGCTAAACTTTTTAGTTAAAATTCATCACATCTCTTATTTTGATAAACCAAGGAAATTTTGCATTATATATTTTGCATAAAATAAATTAGGCCTATTACCCATGAATTACAATAGTATATTGCGATACAAGGGCCGTAAGGCATGATTAGGGATCGAGGAAATAGTTTCCGAGATCCGTAATGCGCTTACGGTACGTGTATTGCATGCTATTTTTTGCACGATGATTATTTATATCAATTTAATTATATTAATTGTGATATTACCTGAAAATATTATGTATATACATTCTTGAAGATTGATGTTTATTTCAGAAAGTGATTCGCATTTGTTGTTGTTTATGGGAACCGAATATTTGTGCTGAGGGGGGCCTTGTCCATAAAGGCTTGTATAATGAGGTGTGTCGTTATATTCATAACAGCCATGAAACGCTTACCGCCCATAGCAACGAGATTGCGTGTGGGAATGTCAACTTACGATCCACGGCAACAACGTTCGTAAGTACCACTAATTAGTTAAGGAGTGCAAAAACATTATTAGGGCCCGGACTTTTTAGGTTTTTATAAACCCTTTATTGGTATTTTTTATATAATAATAGCTATTTAAGTATCTTAACGATTTGGTTTAAATTTCCTACACGAAATGAAAGATACATTATAGTGTAATATTTTAAAATGCATTTTACATTATCTCTATGTATATAAAAGGCTTTGTCCTGACTGACTGACTGAATGAATGACTGACTGATTGACTGAATGACAGGAATCAACGTACAGCCTAAACTATAACAGGTAGAGACTTGGAATTTTGACAGTACCTTCGTTTCATAATGTAGGTGGTCACTAAGAAAGGATTTTGAAAAATTCTGATTCTAAATGCCAAAAATTAAATGTTTTTGAAAATACTTAATCCCTTTTTTACATAGAATTATCAATTCCAAATCACAGAATATATTGTTGCCAAATGGTATCAGGTGGGCTTGGAAAAAACAAATGAAATGCACTTTTGACAAATAAGAGAAGTTATCAAAATAATTCATGTTATAAATAAATATTACAGAATGAAATCCACTAAAATAATGGAATCACATAACTTTCTCTACCCTGGACATAGAGAAAACAAAACGAGGTATGGTAATGTGTATATTATTATATTATATCGCAGGTTTTTGGAGAGAAAAGTATGAAAGTGATATTGCTTTCTGTTTATTGCTTTCATCCCTAAAACAGTTTTATGATAACATGAGAGTGAGAAATAAAATTTTCCGCCTCGATATTACAATTTTATGTTACAGGAATTTCTGTTTTTTCTTATATGAACCCCTACCAGGCTTGCTGTGTACATGCGATAGGATGCAGAATTCTACATGCTCTATGAGCCATAAAGAACTATATCAAGCGTTTTCTGAGGGAATAGTTTGAGTGTAATAAGTCGTTCTTCCTATTTCAGAGTATAAATATCTGTATAAGGACCTAGAATTTAAAAATCGAAAGTCCTTCATAAGTTCATTTCCAATTACAAATTAAAAAACCCGGGCGACGCCGGGTCTTTTAAGCTAGTTATAATATATTAAAATAAGCGGTAGAGGTTTTGTTTGAGTACACGAAGTTATGTTTCAAATCAGTTTTTTGTTCTGTAATAACTAATAACAATAAACAATGCATGCTCTAATACTGATTAAGCATGGTCTGTTGCAATTTAAGTAGAGGGCCATGACCAAAATACAATCCTACCACAATCATTATCTGTTGCTATAGTAACAATAAGCAATGCATGCTCTAATCAATCTCTTTTACTTAAGCATGGCCTCTTATAATTTTTATTTAAGTAGAGGGCCATGACTAAAATACAGTCTCATCACTTGCGCTTTGCAAGAAATTTCTCTTCGACTATGTGAAGAAAGGATCTTATTAAATCTAATTATCGGAATAGGCTTCAGTGCTAAGCTGAATCTTACTTAAAAATATACGTCGTCGATTTTATTATCACTGAAGAATGCCAATAAACGCAGGCAAGTAGGCGTATCTCTGGGAAACAAAGGGACATTAATGGTTTTACTGTTGGTAATAAAGTTCTAACACGAACGGATACGTGTTTAAAGCTGTAGCTGTGCGTTGTTCCGAATTTCTTTTATTAAAAATGTCTCCTGTATCAGATTCAGGCATGCGTAGATGACGAATAAAGGAAGTACGCTTTTGTTATTAATGTAGGTATTCCATACATCCGTATTTTACAGAAAGCAGAGAATGCAAAACTTTCACGTGTCTGTTGTCACATTCTTAATGAAATATGCAGCCAATTAGAAAAACGACACATTCTTGCAAACTTCTGGGCATACTTCTAGATTATCATAGGTAATCCCACGAGAGTTGACGAGTTTATCGATAGATTCGCGACTGCGCAACAGGACTTAATTTATCTGATGAAACTCGTCAACTCGAGTTGGATTTATTAAGACTATTCCATGAATAAAAATGTAACGGATCAAACAAATAATAATTATTTTCGTGCTTTGTTACTTAAAAACAAAACTAACAGTTGCAAGATCACGGCCTACTTTGAATCAACCAACCCTGAATCGATTCAAGTTATTATGTTGTGACCAGTGCTACCAATTGTGCATATAAGACTTAGTTAACTTAATTCAGGTAAGCTAACAGCAGAAAACAGAATAAAATCACACGAACTGGCTTGCACCGAATCGAAATTGTGTTTTAACCCGTGTACATTTATATTATTTCAATTTCCAAACAAGTTATGTTGTATAAAATAATCTGTTTTCGTGCAGCTTAGTGGCAGCATGTGATTTATTAATCACTGCACACTGATGCTTACGTGTCCAGTAACTAGCAGACGATTTTACCCGATAAAACGGCATCCTCGCGATTCCTACAAGAATATTGTAAGACAAACGCCGTGATTGGTCTATATCCGAAGAATTGCTAAACGTTATTGGTCAGTATCAAACACGCGGCGGATGAATGGAACATGCAAATTGCCCAGCACGTTTACTTCACTTCAGAAGTGGTGAATGACCGGCAACACTGGGGAAATCCACGCGATTACAAGAGCACCTGTTCTTTGTCGGTGCATATTTTCAGATTAGGGAACAATGCTATTATATTATTTTGTAGATAGACGATGGTTTGGAACGAGGTCTTCTTAAAATGGCACGAACATACGTATAGGCGACGTATTTCGTTTCTAGAAGGAGAGCAGACTGTAGACTGTAGTTCTGCTGATGCTGGACGATTTTAATCTGATTTTTTTTAACTAGACGTTTGTTCTTCCGCAAGCCCTGCTTAATTAATTAATCTGGAGCTTAACTTGGAAATATTTTTTTAAATGCTCTTTTTTTCTTGCATATTATAATTGCAATTAAAACTGATTAAACAAAAGCATTCTGGCACTTTGTTATATCAGATTAACTGATTTTATTTCGTTTCAAGGTGGAGGGCAGAATTCCTCCCAATCGCACTACATTGTTTTGCAGATGACTTAGATACGCTGTCCAATCAGAGATGGAGGGAAGACTCTTACTGCTAGCGGCACTTCATTAGCTCGTACACGTGATTGGCGGTGAAGGAAATCGCTTCTCATTTCAAAAATACTTGTAGTACACCATTCTTCGTGATAGACCAAGGAGCCCAGTAGATATGGAATTGCCAAGGTACTGCCTATCAGAGTGTTACTAAATTAAATTGGAGATGACTGGGTGAAGATGTAGATGACCTTGTGTGTTGCGAATCACCGTTAAACCTCTTTAGTATTTCTCTTTAACTGTACAAAACTCCAAGACGTGATTTCACGTGCGTACGCTCTTTCGTGTCCTCCTTTTGTGCTGGTCACACCTCTGTTGTTTGACAACACCGGTTTGTTGTTAAACAAGAAGTTCATTGTCCACGCACATTTTGTTGGGAAGTCGTGGGTTCATTGTCCGTGGCTGGTCAATCTGAAATGGGGTTTTTCTTAAATTTTCCCTATCTGAAAAGGCGAATACTGTGTTCAGATTTAGTTATTGCTTAATAATTAATACTAGAGCAAGGAATTTGATGATTTTGCATCTTTTTTATATGAAGGTTAAAAGATTGTTCGATTATGTGTTTCATGAAATAATTGATTAAATAAGGGAAATTTTTTCTTGCATTTTTTCTTTATTTTTCATTTTTTCTCAAGAGATAGGTAATTTTTGGCAATTTTTACGTCAACCTTCTGTGTAAGTAGAGAGAAGCTTTTCAATGTACAAATCGTTACTTTCAGACAACAAAGAATCGTTTTTATTTGAGAATCTCCGCCAAGTGTTCATAGTTCATTTTAATTCAGGTTTATTGTAAACACCACAGCAGTTTGTCTTGTAGCAAAAAAAAGATTTCTAACTTTCTTTTTAAATGGCACATATTTGCTAGGGGCAATTTGATGGGCATGCCAGTTCAGAAAGAATTTCTTTTTCTCTAAGGCTGCCCAAGTAGTATAAATTTACTTACTTCTTTAGTGACAAAATAAGTGTGTTTTATATTGTAAATTCATGTCATTTTTTCGGTCATAAATGCATTATTTATTTTGCATTTTTTCACTATTAACCCCAAAACGTTCCCTGTGCAAACTTGTACAGTATTATCTTTGGAAGAGTGTAGTTGGTTCGTTAAAGAACATGAATAATAATCCGAACGTCAATTATCCCGCTGAAAGTTGCTTGTCTACGTCCCGTCTATACACTGGTAAAATATTTTGGTGTTATTCATTAACACTCTGTATTTAATTATGAATGTTGTACTTTTTTGTCTGACGGTAAGGATGCCAATCAAATTTATACGCATTTAACTGTCTGTAGGTAAGGAATTATGAAATCGCTTTGTCTGAAACACTAGAAAAGTACATTCTGAACACACGATAGGCGAAAAATGCATCGAAAGAATGCAGATTTCCTATAATAAAAAGAAATTAAATTAGATTTTTTAAAAAAATTAGTAGTAGACAATAAAATTCCGAAAAATGCAAAAAGAAAAAAAAAACAGAAGTAGGCTTATTTTTGTTCGTTTTGAAGCAAGACAAATTTATACTACACCCTGCATTCTCTGTGATGCCTCAGGACATTTGATCATATTTATGTCACTAATTAGCGCATTATACGAGGACCGAACAAAAATAAATTATAACGTGTGTTGCTCTGATGTTTATTTCAGCTGTGTTTATACTCCTTTTAGCTTCGAGGCCATATCAGGAGTTCGGGATGTGTGTCTATAAAGTAGGGTAGGCCATGGAACTATTGATTGTCAATTGTTTCTATTGTCGGTGTATTTAATGGAGTAAATTTCAACTGATATTAATTTAAATGGATATGATACAGGATGAAATGGTGAGGATGATTCATGGTATGTAAATATCCAATTCGGCATTTGCCTTTATGACTGGGGAAACCATGAAAAATCCATGTGAAATTGGCCGGCCACGGGATTTGAACCTGAGACCTCCCGAATGCGAGTACACCTCGCTCGGTGCTCTGATGTTGGCACTGAAATAACACCAGTAACTCCTGCGATGTCCATACTTGTAAGCTTTCATCTGCATTAATCTGGTAGTATCTTCTTTGTGCTTGTTCATTACCTTGAAGACGGCTTCTGACGAGATGAGAGAGTGTAGACGGCTTCTGGCCCCGGGGGGACCACCCACAGATTCGGGAGTGAGATCCTGGGCCAGTTGTATTGTCATCTCAAGCAAATGCAGAGTATTGATGTAAATGTAAGTAGGTCAGTGGCACGCGACCCACACACTGTTATGTCAGCATACAATGTCAAGGGTAAGCACACCTTTGACCGGCCCATAGTGTCGCCTGGTTATTATTAGACCTGTGATTTTAACGCAAATGCCTACTTTGTTCCTTATGAAATAACATGAAAATTTTTAAATATGTTGACATTTCATGAAATATCACTTATATTTATAATAGAGTTTTATAGTGTCCTAAAATGCCTATTTGGGCCTTTGGAGCCTATTTTTACTATTTTAGTGCCTAAAGTGCCTATTTTTTTACATTTAAAATAAAACCCAACTTCTGTAACTTGTACAATCATTTAATGGACATCCCTGAATGAAGAGCAGAACAGCTGAGGATGGGTTTATCACAGAAACTTGATTTTCCCAAACAATAGTCGCCAAAGGAATGCTGACTGATGGGGGAGGATTCGCTCAAAACAAGTACTGTAGCAGGTATATAGTAAGAAGAGACATACTGTGTCAGTTTTTCATATAATTCAAAACTGTTTTTGACAAATGCATCTTTAATTCTGTCTTAATTTGGCAATTATTTTTGAGAATAGGTATACCACGTTTTTTACAGTAAAAGAAAGATCACGTTACAGTTTAACAGCATATTGTAGTATTTTAAAGTCTATTTTCTGTCTAGTTACATTTTTAAAGCTTATTTTAAGTGCCTATTTTCTCTTTTAAAAGCCTATTTACTTGTTTTAAAAGCCTATTTTAGGTGCCTTAAACTTATTTTTTAGAGCCTAAAATCCCAGGTTTAGTTATTATAAATAGTTCTGAATCCTATTTTCTTTCTTTTTGTGCCTAGGAGATAGTTTAATGCATATGGTACTATTCTAATAGCATACTAGTCAGGATTAATGCATTCATTTCAGTTTTAAGACCACCCATTCGGTTAAAGTAGAAGCAAAATGGAATAAAATCAGGTTAACTGATGTAACAAAGTGCCAGAATGCTTTTGTTTAATCAGTGATAATTGCAATTATGATATTATGCAGAAAATAAGTTATTTTTGTAATAGATTCCAGAGTTAAACTCCAGATCGATTCATTAAGCAGAGCTTAAGGAAGAACAAAGGTCTAGTTTGATATACATATGTGAAGGAATATGTGGGTAGTGTTATTTGTCAAAGCTAACTGTATGGCTTTAGTTTTTGAGATATGGTATTACCATTATGTATATTATCCCATTTTACTTTTGATATAAATAAAAAACAGTGCCTATTTTTAGCTTCTAAATCACGTGAAGACAAAAGCAACAAACTAACATTACATTGACATTACAATACCAATATAACATGGGGTCTTTCATAAAATTGATATTATCACATATTGTACGGTCGTTTATGAGCTGTCAATTTGAGGGCCAAAAAATAATCCAGCTTTTAGTTTTTTTCTGTACTTCGTCCTACGTGTCCAAAGTACGGTCAGGAACCTTCACCAGCTATATTATAAGCAATATTTTGTTTCGCTAGACTAAGAGTTCACGAATAAAATCTATATAAAAGTAGAGCTGGTAGAGAAAAACTGTTTACATATTTGGAATAAGCACACTAAGTAAAGCCAAAATCCGGTAAAACACCTCAGACACCAAACAAAAAGTTATTTTTTGTTGGGCTGTGTTACCATTCCACTAATTGGATTGTTTGCTATTATTTCTTGATCATTCTTAAACAATATTCAGTACATTTGCTAACTGCCTTGTTAGTTAGAAGCTAGGATTGATTGACATGCCTTTAGGAGAGTTTCCTTATCGATAGTTAAGAGTAATCGAACTCTCACGACAGTCGAGTTTCACATCAGCTGATGGTAATTCAACAAACAGGAAGCGGTCTAGCACACCTGCACACCAGAAAAACCGGAACATCCATTTTAACTTAAACCGTGTGATCGAAACTTCTTTAATTCGCTTCCTTCGAACCACACTTTCTTTTTTCGGCAAGTTAGGTTTGGGGGGACAATGGTTTCTAATTGGAGTTCAATCTGTTTCCCAGCAACCAATAGTTCATTAACCTTGATATTAGATATCTCAATAAAGACTGTAACTATAATAATTTTGAACTGATTTCAGCTTTATTAGGTGCCAGAATGGTACTTTCTGGGATTACCGAGCGAGGTGGCCGAGATGCTAACGTTTTGGACGTCCTAGTCAAGAGAATTAAAGTGGTAGGGAATTTAATAAGCTTTAATTTGAGCTTAGGATGGTCCTTTTGTTCAGTCTCGTCAGAAATACAAAAAACAAAAAAGATGAAAAAATTTTCGGGCTTTTTCGGATTTTTTACAATATATCTTAAACTATGCGTTTGTTGGAAAAAAAACTTTCAGAGCTTTTTCAAAGTACATTAAATTTGCTAAAAAATGAGGTCAAAATCGTTTTCTCAAGCTATATAGTTAATGAAATACGGCTTATCAAAGATTGGCCTTTTTTCCAAAAAATTAAATGATAGGTTTTCGTGATGTTTCTAGTTGGAAACCGGCAAAACGACACTTCCTACAGAAAAGTCAAGAGAGTGAAAGTTGTAGGGTATTTAATAAGCTTTAATTTGAACTAAAGCTGGTCCTAGTTGCTCAGACAGTCTCGTCAGAAATGACAAAAAACAAAAAGGGGAACATCGATTTTTTCGAACTTTTTTTTTTGTCAATATCTCTTAAACTACATCGTTTGTTGGAAAAAAGCTTTCAGAGCTTTTTTAAAGTGCATTAAATTTGCTAAAAAATGAGATCAAAATCGTTTTTGCAAGTTATATAGTTATGAAATACGACTTATTAAAGATTGACTTTTTTTTCCAAAAAGTGAAAATTATAGGTTTTCTTGATGTTTCGAGTTGAAAACCGGCAAAACGACACATCGTACAGAAAATTCAAATAATGAAAGTTGTAGGGAATTTAATAAGCTTTAATTTGAGCTAAGACTGGCCCTAGTTGTTCAGATAGTCTCGTCAAAAACTCAACTTCGAATTTGGGGTAGAACAATACTTCCTCTGCCTAAAGTAATTTTTGTGGATGATCCTTAAGTAATTGAATTGATCACGACACCGTTACAGTCGTGTTTGCAATGAAATGAAGTGTGAAGCGACATGAATAAAAACCACGCTACAGAGACCGCAACATGGCTTGTCGCATGTAGTAACTGTCACATCTAACCTGGCGTTTATGCACCATAAAGCTGCGGCTTTGTCAATATAAACTGTAAAGCTTTTTAATTGTTCTGTTACCCCAAAAATACTCTGTGAAATCCGCTTTATGGCATACTTAACCTCAAACAAGTAACTGTTCATGTTGTGTAAAATGAAGAAAAGGATTTCTTTCTTAAGAAGGGACTTACAGCTTTCGATTCTGAAAAATAGGTGAAGTTTCATTATTTTTTTCTCAGCAATGAATTGTTCTGTAGCCTTGTAATCTGGCATTCTCTATATTGACTAGTTCTACAATTGCATACTATTTTCAGAATTAATTTAACTATTACAGTTATGGGTAATTATCATTACAAAATGGCAGCCAAATTTTGTGCACTGAAGGTCTGTTTCCCTCATAACTCAAACATTTATTAACATATTCCAGTGAAATTTTGCATGCAAGTATATTTTATATTATTGAACAACACTATCTAGAATAATTGATGTAACTTTAATAGTTTATTAAAAAAAAATATATATTTCTGATGTAAAAATTTCTAAAAAAAAAAATTACAAATTATGAAATTATCACTCAGAAATTTTGGTATTTTTGAAAATTATCAGGGAAACGGCACTTCAGTGCACAAAATTTGGCTGCCATTTTGTAACGATAGTTACTCATTATCAGTAATAATTAAATTAATTCTGAAAATAGTATGCGATTGTAGAACTAGTCAATAATGATTATGCCAGATTACAAGGCTACAGAACAGTTCATTGCTGAGAAAAAAAAAAAATGAAACTTCAACTATTTTTCAGCATCGAAAGCTGTTTGTCCCCCCTTAATACAGTACATCATTCTCATACAAGCTCTAAATCGAATACTCATACACACATAGACATTTATAATATTTAGCTATATATATAAAGAGAAGAGGGTGACAGAGATAGAGAAAGAAAGAAAGAAAGAAAGAAAGAGGAAGAGAGAAGAGTGTTTGTTTAAAAAAAAGTTTAAATTGTTCATTTTGTTTAAATCAACTATTTTAATGTATAGGGCCTATTATATACATATACATATATATATATATATATGTAGCCTATATGTGTATATATATATATACAGTTGAAATGTTTAAAACATTTTAAACAATTTGTTTTAAACATTTTTTAGCATATGTTTATAACACTTTTTAATTGGGTGTTAAATTTAATTATGCAGACAATTTACATTTTGTCAATCCAATGACACCCTGTGCTAAGATGTTCAAGATTTATGAGTCGTAGACTTAATAGTATTTGAAAATACATTTTGTACCAGTATTATTTGTTTATGATTTAATAGTTCATGATTAATAAAAAAATAATACAAACTACTGTTTAATTACTGCCTTTACTGCTCAACTGATGATTGACTTTCACCATGTTTTACGTGGTCTTAGCCGCCTTACATTATCAAACTTACAAGGGATATCCTACTACAGTGTTGCCAAATTGACACATTCAATATTTAATATTAATAATCTCTTTCTTTAAAAAGGAAGACCACAAAATAGATGGTAGGATGAAGTCAGAAAAAATTGAAATCAATTACTCGAAATCAGAAACTGGAAGCTGGCGACAGAGGATAGAGAAGTCTGGAGGAAAAGGATACATAAGACATCACCTCACATGATTTTCTGGTATTCTGGCCCTAGTTTTTTTGTTTGTTTTCTGTTTACAACACTAACAGGGTGTCACTGACTTGACAAAATGTAAATTGTCTTCATAATTAAATATAACACACAATTAAAAAATGACTTAAACATAAGTTATGCTAAAAAAAACATGTTTAAAACAGATTGTTTAAAACGTTTTAAACAAACTTAAAAAAAACACAAGCCCTTGTTTTAAACACTTGTTTTAAACGTTTTGTTTTAAACATTTCAACCCTGCTATTGTCCCTTACTACAACATAATACTCAGTCTAAAACTCTTAGGTCAAGTTAAAACCTTAAATGCAAATATGTAAACTTTGTGCAGTAAGATTTTCAGAAATTAAATATAATATATGAAAGGTTTAAAACAAACGCGTCATATTTTAACGTAAATTGAACAAGTTATGCTATGTCAGAAGTCAGGTAGTAAAGCTATCTTATTCGTTGCTGAAGGCTTTGTATTAAGTAAGAAAAAGGGGTGTTGACAACAGAAATTATATCTGTAGCTTGGTTCTAAAAGGTCCAATGCCATAAAACTTGCTTTTGAGATAACTGATTTTCAAGCCTTTGTGAAAGTAACTTTTTTGCTGAGAACTTCCGACATTGGCCTCTAAGGTTTCTGTATTATGTCTATTAATAGCAACATACATTGATACTTTTATCATACGAAAGATAAAAACTAGCCGAGCTCAATAATGCATAGATCTCAGTTTTGCAAGAAATTGACACTGGCCCTTTTAGAATCAAACCAGAGATGTAGCCTATATAGAAATTATTAGGAAACTCTGAGAGTATAAACATATTTCGCAAAACAGAGCTGCCGTGTTGGTTGTGGGTGCTTCTAAGTTTGCAAATTGTTGTTGATTGGGTGTGTGCACGACGAAGTTCAGAGTTCAAACCTGGTAATGCACAGCGCTGATGATGTGGCTGGTTACGAAATAAAAGTGAAATCCTGACTCACACGTGAGAAGGTTCCCATGGTAACGGTAGTTCTCATCAAGACAATAGACAACTGTAAAATACCATGGCCTCCGTCATAATGAAGTCGTACACATAAGAACTGTGATCAACTCTTCAATAAGTTTCGTGATTTGTAGTGTAAGTCATGATAATTAAGGATAAAGACCAACTAGTTACTTTTGAATGAATCAAGAAATAGCTATTTATGTATCAAGTAAGCAAAATAAGGCTTTAGCGGACGGATTTAGTATTGCTTTTTTACTTCCTCTGCCCGTACCATAGGTACTATAGGTAGAGGAAGTATTGTTTTCGACCCCAAAATTCGTATTTTTGGAAACATGTCTGTGTGTCTGTCTGTCCGTCTGTCTGTCTGTGAACACTCTAGCTCCAAAACGGAAAATCGTATGAAAACAAAATTTCGTATTTGGGTCAGATACCTTCTGAAGATGTGAGGATAAGAGTGGCGACTATTTTCTCTTATTTTTAAGTCGACTTTACATGAAGAAATTTTCGTTTTTCGCGATTTTCTCGAAAACGGCTCTAACGATTTTCTTTAAATTTTGCACAAGTGTAGCTTATAGTGAGAGCTAAAACTTTTATTTGAAACTTTTTTTCGAAAAATTTCTTTTAAGGCAGTTACAAGCCACCTACTGTTCACCCACTGTTTGTAAAAGTTTGTGTGGTGTGGTGAACAATTGAATACACACTATTTCACGGCCTCTTATTCTATACAAGAATGAAGTGAGAAATACATATTGGAGGGAAATATTCGATAGAGTTCGGAAATTATTCTTAACGACGGAAGTTTCAATAAATGTCTGCAGTCACTTGTTTTTGTTTGCTATATAGTCTGCACTTTTATTAGTCGCATCATTTTCAAAGAAGAGGTTATCAGGTATTTATCGTATAATTAGCGTTAAATTGTGTCTTGCGTTTCTGTACAAGGATATGTGAATAGGCTACTCCTAACTTTTATTTGGGCAGAGGAAGTTATGTGACTTTCACATCAGATTTTTTGTGTTGTTTAGGCAAGTTTTAAAATATAAAGTCATTATTTTCTTGTTTTGTGTTGTTTCTCTCATTATATAGAGTTTTTGTGTGTTTACTTGCATTGAATATTATCCGAACTCTAAATAAGGATAAATAAGTAGATCTTGTTATAATTTTAATTTGGATACTGAAAGACTGTGCTTGCTGTTTGCATTTAACCGTATGTAGGCCAAATCAAATAATTAAACGCCTTATGATTGGGTCAACAACATAAATTTAGAATAGAATAGACACTAATCTGTTGAAGAAACTGGTATTTTCATACACATTTTTTTAGTCTTTTTTTAGCTTGTCGGTTTTTTATTTTTTATTTTTGCAGTCATTTTATTGAAAATTTTAAAAGTATTTATAGATCATCAAAATCCGGGCCCTCATGATTAGGAGGAAATGGATAGAAATAATATAATATAATATTTACTTATTTTTATTAATTATACATATATATTTATTTATTTATTTCACTTTACTTTAAAATAGTGATGCCAATTTGTATATCCTTATATCCTTCTAATTTCATTCTAAGAATTATTACTAAGGTGTCTATTTCTGTAAATACTTATTAATACATCTTAAAACTTAGCTTATTTCTTTAATGCTGCCACTTTGTGATGATAAGTATCCATAACTGTAATAGTTAAATTAATTCTGAAAATAGTATGAAATTTTAGAAGTAATCAACATAGAGCATGCCAGATTGCAAGGCTACAGAATAATTAATTGCTGAGAGAGAGGAAAAAAATGAAACTTCACCTATTTTTCAGCATCAAAAGCTGTACGTCTCCCCTTGACATGGTGATGAGTTTTTTTATTGATGATTTGGTTCAATTTCCTCATAAGAGGATTTTCTAATTTTGTAATTATATGGGTAAGCAGAAATTTAACCGAAGATCTTCTAAAATAGTTTTAAGAATAAGAACAAATCGCATGTATATTGATATCGCCGGTCACTACAATAATATATTGTTTTAATAACGTTTCCACTTGATTCTGCAGCTTGGAGGTGTACGAATAAACCTGTTAGCCGAAGTCTAATTGGCATTCTCTTCCTTTGTTTCAGTAACACACTGAGGACGTCGATACAGTAGCTTGCTGCAATGCCACTGTCATGTCAGATACCAGCACTGCGATAAGGTGAGTACTGATAACACTAATAATATAAGTGGCTCTACTGATAACAGTGCTGACCAACGAATACAGGGGAGGAGGCGATAATAACATTATCAGTAACAACAACAAAAATATTAACTAAGGATTCTATTTTACGTCGAACAAAAGCTTTAAATTGTGCATAGGCGTAACCAGGCCGACCATATGGGGGGGTTATAACATCCGCGGGGTATGGGTCCGGGTCCGGGGGTCCTCCCCCGGAAAATTTTAAAAATTAAGATGCAAAATTACGAGTTTTAAGCTTCCGGGGGTCCTCCCCCGGAAAATTAAAAAAAATGAAGACGCAAAATAACGAGTTTTAAGCTTCTCACGCTGTATACTTGTATTAAGTAATTTATGGGCAGACTTAAAAAAATTATACAATTTTCCTTTTTTTAATCAATGGGGGGGGGGTTCAACCCCCCCCCCCCCTCGTTACGGCTATGAAATTGTGGTACAAATATCGGCTTGTTTTCGCTGTTATTTCTCATAAAAGCATAGTTGGGCTAAATGCAACGAAAAAATGAAAATTTACTAAAAATGACCGGTAGAGAATAAAATGCTGAAAATGCAAATAAATGTTAAACAAAAGTAAGCTATTTTTATTCGTTTTGAGACGAGATGAATTTATACTGCGTCCTGCATCGTGTGTGATATCTCGGAAAAAATTACATTCATCAACTTCCGAGCCCTAATTATACTGTAATAATAATAATAATAATAATAATAATAATAAGTAGGGCCAGGCATTTAGTGACCACAAAATAGTGAAAAAAATGCACTTATGACCTGAAAATAGTGAAAAAATGACCCAAAATTTAAACAAATGACCAGTAAATGTATCATTATTACTTATAATTAGTTCTTTAGAAGTAATGAATTGCTAAAATCAATTTAATTGATGACAGTGCGTTATATATGAATTTTCAATATAAAACATACTTATTTTGTTACTAAAGAAGTAAGTAAATTTTTACTACTCGTACACCCTTAGCGAAAATTATTTCTGAACTGGCCTACCCATTAAATTGCCCCTAGCAAATATGTGCCATTTAAAAATAATTTTTTACTGCTACAAGACAAACTGCTATGGTGTTTACAATAAACCTGAATTAAAATGAACTTCTGAACTCTGGCGGATATTCTCAAATAAAAACGATTGTCTGTTGTCTGAAAGTAACGATTTGTACATGGAAAAGCTCCTCTCTACCTCCACTGAAACATGACCTAAAAATGCCGAAAATGACCTAAATATTGCCAAAAACATTACCTATCTCTTGAAAATGACGAAAAATGCAATAACAAATTATATTCAATTATTTCATGATACACATTTAAATATATTCGAGCTGTCTTTTAATTTTCTTATAAAAGTAGATGCAAAATCATCAAATGCCTTGCCTTAATAATAAGTAGGGCCCGAATTTTTAGGCTTTTATAAAAGGTATTTTATCCTTTTATTTCCGTGGAATAAACTTTTTTAGGTTTTAAACACGATTTTAGCGGTCTTAATAAAACACTAATTATATTAATACCGAAAATTGTATTATAATTTTTGACACAGACCCTCCTATACTTTTCTGTCGTCGGTCGGCAACTTGTTGTTTCAAAGTTGAAACGACAATGGATTAATTGCAGATTTCAAAGTGTTGCAGACGGCTCAAGTTTCATTTCCTGTGACGGCGAGGTGGCACATTTTCGAGTTACAAAAACAAGTGACAGGTGACTTATACATTGCTAATTTTATTGCGTTGTATAAATTTATTTTTATTATGTCTTTTCTTAAAATGCATAAATTCATATATTATTAAATATGTGAAAATAAATTTTATATTGCTTTGCATTAATTCGAAAATCTATCTAAAGATCGTGTTTTCTGCAAAAGTCCTCTTTAGCACCTAGTTTTTCAGCAAATGTCCTCTATAGCCCCTAGTTTTTCAGCAAAAGTCCTCTTTAGCCCCCTAGTTTTTCAGCAAATGTCCTATTTAGCCCCTAGTTTTTCAGCAGATGTCCTATTTAGCCCCTACTTTTTCAGCAAAAGTCCTCTTTAGCCCCTAGTTTTTCAGCAGATGTCCTATTTAGCCCCTATTTTTTCAGCAAAAGTCCTCTTTAGGCTCTTTAGTCCGATTTAGCCCATTTTAGGTTCTGTAAGATTCATATATTCGGAAGCTAGGAGTATGAAACGGAAAAATACGTTAAAATGTTCTAAATTAGGAAGCTGGGGGAAAAATAGGTTTAAACCTTTAAATCCGGACCCTAATAATAAGATACTGAATGTCGCATAAGTAGGCCTATGATAGGACAGGGAGACTCGGGCCTAATGGATCCCCCCTGAATCCGCGCTTCATGGTATCTTCTAATATATAAAATCGAAAGTGTGTATGTATGTATGTATGTATGTATGTATGTATGTATGTATGTATGTATGTATGTTTGTTCCTTATACAAATCTACATTTCTTTTCCAATTTACACGACATTTTGCACACATACCAAGTTAAGCCCGGGAAGTAAAGCTGTCAACATTAAAATTGAAACAAATCAGTCCTTCCCTTGAAAATTATATAATTTCTGTGAATATTCTACTGAAAAAAATGAAATATTGTGTACTTTGATAACATTGGGCTTTGGCGACTATATAATGCTGGACTTTAACTAATTATGATTTCATCGATGTAATATATTGGCGAAAATAATTACTGAAAATGAAATCCACGAAAATAAAGCACAGTGTGATGTAGTCACATAACTTTCTCTACCCTCAACATAAGAAAGGAGTCTGTAAATAATCCTTTCCCCTTATACGTTATCCATAGCTGTAGGCTTTGTATTAGTTGAGAAACAGGGATGTTTATCATAGGCCCTAAGCATGGGGTGGAACATTTTGAGTCCTACGCTCGCAGTATATTATGTCCCGGGTTTTAGGGGAGGAAAGTATGAAAGTGATACTGCATTTCTCTTTTATTTCAGCCCCGAAACGGTTGTATGGTTCCATGAGAATGAGAAATAAAATTTTCCGTCAACCCCTCCCAAGCATGATGTTTACAAGCAACGAAATGCAGCATTCGACATCCTCTATGAGCCATAAAAAGCTATATCTGGCATTTTCTGATGGAATAGTTTGAGTGTGATATATCTTTTTCTTCATTTCAAGTTCTACATACATAAAGTCCTCCATAAGTTAATTTCAAATTAAAAAATACAAAGCCCGGGCGATGCTGGGCCTTTTTAGCTAGTCTTGTATAAATGTTGCATAGAACAGTAAAGAAAAAGTGACAGTCTGGAAAAACAAAGATGTAACAGGGACATTTGATGCACTCTGGAAATGATGAAATAAAGACAGAAGGAATGTGCACTCATGCATATGATGCAGTTTTTATCGCAGAGCCTCAGGAAATTATGTCAAGCGTTAGCAGGGGTCATTGGTCAGCACTACGCCATGTTTCCATGTTTGGGAAGCAGTTCCACATCCATCACCGTTATATCGACAAGCAGCTGTTTTTTCTGTTTCGTCACAACACAGAGAAGCCGATAAGACGTCAGGCGCGTGGCCCAGGGGGAAGTTTTGGCCCACATGTATCAGCCTGATACTCATGTAGGGTTATTTATACTGGTTCCGTGTCTTTTTTTCCTGATTACAGTTTTTTTTTCTTTTTTTGCTTCCAAATACAAGCGTGAAAACATCCGGGCTGACTTCCGTCTTGGCGACTTTAGTTCGATTCCCAGTCGGGTGGGGATTTTTCAGTAATGGAGAATTTCCTTGCTGTGCTCAAGGCTGAGTACAGTATTGTCCCTTCATTCCATCCCGCGGGAGATGATAAATAGAGACCTGATTTTAAAGGGAAAATTTTCGCCCAAAAAAGGACGAAAAAAGGGAAAATTATTGCCAAAAAAAGGTGGGGAAAAAAGGGAAAATTATTGCCAAAAAAAGGTGGGGAAAAAAAGGGAAAATTATTGCCAAAAAAAGGTGCGAAAAAAGGGATATAAAAGTAAGAGAGTGCAAAAATTCAACAGATGTTTGATGTTTGTTTTATGTAAAGCCTTTGCTTGCTCTACAGCTGCTGATTCTGTAACATCTAATGACTGAAGAAATTTTGTTGATCTTGTTGAAATTCTCACAGAGGAAAATAGCATACGAAATCCATGTTCCCCACCTTGTTATAATGGGAAACTTAGGCAATGGCAAGCCTGTTATTCCCCTGTAACGTTCTATTCTGCTGGGAGGATTTATTTGTTTCAATGGTGAATCAGTGAAAACAATTTTTAATGTTTTCATATTACCAAATACTGGGTAATTTACGAATTTTTCAAAATAAATTAGCAAAAAAGGTACTGGAAAGGGAAAGTTCCTAAAAAAAAGGGAGATGAGCCTAAAAAAGGGAAAAAAAAGGGACGTTAAAACCAGGTCATTTGCAGTTGAAACTTACTCAGTAATGTCCTGTTCAGTTTTATCACATTTTGTGATGAAATATAAAAAAAGGAATTCCCTTTAAAATCCGGTCTCTAATGATAAATCTCTGCCTAGAACGGGTCGTTGTCATCATCCCAGGCAGAACACTAGGGCAAGGCATTTAATGACCATAAAATAGGGAAAAAATGCAAAATTAAAAAAATGCATTTATGATCTGAAAATAGTGAAAACATAATTTTAAAAAAAGACCAATAAATTTACCATAATTACTTATTAGTTTTTGAAATAATGAATTGCTAAAAGGAATTTAATGGATGACAGTGCGTTATATATGAATTTACAATATAAAACACACTTATTTTGTTACTAAAGAAGTAAGTAAATCTATAATACTTGGACATACTTAGCGAAAAAAAAGTAAAAAAATTCTGAACTGGCATGCCCACCAAATTGCCCCTAGCAAATGTGTGCCATTTTAAAAGAAAGAAAAAATTCTTCATTGCTACAAGACAAACTGCTACGGAGTATACAATAAACCTGAATTAAAACGAACTATGAACACTTGGCGGAGATAGCCTACTCAAATAAAAACGATTGTCTATTGTCTGAAAGTAACGATTTGTACATGGAAAAGCTCCTCTCTACCTCCACTGAAACATGACCTAAAATGCCGAAAATGGCATAAAAGTGCAGAAAATTGTCAAAAAATGAGTTATCTCTTTAAAATGACGAAAAATGCAAAATAAATGGAAAAAATGCAAAATCAAATTGCCTCCATTTAATCAATTATTTTACTATGCACATTTATATATATTCGAGCTATATTTTATCCTTCATCTAAAAAGGATGCAAAATCATCAAATGCCTTGCCCTACTCATCATCATGATTCTCATGTTCATGAAGATTTTGCCTGGAGTAACGGTTTTAAATAATTTTTCAAGAATAAGTGTATACATCATTTCAGCTGCTCAAATACGTTTAAGGGTATAATTCAAGACCGTGAAACAGGAAGCAAATCTATAAATAGAATTCGTTTAAAGTTGGAAATTCTCATTACGTCACTGTAAAGTAACAGCAATCTTTTCTATTAAAATACGGCCTCATATAATATTTATTTAAGGAGAGGGCCATGACTAAAATACAGTCCATCACAATATTATGTGTTGCAATAGTAACAATTACAGTATTCACAATTCTAATCAATGTCCATTACAAAAACATAGCCTTTTATAATATTTATATAAGCAGGGGGCCATGGGAATATTTTCGTAGAACAGACACTTCCGGTATTATGAGACTCAACTCGCAATGTTTTGTTATCGCTAAGGTTTGGCGTCGCTAAGTGTTTCTTGTTATTGATTTGTTGTATTTAGGTTAGCTTTTTCCTCAGAACATGCAACAGGAAGTTAGTCGAGTTTCTAAATAAAATGACGTGGCAGCTACGTATGCATAGCCTACTCTGAAGCGACTGGGAAAATGATTATCAAATTATTGAATTAAACTGTGTGTATACACGGGTCGTTCAGAAAGTAAAGAACGATTTGGCATAACTAAATAACGAAATATATTAACACAAAACTTTATTTACAAAGATACAGTGCCTTACTCTATTTTTCAACGTAATCGCCGTTGCTGTCAAGGCATTTATTGTCATAGGCGTACCGAGGGGGGGGGTTTTGGGGGTTTGAACCCCCCCCCCCCATTGATTATAAAAAGGAAAATTGTATAATTTTTTTTTAAGTCTGCCCATAAATTACTTAATACAAGTATAAAGCGTGGGAAGCTTAAAACTCGTTATTTTGCGTCTTAATTTTTAAAATTTTCCGGGGGAGCCCCCGGAAGCTTAAAACTCGTTATTTTGCATCTTAATTTTTAAAATTTTCCGGGGGAGGACCCCCCTCTCCCTGGGAGGTATTCCTTTATAACCCCCCCCCCATATGGTCGGCCTGGTTACGCCTATGTTTATTGTAAGGTGGTACCAGTTTTTCTACCGCCTCGAGTTTCTGCCAAGAAAACAAGGAATAAACGCAGAGGCCTATTGTCCAACTCTATCCAAAACAAGATACGTGAAAAGATTGTCTGTAAATGTGGTTTTGATTCACGACAGCCTAATTCGGCTGCTCAAACACAGGCGCAAGTTCAACGTTTTAAATGGGAAATTTGACATACTCCTTACAGCCCTGACCTGGCACCCAGCGATTTTCACTTGTTTCCGAAACTAAAGGACGTTTTGGGTGGAAAAGAGTTCCCAACCGATGAAGACCTCAAATTGGCAGTGACATCCTGGCGGTAGAAGATCGGCATTGAAAAACTGGTACCACGTTACAATAAATGCCTTGACAGCAATGGCGATTACATTGAGAAATAAAATAAGGTACTGTATCTTTGTAAATAAAGTGTTATGTTGATATATTTCGTTATTACTATTTAGTTATGCCAAATCGTACTTTACTTTCTGGACTACCCTTGTATATAAACGGAAAGGGTATGGTTGAAATAGTAGTTAATAAGGAAGACTAGTTGGTCTTCCATCTTTCAATATTTGTAATCTTCTGTGTCATTTGCCGGGGAGTTGGTGTCGTGCACATTGGCACAGGTGCACATCGGCACAGTCGCATTTTCGTGCACATTGCCATAGTATTTTTATCTTGTAATATTATCGTGCTCATCGCCACACAACCCGTTGGAGCTAGGGGTGGACACAGAGACTCAAACCTACAGCTTCCTTCACCACGGCTCCAAGGCAGCCCCCTTAGCTACCGCGTCTAAGGAAACCGGCCGTTTTTATCGTAGATAGGTTAAGTCAGGTTAGGTTAGGTTAGGTTAGGTTAGATTAGATTAGGTTAGGTTAATTCAAAGTCTCGTTCAATCGCAGGCAGATACTTTATGAATGATTTCTAAACAGGCCAATGTGATGATCGTACCAAAATATTTATAGATCAGCGTAGCCATAGAGGTTATGTTAAGCTTCATGGGTGTTCAATTTATTACTCTGACTATTCCACTCATATGCTGCCTGTTTGATATTGACCAATAACGTGTAGCAATTCCTCGGATATAGACCAATCATGCAGCCATTTCATAATTACGGTTGAGACATTCCAGCAAATTATGAAAACTATTTTTGTTTATTCTTCTTCTTCTTCTGCCTATCCATTAATGGATGTTGGCGACCACATGATGCATCTTCATTCTATGAACCACAGTATGTAGGCTAATAGTTGATCTACCCTTGGTAATCCTGTCCACTGCTTAATGTTATCCAGCCAAGATATTCTTTTTCGTCCTCTTCTTCTTTTACCTTCTATTTTCCCTTCAATTATCAACAATAGAAGCATATATTTAGAATTCCGTAATAGATGTCCTAAGTATGCAGTTTTTCTTCTTTTAAAAATTCTTAGTATTTCTCTTTGTTTGTGTAGCCGTTGCAATATTTCGGTATTAGTTATTCTTGCTGTCCATGGAATTTTAAGCATTCTACGGTAGATCCACATTTCAAAGGCCTCGATATTTTTTGCTGTTGTATTCAGTGTCCATCCTTCAGAACCATACAGAAGTATAGACCAGATGTAACATCTTACAAATCGAACTCTGACGTTTAAATTTAGATCTGTGCTTGTGAGAACTTTCTTGAATTTCATGAAAGCATTACGGGCATTCTCTATGCGACATTTTATCTCCATGTCTGATCTCCAATTCTGTCCGATTTATTACATATCATAAATAATAAACTAGAATTGGTTCTTCATATTTTGTAAAATTTACAATGCCTTCTCCTCCAACACTACATGCAAAGCTTTATTTTAAATATTTTAAATTTGTTTTTCAAAATCTATACGGGTGGGACATAATTTGGACACTGATTTTAATGATTCAAAATGAAAGTTCATTTGCTGTTCTGCTATTACTGTTAGGGTCTTAATGTTGTTATTAATAAAGGTATGAGGGATTAAAAACAAATTATAAACTGTTTCCAGGTTGTCAGAACATTTATTTAACTCGTCAATAATAATTTAACAAAACTATCACCATTACGGGTGGAACAAAAAGTCACTTGTTTGTTATTTTATATAGTAATTAACCACACATATTTTTTTAAGTTAATCTTGTACCAAATTGTACCTTAAGATGTATATTTTCTCAAATGAAAATGGACGTAGCTGATTACTCTTGACTAGTTGATATTAAAGAGTGTTAAAATCATGCTAAAAGTGGCAAAAAAAAGTAACTCAACGCAATAAATAAGTAAATCGACAGATTTTACACATGAAACTACTTCAGATACACCTAAGTCCTTAATATTCACAGAATTTGATGTTTTAAACTTATTTTTGACCACCCAATTACAATAATTTTATAACTTCTCTCTTTGAGGAAAAAATTCCCATATTTTATGAAATGGCTGCACGGTCGTTTATCTTATTATACGTTTGCAAGGGTCGCAAGGATGCAATTATATTTTATAAAACGTCACGGTATCAATATGCAGTAAAAATTACTCTGATATCTGTATTGCTGCCAGTGAACAGGATAAAAACACGTTATTTTATGCAACATACATTAACTTATTTGAACACTGAAACAGTTTAAAAATGCAATTTTGAATCGGCGCAACCCGGTTCGTGTGTTTTTATTCTGATCTGATTTTAACTAATCTTTACTACCTGTTAACTATTTTTCATACCCCGGGTAGCATTGGTTAGTATCTGGTAACTCATTCGATAATCGATTTTTCGTTCTTGTAGTAGAATACGCCGCCGTGATCTAATAGCTGACCCAATGATGATTTGACGTTAAACACAAGTAAAAAAGTTAATTATTTTTCTAGTCTGACAGGCCTACATTTTTTTTTTTTTTTTTTTTTTTTGTGGAATAGTCATAATAAATCTTATTTGAGATTACCTGTGATAACTCTCCAGTGAGTCCAATCTGTAAAATAAATTTAAAAATTACTTTCAGAACTTCTTAAACGAAGTCCTCAAATTAAAGGAAATTTTACTTTTGGATATGGATGAGTAGGCTACATATTATAAAGTAAAAGCCCGTAAGACCTGTATTTATTTTTTAACCTTGATTTATCTAGAATACTGTTTTTAAAATACCGTATCTTAAGATAAACTCCTATTGTTTAGCAGCAAAGAGATGTTGACCTACAATATGTTAATACAAAATTCCTAAACAGCAAGAAAAGTCGCATAATTCAATAAAAACATTTCCAAGTCCCACGCGGAAACCGCAGTTCGCTTGACTGGATTGTTACATAGAAGTTCTCTTTGAAAAGCAAGGCCTACTTAGAACCACATCCTAAACCCATTCCTCTGTGTATTTCTGTTTTGTTGACGAGAACAAATGAAGTTCCTAGTTCTTCTCAAGTTAAGTGAAGAAAAAAAAAAAAAAGACGAAGCTGTATGCGGGAAGTTTTATAAGCCATGGTGGTAAACTCATTTCAACTGTTTTTTGTTCGGAGTTATGAGGTTGCGACATTTGAAATGTACCAGAATTATTTTCCACGTTTCCTTTAGAACTAACTGTTCTGTTTCTTATAAGCTGTGTGCCGTGGGTAATTACTGTTTGTGTTTAATTAAAGAGAATGACGTAACACTCAAGAAGTGACGTCATTCTAATTAACGCATTAAAAAAGCTGTTCTAATTTGTGTTCTGAAAAGTTTAATAAAGTGAATGCTGGCAGTGTCGCAGCCACGGGGGGGGGGAGGGTGGCTAAGGGGGCTAAAGGCCCTCCCTAGTCCCCCAGATCAGAAAATGTGTTTAATGTACCATTTTCACTTAAGTTCAATTAGTGATAAGTAGGACTATGGAAAATATGACTGCAAATATGACCTTAAAAGTGACTAAATATGACCCAAAAATCCTAAACATCACCTCATAAAAGAACGTATTTTCTCATAATAAATGTTGTCAATTTAAAACGTTTAATGACACTAAATTATGACATCACAATAATTGAATCAGATAATCAGCTTTTAACAATTTTACAAGTGATTTACAGTTTTACTCATGAAGAACTTCTAATTTGTTAATGTTTCCAGATACACTGCAAATGTGAACTGAAAATATTTTTAAAACATACTAAACTAAACTAAACTCCGTGGCACTACATCCCTGGAGGGACTTGGCCTACCTAAAACATCTGCTGGAAATCGTTAACAAGGTAGTTGTGCTATTACTTGTTTTTGTCCCTTCACATTTCAGTTAGACAGTTAGAGTAAAACCAAAATATTCGTAACTCTTTAACAAAAAAAATTTAAGTGAACAATTTAGTGCACATACTGCATAATTGTGCTCTTTTACCGAATTTATAACTGAATATGACCAAGACCATGAAAATTGACGATGGAATAACGGAGAAATTAACATTGGTCGTTGTTATTGTAGTAATATTCAGAACTAAACATACTAAACTGTTTCGACTTCCGTGATGACTTGAAATCACAGAAGATTTTACCACATTCTGCTGTTATGAATCCTGCAGCAAACCTTGTACAGTGGGATTTGGACTCGATTCGACGATTGTAAAGCGACGCTGAAAACTAATGAATTTGAAATCGTTATGGAATTTCTGTTAAAATTTAATTATTAACCCAATCAACAATTACAGACACTGTATGTGAGATATTTTCATCAATTTTGCATTCTTATCACTAGGGTTCGGATGTTTTTGACTAGACTTCGGATTTTAGGTAAAAACCTATTTTAATCCTTAAGTGACATATGGACGAAAACTATATGCATGTTTCATAAGTGACTATGCCTAAAACTGATACTTTTATAGGACCTAAAACAGCATATTTTTACATTAGAGCCTAATATTGCCTTTTTTGGCTTGTTTTTCCTCTAAAGTTCAAAGTAAGTAATTTTTTATTATAAATTCTAGAACCTATTTTCCAATTTTTAGAGCCTATTTTAGGTACCTAAAACAGCATTTTTAGCGACCTGAAAGTCCGAAGTCTATTTATGACATGTCATACTTTTATCTTGACCTCCATTCTCGTCGCAAACACAAATTAAATATGAATTGCACATATATAACAAGCTTCCAAGCATCATTAAATTATAATGTACTAGCTTAAAAGACCCGGGTTTTGTATTTTGTAATTGGAAATTACCTTATGAAGGATTTTCAATTTTAAATTCTAGGTCCTTATATAGGCATTTATAATTTGAAATAGGAAGAACGACTTATTACACTCAAACTATTCCCTCAGAAAACGCTTGATATAGTTTTTTATGGCTCATAGAGGATCTAGAATTTTGCATCCCATCGCTTGTACAGTGCACAGCAACCCTGGTAGAGGTTTAAATAAGAAGAAACAGAAATTCCTGTAACATAAAATTGTAATATCGAGGCGGGAAATTTCCCACTCTTATGTTACCATAAAGCCGTTTTGGAGATGAAATTAAACAGAAAGCATTATCACTTTCATACTTTTCTCTCCAAAAACCTGCGGTATAATATAATAATATACACATTACCATACCTTGTTTTGTTTTCTCTATGTCCAGGGTAGAGAAAGTTATGTGATTCCATTATTTTAGTGGATTTAATTCTGTGATATATATTTATAACATGAATTATTTTGATAACTTCTCTTATTTGTCAAAAGTGCATTTCAATTGTTTCTTCCAAGCCCATCATATACCATTTGGCAACAATATATTCTGTGATTTGGAATTGATAATTCTATGTAAAAAGGGATTAAGTATTTTCAAAAACATTTAATTTTTGGCATTTAGAATCAGAATTTTTCAAAATCCTTTCTTAGTGAGCCCCTACATTATGGAACGAAGGTACTGTCAAAATTCCAAGTCTCTACCTGTTATAGTTTAGGCTGTACGTTGATTCCTGTCATTCATTCAGTCAATCAGTCAGTCAGTCATTCATTCAGTCAGTCAGGACAAAGCCTTTTATATATATATAGAGAAGAGAAGAGATTCAAAGAAAAAGCTAACCTTTCAAAACATCTGTCAAGAAATTTTTAATAATTCACACCTTCTACAATTTGGAGGAATATTTCCAGCTTGGATAAATTTGGCAGCTTGCAGTTTCTGTATATTATGGATACAACATGCATGTATTTTTTGATCTGACGTGTTCTATATCCTTGAGCCTCGCTCAACACAGGATCTACAGAACGAGATATCAACATCTATATCTACATTTGTTATCCTAATCGGCCGGTTTTGATTTTGTTTATAAAGTCATATTTTGGTCATTTTCATGGTCTTGGATACATTTCGGACATATTTGTAATTTAATGTCATATTTCAGTTAAAAATTCACAATTATGCAGTATGTGCACTTAAGTGCCGGCTTGAATTTTTTTCCGAAAAAGTCACGAATATAAGGCTATTGGTTTTACTGTAACTGTGATAATTTGATTGAATTAAAGTGATGCGATAATTTAGTGTTATTAAACGTTTTATTCATTTTTAGAAAATACGTTCCCTTATAAGATCATATTTAGGATTTTTGGGTCATATTTAATCATTTTTAATACCATATTTTGCACTTTTTACGTTATAAACATCCGAACCCTAATTTCGAGTTAGCATGCCCCTGATGGGGTGGATTCTATGGCTGTCCTTTCTCCCAAGAGAGATCCTTGCAGACTTTCCAAGGTCAGGGGGTGACCGGAAGAATAAGGTCATTTGAAAATGCTGCCCCCATCGGGAACTGAACTCACACGTGTGCGGCAGTAAAACATAATGAGCTATTGTTATCTAACGAGCCTTGTCGCTTGTAGGAGCTATAATCTCCAGCTCTGGGGAATTGACTCAAGTCTGTTTGAAGATATTCAGAATGCTTATTTTATTCATATCTATTACCTTGAAGCGAAGGCGACTGGAATATCATTCCTATTTGCAAACTTCTGGCAGATTTTCTGACTCGCATAGCGCAATATTCATTCATAGACTTCGGACTTTTAGGTCGCTAAAAGTGCTGTTTTAGGTACCTAAAATAGGCTCTAAAAATTGGAAAATAGGTTTTAAATACCGTAAAATAGTCTCTTATAAAATCGTTAAGTTGCCAATTTTCTGAAATATCTCAATTCCAATGCAGAATATTATATGTATTGAAGTCACCATTAATCATGAAAAACATAGATATAGGCCTATGGTACACAGAATTATATAGACCTATTACTAGGGTCTGTATTGCTACCATAACAGTGAAAACCTAATCCCTGCGCGCCCAGAAGCTATGCTTATCATACTAGCATATTCAACCCCTTGTATCCTTCAGTGATTCAGAGTAAAACTTTTTTGTTTGTTTGTTTTTTTTTTTTTTTTTTTTTTTTTTTTTTTTTTTTTTTTTTTTTTTTTTTTTTTTTTTTTTTTTTTTTTTTTTTACTGGATGTGGGAGTCGGGAGAAAAACCCTACATTTTCTTGGGAATTCCAAGGAATTTTTCTACTGAAGACGAAACATTCCTTACTATTTAACCAGGTCACAAATGTGTCAAGTACTGCACGTTCCGAGCTAAAAATTTAGTACGAATTGAAAATAAATGCTAGAATTTATAAAAAAAAATAACTTATTTTGAACTTGAGAGGAAAAACAAGCAAAAAGGCAATATTAAGGCTCTAACGTAAAAATAGGCTGTTTTAGGTCCTATAAAAGTATCAGTTTTAGGCATAGTTACTTATGAAACATGCATATACAAGTTTTCGTCCACATATCACTTATGGATTAAAATAAGTTTTTACCTAAAATCCGAAGTGTATTCATTAAATAGTGATATATGCTTTATTTGGGTACCTTCAAACATTGTTCCTTTATATCAGGGATTCTCAACCAGGGGAACGCGAGGCTGGGGGGGGGGGATCTTGCAACAATTGAAGGGCCTAGTTCCCTAAGGGCGTAAGGCACGAATCTTTAATTTTGAGTTTTTAACTTATGCCTTCTCCTCATATCTCTTAAATACTCAGTGAACTATTTGTACTTGTGCCTTATACCTCTGCTCAGTTATAAGAAAAGACCTGTGAGACTGCACTTTCATTCTACTTCATAACAGTTCCATGCAGGCGTAAGGCACACTTCCTATCTGTTATTGAGGTGTGTTTACCAACTGTTTTTATTTTACCATCCAAACAAATGTTTATAAAAACTGTACTTTCATTTATGAAGTTTTCCTTCATTCAAAATAAGTTAGATTGTTTTGCTTATCATCTATTGTATTAATGACTATACTGGTATTCATTGGCAGATATGCAATTGTCACTGTATAATACAGGTTTTTACTAAAATAAAGTAAAACAAATAATATGATACGAAGTAGAAAGATTTTGCTACTGTAAAAGTACTTCAGTTTTTATTTAACATGTTTAAGTACTTCTAGTTCTAAAAAATCCCAATGCACTACCTTGTAAATTTGCAGAACACTAATTTAGCCTGTCCTTTAAAAATACATGTTATAAAATTAAACTTTAAACCACCTACTTGTGAGTGGTAACATCGTTTAAAAACATCAAGATTTCTCAAAACTATGTCCTTGTGCCTTACGCCCTTATGGAACCAGACCCTTCAATTTGAAATTCATATTTTGATTTAGTGTTGTTGCCTTGTGTGTTGACAATAACTTTTAATCGGTTAACTTTAACCAAACAAATACACAGACACAAATAACAGAACAGCGTGAATTTACATTTTATAGATTGCAAAAATATTTTCCCCACCATATTAAATAGACATATCTTGTCCTCAACACGTTTATAATAATTTGGAAATCCAAATACGAGGTACGAGTGATCTGCGTTGTGCTCTGTCAAACGCGCGATAACTCAAATACGCTATATCGGATTTTAATGAAACTTGGTACATTCATTTATAACGTCCATGGCACGAAGCCTATTTATTGTGGACAAAATCGGTTGACCAGTACCAGAGTAGGCTAACAACTAATTAAAGGTCACATTTTTTTTATCATTTCTATACTACAATGCCGCTTTTCTTTTTTTTTTATCATTGAGGGCTTTGATGCAATGCAGTCAAATGTTTGTTTACTTCGTTGATCTAGTTGAAATTCAGTACATCATGAATACTGTTATATACAGAAGGTACATTTCCTTGAAATAATTAGCCGAGTTATTTTCCACTGAATTTTGTAAAATGTTCACATAGGCATATTTTAAAAATTTCAAGTTGCAATACATTTTAGATTTGACAAATAACACTATTCTTTCACACATGCTTATCAAAGTAGACCGTCTAACTGACGGAGTTGGCCAAATGGTAACGTCTTGGACTCGTATTCTGGAGGTCTCTGGATCAAATCCAGGAGCCGTCCGATTTAACATGCATTTTTTAGATTTAATTTTTATTTTTATGCGAGTACGCGATTGTCAAGATATCACAAATCTTAGTTCTGCTGACGCTGGTCGATTTCAATCTGATTTTTTGCATATCATAATTGCATTTATAATTGTTTCAACAAAGCATACTGGCACTTTGTTACATCAGTTTACCTCATTTTATTTATTTTGTTTTTAACCAAATTTCTAGATCTTTCGATTTACAGAAATCAACCAGGACATTGTAAGAATAAATTTAATTTAAATTTAATTTCTCTGGTATTCTATTCATGCAAGACTTTTTAATTCTATTCATGCAAGACTTTCCATAACTTTGGTATGCTTATCCTTAAATGTGTAACCTAGCGTATGGGATACTAGAGTTTGTCAAACTAACTTGCATCTAACTTACACAGAATAGATTGCAAAAAAATAAATTATGTGCCTAGTCATGTTGTTAATTGTTTTCTGTGTAGTCCGACTTGGGTTTATAAGTTGCGTGAGAAATTGAGTCTCGTGCATTTAGGCCTAAGGGTAATAAGTGAATCCTCTAGATTCAAAACCCCCTAAATGCCATTGAAAAATAGAGGTGTTTTTTAAGTTTAAAGCAGTGGGATAGAGGGGTTTCTGAACTAACTCTGATTTTCAACATGGCATTATATAGTACTTTAGGGGGTTCTGAACCTCACATATAAATAAACCAATTTAAGCCATCCATACAAATCTGGTGATGTACAAAAGTAAGAAAATATAATTTGGCGTTTAGGGGATTTTGAATCTAGAGGATTCAAGTCAGAAGTGGTCATTAGTCTCGTTGATATTTTAGAAACATTTAATTAATTATAAATTACTAGCTTAAAAGGCCCGGCGTCTCCCGGGTTTTGTATTTTGTAATATGAAATCAACTTATGGAGGACTTTCGATGTTGAAACTCTAGGTCCTTATATAATATGTATGTGGAATTAGAAATGAGGAAGAACGACATATGACATTCAGACTATTCCCTCAGAAAACGCTAGATATAGCTTTTTATGGCTCATAGATGATGTCGAATGTTGCATTCCATTACTTCTACACACCATGCCTGGGAGGAGTGCAAATAAGAAGAAAAAGAAATTCCTGTTACATAAGATTGTATTGTCTTGACATAAAATTGTATTTGTCACTCTCATATTACCATACAACCATTTCGGGGCTGAAGTTAAAAATAAATTCAATATCACTTTCATACTTTCCTTCCCAAAAACCTGGGACTTAATATACAGCGCGCGTAGGACTGAAATTGTTCCATCCCATTTTATATTCTTTTAGATGTTTAGGGCCTCTGATAAACATCTCTAGGCCTATTTCTCAACTAATACAAAGCCTACAGCCAGCAGCGTCGCCAGGAATTTTGTTAAGGGGGGGCAAAATCAATCTCGGGCCTCAATTTCAAATGATTAGGCTAAACACATTAATATTCACTTAGTTAACCGGATCGTTATTTTGAACCCAAGCTGAATTCGACGAGGCTACAAAGTTTTTTAAGTTAACAGAATACGTTCTTTTGAGCAATGACCTTGGTGAGATATTATTATAAATACATATTATAGTTATAATTAGTTAATACTTGCTAAACTCATTATAAAGTGATTCTATTTTTTATTCTCCATGCTACAACTGTACGTTGACAAAGAGTACCACAAATAAATGAATCCATAAGGTAATCAAAGGGGGGGCCCCCTTGCCCCCTCTTGCCCCCCCCATGCCGACGCCCATGCCTACAGCTATGAGTGACGTATAGGTGGATTGGATTTGTTACCGACTTCCGATATAGCATACTCACTGGCACACACTTTGTCCCTGCAATACGACCGCCTTTTCTACATCAAAATGTGAAGTGAGAAAATATTTTCCACGTCGAGGGTAGAGAAATTTATGTGACTGCTTTATTTTACTGGATTTTATTCTTCAAGAATTATTTTCACAAATGTAGCCTATTAATTACATCGATAGTATCAGAATTTGTTAAAGCCCAGTATGTTATAATCAGGGCCCGGATTCTAATGACATGTCATCTTTTTACTGATGCTGCATAGACATTGCCAACTTGTGGATAAATCCCAATCATGGCCTCTAGATTATAGAAATGCATTCTTATTAGGACATTTATTGTCATTTTATGCAAATGTTATGTTTTTAGGGCATTTATTTCAATTTTAGGTCATTATTTTGTCATTTTCGTGTCATTTGCTTCCTTATTTAGTCATTTTCATGTATTTACATTGAGTATATTAACTTTTTTTTTCGTCGCTAGTGGTGGTGTCTTTGAAGTGTTGTCTGTTTAATGCAAGAAGGAAAAATTCGGCGTTAAAGTGTTGACATGTCTCAGTCGGAAGTGAGAATCAAAGAAACGCCAAAATTTTGTATTATATTACTATTGTTATTAGATTGACTTGGCACCTGCTTGGATTTGAGAGTGCAAACTACTGTTTACCCCCATTAAACAACAATATTATCCGGCAGACCACAAAAGGATGTGCCGAATTTTGACTCACCAGTGCCCCAGTGCCAGTATAAATTTCCGTGAGAAAAGAACATTCACAACATTACAGTTGTTAACAGTTTTTAAAATTATGTAAAAACTAGTCTATAACTTTGTGTGTACAATAATCATTTTTTATAAATAAAATATCAGTTTTAAGGTCATTTTTTATAAGTTTTAAGTCATTTTCTTTAAAATTCAGGGTCATTTTATAGGTCATTTTTCAAACAATTTTAGGTCATCAGAATCCGGGCCCTGGTTATAATATAATTTCCAAAGCCCTATGTGAACATCGTGAACAATACTTTCGTTATGTAAACAGTTGACAGCAGAATTCTCTAACTGTGCCTCATTTCACATTTTTAACTTTTCCCGTGGATTTTCCAAAAAAATTTCTTTCATCCAAGCCTTGTCCTGACAATTACGAACACAACAAAAAAGAAATCAGCCAAATCGATCCGTTCTCAAGTGATGCTCCGTCATACATTTTGGGAATTCATTTTTATTAATATAGTAAAAGTAGATAGTGTTAATTATTTGAAATATCTGTAAATGCTCAAAAAGTATCATTATAGTGCAAAATTTACAAAATATGATATGAACCTTCAAAATGTATTTAATATGCACACAGACATGCCAAATATGACCTAAATATGCATATTCATACTAAATATGCTACAATAGTCGAAAATTTCCTAAATATGCAGTTATATGCACTATAAAAGCCGTTCCATTTTCACCAGGATGCTTGGAATCGGGTTTAAATTATTCGGAAACCTGAAATAATGTAAAGGGGAAAAATATGAAATGACATAGAAATCCGCCCCCTACTCATTACAAATTAAATTCGTTCCACCAATTTCAAAAACTCATATACAATCATAAAACGAGAAAACTCATTATCCCTATGCGGTTTCGTAAACTACAATAGTGGTATGATGCCATGGAAAACCAGTCGTTCAGAAAAACCGTAAGTTGATTGTACAATCTGTCGAGGAGGCAAAACGGCAATTTGTTTGAGAATGACCCATTTACCAGATAGGCTTTTTCAGGGAATTTGATAGAAAAACAAACAAACCTGATGTCCTATGCCCGGTTTCTACAAACTAGTGAATTACCTATGGGTAAATTATCCATGGACAAATTAGTTCCATTTAACCTACAATGATAGGATGTTTGAGAATTAAAAAAAAAAAAAAAAAAAAAAAAAAAAAAAAAAAAAAAAAAAAAAAAAATCCTAGCCAGGAAGTTCATTTGAATCTTTGTCACAGGAAACCGTGATAAGGAGTGTTACCCGGTCTAGTGCTCCCCAACGAAGAATTATGGGGTGGGGAGGGGGGTTTGTAGAGAAGATGAAGTATTGCGTCATCTTTTCCCCCCCTACGACCAATTTCCGATCAGAATCGAGAAGGGAGGACAGCAAGAAAAGTTAAATATGTTTGAGGAAAATTGTTTTGAGTATCACTCCTTACTTAAATTGCTGTGTCACGTCTTTTGTAAACTATTTTCATTCGTCTCCAGCATTTCAAGACAAAGGTATTTCTACCTTACAGCAGCTCAGTCCATTTCTACTTTTAAAAAACCTGAAAACATGTTGAAATAGGACGTGAACAATGGTAACACTCATTACAAATTCAGTACGTTCCACCAATTTCAAAATCTTATATATAATCACAAAACGAGAAAACTCATGATTTCTATGCGGTTTCGTAAACTACAGTACAATAGTTTACAATAGTCGTTCAGAAAAACCGAAGTTGATTGTACAATCTGTCGAGGAGGCAAAACGGCAATTTGTTTGAGAATGACCCATTTACCAGATAGGCTTTTGCAGTAAATTTGATAGAAAAACAAACAAACCTGATATCCTAATGAGCAGGGCCCGGATTCTGATGGCATAAAATTGTTTGAAAAATGACCTATAAAATGACCCTAAATTTAAAAGGAAATGACTTAATAATTACAAAAAAAGATTTAAAAACTGATATTTTATGTATAAAAATTATTATTGTACACACAAAGTTATAGACTAGTTTCTACATAATTGTAAAAACTGTAAATAACTGTAATGTTGTGAATGTTCTTTTCTCACGGAAATGTATACTGGCACATTACCAGTGTAAATTTCTTAAAAATCCTGGAGTCAATGAATAATGGCGGGCGCACTAGTGAGTCAAAATTCGGCATTTCCTTTTGTGGTCTGCCGGATTATATTGTTGTGTTTGCACTCTCAAATCCAAGCAGGTGGCAGACTCTGGTGCCAAGTAAATCTGATAACAATAGCAATATAATACAAAATTTTGGCGTTTCTTGATTCTCATTTCCGATTGGGACATGACAACACTTTAATGCCGAAGCATTAAACAAACAACATTTGAAAGACAGCACCGCTAGCGGCGAAAAAAGTTAATAGACTCAATGTAATTACATGAAAATGACTTAATAAGGAAGCAAATGACACGAAAATGACAAAGTAATGACCTAAAATTGAAATAAATGCCCTAAAAATATAAAATTGCATAAAATGACCTAATAGAAATGCATTTCTATAATCTAGAGGCCATGATTACGATTTATCTACAAGTTGGCAATATCTGTGCAGAATCAATAAAAAGATATCATTAGAATAGGGGCTCTGCTAATGAGTTAAAGCAGAAATTTGCATAAATATCTACAGCCTTCCTTGTTCCAGATAAAATATATTGTGTGTTACATATGGGGGAGGGGGGGAATTGACCCCACGCTTTGTCGGCTTACACACCTGGACGAAGAACAAAGCTCATTGTCTTAACTGGTTTGACATATTTAGATTTCTCTTCTATACTAAAACGGTAACATTGTAACTTCCAGGTGGTGAATGCAAGGAAGAGAAAGTTGTGGCATTCACTCGTCATACTTTCCATTGAACAGGACTTATGAATGAGAATCATCCAGCATTAATTTCCCTCCGCTCAGGTCATTTTATTCGCTCCACAAACATCTGTCATGATGATATGCAAAAAAAAAAAAAAAGATGTAGGGTAGGTCATGGCCGCGTGTAACACAGTTCCTGACCATAAAGCGAGAAATAAACTTTGTTCTTTATTTAAAAAAGTTATCTAGCACTTTACTGCACTGTAGAGAGAGGGAATAATAAATATTTATAAACTGGGACAAATCATTTACACTGTTTGCAGATGATACTGATATGAGTAACACAACATAATACGAAGAGTTGATTGGTGCATTCATTGCTTGTTGTTATACCCACAGATGATCTATTTTAGTCATGGCTGTCTACTTGATTAAAAATAAAAGATTAATCAGAGCATAGCGTTACTATAGCAACAGATATGAAAAGCACTTCAGCTATGAATACAGCCAAACTTCGACCTAAGACGTTTTTATACTCGAACTTCGATACATGGGTTTCACTACCGGATATGTGTCCAGCTAGGATATCACAAGCGTCCAAAGATGTGATTTTATTTCAGTCATGGCCGATGGCCCTCTACTTAAATAAAATTATAACAGGCCATGTTTAAGTAAAAGAGAATGTATAAAGCATTTATTGTTACTATAGCAACAGATAATGATTGTGATGTGAGTGTATTTTAGTCATGGCCCTCTACTTAAATCAAAATTATAAGAGGCCATGCTTACGTAAAAGAAGTTGATTAGAGCATGCATTGTTTATTGTTACTATAGCAACTGATAATGATTGTGATAGGAGTGTATTTTAGTCATGGCCCTCTTCTTAAATCAAAATTATAAGAGGCCATGCTTACGTAAAAGAGATTGATTTGAGCATGCATTATTTGTTGTTACTATAGCAACAGATTATGGAGCAATGAGACTTGCATAATTTTATAACGGGACTTTTTCCCCGAATGGGAACCTACTGAAATATTCCAAATTTAAAATCGCTCAGTACAATTTTTCTTTTGCCTTGTTACCAATTCACAATATTCGTAAAACCCTAAACATATGGTTGAGGTATAGAATGCTTCTTATTAAACACATGGATTTGCATATAATTATCAGGTCGTGTGTTGACCATCAAATTCTACTTCCGCACATTTGATTATGTACACTAATTTATTCCTTTCCTTCTCCATGCATGTTCTTCGTTATAAACTCAAGAAGGATAATGCTAAACATTTTGCTGATATATTTGTTTGTTTGTTTGTTTGTGTATCTTCTTCCTCGTTTCCATCTACGTAAAGCATTCATTTGCAATTACAAGCGTGCGTCGGGATGCAAAAGGAATGAACATATGTTCAAATCAATTCTGAAGGGCATGCAAGCATTGAATTTGCTATATGGAGGCATCGAAGGGAAAACAGAAAACTAGCACTATATATGGCACGGCGATTTCAAAGAAAACAACTCCCACCCTGGTCAATTTCCTGTTTCGGGGGGGAAATATATTCGTACGCTCCAGTGTATTGAACTCGTCACTTCCTTCCTGTGTGTGGTACATAGAGGTCAGCACCGGAGAAAGTTCTACAACTCAGTCGCGTCGCAGACTTCAGTTGTCTATTTTTACCGCGCATGTGCGTAGAGAAGGAGAAGAGGTTTGTGTGTATGTGTGGAGAAGTTTCACCGCGAAATTAAGTCATTAAGTCACTTGTATGATCTGTCAACCGTGTGAACGATTTCACTGTCGCTTTTATGTGTAATAGATTTTGTGTGTGTGATTTTTATCTTGCTTTTGAAAAGTGCGGTTAAATACGTTTAAAATAGTCCAGTTTTGAAGTGGCGTATATGTCAGTTGATAATTTTAATATTTCGAATAATAAATTTACTGTGATTACTGTTTACCTCGAGTAAGAGGTAAGTTTCTTCAAAAACTACTTGACCCATTATTGTTCCAGGTTAAAGTGACTGATTTACTTAGTTCGTGATTCAAGCTGCCCAACTTTTTGCGATACGTGAGAATATATTAGGATAGGAATTCACTATAAATGAAAATAACTGAAGAATTTTTCTTTTATTTAATTTGAAGCTTCAGTTGTCTGTAGTGCACGTAATATAATATTATTTTTCTTCTCCGTTTCACCCCACTTTGGGGTACGTTGAATCAATCACTTGTTAGTGTTTTAATTTTAGCTCAGTATTGCTTCATTCTTTCTGATATTGCTTTTCTTTCGTCTTCACTGATCTGGATAATTCGTTTGGTTTTGATTTTGACTTGGAACCTCTCTTTATTTTTTTTTCTTCCAGTTTTATCTATGAGCATTTTTTCTGTGATTTTGAGCTATTTTAAGCCCTTCTCTGCTTCCTTAAACCAGTTTGGTTTGGTACTTTAGTTGCTGAAATATTCAAAGATTTTTTTGGTCAGTCTATTTGGGCGCATTCTGAGGATATGTCCATAAAAATCAATTCTTCTTTTCCTCATTGTGTCTGAGAGTTTTTCAATCTTTTGGTAGAGTGTTTCGTTTCTGATGTGGATTAGTTTGTTGTTATGGAACTTAGGGCCTAGGATTTTCCTTAATATCTTTCTTTCTTTGATCTCCAGTCTTTCAATTGGGCCATGATTGGTGATGGATAGTGTTTCGGCTGCGTATAGGGCTTCTGGTTTGATTACCGTGTTACAGTGTCTTATCTTTGCATTCCATGAGAGGGACTTTTTGTTACATGTGTTTTTGGTTAGTTGGAAGGCCAGTTCAGTTTTATTTCTTCTAGATCCTATTGCCTTTTTCTCTTATTATTTTTATTTTTTAAAATATTTTTCTGTTGAATTATACTTAACTAGCATGTGCCCGCGGCTTCGCCCGCGATAATTATTTCAAAAATTAAAAATTAAGAGCATAATAGTTAAATCATTATATTTATTAACACCTAAATCACGTGGACTACATACCACGATTAGATAGTATCGCCTGGTAAAAGCTACCTCAGATTCGAGTTCCTTGGTCCAGAAAACCCATGTATAGTGAGTTTCGTCCAAATAAAACACTGTTTGACCATATTAGGGCTTACAACATTCAAGCGATCGCGAAAGTTTAATTTCCAAGGTATGACAAAAATAGACAAAGCCAACTGTAATTGTCAAACTTCCATTTAATTTAATTCCAAACCCATCTGAAACCCACTGGCAACAATATGTTTTAATGTCAAATGTGATTCGGATTCGATAATTCTGTGTAAGAAGGGATTAAGTATTCTCAAAAACATTTGATTTTTGGCATTTAAAATCAGAATTTTTCAAAATCCTTTCTTAGTGAGGATCTACATTATGAAACGAAGGTACTATCAAAATTCCAAGTCTCTACCTGTTATAGTTTAGGCTCTACGTTGATTCCTGTCAGTCAGGACAAAGCCTTTTATATATAGAGAGATTTTCTTCACCGCACTTTATGTCCACATTTCAAGCACAAAAATTGTAGAATCTTATCCATTTTGAACATTTGAAAGTATTCTGAAAATGGTTGCTTCACAATAAAAGCAAAATATAAAACCAAATTTTATGCTACGACATTTTGCCATTTTGGGGATGTAGCACGAAGATGGCGAAGACTTTCTCTTACTTTTACTACCACTTTGAATAAAGAAAGTGTAATTTTTTCGATTTTTTTCAGAAACTGCTTTATCGATTTTGTTAAAATCTTGCGTAAAGTACCCAAGAGAGAAAAGGAGAGCAATAGAACACAAGCGCCGAAAAGTTGTTGGGACCGGAGTATGGCCTATGGTCGAGGGCTCCGGGGGCGGTGGAGGGCCAAAAAGAAATTGTTAAAATCTTGTACACAAGGCCTTTTTTTCTAAGAGGCTAAAACTTTTGGCAAAGTCGCAATGTACGGTGGCCCACCTCGCGATATGCGCAGGTTTCCACAGACGGGTGATGTGTTTTGTTTTCCAGGGAGACAGGTTAACCAACATGACGCTTCTTGTACATTACTTATCAGTTATCAAAAATTCTACATTAGTGGCAGGTTCTGTTAGGTTAAGAACAGTCATATTAATTTAGTAGGGCATTCTGAATTCTCCCGAAATTACTAATTAGTGACAGGTTCTGTTAGGTTAGGAACAGTCGTATTAATTTAGTAAGGCGTTCTGATTTCTCCCGTTTCGTAAATGTGCCATGTTGTATGTCCCGCGAGGTTCGTTGTATTGGTGCACCTGCTTCCCAGAATTCTACGTGGTCTGCTCAGACCTGTAACGTCCAATCACGAGTTTCTATATAAAAATATGGCGTCATTCACGGCACTTTTCGCTAGATCGTGTTATAAAAGAAAGTGTAACGTTTAGGGCGGGCGGGAGGTTTGGACACAAACATTCGTCGAGGCAACATCAGCTCTCCAGAGAACAATCTATAACAAAATACGTGTGATATTAGGTGTTTTATGACAAGAACATTGGTTTTGAAAGTGGGCCACCGTACAATGCGACATTACCAAACTTTTATTTGAAACTTTTCGTGAAAATTACCTGAAGGGTGGTTGTAAGTCAGCCATTCTTTTGCACAAACTCAGTCTTGCCTAGTGAACAATCAAGTTTTGCATGGGGCTGAAAAAAAACTGAATACGCGCTTTTTGCAATATGACCTAAGAGAATTATTTGTAGTGAGAAAGTTGTATTGCCCATGCTTTATGGTAGAGAATGTTATGTATGTATGAATGACAACATATTTATATAGTTAAGTTGAGTTATCTTCCGGAGATACGAACCAAGGCGAAAACTGTCTCTCACTTTTACTGTCACTTCCATAAATAATTTTTCACCTGATTTAAAAAAAAAAAAAAAACTGCTTTAACGATTTTGTTTAAAATTTGAACAAGTAGGCCTACTAAGTACTTACTTAATGGCAATAGACAATTCCTCAGGAAGATAAAGGAATATTAACTATTTTACGGAACCCGAAGGTTCATTGCCGCGCTTACCTGAGCCCGCCATTCAACCCTATTCTGTGCTAACTCTATCCAATCATCCCTCGCAAATCCTACTTCCCTTAGATCCATCCTAATATTGTACTCCAGATGGTCTTTTTTCTCTTCGGGTCTTTCGGCGGGGAAACTGTTGGAGTGATGAAGGAACATAAATTGTAAATAATAATAATAATAATAATAATAATAATACCGGTAGTAATGCTTTATATAGGTATAGGAATATATGAAATCGAATACATGTGCAAACATTCCCGGTATTTAAAACGCTATTAATACTTGAGAATTCGTGTGTCGTTTAAACAATCATTATAAATTTAATTTTTAAAACATAGTTTACCCAGAACAAAATGTCAAGCTGATGTGATGCAGTCACATGACTTTCTCTACCCTAGATATAGAGAATACCATTTTCTCACTTCACATTTGGATGTAGAATAAGAGTTCGTATTGCAGGGACAGTTGTTTCAGTCTGAGTGTGTGCCAACGAGTAATTACGCCATATCAGAAGTCGGTAAAAATTGCTATTCACTGATACGTTATTCATAGCTGTAGGTTTTGTATTTTTTTGCACGACTTAACTAATTAGTGGTACTTACGAATATTGTTGCCGTGGATCGTAAGTTGACATTCCCGCACGCAATCTTGTTGCTATGGAAACAAAACAAATTTCCGTGCGATAAGAGTTTCCGTGCGGTAAGAATTTACTTACGGCACCCATCATAATACAAGCCTTCATGGACAAGGCCCCCCAGGACAAATATTCGGTTCCCATAACAAACACATGCGAATCACTTTCTGAAATATAACATCCATCTTCAATAGTGTATATACATAATATTTTCAGCTAATATCTCAATTAATATAAATAAATTGATATAAACAATCATCGTGCAAAAAATAGCATGCAATACTCGTGCCGTAAGTGCATAACGAATCTCGGAAATTGAAAAAACTCTTTCCTCGATCCGTATGCACAGATTACGGCACTTGATGTTTACGACATTAAACTTTATTATTATTATTATTATTATTATTATTATTATTATTATTATTATTATTATTATTATTATTGTATCGCAATATACTACTAGTTGAGATATATGGATTTTTATCATAGCCCTAAGCATGTAGAAGGAGACAAAATCGGATGGAACATTTCTGTAAAAACGATGTCAGTGTTAATAAAATATGCTTTAATTATTTTTTGTTAAGTAAGTAATTTAAACTAAACGTCTAGCAGTTGAGTAAATAATCGTGGGCGAAACTGCGGGCACCTGTTAGTATTTCTTTAAAACAATATTTTAACTAATATTATGAGTTATAATGTTATTAGAAAGTTCTTCGAAACAGGGCCCTGTCTGCATAGATTTCTAACACAAACATTTGCACCTGAGAACTAGTCTGGAAGGAAAAGGAAGCGCTTTGTTTTGTTTGTGACCCCCCCCCCCCTTGCACCCAGGATTGCGTGACGCACGAAACAAGTGCCTTGGATCCAACCCCACGGACTATAATGACCAGTGTTCATATCCCGCCATGCGTAACCACGAAACCTGTATTACCCGGCCAGGAAACAGGATAACGGTATAATGAGGGGAGCAGGAGCAATTAGAAGGTATGACTGAGTTTAATTATGTACAGAAACTAAAGGAGCCATTGACCATAAAGCCCTTCTCGTTACGGACTGGAACACACATGTAGAGAGAGAGGTGGGAAGTTGACTGTCATATGTCATGCTGATTCACTCTAACGCTGTCAACGCTCACGAAAATAGACTTTACTGTTTCCTAAAAATAACCATGTATATGATTCCATTTCCAGTAAAGGATGGCTGAAGTGATACAATTTGTTTCTGAGACATTACTTACTTCACTTACTTACTCAATGGCAATAGACAATTCCTAAGCAAGCTAAAGGAATATTATCTATTTTATAGAACCCGAAGGTTCATTGCCGCGCTTACCTGAGCCCGCCATTCAACCCCATTCTGTGCTAACTCCATCCAATCATCCCTTGCAAATCCTACTTCCCTTAAATCTATCCTAATATTGTACTCCCACCTACGTCTAGGTCTTCCAAGTGGTCTTTTCCCTTCGGGTCTCCCAGTCAATATTTTTGAGATATGTCTTTCCTCCCCCATGCGCACAACATGTCCAGCCCACTTCATCCTCCGTGATTTAATTACCCTTACTACATTCGGAGGAGCGTACAGGCCATGAAGCTCGTCGTTATGCAATTTTCTCCAGTCCCCATTTTCATCCCTCTGTTCACTGTTGTAACTTTTAATAATGTAGCATGAAACACGCTGGCCAATCACAAAAAGCGGGACATTTTGTCAAAAACGGGACGAATGGACACCCTAGGCTAGGGTCAAGATGCCTAATATGTAGGGGCCGTATTTTTTGGTAACAACGATAAGCGCGAAATTTTATAAAACAACCTCCCTTAGCTATATTTAGCTTTTGTATTCTTAAAATACCAATATGAACCAAATTAAATCCACGAAATATCGCGAAATTTACTCGATTCCGCGAAATGTGCCTATAAGCGCGAAATATGCCCCTTCTGTCCGAAAAGTGAGAAATGAGCACGAAAATGTGCCTTAAAATCAAAATATTGTGTTCTTGTGTACTGTATTTTTTATTTCTTAGCAGCATGCTTTTTTTCTGCTGTTTCTGTGGCTGTCCAAGATTTGCCGATATATCGATACTTGTGATCGATTACAAAGATTGCAGAATTTACGCAAAGATTGTCTGTGACCTGGTTTGTACTGTTGAGTACTCTCCTTTCCTGCTATCTCTTTGCCAAGTTAGCGATGCCTATGATCGATTACAGCAGAAGAGTGTAGATTGTTTGTTACTTGTATTCAACAGATTTCGTCTTTTATCCACAGTGGTATGGTTGGCACTTCTGTATGCAAATGGCTATCTGATGGTGTTTAGTAGAAATTACGATAGGCCTAATGTTTCTCGTAATTATATTTGAACATTAACTCTAATCATGCCTAAATCGAAAGTTACTTCAATTCATACAAGGACAGAAGAATATAGAAAATGGGGGGGGGGGTTAGTTCATGTAAATAAAGGTGCAAAGTTTATCATTGCGCAATGTTCCCAATGTAGTATAAAGTAATTTATTTCACGAAATACCCACCGAAATAGAAGGAGGTTAACACCGAAATCAGCCATTTTATTTCACCAATAAATCAGGGCCCTACTAATATGCAATAAATCCCCCTCGTTAAATATTCATAAATCAACCAACGAACTTATCTATAAAAATGGCTGAGGAATTCAATTTACATTAACATCCACGAACTTTAACTATGTTCTTCAGCAGACCTGTGGAAACTGTGCTGGATCTCATGTGGAACAGTCATGAGAGAGCTGTTCGTGTTGACATTTCCAAGCCATGTGTTTTTATCAGCCAGACGTCGCGTGTTAGTTTCAAATGACCTGCATCTTGTTTTAGTCAAGAGGACAGTGTCGTCGGCAGAATGTGCGAAAATCAGCTTGGTGCAAGCGATACATTTATTTTTGTGTGTTTACTTTGTCTATCTGGTCCGTAAGTTGTTTAAGTAGGCCTAGAGAGTTCTTAAATGGTATTTTAACGAAAATTACAGATATTTATGGTTCAATTACATTGATCACTTGTAAAATACGAAACGCTTACAACTCAAAATAACAAAAGTGAATTAATCATATTTAGAATTTGGTATATTAAATGGATCTACGTTTGCTTTATAGAGGAGATTTTCGTGAGAATTTCAGTAAAACGTGGAATAAATGTATGTATGTATGTTGTTTGTATGTATGTATGTATGTATGTATGTGTGTGTGTGTGTGTGTGTGTATATATATATATATATATATATATATATATATAATATGCGTCCATCTGCTAGCACCTTTATTTGGTACAGATAGGGGGGAAAGAAAGCGGTCCGACTCTTGTAGCTGAATTTAATATAATTTGTGTTAGTATTTTATAATAATTTTAATAATTAATTTATTCAGTTATAAAACAGTACGATTAGAAACCATATTCTCGGTTTAGAAATGGGTTAAGTCAATAGTCGACACTAGAACAAATTTCAGTACATCCCCTGCTATCCAGTGAATGCCGCTAGGCATGCGCAGTGGCTCATATCGGCAACTTAGATATTTTAGTCGGTCCGCTTTTTTTTTCCCCCCTACTTGTACATAAAACAATAAGTTACAAATTGTATTTGCATATAACTAGTTTTGTAGACTGTTTCTTCATTGGTTAAGTTAGTGTAACTTAGTTGAAAATTTAAATAATTTACTGAATGATGTAAACTTAGGAGAGCAATCAAATTTTCAAAATGCCCATACTTTAGGAATTTATCCTGTATTCTTTTTAAACTATCAATTTCCCCCCTTTTTTTCCCCTTTGGATTCCATTTAGTTGAGACATATTCTACGTTTGATCCTACAAATGAATTAAATAAAAGTAGAATTTCGTGTAGTATTTGCATCCTGAAATTAAGCGTTAGTTTTCAGACCCTTAAGGCTAGTTTAGACGATGACACCAGCTTTCGTATCTACTTTCATGAAAGAGATTTCGTGAAACTAATTACATCCATTTTCATTCAAACTAAAGGCTAGTTTACACGACGAAATTAGGTTTCGTAACTGAGTTTCGCAACTGTTTTTTACTTGAATGCGCAAGCGCAAGATGTACTGGCGACAATGAGTTACGACACTACGCAGTTTCGGCTGATTCCAACTTTTCACGAAACTATAATAGTAATGTTGATATTTTACGCTTATTTAGTTGATCGCGTTTCGTAAAATGAAATGGGGAAGTGAGGAAATTGTGAAATGCCTGTATTCATACGTGTTTCAAACGTTTATATGGGATTTTAACATCTTGAACTTCAGAAATAACATGAAATGTGCGGTTGCATTGGAAAGAAAATGTGTGTAATTAGTTTCACGAAATTACTTTCATGAAAGTGGTTACGAAACCTAGTGTCATCGTGTAAGGCTAGTTTACACGACGAAATTAGGTTTCGTAACTGAGTTTCGCAACTGTTTTTTACTTGAATGCACAAGCGCTAGATGTACTGGCGACAATGAATTACGACACTATGCAGTTTCGGCTGATTCCAACTTTTCACGAAACTATAATAGTAATTTTGATATTATACGCTTATTTAGCTTGTTCGCATTTCGTAAAATGAAATGGGGAAGTGAGAACATTGTGAAATGCCTGTATTCATACGTGTTTCAAACGTTTATATGGGATTTTAACATCTTGAACTTCAGAAATAACATGAAATGTGCGGTTGCATTGGAAAGAAAATGGGTGTAATTAGTTTCACGAAATCACTTTCATGAAAGTGGTTACGAAACCTAGTGTCATCGTGTAAACTAGCCTTAATTCCAATGCAACCGCACGTTTCATCTAATTTCCGAAGTTCAAGTAGCTGAAATCTCATAGGCCTATGCACATTTGAAACACGTATGAATCCAGGCATTTCAAAGTTTCCTCAATTCCCACTTCATTTTACAAAACGCGAAGAAGCTAGATAAGGGTATAATCTCAAAATTACTATTCTAGTTTCGTGAAAAGTTGGAATCAGCCGAAACTGCGTAGTGTCGTAAATCATTGTCGCCAGTATATCTAGAAAAAAAAAACAGTTGCGAAACTTAGTTACGAAACCTAATTTCGTCGTGTAAACTAGCCTTTAGTCCAAAAATGCTGCTCTCGGAAACGTCTGTGAAAATCGAAAAATCTTCTGAAGAATAAATTTTACGTTTGTTTGTAATCACATATACAGCTAATATACCATAGTTTATTTGCAATTATTTTCACTGCTCCCATAACATAAATTTATGTTTGCATTGTTTCAGATCAGAGGACAGTGTCGTCGGCAGAATGGGCGAGAAGCGAGGTATGAAGGCTCTGGAAGCCTGGTGCAAGAGAGTCACTGATGGCTACAAAGGTGTCCACGTAGAGAACATGACCACCTCGTGGAGGGACGGCCTCGCCTTCTGTGCAATCATCCACCACTTCCGGCCGGATCTCATGTGAGTGTTAAATTATTCACTGCATGCCCTGGTGGTTCTCTGCTAGGCAAGGGCGCCCATATGATATTTTCTAGGGGGGGCCAAATTTTTAGTTAATTTATTTTTTGTCCCTTTAACTTCTTGGGTTAGTTTGTAACATTACATTAATAATATAATAATGTAAGTGCAACAATGAAGTAGCCAGAAAATAATTTCGGGGAGGATTGGAAGTGGCAGGGGATTTGGAATACCCCCCAAGCAAGGGGGTCGTGGGTCCATTCCCAGAAAATTTTAAAATATTCAACTAATTAAAATCACTTTTTACGCTATTTTAGCACTGAAAAACTAGTTAGGAAATTTGTTTACGTGCCAATGTAAACAAATCGTTACCTAACTCGGGGGTCCACCCCTGGAAAATTTTTAAATAATGAACTAGTTCAAATCACATTTTACGTTATTTTAGCTCTGAAAAACAAGTTATTACATTTGTTTACCATACTTTAAGATATGCCAACTTAAACAAGAAATTGTTACCTAAGTCGGGGGTTACCCCTGGAAAATTTTTAAATACTGAACTAATGAAAATCACATTTCACTCTATTTTAGCTCTGAAAAACTAGGTAGGAAATTTGTTTACCATATTCTAAGATATGCCAACTTAAACAAGAAATTGTTACCTAAGTCGGGGGCTACCCCCGGAAAATTTTTAAATACTGAACTAATGAAAATCACATTTCACTCTATTTTAGCTCTGAAAAACTAGGTAGGAAATTTGTTTACCATACTCTAAGATATGCCAACTTAAACGAGAAATTGTTACCTAAGTCGGGGGTTCACCCCGGAAGATTTTTAAATACTGAACTAATGAAAATTACATTTTATGCTATTTTAGCCCTGAAAGCTAGTTAGGAAATTTATTTACCATACTCTAAGACATACCAACGCAAACAAGAAATCATTACCTAAGTCGGGGGTCCACCCCCGGAAAATTTTTAAATATTGAACTAATTAAAATAACCTTTTACGCTATTTTAGCTCTGAAAAACTAGTTAGGAAATTTGTTTACCATACTCTAAGACATGCCAACTTAATACCTCACCTAAGTTATAATACTCATTAGTCATTACTATTTATAAGAAAAGTTAAATAACACAAGGAACAATGGAAATAACAGGCCTACTCATTATGTTATGGAAACAAAATAACTGCTATATCATATTTGACACACCCACAAAAATTGTTTAATTTATTAATTTTTTTAAATACAAAAATAGAATTTTAGGTTTTGATTTTTGGGGGTCCAAACCCCCAGGATCCCCTTTTCTAATCCAGTGTGGATTCTGCTTCCATGGTGTCGATATGGTAAAACTTCTGCAAACTTATGTCTCTACTGACTTTCAAATAATTGTCTTAAAAGAAAAAAATCCCTTTAGGCAGGCCTACAGGCTGAGGTAGATTTCAAAGTGCTTTTGGTTTAATTTATTATCGCTGCGCAGCACTCTTCTTTTTTAGCCTTGGCATGGCAAACCTGCAGTAAAGAGGAAGAGCCTACAATCATTTGTTTTGACAACAAGAATAGGATATAATATTCTGGGAGGCCGTGCGCAAGATCAACAATGAATAAAATTAGTAAAGCCACTAAACAAGACAAAATTATGATATTATAATAATTCTTTAAGTGTTATTATTTTCAAACATTAAAATCTCGCGTCATATGAGAGCTATAAAGAAACTATTTATTGATTTGTAGAGTACTCATCAAGAGCTTTTCAACGATACCCCACAAGACGTGGTTTCAAAAGTTTCGAATTTTCATCCCCCACCCCACCCCCACCCTCACTCGAACCCCCGAATCGTTGGTGTCACTGTGAACTCCGTAGCGAGTACTCTAATTTATTCAAACAAAGTTTCCCTCTATACTTCATAGGGGCCGAGATATACATTTTTAAAAATTTCAAACCCCTCCCCCGACCACCCCCTTGGGCCAATTTTGCTCATTAACGAACTTGTCCGAACTATTGGGCCTAGAAATAACATATTAAAATTTGGTTCAAATATCTTCAAAATTACGGCCGCTATCGTGTAAAGATATAAATATATATATATATATATATATAAATATCACAAAAAAATTTTTTTAACGGGCGGTGGTTTCGTACTTAGGGGAGCATGAAACGTAAAGATATGAAAGAATTTTTCGAAAATCATAAAGTGGTATCCATTGCAATAGGTAGATTTTTCTTCGAAATCTACCTAAAAAACAGACTATAATTATTAATATAGAATTTTTTCCTTTCCCTGAGAGCTAGGGGGGGGGCCGCGGCCCCCCCCTGCCCCCGAGTATGGGCGCCCTTGCTGCTAGGCATACCTCAGTTAATTATTATTGATAAATTTCATCCTAGTATCTTTGAGGGAGAATTTTACAAAGTATAAGAGTTAATTTTTCGTCTTATACCCCAAAAAAATTATAATAAGATGCCAGAAATATATATAGAGTAATGTGGACAACCTTTCACAATGAAGACAAAAATATTTATTTTTGTGTTATAAATTATGTGAACAGATTGCTGATATATATTTCTGGCATCTTATTATAATTTTTTTAGGGTATAAGACGAAAAATTAACTCTTATACTTTGTAAAATACCTCAGTTCAGTTCAGTTCAGTTCTACTAATATACGTTATAGATCTTATAAATTGCATAGTCTTCTTTACTCCCATAATAACTGTTCTCTTTATAATGTGCTCCGTCTATACAATCAATTGCACAAAATGGGCAATACAGGGTGCTAATGAATAACACCGAAATATTTTACCTGTGTATAGAGGGAACATAGACAAGCAACTTTTATTAGGAGTGAATTTTTCCTGTTACAGCATAAAATCTCCCAGGGCATGGCCGCCACTGACTTCTAACATTAGAAAAAAAAATCAAAACAAAGGAACTTCGTTGTTAACACTGTAGTCAATAGTTATGAATAAATAAAAGACTAATGCAGTGGCGACCAGTCATGTGATTAGTCTGTAAATTTTGCAGATTATGAAAACTCTAAATTATGATATAGCTGTTGAGGAATGATTAGGAATCAGGTTTTTATCGATCACTAAGAAGGGCATGAAGTCAATTTAATGAAAATTTTAACCCTATTTCGCTTAATTATTGACTTATGAGCATAAAATTGCAATGACTTCAATGCCCTGTAGCATATATACACGTTTTACGTCATAGAGCAAAAATTATTTTAGTTTAGTTTAGTTTAGTTTAGTTTGCCAAACTGAAAGTAGAATTGTAGATGTTATTCCAAAGAAGCGTGGTTGCATGAGTAATGATGCAGGTAGAATAAAAACAATTCCATTCTCCCCCAGAGTTGTGACTCAGTGCGGCAGTTACAGATAAAATCGAACTGGATACGTCATCCGCTTTTAGGGGAAATGTTTCACAAGCTTCAGTGATCCTCTTACATATATTGTTTTGGAGCTTTCACTGGAATTAGGTCCCTGGGTTAAAAATGATTGATCCATGAAAAATAGGTAAACATATTTATACAGTATAATTATCACACAGACGAAATTGGCATGGACTGTTGTTATTTTAATACAAATTATTTAATAACGAAATAGATTATATTAATATTCTTGGAGAATTTTGTTTATATTCCACGTTATAGATCTTACAAATTGCATAATTGTTTGAAGTAAAACTTCTTTAGTGGCGGTAGAGGGTAAATCTGGAAAATCAGTCACTCTAAAACCGTCACGAAATCAGTCACGAGATCAGTCACACTCCTACTTGTTTCGGTGCGGACTGCACAGAAAACAATCAACTCAATTATTAGGAGTAATCAAAGGAAATTTTTCAGATCTTACTTCCTCAATGGCAATAGACAATTCCTAAGCAATCTAAAGGTATATTATCTATTTTATGGAACCCGGAGGTTCATCACCGAGCAAATCCAAAATTAAAAAATACAAATTTCCAAAATTTAAAAAAACAAAATTAAATATTATAACATCCAAAATTTAATAAATAATAAAATAAAAAATTTAAAAATCAAAAAATTAACAATTCAAGGATCGAAAATTTAAAAAGTCCAAAATTCAAAATTCAAAGATCCAAAATTAAAAAGTCCAAAATCCAAAATTTAAAAAGTCCAAAAACCCAATATTAAAAACTCCAATAATGCAAAATTGAAAAAAATCCACTTTTTTTTTTTATTATTCAAAAAGCTGACTCCCATAATAATTCTCCTGCACAAAATGGACAATATGAATACATGAAAATAGCCATAATGTCCCTTGAAGGGCAAGGGCCTCCTATCGAATAGGGAAAGCTCATTTACACTAACGTGGTGAGCTACTCCACTTTTAGGTGTTGTTCATACATAATGACACCGATTGTGTTGTGGTACACTATTTTTGTCACTCTTGGATAGGAACACTGTTACACATTTACACTAGGTATTCACTATCTAGTCACTATATAGATGTGCCTCTAGGGATTTCCAGACGTTTCTTCCTCTCGCTATATTTATTAAATATAGATATATTTAATACTAACAATAAATGGTTTAAAACTGAGATAAACATTTGAAACCTTCAAAATAGTAATAATTAAAAAAGTGATAACTAAAATATGTTCCATGTAATTTTCTTTATTTAAATCTATATATATATATTACTTATGTTTTTTATTTGTTCCCTTCATTGTTTAATTTTCATATTTTCATATTGTATGTGTTTCTTGGTCCACCGCTGTGGCTCAGGGGATGCGTTCAATCCTCTCACGCAGCGGGCCCGGGTTCGATTCCTGGTCGGGACAAGTTATCTAGGTGAGGTTTTTTCCGGGGTTTTCCCTCACCTGTGAGACAAATGTCAGGTAACTTTAGGCCCTTGTGGTCCCCGGATATCATCTGGCCGTCATTATCATCTTCATCCTCATCCTCGCCTTGTTCTGAGTGTGTGTGTGTGTGTGTGTGTGAATGGTGTGTATCGTTCTATATGTTCGTGTTGTCTCGGAGGTGGCTCCGGCATTGGGCTGATCACTCATCCGGGGAGGCCCTCCATGTCCTTGTCTGGTCAAAAAAGTATGTATGTGATCCAAAGGTAATCCCTCTCCCGACAGGTCGCGGCCCTGTAAGGCCCGGGCGGCTTGGGTCGCTTAAATCCTAAAAAGGGAGAGGTAAAACTACGAAGAAGAAAGAAAGAAAGATGTGTTTCTTGTTCCTTATTGCTGTATTTTTTTAGTTGTAGTATTAGTATAAATATTTCTAGTTTTACATTAAATATCTAATATTAGTGTTTTAAAACTGGTGTAATTAGTGTAAGAGAATGTTGTAATTGTTTAATGAGCCTGTTATATTCTCAGCATAATAAGTAAATTAAATAAATAAGTGTATATAATTTAGTGCTACGTTGAAGGGGGTGCACAGTCAGTTGTTTTGTAATAAAACTATCCTTCAAAGAATTTATGCCGAAAAATTGTTCTGGTACAATTCAGCCTGTATCTATATTAATAAAAGGAAGTGTGTGTCTTCCTTCTGTCTGTCTTTCTGTCCGCGATGCCCAGCGAAATCTACTCAAGCAGAGATCTGAAATTTTAAACATAGCTAGACTGAAGGGTCGGGAAATGCACCTCGAAGCCGGAATTTTAAATTTCGTTTTCGTTCGTGAGTTATGAGTGAAAAACGGGCAGAAAACGTGCATTTTTTGCGTTTTCGAAGCATCAGTTTTCAGTTATATGTTTTCAATGTCAAATCAATTACAATTGGCTTTGGCTATTTTTGTCATACCTTGGAAATAAAACTTTCGCGATCTCTTGAATGCTGTAAGCCCTAAATATGATCAAACATCGTTCGATTTGGACGGAATTCACTATACAGAGGTTTTATGGGCCAAGGAATCGAATCTGAGATCGCTTTTACCAGGCGACGCTATCTAATCGTGGTATGTTGTCCACGTGATTTAGGTGTTAATAAGTATATTGATTTAACTATTATGCTCTTAATTTTTAATTTTTGAAATAATTATCGCGGGCACATGCTAGTACAAAATAAAACAAATCAGCCAACGGGAAAAATGACAAAACAAAGTGCCAGATCATATCAATCAGAACAGCTTAAAGCAGCACAAATGTTAACTATGGTTTAACTTTTCCACGGCTTGCATCTATCAATAAGAACAAACGCGCACAGGACAGAGGCTCTAAGTTCGCCAAATTTCATGTGGAAGTAGGTAAAGGATAACACTTCAAACTTTTTAAAGGATAAATATTAAAAATTGAACCTTGATTTAATTTTTCCATCAGTTATAGGCTAAAAGCTATAAGTTTGTCAAATTTGAAGTTTCTCATGCGGAAATGGGTAAACATTGCCAGTGAATGAAGTAGACATATGTCACTTTAAGTTGGTTTAGTCAATGGAATATGGGTTGGAAATATTCCCTTCCTACAACAAAGGAAGCAATTATGTCGGCAGGCCTAAGTGAAAGTTGCAGATAACTTGGAATTTCGTAATTTAGTTTTAATAGTCTTAACTCATAAAACAAATGACTAGAAAGTTGAGTATTTACGAAGTACCATACGGTACGAGAAAGCAAGGACAGTAATAAACTAGATCCACTCACTTTGCGCAAGTCCACACGTGTGAAACATATTTGTAAATACCACCTGTACGCGATGCGTGTAAATATTAAGTAACCTTTCAAATAAATTCTATTTATTTTAGTGTTTCACATTGTAATAAATAGACTTCGGACTTTTAGGTCGCTAAAAATGCTGTTTTAGGTACCTAAAACAGGCTCTAAAAATCGTAAAATAGTCTCTTATAAAATCGTTAAGTTGTCAATTTTCTAAAATATCTCAATCGCAGTGCAGAATATTATATTTAATGAAGTCACCATTAATCAATAGTCATGATCATGTACCATAGGGTACACACAATTATGTAGACCTATTACTAGGGCCTGTATTACTATCATAACAGTGAAAACCTAATCCCTGCGCCCAGAAGCTAGCACGCTAGCATATTCAACCCCTTGTATCCCTCAGTGATTCAGAGAACTAAGTTGATATATATATATTTTGGATGTGGGAGTCTGAAGAAAAACACTACATTTTCTTGGGAATTCCAAGGATTTTTTCTACTGAAGATGAAACATTCCTTACTATTTAACCACGTCACAAATGTGTCATGTAGGCCTACTGCACATTACGATCTGAAAATAAATGCTAGAAGTTACAACAAAAAATAACTTATTTTGAACTTTATAGGAAAAACAAGCAAAAAAGGCAACATTAGGCTCTAACGTAAAAATAGGCTGTTTTAGGTCCTATAAAAGTATCAGTTTTAGGCATAGTCACTTTTGAAACATGCATATACAAGTTTTCGTCCATATATCACTTAAGGATTAAAATAGGTTTTTACCTAAGATCCGAAGTCTAGTAATAAAATATTTTCCACGCGTGTGTTTTGTAGATTTGCGCAAAGTGAGTGGATCAGTACAAGATTTATGAGTAATAAACTATTATTACCAACAACAGCACAAATAATAGGCAAAAACAATTATTTATAAGTAGGGTTCGGATGTTTTGTGACCTAAAAAAGTCGAAAATATGATTGCAAATATGCCCTTAAAATTGACTAAATATTACCAAAAAATTCTAAATATGACCTAAAAAAATAACGTGTTTTCAAAAAAATAAATGTTCCAATTTAAAAGTTTAAAGACACTAAATTCTTACATCACATGAATTCAATCGGATAATAACTTTAGAAATTTGGTGATTTACAGTTTTTCTTGTAATGAACTTCTATTTTTAAAGAATTTTCTCCTGTTTGCTCGCTTCTTCAGCTCCAAATACTCGTAATATTTTATAGACCTTGCGTGTCCCCATAAAATATGAACAATTGCATTAATTTACCTATTAATTTGGCATAAACATTAAATTGGTTAAATTAAATTTAAAATTTAACTCGACCATGTAGTACATAGACTGTATAATTGTGCTCCTTTACCGAATGTATAACTGAAATATGACGTTAAATTAAAATTATGGCTAAAATATGACCAAGACCACAAAAATGACCAAAATATGACTTTATATGCAAAATAAAATTGGTCCGATTAGGATAACAAGCGTGCAATTCATGTTTAATTTGTGTTTCCGGCGAGAACGGAGTCAGGATGAAAATATGACATGTCATAAACATCCGAACCCTGTTTATAACCATATAAGAATCAAATGACAGTGTGGAAATTGGAATTAAGATGCTGTTTAAATGCTATGGAATAGGTCCAAAGAATATTAAAAAAAAAATCATATGATCTTAGGTCTGTTGCATAAGGTTAGTTTCCTTGCCTTATCTTATAAAGGGGTAGCGCGCCTGCCTTCCACTCCGGCGGCCCGGGTTCGATTCCCGGCCGGGTCGGGGATTTTTCAGTAGTGAAACATCCCTTTCCCGGGTTCAGGACTGGGTGTTTGTCAGTAGGTTAAGTCTTAAGTTAAGATAATGCACATTGTGCGCGATTCCTTAATTATAAAGGGGTTTAAGGAGTAAACTTTCAAATAAATTCTATATATTCACTCCTTTAGATCAAAATGAAGTTTATCACTAAAGTAAAGTAGATTTGCATTCGGGAGATCACAGGGTCAAAACCAAGTGGCGGGCCAATTTGACTTGCGTTTTTTCATGGTTTTCCCAGTCGTAAAGGCAAATGCCGAATTGGATATTTACTTACCATGACTCATATCCACTATTGTATTAATGAAAAATTGAATATCAGTTGAAATTAAGACTTCATAAACATGTCAACAATAGAAAACAATTGCGCATCAATAGTTACATGGCCTGAATCTATTCCTGAGGTATGGTGTCCGTTCATCGACCAATAATGCAGATTTTCTTCAAGGCAGCCATTTAATCTACTTGGGCATGCGAGCAAAAGGGTCTCATACGATGATCCTTTTAGTAAGGTGTGCCTTTTCAGAATATTCTATCGGGACTTTTTCTCGAAGTGGTGCTATACTCGATCCAAGATGTGTACGGAGCAAAAGTAAACAACAGACTTGCCTTGATTAACTGTGTCCTTTCGTTTCATTGGTTGATCGCTCCAGCGCATACTTCACGATAGTGCGACAAGCTCAGTCAGGTATTTACTTCCATTTCATACACATCGTAAAATTATTTATATCTTATGTACTTGTGAAATGTAAGTTCTGTTAATTGAGTTGCTTGCTTTCGTATTTATATCATAGGCTTACATGTTTTACAACACACATCTAGCAAACAAGATTTCATTTGTTTTTAACGTTGCCTTGGCAAATTTGTTCATTCTGAAGAAAAACAAATGACATAAGTTACTGAATACAAGACGTATTTTATAACATAATTAATTCGTTGTACTTTTCATTTACATAATGTGTGATGAAGTACACCACACACTGTAAGTAAAAGTAATATTCTTAGCCTGTAATAATTTGTATTACAGAAGAAAATTGCGAGCCAGGGCTTCAGAACTTGCATCACCAATGAAGAAACGTGTGCGGAAAAGGTTTGTCCAGCGGCGAGAAGATACAGATTGTAAATATATACAAAATGTTGGGAATCGAACCCCGGACCCCTGGCGCTTAATCAAAAAAAGATGTATGCAATCGAGTCAACAGTCTCAGAAACGAACTCTTGTGAACTGTGCTTTGTACTTTCGCATTCGGTTTGTTTACTTTTGCTCCGTACACATCTTGGATCAAGTATAGTGTAAAAATTTCACGTTAGTAGTGAGAGGTTGTGATTGTATCCATGAGAAAGGGTGTATAATGTATTAATATAGGACAGGTGATGCAACCTTTCTCTTGCGTCATGTAACAGCTTGTAAGAGCACAGAGGTCGGGCCACATATTGACCCCTGGGGAGGATGAGTTATTCTTCTCCAAGGCCGAACACAACTCAACTTCCGTGCAGATCGAGTATCGATATTTGTGAATACTCATCTTCATCAGATCACGACATCATGCCTTACAAGGAGCAGTCAGTTCTTTGCAATGTGTAATTTTGCTGTTACTCCGTGTTTACGGTTTCTATTAAACGTGTTGCCAACAAAAAATGGTTCCATACTTCATTATCATAACAAAGCCATGTTGTGCTTTATCTAATCTCTTCCTTGCGCTCTACTTTCTTAAACGTAAAGTTTATGGAAATCGCGGAAATGTTCCGTCTCAGTTATTTCAAGGAATTCTCACGATTTCAAACCTTCTGTTTTTCAAAACACTGTAAACATACGGTAATTTCTAACATAAACGGATTGTATGCGCTAAAATACGGACAGGAGCACATCCAACCACGTGGGGTCAGCGTCTTAAGTTACTGCTACAGGAAGCTATATTTTAGAGGCAGTAAACTTGCTTGTTGACAAATCCTTTTTTTTTCTAATTGATTCTTTTATATCTTGTTTGTTTATTTTGCTCGGTTTTCAATTTGACCTTTCTAACCGTCATTTGTATTTAGAATTCTTTCTTTATTTCCATTTTGTCATAATTTATTTTTGTTTTCTTTTTCTTCCTTTTCAGATTTCAATCATTCCTTTGTACTTCCGTATTTTGTGAATATTTTGCATTATATTTCTTTTTTATAATACTAGGTTAGGTTTATTCTTTTTTTAGGTTACCCCAGAATTGCAGATAGTCCTTTTTCCATTGTATGTACGATAAAGCTTCAACACAAAACAATACAAAATTCACAATGGATTTCACTTAAAACATTAATATTTCAACGTTTCGTCCCAACCACACAGCTAAAATTTTAGCTGTACCTGAAGAAGGCCTAGTGGTTGGGCCGAAACGTCGAAATATTGTTTTAAGTGATATCCATTATGAATTTTATATTGTTTTGTGTTGAAGTTTTAGGTTACCCCGTTTCCTTACAGTCTTTCTTTTTCTCTCATTCTTTTTCTCTCATTCTTTTACTCCTTTCTGTTGCTTGTTAGTTCATTTCGTGCTCTCTTCAAGCTTCCTTTGGCTTCTTTCCTGTTTGCTTTCTCTTTCTTTATTTCTTCCCTTTTGCCTTTGGTTTTTTTTTTTTTTCTTGTTTCTTTCAGCCATTGTTTTCTTTCTGTGAATTTATTTGTTTGTGTACTTCTGTCGTTTCTTTTGCTTCTTTATTTATCAGTTTTGCTTTGTGTCAAAATTTCTTCCCTTTGTTTATCAGTTTTTCTTTGTGTCATAATTTCTTCCTCTCCTTTCTACGTGTTGGGATGAATGAGGTAAGGAGTTCAGATGAAAACAGTGACCAGCCAGTGTGACTGATACAGTCTTACATAATGTGACATGGAGCTCGAACAGTCAGTCACTGTGACTTCTGTAGGCTGCGCTAAGATGTTCATTATCCCATAACGTTAGATACATGATAAATGTTTATTTTGCAGATGTTTGAGATAATTTACACTGTAACACTTGACCAATGCCACTGAAAACCTGTACTGACATTAGTAGTTTGATTATACAAACCAGTTGAGTATTTTCTAAGATTATATCTTAGAAACAACCTTCGTGAACTTTTCCTATTGTTTTATTACTATATAGTAATTCAGAAAGTGATTGCAGCGTTTCTTGTAATTGCAGAGATTTTGACAGTTTGGATAAGAATGACGTCTACAGGAACAACGAGCTGGCGTTCAGAACAGCTGAAAATCACCTGGGGATCCCAGCGCTGCTTGATGCGGAGGACATGGTTATGTACGAGGTCCCAGACCGTCTGTCCATCCTCACTTACCTCTCGCAGTTCTATCAAACATTTACTGGTCATGGTAAGGAGCGAACAGTTATACCTTACATAAGTTGTGAACCTACAAGAGTTTAGACGATTGTGTACTCTGAGTATGAGGAATCTGACATATACGAGGTGGAGTTAAACCACACATTCACTGAGGTAAGGGCCTGGTTCTACCATTTAACTTCTGTTCAACATTTGCACATGTATCCAGAAATTAGTTTTGAAATATGTACTACGATCACCCAGTCTGGAACAATATTTCCTAGTTTGGTTATGTTTTAGACTCATATTTGAATGATGTAGAATAGCACAAATTGACTTGAAATGATATATTCAGATCACTGGCACCTGCCGAGCACAATCTCAGAAGCAGCAAGCAGGGCAGTTAAATTAATTACAAAAATAGGGATGAACTGGTTGACGTTTGGTGACAGTAAACAGAATGTTATGGTATAAATAACAAATTGAAATCTCTTCTCAGCTGCCAATGTCCTGCTGCTCTTTGCAGGTGCCCTTCATTCTGATGTAATTTCTTTGTAAAAATGGAGAATACGAGAGTCATCCAGGAAGTAAGTTCTGATCTCCAATAAAGAAAACAAAAATATTGAGTAAGAAATATTAATTGCAATATTTACAGAGATTCACTGGCTACTTCTCTACATAGTCACCACCGTTATCGAGGCATTTATCGTACCGCTGCAACATTTATATGCCCATGTCATAGGATTCTGGAGCCATGAGATCACTGCTGTCTGTACCTCATCGTCGTCGTGGAAATGTTTTTCTGCCAGAAATTGCTTCATGAGACAGAAGATATGGAAGTTACTTGGCACGAGGTTGAGACTGTATGGTGGATGATCAAAGATCTCCCATCCAAACTGAAGCAACGATTTCGTGTGGCGTTGGCTATATGGGGCTGTGCATAAAGCCTCTTGTCAGCATTCCACGTCTCTTGTTTTGGATCATCCCCAGATTTTTCACCCATGTTTCATCCCCATTGTCGAGAAACTAGTCACCTTTCTCTGCCTACTGCTGGCGGCAGAGTCCTATGACACGGGGCTACAATTGTTGGTACACCACTAAGATAAATACCTCGATAACGGTATCGACTATGTAGAAAAGTAGCCAGTGAATCTCTGTAAATATTGCAATAAATATTTCTTACTTATTTACTTACTTTCGGAACTTATTTTTGGATGACCCTCGTATAAACATTCAAATTGTCGTACATAAAGGACGCTGCTCAAACTAGAAGAAGCGCACCTCAGCGCTCACTGGTCTACTGTCCAAGTTACAACGTTTTACAGCACCCTTCCCAATAGCCACTCGGCAATGGTAGTATAAGACAGTGACTTAGAAAGTGTGGCCATAAGCATCTGTTTGGAGGACTTGGCAATGTTTATTAATTTTCAGATTCCTGATATGTGGAGTAGTATTCAGGGTGTACACTTTATAAGTGTTATGTATATAAACATATATGTTATGTATATAGCATGGGACCTGTAGACGATGGGTTTTAAGGTAGCTTTGTGAAGTGTATTTATAATTTATTTTATACTTTATTAGAGTAGTTCTATATGTAGCATTGTTTGTAATAAAACCTTTCTGCAAATCCCTTTTATAAGATATACATTCTCTCCTTATCTTTCCCTCGCCAGCTTGGATGGAGCAGTTGATAAGACATCGTTCTGAAATTCTTTCTCATCGTTAGCTGATCTACGATTGAAGTTCTTAAACACCTTTCTAGTGAATATATGTGTTCATATTGTGGGTGCCACTTCTTAAAGACTTTTTTCCCAAGAACTGTCTCTACCTGTTGCCACTCTAATCCTCTTCGACCTGTCAATCAGTGAATAGAAAGGCCATTAGATGTATTCATAACTCCAGTGTTAACAAGGAAGTTCCTTTTTTTTTTTTCCCCCCCCCCCCAAAAGTTAGAAGTCAGTGGCGTCCATGCCCTGGGAGATTTTGTGCTGTAACAGGAAAAATTGAATCCATAGAGCGAAAATCTCCTAATAAAAATAGCTTGTCTATGTTCCCTCTACACACAGGTAAAATATTTCGGTGTTATTCATTAACACCCTGTGCACATAGAATCACATAAAGAAACAAAAATACTTCTCAAATGAATGTTACACTTATTCACATGTGAAAGATTTTCCTTTGCTGCTTTTTTCCATGAGCTGCTACATTGCACCACTTAAAAGTGTTTGACCTGTGCCCTCAGTTAACTGCCCCCAGACCACCTTAAGTTGTACTAATAAAATAGTGTTTAAAGGTCACGTTGCATTATGAAGTCCATTGAAATAGAACTTGATTTAACTCTAGGACTCCGTAGGAGTGGATAGATCAAATAACTTCAGGTGAGGAAATTGAACAATTTATCATTTTCCTATTCCTTTTAAATCAATCTTGTGTCCTCGCAGAACATGTTGCTCAAATTGTTATACCTTCCGTTTTTTTTCTTCTTCTTCTTTTTTTGTTTTTGTTTGTTTTGTTTATGCTTGTCTCATTTCAGTTCTGTAAAATCCATACTAATATTTTTATTTATTATGGTCAAATAACGTAAAATAGTTATTTACGATGTAAGCCCATTATGTATTACTTGACAGGCTAGCATGCATTTTGTTATTCGTGTGAGCTTATTAAGTTCTTATAACGGTCGAACATTGTACAACATTTTATGTTATTTTTCACCATACATTTTAAAAGTAAAATAATTTCAGTTCGCTTGTGCTTAGAATAATAACCAAAATACTTTTTGGTAATTTTGAATGTAGCGGAATTCAGGCTCTTCTGGTTGGCAACAATTTGTTTGCAACAAATGACTCATGAAGACAAGTGAACTTAGCTTCTACATTTGCTGAAAATAGGAATTTATTGATAAAATATCTCTTTGAGTTATACTGTTATAGAAAATATCCAGAATAAATTACTAATCTGGAATAATCCTTCGCTTTGAAACAGAATTGCCGGTTATGAATTATGGCTGAGAAATGTTGATTGTAAGTAATGTTTTGAGTGATACTATTATCATTATATTGTATAGGCTTACAATTGTGCATTGTCAAAAACCAACTAGTTTATAGACCAAATTTTTATTCCCAAAATTATTATTTATTTTGAATGTTCTTGGTAGAGTGCTCAAATTATAAAAAAAAAAGTTACATCTTCAGAAATCTTTTTACTTCCTCTGCCCATACCATAGGTGCTATAGGTAGAGGAAGTATTGTTTTCGATCCCCAAATTCGAAGTTGAGTTTTTGACATAAATACACGTTTTGAGGCCCCCTGAATCCAAAAATACTATTTTCATAAACATGTCTGTGTGTGTGTGTATGTGAACAGTTTAGCTACAGAACAGAAAATGTATGAAAACAAAATTTTGTATTTAGGTCAGGTACCTTCTGAAGATGTGACCCGAAGATTGGCGACAAGTTTATCTTATTTTTAAGGGGACTTAACATGAAGAAATTTTTGCCTTTTTCACAAAAACAGCTCTAACGATTTTCTTTAAATTTTGCAAATGGGTTGCTTATACTAAGAACTAAAACTTTTATTTGGAACATGTTTTTGAAAAAATTCTGTAAGGGGTAGTTATAAGCCAACCACTCTGAATAAGCAGTCTTTACAATACAACCTCTTGTAACTGAAAATCATACGAAAACAAAATTGTATTTGGGTTAGGTACCTTTTGGGGATGAAACACGATGATTGGCGACAACTTTCTCTTATTTTTAAGGGGACTTTACATGAAAAAAATGTGTTTGTCACGGTTTTCTCGAAAACTGCTCTGTACTAAGAGGCTAACATTTATTTGGGCAGAGGAAGTAATTTTTTTATTTTATTTTTTTATTTAATTATTTTGTTGCACTGCAAGTGGGTCAACAACCTGGTGGCAGTGTTGTAATAAATACCAGCCATACATATATACAAAAATTACACAATATACATACAGTTACATGCAATATATTTTTAAAAATTTTGGTGTTAGCAGGAAACGTTCTGAAAAAAATTCTCTTGAGGGGTAGTTATAAGTCACCCACTCTGAATATGCGCTCTTTGCAATACAGCCTCTTGTAACAGAAAATCGTACAAAATTTCACATCAGATTTTTTTTTAAAGTGAAGGACTTGCTGGAATAACATGTTTTTACCTCTTGTTTACAAAACTCAGTACATTTTTCAAATAATCTGTACATCTGGCAGAAGTGGACTTCGGGAAGAGTAAATAACATTGGTCATTGACACATGGCTAAGCTTAAGGAAGTCCAGGGAATTGTGTAATGTCAGGTTTCTATGAATCATTGTAAAGCAGCCTTGCCACCTCATTAGCAGTCTCAGGTTTTGTGTGAATTTCTGGCGCTGTAGCTAATTGCTGAGTCTTCAGTCTGCATCAGTCAATCAATCGGTGCATTGTGCAGTCTTACGTGAACAAAGCAAGGTAAATAAGGGTATTCATATTTCACAGATTATTCCACCCATAAGTCGTTAAAATTATAAATTATCATACATATTCATCTCCAGTAATGGGAAGTAATTGAGTAAAAGTAATCAGATTACATGTAACAATTCCTTTTTTGGTTCCATTTACTTGTAATCATTACTTTTTGAAAAATGTAATTTCTACTTGTAATTTACTTCTGGGAATAAAATTGTAACCATTACATTTTAGTAATCATTAGTAGTAGAATCATTTTCGCATGCTATATTGTCGTCACTACTGTTTTTGCAACTGATATCCAAATTAGAGGTAATATTAACAAAAAGTTACTCAGTGTGTCTAGAAATATTGGTATTGGCATGTTTCTTGTTTGTTCAGTAATAATTGGAGACTTGGTAACGTCCCAAGCAGCTTTACCACTGAATGGCCCAGTAGTTTAAGGCCTTGTGCCAAAAACAAACCAAAAACAAGGAATTTTTAGGTACTGCCATTTTGTAAAGTAATTATAAGTGTAACTAATTTTACTGATTACTTTTTGAAAAAGTAATTTTTAATTGTAATTAAGTAATATTGCATCTCGAGATACAAAAATATTGCCTCCAAATAACCAAATATTATGTTTTATTTTTAAAAAATTCTAATAAGTTGAGACCCCCAATACTGAACCGTAGCCCTTCTGCGTTCTATTACAAATAATTTTCATTAATGAATGTTATATTTTTCAATTTTTATACCACTCTGTATAAACTTCTAACATAATGAAAAATGTGTTTCAAAGATTCCAATTAGCCCCACTTTTCAGTAGGTATTCAGTTCAAAAAGTATTCACACATTCTGACTAATTAAAATTTTTGTATATTGAACGAAAATTAATAGGCGATGAATTATGTGCTCGGCAAACATTAAAAGCTGACAATATATAACTGTGATGAATTTCAATTGTTGTGACGGACTGTTTTGTCGCTAGCTAATTGTGAGTAGATCTGGAAAAGTACTTTTTGTTTTCAAAGAAAATCCGTTTTAAAATTCAATATTTCAGAGTTATTACTAATTTGTCAGTGTTGCTAACTGATCTATTATGCAAGTATTATAATCCACTCTTCCTCTTTGTTATGAAGTAAAACAAAAAACTAGCTATTTTGTCAGCAAAATTCAAACTCTGTGCCATTTATATTTTCGTTTGTGTAATAAAAATTTATTATTTTCTAATTTTTCTTGAGTTTTTTCTGAATAGATTGTGTAACATCTGCACAAATTGTACAATTTAAGAAATATAAAATTATCAAATTGTCGCACCTAGCAGAGGCCACTAGAACCTGAAAAGGTACACGTATTGGGAGGATCTAGGTATCCCATTTATGCTAATTTCCTATTTGTTTTTGTCCTCATATCTCTTTTATCTGCTTTCATCCAGTCATTCTAAAATACGTATATCACATTTGAGATCCAAGAATTTCTTTAATATACAGGGTGTTAATGAATAACATCCAAGTATTTCACCTGTGTATAGAGGGAACGTAGACAAGCAATTTTTACTAGGATATTTTTGCTCTGTGGATTCAATTTTTCCTGTTACAGTATAAAATCTCCCAAGGCATGGCCACCATTGACTTCTAACATTAGAAAAAAAATGCAAAACAAAGGAACTTCGTTGTTAACACTGTAGTCAGTAGTTATGAATAAAAAAAGACAATGTGGTGGCGGCCAGTCATGTGATTAGTCTGTAAATTTTGCAGATTATAGAAACACTAAATTATGACATAGCTGTTGACAAATGATTAAGTCAGGTTTTTATCGATCACTAGGAAGGCATGAAGTCAATTTAATGAACATTTTAACCCTATTTTGCGTAGTTACTGTTTCATGAGCACCAAATTATAACTTTAATGTCCTGTAGCATACACATTTTACGTCATAGAGCAAAAATCTCCTAATAAAAGTGACTTGTATATGTCCCTTCTGTACACAGGTAAATTATTTCAGTGTTATTCATTAACACTTTGTATAGATACAGCCTTGAGATTTCACAAAGTAAATCTAGTTTGTCTGATTTTAAGGTCAGTTCAACCCCAATTAGTTAAATGGCCATTACTTTCTTTCTGTTATGCTTTTATTGCAAGACTCCGCCCTTCTTATTACTTTGAGCTAACTTTCTCCCATTAAAATCTGCAATCATTGACCTCTGTATTGCAGTGATATGTGTTTTCTGTCTTCGGCAGGATTGAAGGAAAGTGAGATAAAAATTGAGCAGATCTCTTCATGTGTGGCTGGTGAAAGTTACCGTTCAAGATGCCATTGTACCTGTAATTACTTGTAATTTCATCCCAATGCCTTCAGACAAGCCTTTCTTATTTTTTTTCCTGATCTGTTGTTACCACAGTGTTATATAATATGTTTACCTTCGAACCCGTTGTTGCAAGAATAAGAAGAAGAAAAAAAGATGATGAAAGTGAGAGATTGTCTCAGGTTCCCATGGAGATTGCCACACAACTGGTTCACTTTAATGAAGCTAGTAGATACTTCACTTTTAGTTACCTATAACTTAATAAAAGTTGTATAGTATTAAGAAACATCATCTTGAGTTCAGGGCCTTGTTTCATAGAACTTGCTAATAATATTAGAACTCATAACACAGACCAACAGCCATTTTGGTGCCTTAGAATTTATACCTTTTCTTGGGTATATTTAGGTCGCTGATGCCAAATGTGCCATTAGTTTTGCCCTATCAGCTGTAGTTTTGTGAGATATGGTATTACCATTATGCATATTATCCCATTTTACGTTTGGTATAAATAAAAAACAGTCCCTGTTTGTAACTTCTAAATCATGTGAAGAAAAAAACAACACACTAACAGTATGTTAACATTACATTAACCTTACTTACTCAGTGATGATAAACAATTCCTATGCAAGCTAAAAGAATATTATCTATTTTATGGAACTGGTTCATTGCTGCGCTTACCCTATTCTGTGCTAACTCCATCCAACCATCCCTCTCTTAAATCTATCCTAATATTGACCTCCCACCTATGTCTAGGTCTTCCACATGGTCTTTCCTCCCAGTCAATAGTTTTGAGATATGTCTTTCCTCCCCCATGTCCAGCTCATTTCATCTTCTGTGATTTAATTACCCTTACTATATCCGGTGAAGAATACAGGTTATGAAGCTCGTCATTATGCGGTTTTCATCTCTCTTAGACCCAAATATTTTCCTAAACCCCCTGTTTTTTAACACTCAGATTATGTTCTTCCCGAAGAGTAAGCGACCATGTCTCACATCCATTTTCTACAACCTGCAGGATAATTATAGTATGGGTAGAGAAATAAAAAACTATCATTTTGTATCGAAGCAAGTACAGTTTCAACATAATATAATTGTCGTTACTGTTGTGATTAAGGGAGAAAGCTATTGAAAACAAACATGGAATATGAATGTTAAATATTTTCTGTTCTTTTCTTAAGATCACTCGTGGTTTCAGCTTGACATCTGCTATTTACTTATCTCCGAACATCTTCAAGCTGTTCTGAAATTACTTAAGCACATAAAACCTTGAAAACCAGTTCTGTCAGTGACAGTCATAAAACACAGAGGGGAGGGGGGCAATGAGTGGTGACCTCTTCCGTATTTCTGTTGTACTCCTTTTTTGTGAACATTATTTACATTTAATGAGACTGATTCTTAAAATATATTTGAATTTTCAACCTGATAGTGAGACTGATTTTATACATTTATTTATTTATTTATCCAATGGCAGGATTTGACATTAGTATCATTTTCCTTCTGGCTTCCCAATATAGATACACTGAATCTTTATTTTGTTGTTTGGTTTGATTAAGTTTTGTGCACTTCAGCAGATGATCTTCGTTCATGATGCTATCATACTGGTTACATAGGATGCAAACAGGGGAAGAAAAGATGTTGATTCTGTAAAGGTGTTGGCCCAGACAGTCATGTCCAGTCATTAGACGGAATAGTCCAACAGCTTCTAGGCGGTCTGATTTTCTTGTTGTATCATATAATGCTGAAATAGTTTCCCATTTCTTTCCTTGTGGAACATTCTTGTCTTCCAGTGTTTGTTTTGTATTGAAGATTCTTTTTATTTCCTGGGTCTTCCTTCTGGTGGTTGTGTTGTTGTTTATTTGATTTGGGTTCTTAGTTCCCTTTTTGACTAGTTGATCTGCCATTTCGTTACCATTTACATCTATGTGTGAGGTTACCCATTGGAAATTTATTGTTTTATTATTTTCTGTAGAGATTTTAGAAGTCTACGACATTCATGTATGACTGAATCATCAGTGGCCGATTTTATACATTGTAAGAGTTAAAATTGGTTGGTCATGGTGAATAGTGAATAGTAAATATTGACTTAAAATGTTTTACAATAGAAGTGTTTTAAAAATTAAGAAAGAGAGAAATTATGATAAAAAAAAGTAGCAAGGGAGAAAATAAAAGCTGAGAGTAGCAGCATGACCAGTAATGGTTATAATAACGAAAAATAAGCAATTGTTATCATGATACAGTGATCACCGTAATTGCCGTAATGTAATCGCAGATAATGTGATCAGTCGGGTAATGTTATCACTTTTATGAAGTCCCATTTAAGTTTAAAACGTTTTATATATATATGTATATAATAGGCCCTATACATTAAAATGGTTGTTTTAAACAAAATGAACGATTTAAACTTTTTTTAAACAACCGACATTGTTGTTCACATAAAAAACGTTTAAACAAAAAAAAAAGTTTTAAACCAAAAAGCCGTTTTTTTTGTTCTTTTTTTTAAAAACATGTTTTTTTCCAACCCTTCTGCTTACTGTGATCAAAGATTCTGTTTATGTTATCACATTTTCAGTTCTGCAGCTTTATTTCCAAGTACTGTACGTCATTCAAAATTCTGTTTTTAAGGATTTTGTTTTTAACTCAACTGTATTGTGTTGTATTAGAAGTAAGGGCATTGTTCCAGCTCATAGGACGACCTATTCGAGGGGGTGGTATTTCCTAATGTTCTCTGTTAAACAATAAAACATGTTTCACCCATCAATATGGCTGTTGCTTTTGATTTGTGAAGGTCACAGTGATGATATGCAGTGATGGTTAGTGTAAAATGAAAAGACTTGAACAGACAGGCGTTAGATTTTTGCTAAGCGGTGTTCACCACAGGTTAGTAAACTTCCAAAAAACACCATGAGTATAAAAGATTGGTTAATAGACTCCAGAGGAAAAACAGAAAAAGTAAATTTTTTTTTATTGCGGATATACCGTAGTTGTTTGCAGGCTATTATGAGTGGTTGAATGATTCACAGTTACGTATTATCTTGAAATTATGAATAAATAGCTTTTAATTCTGTTTTTTGTAGTGTATTATCTTATGTATGAATAAGTATCCTTCAATTCTTTCAGCTAATATTATCAGTCTGTTAATATTATCACATTAGCTGCATCCCGAAGTGATCACAATAAGTGGCTTGCACTGTAGTATTACCAGGAAGATGGCAGACCAAGTGGCAAACAAAAACTAATTTAAAAGGGAAGAAAATTAACAATTCATATGATTTTTTTAAAATTGTAGATTTAAAAACTACATTTGGCTAAATCTGAATGTGATAAGATTTTAGAATTATACAGAGGAGGACCGATTGGCTGGCACTGATGTAATTTGCATTAATTTGTAACAAATGCTTGTATCTGCTGTAAATTTGGAAGTTAGCGGTACAAGTTGCACAAGGATTTCCTTTCTCAATCACCAAACACTTCCTCTCCTCTTATCAAAAGGAACTGTGACTCCCTGCTTGTTTAGTCTACGGTTACTCATTCTATGTAGTGGTCTGTTTCTTTACATCATTATAAGAAGTTCAAAGTAAAGACTTCAATATATTTGGCAAGTGTGCTCAGACCAGGACATCTGGTCGCAACCAATTTTGGTTTCTTATAGACCAATATTTATGAAAATACTAGCTTAAAAGGCCCGGTGTCACCCGAGTTTATATTTTGTAATTTGAAATTAACTTGATGAAGGACTTTTGATGTATAATATGTACGTAGAACGTCATGATAACTGAATTGCATTTCTTTTTTCAGTATATTTTCAGAAATTATATAAATTTTCAAGGGAAGGAGTGGCTTGCTTGAATTTTAATGTTGACCGCATTACTTCCTGGGCTTAAGTGAGTATGTGTGCAAAATTTCTTGCACAATGGTCAAGAAATGTAGATTTATTTATTACGTAAACATGTGACAGCAGAACTCTCAAACCGTGCCTCATTTCACATTTTGGACTTTTCCCGTGGATTTTCCAAACATTTTCTTTCATACAAACCTTGACCTGACAATTACGAACACAACGGAAAAAAAAAATCAGCCAAATCGGTCAAGCCATTCTCAACTGATGCGGCAACATACATGTGGCAATTGATTTTTATTTATATAGATAGAAGTTCAGTTATATGACAGTGTGTTAATAATTAACGATTTTATTTGCAGGATCCTCGCCGACTCGATCGCTCTCCAAGAGGCCGGCGTCAGCAACAGGAGCGCTGTCCCCTGTTGCACAAAGTCCACCCAGTAAAGTGAGTAGCATGCCCTATGCACATGTAACTTGAGTTTTGCTAATACTTCTTTTCTGCTGGCTTGATTCTGTTGTATAAATGCATGCTTTATTATTTTTATTTATTAGTTTTTGTTGTTCACATATGGTTTGGTAGGAGCATTACATTTTTAATTTCTCATCAAATTCAGCAAGGAAGTGCATGTAATTATTTTTAGTGGATGTTACTAGTTTTTTTTATATTTTTTAATGAACGAAACAATTTATATATAATAGTAAATTTTAGCCTCATTTTTGTAGTTAATATTAAAACAAAATAATATAAACTAGCATATTAAATCTAGTAAAATAGTCAATTTAATAAAAACAATTGGAGTTCCACTTACGTCATTCTTCTGGTTTCAATGAAATTCTGTACAACTAAACGAGTTTACTAACTTGTTTGTCCTTGATACAAAGTAAATAACAGTGGTACCTCGAGATACGAGTGCCCTAACATACGAGTTATTTGAGATACGAGCTGTCGAGCGAGCGAAGTTTTGTTTTGAAATACGAGCGACATTTGAGATACGAGGAACGGCTAGCTGTGACGCTGCGCACGGCCCATTAGTTTACTGCGCCTGCGCCTCGTGCGTCTCGTGCATTATCCCACGTATTCCCCCAGTGTGCTTGTTTACCTCACTGTCGAAGCATCTTTGCTAAGTTTTTCTAGGGCTTTGCGCTTTTTGTGCATTTACATACTTTATCAAATTTCTTTTTATAACCATAGGTCCAAAGAAAGTGTAACAAATATGTATGTACACTTTATAAAACCAGTTTTTTTTTGCTTTACATTCTCTTTTATTATGTTTTTATACAATATTTGTCATTTATAAATACATTTTTCTCATTAAAAAACACGTAACAAAAACAATTGGGTGTAGCATTTTTGGGGCTGGAACGGATTAATGGCATTTCAATTAATTTCAATGGGGAAAATTGCTTTGACATACGAGCAAGGTTACGGAACGAATTAAACTCGTATCTCGAGGTATCACTGTACTTATAGCAGAACTGTTCATAGATGTAAGATATACTTGAAACAGAAGATTGTTGTTTTTCATGTGATGTAATTGGGATTTGTGTGTTTGCTAACACCTTATGTGTGTGAGATTATCTGCTACTGGTGTGGGAGCTCTATGCTATTGTTTGTGTTTCCTACTAGCTTAATTAATGTGACATGTCACTCTCATAATCTTCATCTCCATAAGTCTTATGCAACAATATTCCATTTCCTAGTTCCTACTTTCTTTTCTTCCTGCCCAGTCTCCAAAGCTTATAATTTCCTGGATATAGCATAACTTGAAAGTTGAAGCATGAAGCAGTAGATATAACTTCTACCAGGGTAAGGGATTTCAACCCTAAAGGTAGCAGACACCCCCCCACATCAATCTTTGGGCCCCGTTGCCAGCTGTTATGGCAGGCCCCCGTAATCAAAAATAATATTTACAGGAATCTTTTTCCACAATATTGTAATTATTAGAGCAAGGCATTTAATGACCATAAAAAAGTGAAAAAAATGCAAAATAAAAAATGCATTTATGACCTAAAAATAGTGAAAAAATGACCCAAAAAATAAAAAAAGACCAATAAATTTTATCATTATTACAATATTTTTCCATCGGTGGAAAAAACATTTTCTCCGTACTCGGGGAAACAAATCGTTTTAATTTATCAAACGTAATTTCTTTCACTTTGGGCATTTTACTAAACTCTTCTTTCAACAAACTTTCTCATACAACTCTTATAGACAACTGAAAGTCCTCCTACCTGAAAATGAATAACAATAGGATGCTCGGATTAGTTCATGATGCACATTCCTTTAAAATAATAAAGCAGGTATAGTCGCCTCGCTTATCTCTAACGGAGCTGTGTCCCAAGTGTTGTTTCTTTAATGCAAAAAGGACACATTCGTCAATAGCCGCTTGTATTTACAACATTGTTTTCTTGGAAATGTAGACTAGTTCAAAATGCTTAAAAATAGGAAAAGCAGGTATTGCTTATACTGTATTTTCTTGGAAATGTAACAAGAGTTCAAAATGCATATTCCTTCCAGTAACGCTGCAATCTGCTTTATTTCCTGTAGATGTTATTTGCTTTTACAGTTATAATAGACAAGCATTAAAAATCAGAAATAATAAATAAAAAAAAACTAAAAATATAATGTAAGACTTCATTTAAAAACTATAAAAATGCCAAAAAAGTCCTAAAAATGCCAAAAATGACCTAAAAATTGCCAAAAAATGACCTATCTATTGAAAATTACGAAAAAAAGCAAAAAAAAAAATGCAAAAACAAATAGCTCTTATTTGATCAATTAATTGATGATATACATTTATATATATTCGAGCTATTTTTTAACCATCATATAAAAAAGATGCAAAATCATCAAATGCCTTGCCCTAGACTAATTATTATAGGTGTTTATGTTTGAACAGACATCTTGAAGCATATTCCACAATTTATTAATAAAACATACTCTGTAAGGGGGCTTTTATTTACCATTTGTATTTTTGTGCTTGGGGTACCTTTTCTGGAATTTGCAAAACACAACTTGCACCTCGTGTTTCTATTTACATCTAATTTTGACTAAGACTATTCCACTTATACGTGTTTCATATTGGCCATTAACATTTAGCAATTCCTCGGATATAGACCAATCATGGCCGTTGGTCTTACAATGTTCTTGTAGGAATCACAAGGATGGCATTTTATCGGGTATTATTCGCACACTTTATCTTGAGCCAAACACTTCATAATGCTGAAAACCGTCCATATAAAGAAGGCCTCGCTCGAAAAAATGAAGATCGCGACCCGTACCCAGTATTGCCATACCCAAAAACTCAAGCATTCTTGAGCTACCGTCAATTTTTTTTATTTGTTTACATCATATTATTCTGAAAATGACAGAATAAATCCAGAGATATTAGAAGAACAGTTGTGGAAATGGTCGATATAAGTGACAACGAAGTTAAAAATAAAGAATCTTTAAACCAAGAAGTATCGGAAATCAGCGAAATAATAAACCAAATAAATGAAATGGAATGAAAAGCAATTTAATGTGTTTTAAGCTGAATCTGTCGGAGAAAAGAACAAGTCAAGTTTTATTATTTCGTTGTTTTAATTGTGTTGTATTAATTACCTACAAACTTTCGCGAAAGGTATTTAGTTAAATTAGGCTACATCAATTCAGGCATCTGAAAGTGCGTATTCAAGTAGGCCTACATGTACAATGCTACGACTTTTTAACGATTTTCTATATTCTGAAGACCGGGAGAGAAATTGTCTAAATAGGCCTAAATATATTACTTTATTCATTTCTCCAGCGATATATTCTACTATAATATCTGAATCAATATAAAATCTTTAGTTTGTTAGCGAGAGTTGAAAGTGCTACAAATTACAGTTAGTTCCATTGTGTACCAGCATAAAACTACACACGTTATATTTTCTGGTAATTGGCAACCCTTCAGAAACAACGTCAATTTCAACTCACCGCCTTCTGCAATAGTCAGTCTCTTATACTGCATGCAATATCAGCTCCCCTCACCCCCGCATTTTTTCGGCTCAAGATAAAGTGTGAGCATAATACCATCTGCTTGTTACTGGACAAGTAAGCATCAGTGTGCAGTGATTAATATGTCATATGCTGCCATTAAACAGCACGAAAACAGATTATTTTATACAACAGAACTTGTTTGGAAATATTTCAATAATGTAAGTACATCAATTTTTAAAAAATTTCAATTCAGTGCAAGCCAGTTCATATGCTTTTATTCTGTTCTGCTGTTAGCTTACCTGAATGAAGTTAACTTTGTCTTATATGCACAATTGGTAGCACTTGTCACAGCATGGACATGGTAACTCGAATCAATTCATGAATGATTGATTCATAGTTATGCCGTGATCTCAGAGCTGTTAGTTTTGTTTTTATACAACAGAGCACAAAAGTAATTATTATTTGTATAATCTACTCTTATACAATTCAACGGCCCTAAATAGCGTGCTTGCTCGCCCGCTTCGTGAGACATCGGGTATACTCGGCGATGTTCGTCTCTCGCAGTCTAAACTTTCATGACAACTACAAAATTAGGAAGGAAAACCGTTTCTTTATTATATAAGGCCTAAGTGAAATGAACACAATGAACAAATATTCTAATTTTATTTTTACTTACAATTTTCATAGCTCTGAACCACAAACATTTTTAATAATCTACCAGTGTAATTTTCTTAAAAATCCTGGAGTCAATGAATAATGGCGGGCGAAGCCGGGGGCAACAGCTGTAAAATATTGATAGTTTTATCTCTTGAAATATCGCTGATAATAATAATCCAAACAAACCATTCCTTCCCTTGAAACATTATATAATTTCTGAAAATTACACTGAATTGATAAAATAAAATTCACATCATATTCATGTCAATAAACAGCTGAGAAACAATACGTATTATGTGTTCACAGGTTCTTTGGAACTGCATAATCGATTCTGATATAGTTTTCCCAGGGGGCGCTTTCATGTCGTGGAATGTACTCTAAAGCAGGAATTTTAGCTGTTTCATTAATTATTAATGGCTTAGTTTATGAATGATTCGCGTGCAAGTGTTAATAAATATAATGCTTTAATAATTATTATACTCTTAATTTTTAATTTTTAAAAGAATTATCGTGGCGAAGCCACGGGCACCTAGTCCATTACATTTTTATTCATGGAATAGTCTTAATAAATCCAAGTCGAGTTCATTGAGTTCCATCAGATAAATTCGTCAACTCTTGCAAGGTGACCTATGAAAAAACAGTCTGTAGCATTACAAAATGACTATCTTGGACTCGCATTCTGGAGGTCCTAGGTTTAAATCCTTTGGCCGGCCAATTTGACATGGCTTTTTTCATGGTTTCCCCAGTCATAAAGGGAAATGCCGAATTGGATATTTATATACCATGAATCATCCTCACCATTTCATCCTGTATCATATCCATTTAAGTTAATAACAGTTGAAATTTACTCCATAAAAGTACACCAATAATAGAAACAATAGTTCCATGGCCTACCCTACTGTATAGACACAGATCCCGAATCCTGATATGGCCTCGTAGCTAAAAGGAGTATAAATACTGCTAGTGTTACAAAATTATTATTACAATGAGGAATTAAAATTAGAGACAAGATGAGAACTGAACTAGATATTAAACAATCTGTGAGAGATTTTCACACCATCTTCACGTTTAAAATGCTCCATTATGACAACAGCTTCCTTGCCAGACATTGATTACATCATCTCATGATTGTCAAATTAGCATCCACGCTTAGTTTAAGTTGTGGCTTCTTGAAGTAAACTTTAACCTGGGTGTTAGGTTTGTAAAATTAACAAGTATACTAACTTATTCAGTGCTTGGAAAATATCTCTTGTTGTAAAAACCTTTAGCAACTCAAGGAATGGAAATCATTTTGTGTGACCTTATTGAAGATAATATTCCAAATCTTCACAAGGTAAGTTTCAACTTATCTATATTTGTTAACACAATATTCCCAAGCAGTTTCTTCCACTTTATTATATTTCCTCATTGTACAAGAGCTATTTATTTTTTTCAACCTCCGATGGGGCATAAAATAAAACCACAGTGAAAATAAAAACTGTTTTATTTGGAACATTTACGTACACTTTCTAGCTAATTCTCTACATAGTCGCGCTCCAATTGAGTCATTTTATCGTGGTGCAACTTCCACATACCCTCTTTGTAGAAACTTACCGCCAGCGTATTGAGAAGGGTCTTCATGGCATTTTGAAGTGTCTTGAAATTCTTTGTTGGTGTGGAAGCCAGATCTTGGGTTTGTTTGGGAAATTTATGTGCATCCATTGTTTGGATTGTTCTTTTGATTCTGGATTATTGTAACGAATCCATGTTTCACATCCCCTGTCACGATGGATTTCAAAAACTCGTTCCCGTGCCAAGTGACTTTCATCTTTTTTGGCAGCTGAAGAAAGATCTTGGAGGCAGGGGCGTATTCAGAAGGGGGGCTGAGGGGGCTACAGCCCCCCCCCCCCCCCGAAACGTCAAGTAATGCTAATATGTTGCACATAAGGACATTTTTAATTTGACAAATAATACACAGTTTATGCACATTTTGACTCATGAAATGCGTAAGACGAATCGTGAAACAGAAACGCCGTTATTGCTTTGTCTAAGGACAGGCTATGCAATATTCAGCCTAATATCGAATTTTTACCTAAAATTCGTAAAATAAGCTCTGGAAAAATGAGAATATATGCTCTATAATTTAAGTAATTTTAATACTTGACGTTCTGTTGTACGCTGAATTACATAAAGAATTTTTAAAAAGTATAAATTACATCATAAAAATAAAAAATAAAATAAGGTAATTGCAATAAGTTTTGGTAAATTGAAAACTAATTAATGAAACGTTGTTTCAATATTATAAAATCGGTTCAAAAATAGGCTGTGCACCATGAACAAATTGTATAGTTGATTCCCAAAAGTTTTTGTATCAACAGAGATATGCTCAATATTTAAAACCTGACATAAAATGCCGATAGAAATGTGACAAATTGGTTACATGTGCACAAATATTTTATTATCGAGCAAATACGATGCAAAACTAACAAAATTTGCAACATAAAACCATCAATTTCTTGTTATTTCTTTGATACCTTGTACATTCCAACACTAGCATGAGATAGATTGCTTTATTAAAAATATGATTTTCATAAACTTCCGGGCCCTAGTGATAGTAGAGTTAGACTTATATAGCCCCTCCCGAAAAAATATCTTGGATACGCCCCTGCTGGGAGGACAGATCTTTCACACCAACGAAAATTTTAAAATACTTAAAAATATTGTGAAGACCCTTCTCAATACGCTGGTGGCAAGCTTCTTTGAAGAGGGTATTGGAAACTTGCACCATGCTTCAACAAATGTCTCAATCGGAGCGCGACTACGTAGAGAAGTAGATAGAAGGTGTACCTAAATGTTCCAAGTAAAACAGTTTTGATTTTCATTGTGGTTTTCATTTTATGCCCCATCGGAGGTTTAAAAAAAATAGCCCTCATATAAAGAATCCCGAAGCTCTTACATTTTTTATGTCTTACTACTTCCATTTACAATTAAATATGTAAAAATTATAACAAAACATAAACAATGTGCATAGCTTACTTCATGTTCCAGTAGCGACTTTGTAACGCTCATACCAGTCACCTTGAGCTCATGGGCGTCGGCAGGGGGGGCAACTGCCCCCCTCTGGATTGCTTTATGGATTAATTTATTTGTGGTACTCTTTGTCAACCTACAGTTGTAGCATGGAGAATAAAAAAAATAGAATTACTTTATAATGAGTTTAGCAAGTATCAACTAATTATAACTATAATATGTATTTATAATAATATCTCACCAAGGCCATTGCTCAAAAGAGCGTATTCTGTTAACTTAAAAAACTTTGTAGCCTCGTCGATTTCAGCTTGGGTTCAAAATAACGATCCGGTTAACTAAGTGAATATTAATGTGTTTAGCCTAATCATTTGAAATTGATGTCCGAAATTGATTTTGCCCCCCCTTAGTAAAATTCCTGGCGACGCTGCTGCTTGAGCTCCATGGCAAAATTACTTAATTTTGTTTCATATTAACTTAACCAGTTGGCTTATCACTTAGTGATCCATAAAGATTATTAAGTACCAGAATGTTACTTTGAGATTGTGTGGTGGACGGGAAAATGTCTGTCCGTGTGTCTGTAAGCACGATAATTGAAATAAGGTTTATTGGATTTTCATGAAACTTGGTATACGCATTTATAACTTCGATGGGAAGAAGCTTATTGATATTGAACCAAATTGGTTAACCAGTACCGGAGTAATGCCCAATTTAGTGCCTATTTTTTGCTAATATATTAGAATTTATCAAATGCAAATCAGTTCTCATGGCAACATATTGTTTTACAGTGTTCATATACGGCTTTGGAAGTTGCAATACAGATAGCTTTGACCAATAACACTACCCACATATTCCTTCATGTATGCTTATCAAACTTTAGACCTTTGTTCTTCTGTGAGCCCAGCTTAATGGATCTGGAGCTTAACTCTGAAATTGATCACAAAAATAACTTATTTTCTGCAATTGCAATTATCACTGAATAAACAAAAGCATTCTGGCGCTTTGTTACATCAGTTTACCTGATTTTATTATAGTTATCAATGATTCATTCAGAAATGTTACAAGCAAATATTGCTTTTATCGCACAGGTTTTCATTGAAAGTAATAATACAATTTATTTAGAGAAAAAAAAAAGCTTTTCTGCAAGATTAGTTCTAATCTCAATAGGTATAGAACAGAATACTTACTAATGCAAATGTACATGTTTTTTCTACTTATGTTTTTATAAATTTCACGTTCACAAAGGTATGTGCTTCCAAACATAGCATCATCTGAAGACCAAAATCTCTCAGCTGGGCAAGCTTTCATCTCAAGGAAGTCTGAAATAGTTATTTCATTTTTTTCCTCGCTTTTCAGCTTAGAAATCGCATAATTCAAGTTAAAACTTTGATAGTTGATGCTTGATTTTCACTTTTATGGGCTCATTACATAGAGACACTTTGTTTGTTATGTTTTCAAAATCAGGAAATCTTGAAGAGAATTCTTAAATTAATCATATCAGCATCCTCACAGAATAAAAATAAAAATCTCATCTTTTATTTCATTCAACAAGCTGGAAAACGTGATAAATTATTTTTTTCTAAATTTGACCGTAACAGATTTACGACTTATGCCTAAGGTAAGGAGCGCTGTTTCAATTTATAGAGGCTTTTATAGAGCATGGTGTGATTAGTCATTGTGATTTTGCCATGCGTAGTTTAGAGGTCCCTCATGTATTATGTTGAGGAAGTGATGCCTGACACATTATGCACTTCCTGCTTCCATCCTGAACAACTGCATTCCTGTGAAATCAGCAGCAGAAGTTGCACTGTGATTGTGGGTGTGGATATGTCGCATTAATGAATCAACTCTTAACTAACTTCTCTTATAAAGTGTTAAAATATATGAACTCGATCGATAAAATAAAAAAGTGGATAATTCCGGGTTGTGCAGGCAAAGAGAGTTAAGTCCACTCTCTTGTTACTGAGAATTAGAGTGACTTAACACACTATACCAGCCCAACGTAGCTTTAGAGATGGATAAACCCATGAGGCACACATCCATAACTACAGTACAGTTTTGAATATGACTTACTGGACTTAACACGAATGTAGAGAACATTTTTGTCTATAACTCTATGGACATATCTCAATTTTGTAGGATGGTGGACTTAACTCTCTTTGCCCGTGCACCTGCGAATTGATGCCATCATGTCAGCAATCGTTATTTTGTGGCTAGGGCTTTCCATACTTTTGTATCATCTTCAGGGCATGTTGCTATGCAGACGAAGATGTATTAATAATTAAAATGGCGTTGTTTTCTAGTCCTGATTATATACAAACAGACTCCTTAACAAACATCCAAGACTCCTTAACAAACATCCAAGAAAATGTTGTATGAGGGTCAGTCAAATGAAAACGAGACAGATGGAAAAAAAGTAAGTAAACTGTTTATTTAAAAGTAATCGCCATAACTGTTAATGCATTTATCCCACTGTGAGACAAGGCAATCAATGGCTTCATGGAAAAATGTTGCAGTTGCCTATGGAACCATTATTCTATCCAGGCGTGCACCTCTTCGTCTGAAGCAAATGGACAGCCACGAATGTCTTTCTTCATTTCTCCAAAAATGGAGAGAGATCTCGAGGATACTTTGCAAAAATTGAAGCGTGCCATCAAGTCCAAACACCCAGGAATATTGATGGATGGCATCATGATAATGCTTGCCCACATGTTGCCAAGGTTGTTTCGACTACGCTGCAGAAGTTTCACTGGGAAACCCTTACACATCCTCCATACAGTCCAGATCTCTCTCCATGTGATTGGAGAAATAAAGAAAGACATTCGTGGCCGACGATTTGCTTCAGACGAAGAGGAGCACACCTGGGTAGAATCATGGTTCCGTAGGCAACCGCAAACATTTTTCCATGAAGCCATTGGCCGTCTTGTCTCACAGTGGGATAAATGTATAGGGTGCGGCAGAAACAATGACCCATTTTAAATTGTGCGCCATTGTTGAACATGACTTCCTGGAGAGTTGATGTTGGTACCAGTGTGCAGTGCAGTTCAAAGCATTTCCAGTCAGTATGGAGTGTTAGTCAAATGAACATCGTGGATTTGTAATTGAAACGTTTTTCAAAAGTGGTGATAGTGTCATACGTTTGTTTAAGCAACATTTTTACATTGGTTCAAGTGGTGCTTGGAGTTCGTAGGGATGGAACTTCATATCCAGAGGCAACATCCGTCGCGCACTTCTTTCCGAGATGTTAATAACTTGAGAATGCCAACGAAGTGATCGCATTGGACTTTGCTCTAAAGCAGCTGTTACTCTTGCAATGCTGTCCGGGGTGCAAACCATACGTGGCCTACCAGGGGGCTTAGGCCTATTGTTTGCTGCAGATGCTGTTGCTCTGCATCTTGTAATCGACTTCTGGGTCGGATCTTGATCATTCCGACCAACGTCAAGATGTTGCCTAAACAAACGTATGACACTATCACCACTTTTGAAAAACGTTTCAATTACAAAAACACGATGTTCATTCGACCAACACTCCATACTGACTGGCAATGCTTTGAACTGCACTGCACACTGGTACCAACATCAACTCTCTAGGAAGTCGTGTTCAACAATGGCGCTCAATTTAAAATGGGTCATTGTTTCTGTCGCACCCTGTATTAACAGTATTGGCGATTACTTTTGAAATAATAAACAGTTTACTTACTTTTTCCCATTTATCTCGTTTTCATTTGACTGACCCTCATATTATCTATACCATTGAGAATATGAGACTATCATCAGCAAACAGTTAAGAGTTGATTCTGACTGCATGATGTTGTAGTGTTGATGCATGGTTTTTTACTTTGTGTATAGCATTGAGTCGCAGAGAACACTGTCCCTTAGTGCCCCAGCTTTCCAGTGTGGGGTCGACAGTGTGGGTCGAGTGCATTAGTTTGAATGTTACATCTCTTTGCATGAAGTAAACACAGTTGTACATTTTTAAAGCACAGTGCAGAACAGTCAGTGAATTTGGTGGGGGTTGTAATTTAGTGCCAGTATCTGAATAGAGGTGTAGCTTTTCAGTACAATTCCATGATGATTGATACTTTTGAAGATGAAATGTAATGTGAAAGAAAATAGAAAGGATTTTTATGAACTTGATTTTTTGGTGAAATAAAACGAATCATTTCGATTTTAAATTCTAGAAATAACACAAATCATTTTGATGTTAACTTCTATTTCAGTGGATATTTCACGAAATAAGTTATTTTTTAGTACATGCTCTCTAAAATAGCTCCTTGTCGGACTGGTAACATGTTGAAAAATTGCATTTTAGCAACCTAGGCTGCTAAATTGCATAAAACTGCATTCAAAATGCAGTTTTATCGGCCTAGGACACTAAAGTCGTCATGGCAGTCTATAAACAAAACCCAGATGACATTGACCAGTCACACCAATTTTAACATGGATTCAAGCATTTATTTGATCATACAACAACAAATTTAAGCTAACATATTTCTTTATGATAATCAGAAACTTGACCAGGGTTTTTCGCAAAACACTGTATCCAACTTCATCATATAACAACAAATATAAGCCAACCACTTTTGACATCTTGGTTCACAAGAGAAACATTGCTTACCATGGATGCACCAGCATTTAATTGCAATATATTCCTTCTCATAATCTACCGCTGCCGTGGAGGCCTATGCAACATTGCTACTCAGGAGTAAGAATTTCTATAAATGATTAGTAAAGCATGCAATTTTGTTATAATACCTCTGATTTTTTTCATCTTTCTTTAATAGCGTTGAAGGATATTTCCACCATAACCAGTTTAGGAAGCGTGGATTTTTTATCTTCAATTCAGACTTACTGTCCATAACTTTAAAAAGTGACAGATCTTGAACCTGTAAAGCCAGAAATGGATTTATTTTTGTCTGTATATATTTGACATTGTGTTGATTTGAAACGGAAAAGAATCCTTTCACATTACATTTTGCTTATGTATTTATCATTAGAGAAAACTGACTTATTCACAAGAGTTTGGCAAATTTATTTTATTTGAAATACATTACTGTGCATGCAAGGATCAGATAAAGTAAACGTAAAGACAACTTTTCATTACATGTCTGTTTCTTTTGTGCAATGAAATGAGCAACGAATTCAGTAAATTTGCCTTGACAGTAAATGTTCCTAATTTGGTTCAGGACACCTTTTGTAACGGTTAAAATGAAATATTTGTTTGTGTTTAATTTCATGTGATATTTAACTGAAGGTGGTGTTTATATGATTTGTGTGAAGCACAAAGAAATCACCGTAACTTATGTGCTAATGTGTTGATTAAAGTACTTGCAGGTCATACGAATTTAAGGCATTGGAAAGAAGCTATACTAAGAGATGATAATGTGATGATGCTGTCAGAAATAAGATTTGCTATAAACAATAAGATTTTGACTTTAGTCAGCCATAAAACACCAATTCCAAGTTTGTGACTCGATCCAATAAATGTCTTTAATTTCCATGGAATTCCATCATCACTAAATCAGAAAAGTAAACAATGTTCCCATTCTATTACTTACTTAATATCAATAGACAATTCCTAAGTAAGCTAAATGAATATGTGATCTATATTATGGAACCCGAAGGTTCATTGCCACGTTTACCTGTGCCCACCATTCAACCCTATTCTGTGCTAACTCCATCCAATCACCCCTCGCAAATCCTACTTCCCTTAAATCTCTCCTAATATTGTCCTCCTACCTACGTCTAGGTCTTCCAAGTGGTATTTTCCCTTCGGGTCTCCCAATCAATACTTTTGAGATATCTTTCCTCCCCCATGCATGCAACATGTCCAGCCCATTTCATCCCCTGTGATTTAATTACCCTTACTATATCCTATACTATACTATATACATACTAATTATTTTAGTAGTTACCTAAAACTAAACTAAACTAAACTCCATGGCACTACATCCCTGGAGGGACTTGGCCTACCACCCGACCGCTGTATCATCTACCACTGGCAGATGGCAGGATTGGGGGGCATGTGGTTAGTATGCCGACACCCACGGCCATTAATGGTGGTTTTCATGACCGGAGCCGCTACTTCTCTATCAAGTAGCTCCTCAATTTGAATCTTAAGGCTGAGTGCACCGCTTCCAGACCTCCCTACTTCAGAAAAATCCGAGGAGGTACCAGGGATCGAACCCGGGCCATCGGATCTGTAGTCAGCAACGCTAACCACAAGACCACGACGGCGGTCTTCAGTAGTTACCTGCAGTGTAAAATCACATGTTGGTTACAAAAATTCAACTGATTATCAGAAGGTTAAAAATGAATTATTCTAATTAAAATATTCTAATTCAAATACTTTGAAGAGACAAATATATTCCAATATGGTGTTTGAACCAGGATTCTTGTACTTAGCGCGCAAAGTAAAAGACGCCTGTGTTGAAATTCTGATATTGGAATATATTGTGTCCATACGATGCCTGAAATAACATGAGGGTTTCACTTCAGAAGTGTTTCAGCATATTCTTGCTTACGTTCAAATGGGAATTTGGTTAATTTGAAAGTGGGGAACTGGGAGAGAGGAAGGGGGTAGTTGTAGAAAGTAGTGTGGTAGTGTTAGTGTAGAGGGAGGGCAGAGAAGTGGGAGGTAGTATGCGGGAAGATTTGCTGAAACACTAAAATGAATTTGAAATCAGTGACATTTCAGGCACAAAGACTGGTAATTAATAATAAATGTTCAGTTTCATGACGTTTGATTCTTTCCTTCATCCAATCATTAATAATAATAATAATAATAATAATAATAATAATAATAATAACTACTACTACAATAATAATATGATGTTAATAATAATGATAATGATAACAAAATAATAAAAATAATAATAAATAGTAATACACTTATTTAACCTGGTAGAGTAAGACCATTAGGTCTTTGGTTAACTTCTACTAGGATTCCTAAAAGTACAATTACAATCCAAAAATTAAAAGAAAAATGCAGTAAGAACAAAAATTTGCATTAAGACTAATAACCGTGTGCACCATGCTCAATAAAAATTTTACTGTGACTATTCCAGTCATACATTGCGTGTTTGATATTGACCAATAACGTTAGCCAATAACGTTAGCTATTCCTCATATATAGACCAATCATAATCGTTTAGCTTATAATATCCATCGGATTGCAAGGATGCATTTTATCTGATAAAGTATCAGCTCGTTACTGGACCTGTAAGGCATCAACGTGCGGTGATTAATACATCACATGCTGCCATTCAGCAGAATGAAAACAGATTATTTTATAAAACATAACTAGTTGGAAATTGCAATAATATAAATGTGCATTGATTAAAAACACAATTTCGATTCGGTGCAAGCCAGTTCATGTGATTTTATTCTGTTCTGCTGTTAGCTTACCTGAATCAAGCTAACTATGTCTTATATGTATACCATCAGTAGCATTGGTTACAACATGGTAACTTGAATCGATTCATGGATGATTGATTCATAGCATGCCGTGATCTCGCAGCTGTTAGTTTTTTCTTTATATAGTTTTTATATAGTACAAAAGTAATTATTGTTTGTATAATCCGTTACTTTTTTATTCATGGAATAGTCTCAATAAATCCAACTTTAGTTTACGAGTTTCATCAGATAAATCCGCTCTTGCTGTGCAGTCGTGAATCTGTCGATACTCGTAAACTCTTGTGGGATTACCTTTGAAAATTAAAGCGAGAAATTTTACTGACTGTAAGCAGATAGCTTTGTCAAAATTGTTTGAATATTTCCTGTCACATGCAAAAGAATTTTGTCACTCGTGTGAAAAATTCAGAGATGCTTATCAGAAGATATGGTTTTTATGCTACATTGTTCACAGAAACACAGACAAAGTATTTTTGGATTCAGGACCTCAAAACATGTATTTATGTTGAAAACTCGATATGGAGTTTCAGGATCAGTCACAATACTTACTCTACCTATGTTATTTACACTCCATGGCGGCTACATCCCATGACAGACTTGGCCTACCATCTGAACATTAACCTGCGATCATTCGTGCCTGCGGTTGTCATGCCATCACTCGTGCATCAGATTTGATCTAACATTAGTATTGGTTTTTCTTTTATAGCTATTAAAAGCAACTCAAATGGATGGATTAAACTTACAATAAGATTCTATGTAACCATTTTAACATTTGTTAAAGCGAATACTGTTATATTTTACTGAGCGAGGTGGCCGAGATGGTAACATCTTGGACTCGCTTTCGAGAGGTGCCCGGTTCAAATCACAGTTTCGCCAGTCTTAAAGCCAAATTCCGAATCAGATATTTACATACCATGAATCATCCTCACCATTTCATCCTGTATCATATCCATTTAAATTAGTTGAAATTTAGTCCATAAAATACACTAATAATAGAAGTGGTTGACAATCAATAGTTTCATGGCCTACCTTACTGTATAGATACACATCCCGAACTCCTGATATGGCCTTGCAGCTAAAAGGAGTAGGCCTATAAACAAACACAGCTGAAGTTGTTATATTTTAACATTTGTAAACGCAAACACCATAAAACTTTCTTTAAAATAAATATAAAAAAAAAAATAAAAATAATAATAATAATAATAATAATAATAATAATAATAATAATAATAATAATAAAAGACCTTTCGAAGAAGTGATTTTTTACATGATCATGGCATTGTAAATGTTTAATTTCTGTTAGTATATTATTATTTTTATTATCTTTTTTGTTGCTATTTTTAGTGATATTATTATTATTATTATTATTATTATTATTATTATTATTATCATCATCATCATCATCATCATCATCATGGATTGCACATCTCACATTTCTTTTCTATTTGTTTTTCCATAAACCATTTTTCTGAATTACAATATAATACTAACTCTGAGAAATCAATAAACCTATCATGCACATATTCATAATACTGGTAACTCTAACCTAAAATTACATATTCATAACTTATGAATATTTACCCTGTAACACTGAATTTCTGAATTTTTGAAACAGCATATGTTATCAGCATGATCAGATCTTTGTATAGAGACCGCTTCTTTGCAATGCCTTAAGTTCAAGATGTGATCGTACACAAGTCGAGAGGGAGCAGGAAGAGATGTTACGCACCAGACCTAACCTAACCCCACACTGTACTGTTTTGTGTCCCCAGGAGGAAAGCTTGGACATAATGGGACAGTATAAACCTGAAATATTCTGCTAGAAGGTAATTTTGCTTTGTGTATTTTGTTTTGCTTTGTTACTGTAACCTCACATTGCTTTTGTTTTATTGTCTTGCATTATTCATATTTAGTCACTACAATACATATTTCTGTTTTGCTGGGATATTTCTGTGTAAACTTACATTATTATTGTGTATAATATATCTCATTTTGTATTACCTGTATTGTATACATATGTAAGTTCTCATTCTGTTGTTAGATAAGTGCAAGTTATTTTAGACCAGTGATCTAAAGAGCTAGACAGGTGAGTGAAAAAAGTAATACAGCAAATTTTCATTGTCCTTAAGGCTTATCCTTGTTATTTAGGACTGTGACGTGCACAATTAATCTAAAAACACGGATACTTGTTATCCAGATTTTTAAATCAACATGCAGCAAAAATCAGGGCTCTGCATACGAAAGAAGCATCGAATGGCCTGTGCGATGTCAGCAGTGCTCCCAAAGCTCCTTCCACCTAGAGTCTTCTTCAAAGTCGGAAACAGATGGAAGTCACTGGGTGTGAGATCAGGACTGTATGGTGGATGGGCTAGGCACTCCCAACCAAGAGTTTCAATATGGTTTTGCGTTGCCGTCGCCGAGTGTGGTCTCGTATTGTCATCCAACAACCAGAGAAGGCCAGGCCGCTTTTTTCGAATCTCCTCCTTCAATTTTGACACTTCTTCCGTATGCAGAGCCCTGATTTTTTTGAAGCTTCTAAAGCGCTATGACAAATGTCTCAATGTACGTGGTAATTATGTGGAAAAATAAAGGTACGTTTTATCTTTAATGTCTCATTATATTTTTTTGTCTTTCATCCACACCTCTGTACACAGTCGCCAGGGGAAACTTATTTTCAGACTCCCCGTCATGTATTTTACACTTCATATTTTTATAGATATTATTCAGTGGTCACCTGCCTAGCTCTTTTGTACCACTCCATAAGAAAACTGGTGATTGTGTTGAACTAAATATTTACTACTTTTGCAGGTGGCAGCTCGTATGGGACGCAGGGAGCCATGTGCCAAATGTGGTTTGCCAGTGTTCATAGCTGAGCGATTGTTAGTAGCCGGGCACTTATATCACCGTACATGCTTCCGCTGTGCCCGCTGCCAACATCAGCTTAGTATTGCCAACTGTTACGAAACAGAAGGGGGGGAATATTGCTGTGAAACGTGTCCAGATGAAATCCTGGCTGACACGGAAAAACTTCAAAACAAAAGTAATCTAGATATTATCGGAAATGCAGGCCTCGATGATGAATACAGTGCTGAATTTGAATCTGCTATGGAGGAAACACATAAGCAAAGTGCACAAGATCAACCAATACCGAAGTTTTCTAAAGCACGTTCTGATTTCATGAGCAGCCAGCTAACGCTAGCAGATTCTCAAGATGCCGATAGTGTACATAGTGTAAGTGACAGTGAGTCATCGGACAGCAGAGTGCCGTCTTCCCGCCCCAGCGAGCTGCACCTTAAAGAAAAGAACTCTTACCTTAGTAGTGATACGCAGAGTAGGAAAGACGCTTGTGTCGTAGGTAAAGCGTCTTCACACAGCGATGTAAATAACATAGCAAAAAAGTATTTTTCTACAAAATCGGACAATTCTGACACTGCAGGTGGCAGTGAACCTTCAGGAAACCTTAGCGAGAAAGATGTTCCTAAACGTAGTGACGATGAGCTCATTACTGCCAACATCGGTGTAAATAGCCAAGTTAAAGAAAGTACCAAAGATTCAGACTTGTCGCAAGTCTCTTCATCCTCAATTGTTAAGATGAGACTGAAACTGTTTGAGAACAGCGGCCAGCTTGACGACGGTAGCAAAGCTTCAAAGACGATGAGCAACAAGAGGCATGTTTTGAATCAGGACGACTCTGTCAATGAGGATGACACTGTTTCTTCTCACGATGAAGCAGTTTTTAAGGATCTCACTCAGAAAGACATTCTTAATACTAGTGATAAGGTTAGGAAGCCAGTCGATAAGGTGACTATTTTAACTGAAGATGTTGATGTTGATGAATTTGAAGGAATCTATGAAGATTCTCTGAAGACTGAATCTCAATTAGACTTTGACGAACTCTCAGCTGATGATAAAGTGATAAACTCATGTTTAGCTATACCAGATGATAGTTTAGGACAGGATAAAAGTGATACACCTAAAGCTGCAAGTCCGAATACATCTTTATCTGTCCCAAGTGATAATTTAGGGTTGGACAAAAGTGATACACCAAAGGCTGTAAGTCCAGTTATTAAAATAGCGGAACCAGATTCATTGCAGGCTTCCAGTAGCAGTGAACTTTTAAACAAGGAAGTTGACATCAAATACCCAGACGACCTGAACCCATTTGGAGATGAGGGTGAAGAAGAGGAAGTGAATCGCACAAGTGAAAAATCATCCAGCACAAAAGCAGAACAGGAAACAAATCCTTTTGGTTCAGATGATGACGAGGAAGAAGTAAAGCCTGCTCCCAGACAGAGAGTGATTTCTGCACCGAAGGTGAACTTGAATCCTTTCTGGAGCGACGGAGAGGAGCCGAGCAGTGAGGAGGAAGGCGTTGTGCGCAGAGAGAAACCACCCATACCTCTGCCTCGGAAAACCATGTGAGTATTTTTTTTTTGTTTTGAGCTATTTTTATGCTAATTTATTATGTAATGTAAAGGAACATTGTATGAGCATTGTATTTATAATTAGATACATGGGTACATGGGTATAAGATTGTCAGGGTAGGGACTTGAAACTTAAAAAAAGGTTTTCTTAATATTGTGTAAAATAAGTGTAAAAAATGGGTAATTAATGCAATAAAGATAACATACGTTAAAGACATCTCTTATATGTACCGTATTTTACGGACCATAAGATGCTCCAGACCATAAGGTGCACCTTAATTTTAGGATGTAAATTTAAAGGAAAATAAATTTAATTTGATTCTAAACGAAATATTTTAAAGGGAATAATATACTTGTCTTCATTACATAAGCAAATTATAACCTTGTACAATGGAATCGGTGTAAATCACTTCTAAATCAAAAACTGCATTGTACAAAAATCTCTTCTGTACAGGTGGCATCACGTACATTTTAACAACTGAACTGGTTTCTCATGAAAGACTGAAAATACTTTTACACCCTCTAACCCTCAATTCTGCATAGGGTAAGTGTAACACGGGATAAAACTGTTTAGAGGACATTGTATTCATTTAAACCACATGATGGAGACAACTCCTTTCGTATAAAAGAACTCAACATTCCTTTCTTTTCGCATTGTATACCTGGCTTCCCTCTACCCTCATTTTATGATTGTGACAACTGCAGTGATTTACAGTCTCTGCTAAAATTTCTAACTGTCTTATCGTTTACAACACCTTGTTTATAGCTATGGTATTCCAGCAATATTTACCATAATTTTAATTTTGTTTAGTGTACTTCAGACCATTAGAAATTAGAAATTAGAAATTATCCTATATCATCCCTTAAGGGCTGAGGCCTCCTGCCAGCTGGCAGGGTAGCTGAGGGACACTCCTTAGGTGAGCTACTCCTAGGGACCATTAGACGTACCCGATTTTTAAGGCTCTGTTTTCAAGGTAAAAAAATGCGTCTTATGGTCCGTAAAATACGGACAGCTACATACAGCTCAAGAAGTAGAATTGAGATCTGCTGATGCCTAACAGCAATAAAAAATACAAATATTAAATTGTATCGGAAGTTAACACAGTGAAGTTACTTAATATAATAATTATATAAGAGCGGAATTTTACACAAAAACTTCACTTTTGGTACAGTTTACTTGGGATGATGGACAGGGATCCAGAACTACTAGAATGTGTCCATGGACACAAGGAGCTTCCGGTTTGGGAGAGGATTTTTATTCACAAGAAGGGGAACCAACTGATAACCAATGAGGACCTCATCTCAAAGTTTGTACCACGTCTGCTGGAGGGTGCCACGGCAGTTGAAGTATAGCTGTTGACAAATGGTGGCGAAGGTGCCGAAACTAGTACAGATAAACTATACCAAAAGTGAAGATTTTGGGTAAAATTCAACTCTTATATAATTATTATAAAAAATTACAAGCTTTCAAAACTAAAATAGAAATATTGATATTTAATACCTGAAGACTTGTTACTGTGATGGAGAAGCTAGCAGAACTACGTGGGTTCAATGATTGAACAGAAGCAAGAAGTTAAACAATATGCAGTAAAGTTGTACCTCTTTTTAAAAAATCCACATATTTTACGCACCCCCATTTGTCGGTGACCAAAATAGGGTAAAAAGTGCACAAATTACGCAAGCAAATACGGTGTATTAGAATATTTACAGGGGTTTATATTTGTGTAATTGTATCTTGTATAAGGCTGAAAGTGAATTACAAGTAATATTGTTTTTGCTTCTGTCACAGTGGAGTATCCCCAGAGCCAAGCCCGATGCCGCGGAAGTCTCTCAACACAAACATAAGCGATAAGTTTGGGTCAGTGTCCTCCTTGTCGAGCCTCAACTCCTCTACAGGAGGAACGACTTCTAGGAAGAAGAAGCTCGCACCCAATCCACCCAGAGCACAGGACGTCTTTTTGGGCACACCAAGCACTCTGGCAGCATCAGCCGCTTCTTCCAGAACTGCTTCACCCACTCCTAGCTCGGTTAGTATTTCTGTGGTACAGTGTCATCCCAAAAGTATAACACAGTATATAGGATTAGGACATAGTATTATTTCCTGTAATGTACTGATTTATGGCGGGGCAACGAACATAGATAGGATTCAAGTGTTAAAATAATTAATTGAAGTACTATAAACAGTAGAGCATGTAAAACTTGTACAGAGTCAACATTTATTTAATATTTACACTTCTTGCTCCACTTACATTTAATTTGCAGGACTAGTTTCCAGGGATTACTCCCTCATCCTCAGCTGGTGGTTGACTGATAACAATGTCTTGTTGATCTGATGCATCTGCTCCTACAGTGTTACCACTCCTATTACCTAAAAAACTAAATATCCCATCTGCTGCTGGGACATCAAAATTCAAGATCTTGTTTTGGTTCTTAATGATGAATATCTTCTCCCAAACTCCTAGGATGTTTGTTGCACAAAAGAAAATCTTAAGACTTATTTTTAATTTAGCAACAAGGGAGTCTTAAGAATGCTTTTCAAAATAATAAGATTTTAAATCTTAAGACTTATTAACTTGGCACCAAGGGAGTCTTTAAGAATGATCTTCCAAAATAATAAAATTTTAACAGTAACTTGAATTTTAATATACAAGGCTGCTTTATATTATTTTAACAACAAAGATATGTTCATCTTTAGTTGAGAATTGCATGAGCACAACACAAGGAACAAAGACGTTTTACATATTTTTAAATATCGATAAGAATTTGAACACGGATCTTTGGCTTAACGCGCCGATGCTCTACCATTGAGCTACCATGACAACATGCCAGTCTGACATCAAATTCCTCAACTGATTCAGAAGACAAGGCAAACCATGGGAGGTTTCTCTCCGTCGAGAACACACATCCAAATGGCGTCCTACCCTTGTAGGTACTTTGAAGCCTAGTTATTATTTATATATTATTTAAATATCGAACTTTAGATACTCTAGAATGATAATTCTTTCACACTGGCCGTGTGTAGGCTAAGATGGAAAGGTTAAGTCAGAATGAAAAATTCAATGCCATAGCCGGGATTTGAACCAGGATCTTCGGCTCTCCGTGCCGATGCTCTAACCAACTGAGCTACCATGGCAACGTGCCGGTACAACATTAAATTCTCCAACTGACTCACAATCCCAGTATACCATCAGGCGTTCTCAATATGAGATACCAACCCAGTGGCAACTTACAACCTGCAAGTACTTTAAGACCTGGGCTTCATAGTAAACCACTAGTTTGTTAGAGCATCGGCACGGAGAGCCGAAGATCCTGGTTCAAATCCCTTCTGTGGCATTGAATTTTTCATTCTGACTTCACCTTTCCATTTTAGATACTCTAAATCGTCAGTTTACATTGTTAGTCAAGTTATAAATAATTTACCAGCCAATATTTTGAATGTGGAAAATCTCAGGTGTTTTAAACTTAAACTGAAATAGTATTTTTATGAGAAGGCATTTTATTCTTTTAAGGATTGTTTACATAAATGATTACTGCAGTCACTCTAACCTTATTTGTCCTAAATAATATTGACAGTGTCTATCTATTTTATGTATAGCTACAGATGTAATAAATAATTACTGTATACTACTGGTGAACTACTTTAAAACATCAGCTGTGTTCTCCACAGAGACATTCATAGATTCTCTCCACCAGGAAAACCTCAGATCTTACTTTATTCTTTTAGTTCCCGCAGCAAAATTGAACCCTGGTTTCTATCCTCAGAATTTTGGTTGCCAATGATATAGTGTCAAATTTCACAACCTGTATTACCATATAGTTGAATCATTAAAGAAATACCCTGAAAATGTGAGGCCATCTTATAGGACACAAACAAAAAGAATTAGACTGAAATTTATATAAATTTAAACCATTATAAAATGATGTATTCCAATTTCAAGATTATATTATCTTATTAAGATATTAATTACCATTTGCGGGCAAATGTAAGCTGTGAATTTCATAAATAAAACCACAAATGCCATAATCCACAAAATAAAACCTATTTTAGGTATTTTTTTCATTTTTCCCTATATACAGGTACATGTATCACATAGCTCATGTACAATGTGCGTATTGTTCTGTTCCATTGTGGTGTGACGGTGCTCAGTAACGCCATTTATAAAAAATAAAGGGTAGCCAACAGTCTTTTTAACTAAGTTATTTTGTCCTAACTTGTACTATCCACCCTAAGAATTGCGATGGTTGGCAACATTTTTACATTCAACCAGAAAACTGAAACCAAAACGAAACTTTTTAAGTTGTTTTGTAAACATAAATTCATAGGCCGTTGATAGTTTGGGGGTCATCTTATATGCTCAAGCTATAAAACTTTGATGAAAATGTATATATGTCGTCTTATCTGCTGAAATATACAGTAAATTTTTAAAATAATAATACAACAATATACTTCTTCTTCTTCTTAATCAAGCACTACAACTCTCCATTGAAAGTTTTGGCCTTCTCAACCACCTTCTTCCATTCTTTCCGGTTTTCAATTATCCTACTCCAGTTGTTCACCTTCATCATTTTCAAGTCACTTATTACATCGTCCTCCCATCTAGTTTTTGGTCTGCCCAATCTTCTATTGGCAATTGGTTTCCACTTGTATATTCTTTTAACCAATCTATGCTCCTGCATTCTAGCTATATGACCAAACCACCCTAATCTTAATGCTCTTATATAATTTATTATATTCCTATTATTTATAAGCTTATTTAATTCACTGTTATTTTTAATTCTCCAATTACCATCTCTTTCCCTCGTTGGTCCAAAGATTTTCCTTAGTATTGACCTTTCAAATACAACAATATACAAGCATCATAAATTAAAAATACATGGACAAGAATTTAAAGAAAAAAATGTTCAGATATCTTTTGTCTCCCCTACACCTTGTTTTGAAATAGAACCAGTCTTACCAATTGCAAAGAACTGTAGCTTTAATTGTGTTGTTGTAGGGTCAGTCCCCCAAGACAACTCCTCGCCATCGCAAGAAGTCTCGCCCAGCACCTCCACCTCCTGGGACCCTCACGTTCGCAGAGGCAAAGCTCATTGTATCAGATGCAAGGGACACAAATTCACCCGGCTCTGTAGAGTGGGAACGAGAGAAGAATAAGAAGGATGTAGCGAATCGCAACAGACAGAGTCAAAGTCTCAGTACACACAGCTCCAGTAAGTAAGAACAGATAACACAATTTGTTCTCATTTCGACAGAATATGTTTGCAGACTTTCTTTTACACCTCCCATAAACCCAAAAATTGCACTTTTGAACTGTGTTTCACGACTGTTGCTACCATTTTAAACAGCTATACTTCAAGGTCTGTATAAACGGGTCAAGACACAAATCCCATATTGTGATATTGAGTATAAGTAGAATTCATTCCAGTTTAAAAAGGATTTAGGTATGTAACGGTGAAATAGAAAAAAATATGCAATTATCATAAGTGGAATATAATTAGGCATCCATTTATTCTCATGAATAACACCGAAAAATTTTACCTGTGTGTAGAGGAGACGTAGGCAAGCAACTTTTATTAGGAGATATTTGCTCTATGGATACAATTTTTTCTGCTACAACATAAAATCTCCCTTGCCATGGCCACCACTGACTTCTAACATTTGAAAAAATGCGGAACAAAGGAACTTCCTTGTTAACACTGGAGTTATGAATAAAAAAACTAATACAGTGGCAGCCAGTCATGTGATTAGTTTGTAAATTTTGCAGATTATGTAAACTCTAAATTATAATATAGCTGTTGATGAATGACTAAGAATCAGGTTTTCATTGATCACCAAGAAGGCACGAGTCAATTTAATGAAAATTTTAACCCTATTTCGCTTCATTGTAATGACTTTAATGCCCTGTAGCATACACATTTCACGTCGTAGAGCAAAAAATCTTCTAATAAAAGTTTCTTGTCTATGTCCCCTGTATATACAGGTAAAATATTTCGTTGTTAATCATTAACACTCTGTATATTGTCACAGTATGTAACTACATCAGTGCCATAAAAAATAACATTTAAACAGTAATGACAAATGCAATACATACATTTTTAAAAAGAAATAGGAAAAATAAAATTACCCTCTAAATGACAAATTCCAGGCAAACAGATAACCTCTAAGATAAGTATAAGCAATTTTGTAACCATCATTATCTCCTTTATTTGTCTCTCGAAAAACTGAATAATCTAATCCCGTCAGATGATTTATTCTTACAGTTTGGAACAGCACAATATCACATTATTCTTTATTTATACAAATGCCGCATTTTTCTGACCATAAGGCACACTTTTTTTTACCTTCAAAACAAAGCCTTAAAAATTGGGTACATCTAATGGTCCAAAGTAATCTAAAAAAAATTATGTTCAATATTGCCAGTAATACCATAATCATAATTGCAGGTGAGAAACAACGGTTTCAATCTAAGTGGTAAGAAAGCTACTTTTTGTCGAACATAGTGGTAAACCACAATGTGTTATTTGTTCCCAAGACAAAAAAAAATGTGACCTTCCCAAGGATTTCTGGTGACTGTTAACAAAAGATAGTTTTGCTAAACTACAGCTAACTTGGAAGCAACACATACAATCTGTTTGCACAAAGTTATGAAGAACAGTTTTTCTGCTAAGAAGAATAAAACAATTGCTTCCAAACAATGCACTGTTAAATGCCTATTGTGGGTTTTTTCACTCGCATCTGACTTATAATAATTAAGGAATCGCGCACAATGTGCATTATTGTTTACTGTTGTGGGGAAACTGTCCAGGTGCAAAAGAAATATTTATTCTACAAAAGAAGGCAGTTCTTATTATTAAGGCCTCAAAACTCATTGTCAACCTTGGAATTAAGGAACTTGGAATTCTCACGCTGTCCTCACATGTACAGGTAGGGGGGGAAAAAAAAGCGGACCGACTCTTTTAGCTGATTTCAGAGCCTTGTGATACGTAAATAAATGTAAGAGATATAACGGAAATGTTTTTTTTCACAAGCAATGCAAATTACGAGAAATTATTTCTCAGTTCAAGCAATTCATCGGCTGTAGTCTCCTTGTCAGTCACTTGTTTCATAACAGACTCTCAAGGAACGTTGGTTGTTAAGCGATTCCATAGCACAATGATAGCACGTTCGACTGGTAAGTAACACGTTCTCGGTTTGAATCCTGTCAAGGAAGGAAATTGTTTGTTTCCTTAATGCACATTGTTTTCCCACTACTTTTCGATTGCTGCAATAATTAACTACTTAATGAATGGATTATTCCCAGAAAATGAATTTTACTACCTTATTTTCTAATGGGTTTCAAAATGGGCTAAGTCAACAGTCAATGCTAGAACAAATTTCAATATATTCCCTGCTATCCTGTGAACATTGAAAACTTTGTCAGAAAATTGTGCCAGTCCTGATATTAATGTCCTCAATTACCTCGGTGCATCACAAAGGCATGTAGGTTTAAGTGAATTTATTTTATATTTTCCCTGTCTGTTAATCTTGTGTTTGGCTCTCTAGCAGTGAACGGTTGGACCACACTGTGCTAGAAGACAGTTTGAGTTTGGAATGTAATGCTGTAGTTATTTGTTATTCCTGATATTTTTTAACATCTTATGATTTTTGTTGTGTTACTGTTTCAGGCCCAGTGTCGCCCAGTGAGCAGCTGAGCGTGGGCCCCAACAAGAGCACGTATGGTCAGTGGAAGAGGAAGAAGGGGCCAGCACCCCCTAGACCAGTGCCCCAGCGCAGACAGATCAGGGCAATCCCCATGAAGGACGTGAGGAGAGAGTTGGATGACATCGAAGTGCAACAGCAAGAACTGGAGCGACAGGGTGTGACTCTGGAGAAAACCATTCGTGACAAGTTCGACCAGCTTCCCAATCCACAAGATGGTAAGTACACTCTGATTTACAGAGTTTGTCCGAAAAGTAATGTCAGTGAGTTAATTAGAAGATATTTATTGATCCAATCGGTACAATACATTAAAAAATTTCAAAATAGGTTCCTCCTGTGTTGATACATCGCTTCCAGCGAGATTTCCATGCATCAAAAGCATCACAGTAGGCCTTTTCCGGAATGTCCTTTAGAGCCTTGGTACAAGCCTCTTTGACTTTGTCATCTGTCCCGAAATGATGTCCTTTCATGGTGTAACCGTCAATGCCAAATTCTATGTGGAAGTGCTCAAGAGACTCAAACGAATGCATCCGACCGACATTGCAGACAATTGGAAACTTCACCATGACAACGCACCGGCCCACACCACTGCCTTCATGACCTGCTTCCAGGCCAATTCAAGGTTCCAACGAATCCTCAGCCACCCTAAAGTCCTAACGTGGCTCTTCCGACTTCTTGTTCCCACGCTTGAAAACTCCCATTGAGAATCCTATTGCTTGAAAATAACATTTTCATACGTAAAGGTGTATATGTACCTTAAGTGCTGTGGTATGGAAGACAAATTATTCCTTTAAGAAGTTATAGAATTAAACTAGTATCAAGCCATAATTTTCTAGGAATAGTAATCGATAAAAAAATTTCATACAGTAATCATATTCAGGAAATCTTCCCTAAAATAAGTAGAAACCTATTTTTAATAAAACATTTTTGAGTTTGAGACCCAGGCAAGTGTAACTTCTGCATTCTTGTGCTCCACAGATACCACCATGACGCCAGACGTGGAGGACTTGGTTCTGCAGCTGTTCGAACTAGTGAATGAGAAGAACGAGCTGTTCCGACGGCAAGCAGAACTTATGTATTTGTAAGTGCTCATTCTGTGAACTCTACGTTGGAAATAAGTAGACATCAGATTTATATGCGACACTGTATATGATATGCAAGATTCTGTACATGCACTTTAGGTAAAATCCTATATCAACTCCCCCCATATTTTAACATGAGATTGTCTCCATAGAACAGTTTAAGGGGAGGACATACAGCTTTGGATGAAGAAAAATAGGTGAAGTTCATTTTTTTTTTTCCTCAGCAATGAATTGTCCTGTAGCCTTGTATTCGTGCACGCACTATATTGACTAGTTCTGCAATTGCATAATATTTTCAGAATAACTATTAACTATTACAGTTACAGTTATGGGTAGGGACCGGATTTTTAGGTTTTTAAAAACACTGTTTTAGGTTTTCCCTCAGGTGAAATAGTTTTTTTTAGGTTTCTTATCCAAAATATCGTTTTCGGGTAGAATAATTGGTTTAATGAATTTGAATGTGGTACATAGGATTCAATACATCATTAACACGTCTTCTTAAAACACAGTGTGACCACTCAATGTGAATAACAAGACAGTACTAAAGGCAAACAAACGCTTTAAAACACAGAATTCTATACCCTCGTTCATACACGGCAAAAATGGTTGTTCCTACGAATATTTTAAAAGGAATACGCCGGTACTCTACACTTCCTCTCTTGATACTGTCCATCCTAGACGACAATGGGTTGAACGAAACGCTGGTGGTATTAATTTCAACCCGACAAAAATTATTGTCTCTCCGAAAAATATCGATTCCTCAACTGACAAGCAAAAAAGACAAAAAAAAAGTAGCCTAAATGAGATATTTTAGGTTTTAAATCCCGTTTAGGTATATTTAGGTTTTTATACCCCATTTAGGTATTTTTAGGTGCCACAGAATTAATGTGGGTGAATCCTACGGACATGATTCGAAAAAGTGTATGAGCGCTTTTTGTTTTGGAAGCAAGGAAAAAAATAGGTAAAAACCTAAGAATCCGGTCCCTAGTTATGGGTAATTATCATTACAAAATGGCAGCCAAATTTTGTGGCATTTCCCTGATAACTCAAACATTTATTAACATATTGCAGTGAAATTTTGCATGCAAGTATATTTGATATTATTGAACAACACTGTATAGAATCATTGATGTAACTTTAATAGTTTACTTTTAAGAAAATATTTCTGATGTAAAACCTTGTAAAAAAAGTAAGTGATGAATTATTATTATTATTTTTTTTAAATATTTATACTGCAGATAATCCAAAGATTCTATATTATGTTGTTCACATGATATTTACAAATATTTATAAAAAGGAATCACTCAGAAATATTGGTATTTATGAAAATTATCAGGGAAACAGCACTTCAGTGCTCAAAATTTGGCTGCCATTATGTAATGATAATCACCCATAACTGTAATAGTTAAATTAATTCTGAAAATAGTATGCAATTGTAGAACTAGTCAATATAGAGCATTGCTGAGAAAAAAATAATGAACTTCACCTATTTTTCAGCATCGAAAGCTGTAGAGCCCCCTTAAAACACATGGATTTCAATATACATCATTCTTGGGAAAGGAGATGTCTTCTTGAGTGATTTAGTCCAACCCACCCGCCCTAAAAAGTACTCTTATGGCAAAAAGTAGCAATATTTCTGCCATATTAATTGTACAGAGCGGAGAAGAAGTATATGATTGAACATTGCCTGTGTGACGTCGTTTAGCGATGAACTGTGACCAACATAACAAAACGCACGACATAACAAGACGTGCGCAATTCAGTATGCTACTACAAATAAATGCATTTTTGCTCTGCTTTGGAAGCTGCCTCTGCTTTGTGCGCTTAACTATGTGGATAGTATTATGCATTATTTAGACTATATGTACAAAATTTGTTACTTGAGAAACATTAATATAGCAAAACAAATGGAGTAGGAAGAGGGCCGAGCTGCAACATTCATAGTTGGGCACCCTGGCTCTGTTGAAAACAAATGCATTGTGCCAGATGTGTGAAGAAGCCATTTTGCTTCAATGGGGGGAGTTGTTATTGGGCTATGCTGTAGTTTTATAGTGGATGTACAGTCGGTCAAATAAAAAACGTCGGGCGGTATTTGATTAAGTATCACGAACGAGCATATGCGCATGTACAGGAAGACTTAAGGTTAGGTTCACACCTGCCTCTTGTCTCTCCATGTATTTTCTTGATTATTTAGTCAGTTTTGTTCCAAAACTAACATGTATAGAAGGCTGTGGCTATATGTCTCACATCCGCCATATTCTTGGTTGCAAATTCTAATAATATTAATAATTAATAAATTCGCAAGGAATATGATTATTCAAGGAGCATTTTTTAAAGATTTTATTTTATAATACCGGTACTTGTAGTGCAAAATCAATAACTTACGTTCAACTTCTGCCACCAATGTAGCATCGAAATAGCCGGCCAGATCCACGATTCCTATGAAAACTTCCGGTCGCATTATAGTGAAGTACCCACCTCTTTAAGAAATATAGAACCTTCTCGCTGCTTCAGAGGCCGAAAAATGCAGGTCAATTACAGCCCTAACTACACTTTCTCTCAAGCTAGCATTTGTATGTGGTGCGATGACAAAGCAAAATGAATTATGACAATACATTAAGTTGAATATCGTGTATTTCGCTTTCCGCGTTTTTCATTTTTCCCTCGTTAATTTTTTCCCTCCTGTCGCATGGCCTCATATGTTCCGAAAATGTCCTGTATTTTATGTTTTTATAGGAAACTTGTGAACTAATGCGTTAAAACTTTAATTTCAACTGCATATGAGTCCCGACGTTTTTTATTTGACCGACTGTAATTGCATATTTACCATGTTTTTGTTTTATATTTCTTGATTTTGTTTGTGCAGTCTTCGTATATTCTCTCAACGGATGTAGTCCTAGTGTAGTTTGGTTGTGAAGTGACAATATTTTTTTGATTATGCTTGAAGTCAGCTCGGCTTGAATTGATTTATTGTCAAGACAGTAGATTAGTGAAGTTCCTAGTATACAACAGACAGTAGAAGTGTTTTGCCATACATGTGGTAAAGAAGTTCCATGTAAAAAGAAATCAGTTACCAGTAACGCAACATGCAGAAACTTATGCACACTTTGCAGGAAGTAACCATGCGAATTCTTCTAAACAGACTTTATTTACACAATATGCATGATCTTTGTGAAACATTAATTGCCGCAAACATCCCTTGGGATAAACTTTAAACTTTTTGTATTGTCTAAAAAAGTGCTGCAATAAAAATATTCCAGACAAATTGATGCTTAAAAAACCTTTCTAGGTGGGTGCTTTAATTCAGTACAGTCAGCTCTCGATATAATGCCCCTCTTTACGGTGCCATCATCGAACTGTGCCAATAAATGCAAGTGAACGGAACTTCTCCGATATAAAATGCATAAGAAACCTCGTTACTGTACCAATTCATTTAGTGCCAGTGAATATATGACAAGATTTTTTTTTTTTAAATGTAGCTTGCAGTGATTTATTTTTCAGTTTCAGAATTCTTTCAAAACTGGCATGAATATTAGGAAGAATATTTAATAAACATACCGTACAGTAATTTCAAGAAGTGAGTGTTCACCTGCCACTAACTTTAAATGTAATTGCGATGGAATGTTAAGAAGAGGACAGTCAGCCTGCGTCAGGGTAGCCCATGTAGAATAAGCCCTTCATAAAATGATGCATTCCATATAGTAATATAAGAATTGAGTCAATTTTTGTGACACTTACTTCACTTGAGTTCTCTATTTGGAGACTAGTTTCAGGAGATTTTTCCTCCCATATTCATTCCATTCTGACTGCTGCTTGTTGCTGTTGCTGCTTGACTGCCCTCTGGTTTCTTTAAGATGAATTTATTGAACAGTTCATTGGAGGCGGGGATTTCAAAATTCATGGCTTTGTCTTGATGTTTGAGGATGAAGATTTTTTCCCAATTGATTAATTCCGTATGTCCTCTTGCAGATTTTAACAATTTTGCTTCTGGTTCAAGGTCATGGTTTGTTATCCAAAAATGGGCTGCAACTGCTGATTTATCTATTTCATGGTTCTTTATGTTCCTGAAGTGCTCTTTTGTCCTGATTTTTAAATTTCTTTTTGTCTTTCCGATGTAAACCTGGTTGCAATCCTTGCACTCTATTTGATATATTCCTGATTTGTTGGAATTAGGTATTCTGTCTTTTAGTGAGGATTTTCAAAGAACAAAACATAATTTTGGCACCACAAAACAAACATAGTATTGGAAACTTACTAAAATCCTCACTAAAAGACAGAATACCTAATTCCAACAAATCAGGAATATATCAAATAGAGTGCAAGGATTGCAACCAGGTTTACATCGGAAAGACAAAAAGAAATTTAAAAATCAGGACAAAAGAGCACTTCAGGAACATAAAGAACCATGAAATAGATAAATCAGCAGTTGCAGCCCATTTTTGGATAACAAACCATGACCTTGAACCAGAAGCAAAATTGTTAAAATCTGCAAGAGGACATACGGAATTAATCAATTGGGAAAAAATCTTCATCCTCAAACATCAAGACAAAGCCATGAATTTTGAAATCCCCGCCTCCAATGAACTGTTCAATAAATTCATCTTAAAGAAACCAGAGGGCAGTCAAGCAGCAACAGCAACAAGCAGCAGTCAGAATGGAATGAATATGGGAGGAAAAATCTCCTGAAACTAGTCTCCAAATAGAGAACTCAAGTGAAGTAAGTGTCACAAAAATTGACTCAATTCTTATATTACTATATTAGAAAAACTTCACTGTTACTAACTTCCTGTAATAATTAATATGATACATTCCATACTTTCATTTCTTATAGTCCAATGTCCATTCAGCTGTTGAACACTACACTACAGTTTACTCACTTACATGACCCCATATGATTTTGAATCCCTTTGTGTACTGTAGCACTGGACATACACTGTAATAAATTGAGTTACTGTATAGTATTTTATTTTGTACTAAAGTTCTCTATTTGCCTTTTATTTAATTTTTCTTTCATAATTTAGTACAGTAAATTAATAAAGCATTGCTATTTTTCCTTTAAAAATCAAATTTTGTTTCAGTGCCACCCTCGCTTTGTGGCACTAAATGTTAGAAAACGGATGGTGGCATTATATCGAGGGTTACTGTATAATGTTTTATTTATATTGCTGTTAAATGATTTGAAAAGCATCTAGCAATTAAATTAATAAACAGGGCTGAAGCCCCAGGTTCCTGGGAGTTTCTGAATTAGATGTAGAATACAGAAAAAAATACATAACGGTTGTGTTTTTATGGTACACCAATCGCACTGTCATTATCAGTCTGATACACATGTGAAAACTACGCTTTTAGTTTATCCTTAAGATTGGAATTTGATGTGGTATTGCAGGCGTCGACAACAGCGCCTGGAAGAGGAGCACGCTGACCTGGAGTATCAGATCCGTTGTCTGATGCTGCATCCAGAGCACACTAAGACAGACTCGGACAAGGCTCGGGAGGAGGAGCTTATTCAGAGGCTGGTGGAAGTGGTGGAGCGTCGGAATGAGATTGTAGAGTGTCTGGAGATGGACAGGATCCGAGAGGCCGAGGAGGATCGCAGCATCCACACCAGACTTGGATTATTGTGTGAGTAGATGTTTGTTTCTTGTATAAGTGCTCAGGATTTTTAATCTATTCGCTTTAATTTTTTTTTTCTACAGAGTGTTCCAATTATAGGCTCGTAATAAGTTAATTGGTACATACAGTTAAAACTGAAGTAGTGTAGTCTGCAACACTTCTATACAATGTGTCACTCTTATTCCCGCATTAGTCATTGGAGTGTAGCAAACTGTTAAACATGGCAGCTCCATTGTCGATCTGCACCAAGGAGGAAATGAGGGCAGTAAAGTATTGGCGATTTCATCCAGTGTGATTCGTTTGTTTTCCCTCACCATACAGTCACAATGACTTTCACATTGTCCTCAGTGGTTGACATCGATGGCCTGCCTGATCTTTCATCGTCACATAAAGAAGTTCTTCCCTGTTTGAAGCACTCTATCCATTCGTAGATCTTGCTTCACGATAAACAGCTGTCACCTTACTGTTCTTCCATTTGAAGAATAATGCCCACAGGTTTAACACCTTCCGCAAACAAAAAGTGAATCACTGCCCTCATTTCCTCCTTGGTGCAGATTGACAATGGAGCTGCCATGTTCAACGGTTTGCTACACTCCAAAGACTAACGCAGGAATAAGAGTGACACGTTGTATAGAAGTGTTGCCGACTACACTACTTCAGCGCTGGATACTAGCAGTGTTACTAAACCCTGAAAAGTCTCTTTACTTTTTGACTTTCTCTCGTATTTTCCATGCAGATGTATAGCACGCAGCACATTAGAAACGTTTGTGATATTCTATCAGTGAGCATCATTCTCTCTCCATATGGCCCGCATGACGTAGAAACTGTTCTGAGCAAGAGATATTGCGCATAATGTGTTTATTATGTGTGTGTCAAAATTGAATTTAATCATAATTTATTATGTTCACAGCTAAGGGGAAAACATTATCTCCAGAAGATATATCTCCTTCAAAACTACATAAGAAGGTGAAGAAAAAACTGAAGAAAGACAAAGAGAAGCATTCGAGTAAGAAGGCACCTAAGCTGGGATTAGATGCAGACAAAGACATAGATGAAGTGGAACAAGCCGTTCCCAAACATCTCAAAGAGAAGAAGACCAAGAGGAAATGGTTCTGAGAACTATAACCAGATCCTTGTCAGGTTTGAGTCAGTAGTCTGGGGTCCTTCAGCTGGGGACAGGTTTGAGTCTGTCCCCAGCAGTGGTATCTCGTTAATTGCCTTATGTACGACCAACAAGTGTGGATAATGAAATGACCCTCTCATCTAATGAATTTCATATTTCAGTAATATACAGTAAAACCCCCTTTTTACGCTTTTCAAGGGACTGATGCAAAAAAGTGTAAATGGCAGGAAAGTGTAAATTGCAGGAAGTGTAAAAGCTGTAATGCTAGGCTTATATATTGCAAAATTCAGTATATGAAAATAAATAAAGGTACATATGTACACTTACATTATCTATTTAAAATATGGTGCAAAATATACAGGGTGTTAATGAATAATACCGAAATAATTTACCTGTATATAGAGGGGACATAAACAAGCAACTTTTATTAGGAGATTTTTTGCTCTGTGGCGTAAAGTGTGTATGCTACAAAGCATTAAATTCATTATAATTTGGTGCTCGTAAGTTAATAATAGGGTTAAAATTTTCATTAAATTGCCTTCCTAGTGATCGATAAAAACCTGATTCTTAATCATTCATCCACAGCTATATCATAATTTAGGGTTTTCATATTCTGCAGAATTTACAGACTAATCACATGACTGGTCGCCACTACATTAGTGTTTAATTTATTACTCCAGTGTTAACAACGAAGTTCCTTTGTTTTGTATTTTTTTCTAATGTTAGAAGTCAGTGGTGGCCATGCCCTGGGAGATTTTATGTTGTAGTTGCTTGTCTATGTCTTATCTATACACAGGTAAAATATTTCGGTGTTATTCATTAACACCATGTATAATACTAGGAGGTGCCCGTGGCTTCGCCCACGATAATTCTTTTAAAAATTAAAAATTAAGTGCATAATAATAATTATTAAAGCATTATATTTATTAACATTTGCACGCGAATCATTCATAAACTAAGCCATTAATAATTAATGAAACAGCTAAAATTCCGGCTTTAAAGCGCCCCCTGGGAAAACTATATCAGAATCGATCATGCAGTTCCAAAGAACCTATAAAGGAGGCCATGGGTGAACACATAATACATATTGTTTCTCAACTGTTTATTGACATGAATATGATGTGAATTTTATTTTATCAATTCAGTGTAATTTTCAGAAATTATATAATGTTTCAAGGGAAGGAATGGTTTGTTTGGATTATTATTATCAGCGATATTTCAAGAGATAAAACCATCAATATTTTACAGCTGTTGCCCCCGGCTTCGCCCGCCATTATTCATTGACTCCAGGATTTTTAAGAAAATTACACTGGTAGATTATTAAAAATGTTTGTGGTTCAGAGCTATGAAAATTGTAAGTAAAAATAAAATTAGAATATTTGTTCATTGTGTTCATTTCACTTAGGCCTTATATAATAAAGAAACGGTTTTCCTTCCTAATTTTGTAGTCGTCATGAAAGTTTACACTTCAAGAGACGAACATCGCCGAGTATACCCGATGTCTCACGAAGCGGGCGAGCAAGCATGCTATTTAGGGCCGTTGAATTGTATAAGAGTAGATTCTCCTTATAGCATCACACATATTAAATGAATAAATAATTGCTATGTCTATTCAGTAGATCAGCCATTCCACGGAAAGTGAGCCTAAAGTGTCAAGACCGTAACAACTTTTTAATATTAATTAAAAATATATGTCTATCATTAAATAATTATTAAATTAATTTTCAGTACTAGTCTACTGAAGAACTAATTCTCAAAATTAATTTCATAATTTTTCAGTGATGACATATATTAAACTAGCTTAAAAGACCCGGCGTCGCCCGGGTTTTGTATTTTGTAATTGGAAATTAGCTTATGAAGGATTTTCAATTTTAAATTCTAGGTCCTTATATAGGCATTTATAATTTGAAATAGGAAGAACGACTTATTACACTCAAACTATTCCCTCAGAAAACGCTTGATATAATTTTTTATGGCTCATAGAGGATCTAGAATTTTGCATCCCATCGCTTGTACAGTGCACAGCAAGCCTGGTAGAGGTTTAAATAAGAAGAAACAGAAATTCCTGTAACATAAAATTGTAATATCGAGGCAGGAAATTTCCCACTCTTATGTTACCATAGAGCCTTCATACTTTTCTCTCCAAAAACCTGCGATATAATATAATAATATACACATTACCATACCTCGTTTTGTTTTCTCTATGTCCAGAAAGTTATGTGATTCCATTATTTTAGTGGATTTCATTCTGTAATATTTATTTATAACATGAATTATTTTGATAACTTCTCTTATTTGTCAAAAGTGCATTTCATTTGTTTTTTCCAAGCCCATCTGATACCATTTGGCAACAATATATTCTGTGATTTGGAATTGATAATTCTATGTAAATAGGGATTAAGTATTTTCAAAAACATTTAATTTTTGGCATTTAGAATCAGAATTTTTCAAAATCCTTTCTTAGTGAGCACCTACATTATGAAACGAAGGTACTGTCAAAATTCCAAGTCTCTACCTGTTATAGTTTAGGCTGTACATTGATTCCTGTCATTCAGTCAATCAGTCAGTTAGTCATTCATTCAGTCAGTCAGGACAAAGCCTTTTATATATATAGAGAAGAGATTAAAAGGTTGTTATGGTCTGGACACTTCAGGCTCACTTCCCATGGAATGGCTGAGACTTAGATAGCATTCAAAGCTATATGAATAACTACAGGATAAAATGTTGAAATTTCACCCACACAAAAGAAACCAACTTCACCTGGACACTGACACTGCGTCTAAGGTAAAGTATTCTCTATACAGGGCATAAGGTTTCAGGAGATTGAGGCACCCAGATTTTAGACATTTGGCATGTGAAGGTGGTAAGGTTGTCAGCCTTACGCACCGACCGCCGTTATCCCCAGAATTGCTCCTGGTACTCATTTCTGTTGGAGGCTGAGTCGACCCTACGGCCACCAGAAGAATTAGGCCAGCTGAGAAACTCTAACGACCTCAATGGGGATCGAACTTGCAACCTTCTGGTTTGTAGTGCAGCGCCTCAACCACTACGCTATAGCATGCCTCACTGCATCTAAGAGAGTTGGAAATTAGTTAAGTGAAAGTAGTACTTCATCAAAAACCAATGCTGCCAGTGAGGAAACTATGTAAATGGCAGGAAATACACCTGGAATCGGGCGGATCCACGGGGGAGGAAATGGGGGAAATTTCCTCCCCCAAAATTTGTAACATTAAGCGCAGATTATTCAAACAGTCAGCCTTCTAATAAATTTTATAAAGACAACATAACCCAAATACTTAAATTAAAGCAACGACATTCATTATTTTGAAATACATTTGTAATAAAATGCTGAAATGTTCATTTTTATTTCAACTGTGTACTGGGAATAATTAATTTTTGTGAGTAAAAACTTCCCTCTCTACTTTGGTTCCCCCCCCCCCCCCCCCAAAATGTCTCTCTGGATCCACCCCTGCCTGGAATGCTATGTATTGTTGGTATAGGATAAAAGACGAGACCAGCGGAAAATGATGTAAATGGCAGGAGTGTAAAAAGCGGGTTTTGCTGTACCTGCTGCAGAAAATGGGACTTCAAAACAAATTCTTTTGTTTTGTCTTTTGTTGTTTTAAAACATTTTCAATTTCGGAAGAAGTAAATCTATATTCAAAGAAAGTAATTCAATTTCGAAAAATGCATTTCTACACATTATTTTTAAAATATGCTTAAAGAATAATATCTTTGTTTATAATTGTATCCAGTATGAACATACAGGCCTACAAATAAAATAATGTTTCCTACAGATTATGCAGAAGAAGAAAATCTTGAGATTTGTTAATTTATTTCTTCTACCATATTGACCCGAATATAAGATGATGTTTTTTTTCCTGAAAATGTGTTTATAAAAACTATACTCGTCTTATATGTGTGGCCTAACACTTTCAACAACTCTTCATTCATGAATGCAGCTGTGCACCGAGAATCCCCACGCGATGACGTGCGTCTGACCCAAGGTCAAAGTCTTGTGGAAATTTACCGACCTTTACCGAATTTTATTTTTCCAGAATTCGTGCTTCTGCTTGTACTGCACCGTTTCTTCTCTATTCTCTATGCGTAAAGTTTTGTTTGAAGACCATGTGGAAAAGAAAGCGTCTTCATTGTCTCAATATGTAAATAAAGGCGAGAAAAGAAGGTATGACATGAACTTCAAAATTCTGTTTTATGTGAAGCAAAGTGTACTAATAAGCTATTTTATTAATTTTTTCGTAACTATCTTTCAAAATTTCATATTCGTCTTATATGCAAGGTCATCTTATATTTGTGCCAATATGGTATTCACGGTCTGTTACAGAAAATGCATGCTCTACTGTTCAAACAAATATCTTGTTTTAATATAATAATTACATAAGAGTTTAATTTCACAAAAAACTTCACTTTTGATATAGTTTACCTCTAATAGTTTCGGCACCTTCGCCACCATTTGTCAACAGCTATACTTCAACTGCCGTGGCACCCTCCAGCAGACGTGGTACAAACTTTGAGATGAGGTCCTCATTGGTCAGGGGATCAAAGTTCATCAGTTGGTTCCCCTTCTTGTGAATAAAAATCCTTTCCCATACTGAAAGCTCCTTGTGTCCATGGACACATTTTAGTAGTTCTGGATCCCTGTCAACTTCATGTCCATCATCCCAAAAGTGTGTCGCTACCGCTGATTTGTCTGTATTTTGATATTTGATGTGTCTTATGTGTTCTTTAGTTCTGACTTTCCAATTTTTCACAATCATTGCATTTAAATTGGTAGATGCCTGGTTTTCTAAATTTGTAGATTTTTTAGTAGGTTTTTAGGTAGATTTCGAAGAAAATCTACCTATTGCAATCGTTACCATGTCATGATTTTCAAAAAATTCTTTCATATTAAAGATATGAAAGATATTTTTCATGCCTCCCTAAGTATGAAACCACCGCCCTTACAAAATCTTTTTTTGTATATTTATATAATATATAAATACTAGCTGACCCATCAATGCTTCGCATTGTTAGATTTATGTACGGGTATATATAGGTTAAGTGAACACAATTTAAAGTCTATTTGATGTACTTCTATAAATCATCAGCCGTCCAGCCAACACGGTGGACGTATTTATGTTCCACATACTCCTCCACCCGTAGTTTAGCCTACTCTGATTATGTCTCAAAAAATTTAATCGTTTCAATTTTGGCAAACATACAACAACTGGGCCTAGGGGATGCGTTCGCTCCTCTCATGCAGCGGGCTCCGGTTCGAATACTGGTCGGGACAAGTTACCTATGTAGGGGTTTTCTGGGATTTTTCCTCACCTGTGAGACAAATGTCGGGTAACTTTAGGCCCTTGTGGTCCCCAGATATCCAGATATTATCTGGCCGCCATTATCATCTTCATCCCATCCTCGCCTTGTTCAGAGTGAGTGTGTGATAGTGTATCTCGTCCTATGTGTTTGTGTTGTATCGGAGGTGGCCCCGGCATTGGACTGATCACTCTTCCGGGAGGCCCTCCATGTCCTTGTCTGGTCAAGAAAGTATGTATGTGATCCATAGATAATCCCTCTCCCGACAGGTCGCGGCCCTGTAAGGCGCGGGCAACGTGGGTCGCTTAAATGACCCCAAAATGGAGACATAAAAACTAAGGCAAAGAAAGAGAGATAAGATGGTAAATAGAAATTAATCAGGAAATTATATTTATTGATAGGCCTACTATATGAACTAAGTTTCGCAATACAGTCCTAGGCTAACTATAATAAAAGAGGTTCAACTCTTAAGAATAGAACCCAGGACCTTCTAAATTTACTTTGTGTCACAAAATAGTTGATAATCATTTATAGGAATTCTATTGATAGCCTTTCTCACAATTTTATATCTATTAGGCCTACATGAAATCACAGTGCCATGCCAAGCCACCTGTGTAGGTTTAAAAAAATAATGTTGTCATGGGGATTGTGTACATGCAGTATGAATTCCTTTTGGTGAATTTCATAACTTTACAACCCTATTTTGGCCCTTAGAGACCAAAGATTTTGAAATCCTTTCTTAGTGCGCCTCTAGAGCCTAGGAGCAATATGTGTACCAAGTTTCACGTTAGTAGGCTGTGTGGTTTTTGAGAAACTGTGATCAGTGAGTCAGTGGGTTTTGGTTTTTATATATAGAGATACAAAAAATTATATATTATGTATATATATATATATATATCTTTACACGCTAGCGGGCGTAATTTTGAAGATATTTGAACCAAATTTTATTATGTTATTTCTAGGCCCAATAGTTCGGACAACTTCATTAATGAGCAAAATTGGCCCAAAGGGGTGGTCTGGGGAGGGGGTTGAAATTTTAAAACATTTATATCTCGGCCCCTATGAAGTATAGAGGGAAACTTTGTTTGAATAAATTAGAGTACTCCCTATGGAGTTCACAATGACACCAACAATTCGGAGATTTTGGGGGTACGAGTGGGGGTGGGGGGATGGAAATTCGAAATTTTTGAAACTACGTCTTGTGGGGTATCGTTGAATAGCTCTTGATGAGTACTCTACAAATCAACAACTAGTTTCTTGATAGTTCTCATATAAGGCGAGATTTGAATGTTTGAAAAAGTGCTCTTTCCTCTTTTTTTGCAGTTTTTATTGAGGGTATGTCATAGCAAGGCTAAAGAAGTAGAGTGCTGCGCAGCAACAGTAAATTAAACCAAAAGCTCTTCAAAATCTACCTCAGCCTGTAAGCTTGCCAAAAGGGATTTTTTAAAGAGTATCTGTTTACAGGTGCTGTTGTGATGTCATGCTTTGTGAAAACTTTTCTGAATTTATTATCGGCCCGAGGATGAGGACCTCATCTTAAAGTTTGTACCACATCTGCATGAGGTGCCACGGCAGTTGAAGTATAGCTGTTGACAATGCTAGCGAAGGTGCTGAAACTAGTACAGATAAACTACCATATTTTACGGACTATAAGATGCTCTGGACCATAAGACACACCTTGATTTTAGAATGGAAATTTAAAGGAACAGAAATTGATTGCGATTCTAAACAACGAATAATATACTTCATTGCATGAACAAATTATTTCTCACAAAAGACTGAAAATACTTTTACACCCTCTAACCCTCAGTTCACCATACAGTAAGTGTAATGGGACAAGGTTGTTTAGAGGTCATTCCCTTCATTTAAACCACTCGACGGAGACAACTCCTTTTGTATAAAAGAAGTCAACATTCCTTTCTTTTCACATTGTATACCTGGCTTCCAGCTACCCTCATTTTACAATAGTGACAAATGTACTAATGTACAGTCTGTGCCAAAATTTGTAACTGTCTTATTGTTTATAACATTTTGTTTATAACTATGGTATTCTGACAATATTTGACATATTTTAAATTTTTTTGTGTACTTCGGACCATTAGATGCACCCAACTTTCAAGGCTCTGTCTGTAAAATATGGTATACCAGAAGTGAAGTTTTTGTGTAAAATTCCAATGATATATAACTTCACTGTGTTAACTTCTCATACAATTTATTATCTTGTTTTAAGTTTCACATAGGCCCATCGCCTAGTAACTTGAAAATATTTGTGCACAGCATGGAGACACATCTGAGCAGTGCCTGAGGCATGGTGTGTAGAAGCAACGGAATGCAACATTCGACATCCCTTATGAGCCATAAAAAGCTATATCTAGCGTTTTCTGAGGGATTAGTCTGAGTGCCATTTGTCGTTCTTCCTCATTTCGAATTCTACATACATATTATATAAGGACCTAGAGTTTCAACATCGAAAGTCCTTCATAAGTTAATTTCATATTACAAAATACAAAACCCGGGCGACGCTGGGCCATTTAAGCTAGTAGTTCAATAATTTTGAAATCTCCAGTGATAAGCCATAACTGGTTTTCGTACTGCAGTTTTTGTAACAAAAGCTTTACATTTTCATGCGTGTCTTTTAAAACAAAAGAATAGGCCACAAGAATGGAAGGATTAATATTTCCATGAAGAAGCAAAACACCTTAAAGATTTTTCTGAGAAGAATCTATGATCAACCTCCACTCTTTGGAATTATGGTTTATATACACAATTTTAAGACTGCAGAGATATCTTGGCTGAGGTATACCTCCCCCAAAGGTAGATTTTAATAAATATATATATTATGAACATAATAAACTATATTCTTTCACATGATACAGTTGAAATTATAAGCTGTTGTGCCTTTCTAATTTTTTTTTTTTTTTTTTTTTTTTTTTTTTTTTTTTTTTTTTTTTAACAAATTACAAGCACAAAGGAATATTAGGGCCTACTATATTTCAGAAAATTTTTAATTATGAAAAATTCTAACGTGGTATGCAAAAACTTATTTCATTTTTAACAAATGACTAGCACTAAGGAATATTACTATATTTCGGAAAATATTGAAAACATACAATTTTGAATTGTGATAAATTCTGACGTACGCAAGGACGGATTTCATGTTTGCAATCGTTGTGAAATTGTGATTCAGAAACGCTCATTTATTTCAGAATAAAATCTATGCAGAACGGTGTTATCATGATAAAATAGCTTTAAATGGTAAATTGGTAAATACTCACAAATATCTCCACGGTAACGATTGAGGCAAATGTAATTCACACATACTTGTCGGATCACACTGCACAGTGTATAATTATTTCTAACCTCAACAAATCCCAAATACTAAATAATAATACCCAAAAAAATAAAATCTTTGTCAATCTAACCAATGAGTTAAATTTCTCAATTTTAAAGAAAACTCTAAATTTTATAAACTGGTCTGATATATATGCAGAAAATAACGTAAATATCAAATTTAACAATTTTCACTCAACTTTACAATACTATTTAAGTTAGATGCCTGTTGTCCGAAAATATGCAAAAGATTAAAAAAACACATAAAAAGAGGTAAGCATACTAAAATCAAAGGACAGTGGATAACAGATGAAATAAAAAAGATCCGCATATTACTCAATATTGCCAACAACAAACTACGACTTGGCGAAACTAATATAGCAACAGTAAAAAAATTGAAACAAAAATATGATAATGAAGTCATTACAGCAAAAAGGAATTACATTAGTCAATTAATCATAAATTCTGATAATAAATCAAAAACTAGTTGGAGCATTGTGAACCAATTAAGGGGTAAACAAAACAACAACAATAACATCACGACCAAAATAATATACAATGGTAACATAACCTTTGACCCACATGAAATCGCCAATGCTTTCAACAAATTCTTCATCTCAGTCGGTCCTAATAATTCTAAAGTTATGAATACAAACCCAACATTGGTAAATAAAAACATAGAAAATAACACTTTATTTATGAGGCCCACTACGAATATGGAGATTATTACTATAATTAATAACTTGAAGCCAACTCATTGTGTTGGTTATGATGGCATTCCTGTTTGTGTTATAAAATCTAGCAAGAAAGAAATTGCAGGTCCACTAGTGTCCATTATAAATACAATGTTGGAAACAGGTATTTTCCCGGACGCTTTGAAAATTGCAAAAATCACACCTATTTTCAAAAAAGGAGACCGTGAAGAAATCAACAATTATAGACCTATATCCGTGTCACCTGTGTTATCAAAAATTGTTGAGAAAGTAATTCATAATAGAATTATACATTTCCTGGATACATATAAACTATTTGCAACCTGTCAGCACGGTTTTATGAAAGGCAGATCCACCATAACGGCTGCAGCAAATCTCATTGAATACATTATAAACAGTATTGATGCCGGCAAATACACAGCTTGTGCATTGTTAGATTTAACGAAAGCCTTTGACTGTGTGGACATTAATATTTTACTGGAAAAGTTACAATATCTAGGCATTAGAGGCATCAGTCACAACCTAATAAAGTCTTATTTTACTAACAGAACACAATTTGTGGAATTCATCAATGAGAATGGCTTGTATAGATCTAGCAAAGCCAGCATAGTTACTGGCCTACCCCAAGGATCCATTCTAGGGCCTTTATTGTTTATATTATATGTATACGATATACAAAATATCATACCTATACATAGTGGCCTTACAATGTATGCGGATGATACAAGTTTATGTATCAGTAACAATAACTTAGAACTGATGAAAGTAGATATAAACATTATTTGCAATACTTTGATACAATATTTTAATGAACTCAAATTAAATGTAAACCCAACAAAAAGTGAATTTATCTACTTCAACTACAAAACTGGACCATTTCAACCTGCTCTTAGAATAGATGATAACTTAATAGAACTTACAGGCGAAACAAAAGTGTTGGGCTTAACCATAGATGACAAATTAACGTGGGATGGCCATGTATACGAACTTGAACAAAAAATAAGCAGGGCACTTTTTGTACTGAGTAATATTACTAAATATGTACCCCTGAATGTAGCAAAGGGAGTGTATTTTGCTCTCATCTATTCACACATATCATATGGGATTGAGTTGTGGGGATGTACCTCAAAAACTAATTTGAACAAAATCTTAGTATTACAGAAGAGAGCAATCAGATATATAGGCAAAATACCATACAATAGTACGTGTAGGGAAACATTCAAAAAACTTAATTTATTAACAGTTCCATGCATCTATATATTTAGAACCATTCTATTTGTTCATAATAATACACTACCACAATTGAACTCTGACACACATGGGTACAATACCAGAACGTGTGACCTAGCAGTAGATAGACATAGAATAAAGTTATTTGAGAAAAAACCCAGCTATAGTGGCACTAAGTTTTTTAATAAATTACCAAAATCTCTTAAATCATTAGTACAAAATAAATTAAAATTCAAAAACACACTAATGAAATACCTAACACAGAAAGCGTATTATAACGTAGAGGAATTTTTGGAGGACAACCATTAAGGAAATTCGCTATGATACGGACAGCAAAATGAACAATATGTGAGTAATAAATTAAACTGCAAAATGATTAAATGTATTGGGTGTGAGTAAATGAAGACGCCATCTTTTAGTTATGTATCTATTTTAAACTTAGGAAGTAAGAGCATGACTTTGTTTCACTTGCATGTCGACAAATGAATAATTTTATTGTATATATGGGATTGTGTTGATTTTTATGTTTTTCTATATACGTTTTAGTAGGGACTGACTTAGTCCACTTGTGTATTCTACACTGTATTGGACAGAAATAAATTATTATTATTATTATTATTATTATTATTATAGTTATTTTTTAAATACGAGAATTTTGCGTCATAATAGGGAAATTAAATGACTCATGGTAAATTGGACGTGTACAATAGGTAATGCTTCTTCGAGATGTTGGCAGCATTGTCAGCAAGCAAAAGCAATATGGCGCAGGCTCATAACCATGTGTTGTGTGGGTTTTGAAGTCATGTATGAATAACGTTTGACAGTAAAAGTGAATTAAGAGATTTAAGTGAAATTAGAAGGAAACTGAGGGATTTAATTTTGATTTATAAAGGTAAGGCTATTTTCACATGGTTTAAGCCAAAACTTGTACTTTAGAATTCGATTTATTGCTTTTCTGTATAATGTACATGTCACATGGTTAACGAACGCAAGGTAAAGGGGATTTTATAGCTGGTACTGCGGTCTATTTATTAATTTTTTTCACCACCAAAAATCTGCAAATATCCTGTTATATCTTGGTGAAAACCTGTACAGCACAGTGAAACCTATGCAAGGGCCCGAATATTAACGAGAGTGGGTCAACAAGTTATTTAACTTTTTCCCCATTTCATGTTCTCACTATTAGATGGCATTGTTAGTAGTTTAAATGGCGACCGCTACTAAATCCCTCCTTCCCCGGAGGGTCCCGTTAGTTGAATGGTGGGGGGTTAGCGCTCGATTTAAAGCTATTTTTCCCCAAGCCGCAGACAATATAACAGTAAGGTGTGTTGCCAACATGGTGGACAAATAATGGTGTTTTCAGCATTGTACAGTTGTTCATAGACAACCTACAGACCACGTAACCACACAAAGTAGCAATTGCAAAACCTCAGTACCAGCTACAGTAGACACAAGGGTAAACTTCTACTTCAGTGTAACTAATTTCACTGCCTCCCTAATAATACGGCACTAGGAGATCGTGTTAGGTTACCAACAATTATGTTAGTTTAGGAGGCCGTGAAATTGGTTACGCTCAACTAGAAGATAACCGACACAAGGTAAACATTTACTACATTTTCATGCAGAATTCTGATCAATCTGAATCCTCTTACTGGATTGAAATTGTCATGAAAACGGGAACTCAGATCGATCTGAGTCTCAAGGTCAATTCTCCTAAAAAGTAGGATGGGATCGGACTGCGATCGTATGCAAACGCCATGAAAACACTACCCTTATTCAGTTCGATCTCAATACGCTAATCAGACATTTCATTGGTCCTCAATGTCCTCGCAATATTCTCGTGTGTGGTGAGAAGAGTTTCGTTGGTCGTGGAGTGTGAGACTAGCGCATTCTGTGGGTTCTCTCGGAAACGTTGTTTTCAATATTGGATCAAAAGTTTTACATGAAAACGGGATTGTATTGGAATGGGATCGTGTTCAGATCGATCTTAATTCTTCATGAAAACGTAGTAATTGATATAGGCAGAGTATAATATTCTCAGGTTGCTAGCCAGTTGAGTGATTGGACTTTAGCTCCACGAGCTGATACAGGCAATAAGTAGACTCTGGTATTCCATATTAAGAAATCTATAGACTTCATAACCAAAGAGAAATAGAAAAGAGTCTTCTTTAGCACACTGCACGGAATTCACTGGATGTTGCAGCACAAGTTATGGGGTCCGTAGATTGATTTCCAAAACTGACTGGCCAGCTGTGATTGTTCAATTTATTTTGATTGTCTCTGACAATGCTGCCAGTAGCTTTACACATTAGATGAAGAAGCGCGAGATTAATGACAGGTAGAACGAGGTTTGTGATATAGGCTAATCTAGGTTTGTGAGAGGTTAGGTTTGGTTAGCTAAGGTTGGTTTAGTTTAGTAACATTTTAGCTCTAGGGGTAGTACCATAACCATCAACATCATCAGATTGCCTATACTGTTTTATGATAAGATCGATTTTGCATACTGTACCCCTCTTATGACCATCTGCCATATCCAGTACAAATTATGCCATTTTTAGGTTACCGGTATATAAGTGCTTACTGCATCACACTTTTTTTTCATTTTGTAAGTTTTTAAGAACAAACTGAGTTTATATATGAATTCTATAGGTTCTAAATAACATCAGGTTTGTTCCCAAAACAAACCTATGACTGCTTGAGAATTTGCTGTACTGTACTGCGCATGTCCAATGGAGGGAAAACGTCCTATATCTGGACCGAGGACCAAAATGAAGGGGATTTAATAGGATCCGGTCCGTGAGGAGCATGTGACTGGAAATGCACTACGGAGGAAAACCAATTAAATTAAACGAAGGGAGAGTGGACTGTAGGTAGCTGGAACAGAGATTTAAACCTGGGCAATTTGCAATGATATATATTCAGGAAGCCTGAATTCTGAACACTGAAACAATTATACAACACTTGATACAATAAGATATATGAGAATTAATACAGTTACTATTCTCGGAGAATATCTATTCTCCCGCCCGATAGTGTATGTAACGCTAGACAAAGCCTGTTCACTGCACGTGGCTTCTAGGTTAAGAGACAATGGAAATACTTGTAAATGACACTAAAATACAATATTATTTCCTGAATTTCACACGCAGGCTGCTAAACAATACAAGAGCCGATTGGTGTGGAATTGCAGATGAGCAAAAACTATATAGAGCGAAAACTGTCCCGACAACTAGGAGCAATTGTGACGCTGACTATATACGACAGAGGCTCGATCCCAACTAACTTCGCACTGGCGTGGTATGGCGCGCTACAAGTCCACACCTGCACAGGAAATGAGTAACTCGCGCGGAAATTAATTGGCGGACGCGCCAATTAACACAGAGGCAAATATAAACCATATAAACTTATAGACTCTTGATCTAACATCCAATGTGTAACTTACACATGATTTTCCACTTTGGGAACAGTTAGAAGAATTTAGAATCGATAGTTTCTGTGTTTAATCAATATGATATGCGAATAGAATACGTATTTCCTTTTAACATGTTATACATGCAATATGCATCGCCAATATAAACTTTATTTTCGGAAACTTTTAATTATCTTCCATTATTCATGCACATAAGTAGCCTTTGCTTATAAGAACTCAGGCGCAGGGTTATTGGAGGGAGGATTCAGGCGCATGAAAATAGGTCACTGCGCATGTCCCTGATAACAATTCATGGTAGAGCCTGCAAACTTTTCTTATTGTACATAAACTGTCCGTGAGAACACGGAACAGTAGATTGAAAATCAGAATCACGAATTCTTGCTTTGGGAACACTTGTGGAGAAAGAGCGCATGCGAAAACGATGTGTTCATGGATTCTGAGTGCTTTGGGAACAAACCTATTACAACCTCAAATATGATAGTTTTTGTGTTTCTAAGAAAATAAATTACTGAATGCAGAGTACCAAAGAATCGTTGTACAAAATGTCAACGTTCAGGGATGGTCTATAATACTTTGCTTGGTGTGATCTTTTTATTTTATAAACAAGAACTGCCATATTTGTTCTCGTGTTATTCTTTACAACCTATTGATGCCATATACAGAGCCTACATTTGGACGAATGATCTGATTAGCAGGGATTTGCTTGCCTTGCTCTATGCTGCTTCTTCTCCTACTGCTTCCCTCCTTATTGTCTGCGGTCTTTTCAATGCCAAATCATTTGTTTTAGTGTTCATGCTGCCAAAAATTGTGTAACTTATGCTTTACAAAACATGATCCTCATGTATGATTCCTGCGCGATAAAAAAAGTCTATCAGTTATATGTGGCTAGCTTGGTTAGTAGAGTATCAGCATGGAAAGCCAGCGTCAAAGGAATTTTTGTCCTAAAATATTCTCATTAAGATAATGTGTCAGGCTTTTTCTGAGTCTATTGCATAAAGTATTGATCACCACGAACTATGTTTAATATGAGTTTTCTTTACTAGATGACAGGTCATCAGCCGAAAGAGTTGACCGAGCTCGCCTTCGCGTCTTTTACTGCGTACATGAAGGAACAAGCTCTTCAATTCCTGAAGTGGATGGAAGTTCCTCTCCCATGTGCAGAAATAGAAATTAAATCTTCGGGAACCTGCAGGGAACTTAAAGACTTCTTCCATGGCACGAGTCTTCCACCAGTTTTGGCGAATGAAATCACAAAACGGCTTCTTACGTTGTTGGACATGTTTTCTGTGATATACGAATCCGCCAGGAAGGATTATTTTCAACAGATTCTGTTGTCTCTTGTTGAACTTTTCTTGCATCCCAACGTTACATCCATTGAATTGGGCTCAAGTTATTTGTATAATTCTGGTTACGTCTACTATAACTTCATTGTGACAACAGTTCTTATGAATGTAGACAGGTTACACAATTTAAAGACACTGAGTTTAGGGTTTGGAATTAATATTCATTTAGAAGGTGTTAAGCTAGTTCTTCCAGCACAACTCAAGGAATTGACATTGTGTGGCTCTTTGTTTTTGGACAATGACAATCTGAAAAATATTGTTGCATGCTGCCGAGAACTGAAGACTCTTAAGATCTTGAGATGCGCTTTTTCTGGTATTGGGGTTCCTGATATCCTTAAACTTAATCGACTAGAAACACTGCACCTGTTAGGAGAATTTGGTAATGGGTTAGATCAAGACTGTGTATATTTTATCGACGGAATTTCAACAGATGAGAAGAGTGATGTCTTGTCTACATCAACTCTCAAGTCTTTTGGTATAGAACTTAGATATGAGCACACTTTACACCTGATTGTTGATAAGTTACTACACCTGACTGAAATTGTTTTGGAACTCCCACTTGAATTTGACCTTTCTTGTTTAACACAACTCAAGAATCTTCGTTCACTAACCTTGGATGCTTTAGGGAGGAAATCAGAAGATTACAAGAAGATTCTGCCTGTTTTGGGTAAAAGTCTTGTGTCTTTGGAATTAAGAGGTTACGAGAATTTGGACTTCGAATTCATTGGTGAAACATGCAGTAAACTCCGGTATTTACATGTAACTACTATTGCACAGGCTTCTGCTCCACGTCCAAAGCCATCTTCCAAAACCTTTCCAAATTTCAGAACAGTTGAACGTCTCAACATAAAAATTATCGGGGATTACGTCTGGATAGAATTCCTTATTGCCCAATGCGTAAACGTTAAGGTACTAAGTGTAGTCATGTTCGACCAGGCTAACATTATTGAAAACATACTCAAACGCACCACTCTCACAAGCTTGATGGAAATACACTGGTATCCAGCAGTAAGAATTGAGAACAGTTGCTTTGAAGAATTATGCTTCAGATGTCCAAACCTTCGCCTAGTACATGGACTAGGATCCGACAGAGAGTTGGGGAGAGTTGTTTTCGATTTCGATGGATGTGAAAAAAGTTTCTGTGAATCCTTCTGGTATGTACTGGAGACTTTAGATAAAGTCCCTGTTAAATATTTATTTGACTCTACCTCAGACTCTGAAAACGATTATACCTCAGACTCCGGAAACGATTATACCTCAGACTCTGAAAACGATTATACCTCAGATTCTGATAATTTTTAGCTCAGACTCTGAAAGCATTTAATGTTCTTTAATATGTGCCTTAATAATGATAATGTATTAAAGTTGAAAGGCCTAAACTTAATCTTTTGTAACAGGATTTTAAAATACAAGAATGCGTCATCTCAAATGTATAATATAATTGTATCCATCCCTTGATTGATGAAGTCACTAGCAGGGAACATTGAATTTATATTCAGCTTGCATACTTTGTAAAGATCCAGTATCCACAATGAACAGAGACCACCTGCTCCAATGTAAAGCCCTTACATCAACTAGCGAAGAACCTTCATCACAGCTAGTCAGAAGATTCTGGGAAGCCAGAAGGAAAATGGAGATCCTCCAAATCCTAGAGCATTAGCAACCAACCAACCAACCATATTGTAATAATTGAAATAGTATTTTCCAAAACATGACATCCTGGTCTCACCCGCTGTTACAGTACAGTAACATTTTTATAAGATGAAGAAGATGATGTGAATTTGTGAAACCACAGAATGTTGTTTCTGTTTAACATTAATTAGGCCTATATGAGAATACTGTGTGAGAAGATTCCTTTGACACTGGGATTCAAAATGTTGTTCACAAAATTACTAAATTAGCGTGCCTCGCTATGCTTTATATGATGACAATTAAAGGTAAGATAAGATCGGTCATAGAAGAGAGATTGCATTAGGCACTGTGATTATAGCTGGTTAGCTCAGTTGGTAGAGCATTGGCAGGGAAAGCCAAAGGTCATGGGTTTGGATCCCACTGTCAGAGGAATTTTTCTCCTAAAACAATCTCATTCAATTCTCTAACGCATGCCTTAAGTTTTCTCAGCCTCATTTCATGAAGTGTCAGTCTCCATAAATAGGCTTGCCAGATGTCCCGGTTTGACCGGGACAGTCCCGGTTTTCAGACAAAATCCCGGTGTCCCGACCGGTTTACTTCACGTCCCGGTAAAAATTAAATTTGATTTTCTAGACGACCAAAAAAGTCTAAAAAAACTCCTAGTCAATGAGAAGTACATGTAAATATTGTTCAAATTTTTATTCTCCATTCAAAGTGTATTTTCTTACTTAAGTAACTTTTAAATATTAACATGTTAGAAATAAAATGTTTAAATTTATATGATTATGTCATTTACCTGGTTTAGGTTCTTAATCAGTAACCATTTATTCATAGCATTGAGAATAAACTGCCCTCTAAAACACTCTAAAAACCCACAAAGGCTGTGCACCCTTGAACATCCGGGACGCTGGGGGGCATTCCGGTTGAACATTTCAGAAATCTGGCAAGCCTATCCATAAACTATGTTTAATATGAGTTTTCTCTACCAGATGTTAGGACATCAGCCAAAAGAATTGACCGAGCTCGCCTTCGCGTCTTTCATTGCATACATGAAGGACCAAGCTCTTCAATTCCTGAAGTGGATGGAAGTTCCTCTCCCATGTGCAGAAATGGAAACTAAAGCTTCGGAAACCTGCAGGGAACTTAAAGACTTCTTCCATAGCAAGAGGCTTCCACCAGTTTTGGCAAATGAAATCACAAAACGGCTTCTTATAAAATTGGACATGTTTTCAGAGATTTATGAATCTACCAGGAAGGAGTATTTTCAACAGATTCTGTTGCCTCTTGTTGAAGTTTTCATCCATCCCGATATTACATCCATTGAACTGGGTCTAGGTTATTTGCATGAATGTGGTTACATGTACTCCAACTTCATTCTGTCATTGATTCTTGTGATAGTTGGCACTATTCACAATTTAAAAACACTGAGTGTAGAACTTCGAATGCTTAGCAGTTTAGGAGATATTGAGCTAGTGCTTCCACCACAACTCAAAGAGTGGACATTATGTGGCCGTATGTGTTGCAGCAAAGCCAATCTGAAAAGTATTTTTGAATGCTGCCGAGAACTGAAGTCTGTCAAGGTCTCTGTTCCTTATAATTTGTATATCAGTGTTCCTCATCTCCTTAAACTTAATCGCCTAGAAACACTGCACCTGTTAGGAGAGAAGAAACGTGGGTATGTGTCTGGGTTAGATGCAGCCTGCATAGATCTTATCAACGGACTTTCAACTGATGCAACGAGTGATGTCTTGTCTGCATCAACTCTAAAGTCTTTTGGTTTAAGAGTTACATATGAGAGAACTTTACAACTGATTGTTGATAAGTTGCCACACCTGACAGAAATTGTTTTGGAACGCCAACATGAAGTTGACCTTTCTTGTTTAGCACAGCTCAAGAATCTTTGTTCACTGACCTTGGATGCTTTAGGGAGAAAATCAAATGATTATAAGAAGATTCTGCCTGTTTTGGGTAAAAGTCTTGTGTTCTTGGACTTAAGAGGTTACTGGAGATTGGACTTAGAATTCATTGGTGAAACATGCAGTAATCTCCGAGATTTATATGTATCTACTGCTGGAGGTTTTGAGACACCTGCAAATCCATCTTTGAAAAGCTTTCCAAATTTTAGAACTGTTGAACGTCTTAGAGTAAATATGTATCAGGATTATGGTAGCACAAAATTTATTATTTTCCAATGTGTAAATGTTAAGGTACTAAGTGCAGTCCTGCGCTATGAGGGTACCGTTATTGAAAACATCCTCTTAAGCGCCAGTCTCACTAGCTTGGAGGAAATACACTTGCTTCCAGAATTAAGAATTGATAATAGTTTCCTTAAAGCATTATGCATGAGATGTCCAAACCTTCGTCTAGTACATGGACTAGGATTCGACAGTTTCATCTCTGGGAGAGTTGTTTTCAATTCCAATGGATGTCGTGAAAGTTTATGCGAATTCTACGACTTTTCACTACTTGGTATAGTAACCTATCGTAGCGATGAAGATGATGACTGTTATAGCTCAGACTATGAAGACTATTGAGGGTATAAATTGATTAACAACTGTTATTAAAACTTTAGTACAGTGGATAAAATTTACCAGGTTTCACCTGAGGAAGGCCTGGAGGTCAGGCTGAAACGTAGTGACTATTCAAAGGTAAATTTTATCCACTGTACTAAATTTTTAATAACAGTTTTTAATCAATTTATATTCATAACTGGTGGAAAGAGTTGGACCTGGGTTTGGAATTACCTGGTATATTGAGGGTAATGAATAAAAATAAGCAATTGCTTTTTCTGACATTTTTCAAGCATTTCCTTATAATTTTATGAATAAAAATTATAGCAATTGGGTAATTCTCTGGAAAGTGAAACCATGGGACCAAATTTTGAAATTGCAACAAATATATTTCTTTTATTATGAATGGGAAGAACACACATTAAATTATTGTGGAAATAAAAAACATACTTAATATTTTACTATTATACAGTAGTAATAAATTTCTAATGTTTGAAATAACAAGAGGAGGGAAAAGTGTCAACAATTTATACTCAATATTTAAACACTTGTAACAAAATAACTATTCACAGTATCTTTTTAACAATTACATATGACGAAACCACAAGGAAACTAAGTGTTATCAATAACAGAAACATGTCAACAACCACACACTAAACATTTTAATACATTAATTTTTTTAATATTCTGAAAAAAACAACTGCAGTTATTTGCTTGAAAACTCTATCTGACTTATATTATTAGGTAACTTAACACTAATTTTCAGTCCAATCAAATGTAGATCTGTTTCCTGTGCACAACACAAAAGTCGTTTGTTTGTTTGTCCCGTGCATCACACGTCACAATGTAAGATCTTGAAATATGTACTGTCCCCTTGAATGTATTGGTGTAGGAGGTTTTATTACTTTCATAAAGTGCGTCACTCAGAGAATTGCCCAATTTTGCTGTTTCTTAAAGCAATTGCTAGACTTACAAAGCAATTGCTGTGAACTCCAATAAAAGCCTAGACCTCTCTAGCAATTCCTTAACATTTTATGAATAAAGTTTAGCGATTGCTATCCATTAGCAGCAATTGCTTTATATTTTCTAAGGCAGGTCAGTAGGTGCCTTGAGATCAGTCAAGAAGAGTTTATTTTTACGAACATGACTGCTTTTATGAATATTCGGAAGCGAAAAGTATAATGTTTGTAGAAATAGTGGTGAAAATTATTATAGGAAACTGTAGTAAGTGAAGTAAATGTGGATGAGGATATTTCTGAGGCATGTATCTGACCCAGGATATCAGAATAGTATGGGAGCAGAAATAGTATGGTGAACACCAGAGCACTGTAAGCAAGGTTGTGAAAGCTGATTTTGAATGCAGTTTTATGCAATTTTAGCAGCCTTGGTTGCTAAAACGCAATTTTTCGGTGGCTGTTTTAGAGAGCGTTTACTAAAAAGGTATTTAAAGCACTCACTGTCTTAGTCTAGAATTTTCACTAATTGTTTCATTAAACCTGATTTCACATGGAAAGGTAGAAACAATATTTTTGAGGAATCAATAAAAGGCTCACTTTTTATATTTTTTCACCCAGCGTTAAATCAGTCCTATGTGGCCACTGTTCCCTTTCTCATTGTTCTGTCCTAACTTTGCTACCCCATTCACGTAAGAAACAAGGATATTTTGTGAAACCAGTCTGCTGAGCAAGTAATAGTTCAATAATTTTGAAATCTCCAGTGATAAGCCATAACTGGTTTTTGTACTGCAGTTTTTGTAACAAAAGCTTTACATTTTCATGTGTCTCCTTTAAAACAAAAGAATGGGTCACAGGAATGGAAGGATTTATATTTCCATTAAGAAGCAAAACACCTTAAAGATTTTTCTGAGAAGAATCTATGAACAACCTCCACTCTTTGGAATTGTAGTTTATTATACACAATTTTAAGATGGCAGGAATGTCTTTGGCTAAGGTATACCTCTCCTAAGGGTAGATTTTAATAAATATATAATATGAACATAATAAAGTATATTCTTTCACGTTATGAGTAATACAGTTGAAATTATAAGCTGTTGTGCCTTTCTAATTTTTTTTTTAAATAACAAACTACAAGCACAAAGGAATATTACTATATTTAAGAAAATATTGAAAACATAAAATTTTGAATTATGAAAAATTCTGGTGTGGTATGCAAAAACTGATTTCATTTTTAACAAATGACTAGCACAAAGGCATATTATTATATTTCGGAAAATATTGAGGCAAAAGATAGATTATGCTGCGCACCAGCCAAGCTCCGCCGTTTTGTTAGGTTAGGAACGTTTATGTTAGTTTAGGAGCAATATACTGAATAGCGTGAGGTTTATTAGGTTTGTTCGCAAAGCAAATCCGTGACCGCTTGAGAATTTGTTGTACTGCGCATGTCCAGTCTGTAACTTACTTGATTTGCACTTTGCGAACGGTTACAGGAATTTGGAATCGATTGTTTCTGCGTTTAATCGATATGATATGCAAATAAAATATATATTTCCCTTTGACATGTTATAAATGCAATATACATCGACAATATAATCTATATTTTGGGAAACTTTTAATTATCTTCCATTATTCATACATATAAGTAGCCTATGTTTATAAATCTGGCGCAATGTTATAGGAGGGAGGAGTCAGGCGCGTGAAAATAGGTTACTGCGCATGTCTCTGATAACAATTCATGCTAGAGCCTGCAAACTTTTCTTATAGTACAGAAACTGTCCGTGAGAGCTTTGCGAACAGAAGATTGAAATCAGAATCACGGATTCTCGCTTTGCGAACGCGTGTGGAGAAAGAGCGCATGCGCAAACGATATGTTCCTGGTTTCTGACTGCTTTGCGAACAAACCTATAATCTCTTCTACGACAAAACCCTAAACCCCACCTTCCCAGGCGGGTCCCATTAGAGAGGAGCCTAGTGTGCGGCATAAAGCTATTTTTTCCCAATATTGAAAACATTAATTTCGAATTGTGATAAATTCTGACGTACGCAAAAACGGATTTCATGTTTGCAATCGTTGTGAAATTGTGATTCAGAAACGCTCATTTATTTCAGAACAAAATCTATGCAGAACGGTGTTATCATGATAAAATAGCTTTAAATGGTAAATAGTTATTCATTTTTTAAATACGAGAATTTTGCGTCCTAATAGGGAAATTGAACGTGTGCAATAGGTTATACATCTTCGGGATGTTGGCAGCATTGTCAACAAGCAATATGGCGCAGGCTCCCCGAACGCAGCACGTATGTTGTGTGAGTTTTGAAGTCATGTGTGAATAACATTTGACAATAAAAGTGCCTTAAGAAATTTAAGTGAAATTAGAAGGAAACTGAGGGATTTAATTTTGATTTATAAAGGTAAGGATATTTTCACACGGTTTAACCCAAAACTTGTACTTTAGAATTCGATTTCTTGCTTTTCTGTATAATGTAGTCATACATTTAAGAACATTGTCACATGGTTTGACGAAAGAAAGGTAAAGGGGATTTTATAGCTGGTACTGCGGTCTATGTATTAATTTTTTTCACCACCAAAAATCTGCAAATATCCTGATATATTTTGGTGAAAACCTATACAACACAGTGAAACCTCTGCAAGGGCCCGTGTATTAGAGAGAGTGGGTCAACAAATTATTTAATTTTTTCCCATTTCATGTTCTCACTACTAGATGGCATTGTTAGTAGTTTAAATGACGACCGCTACTAAACCCCTCCTTCCCAGGCGGATCCCATTAGTTGAATGGTGGGGGTTAGTGCTCGACCTAAAGCTGTTTTTCCCCAAGCCGAAGACAATATAACAGTGGGCAAGATGGTACTTTACGACCCAAGCTGGTCCCCTTTCCACATGCCACTCGCCTGCCCGCTTCCCGCCTGTAGCCGCTGCTCAACCTCAATGCCAGTAATGCATAATTGCAATTGACATGTCACCTAATATTTCACAATTATAAAAAGGACCCTTGCAACAAAATATGCTATTTCGCAATACAAAAATACCCTTGCACCATACATAATATTACACAGTTATAAAAACGCCGTATTATAACATTAAATATGGCTAAATTGATGCAGGAAAATTCCCTTGCACCAACACTACTCTTTTCATAACCAACAAAATATCTCAAAATTATAAAAACTGATTCTTGCGTTAAAATTCACGAAATCCCCCCCTATCATAACTCAAGTATATGAAAGCTTCCTTCAGTGCACAACATTCACTCTTAGTGCAATGGTTAAGACTCCTAGCTATAATGCTAGGAAGGAGACAGGAAAGGAAGAGAATAAAGAAGAAATAAATTATTTTTCTGTTTCATCAGTTGTATGTATGTATGTATTTAGTTGCGTAAGAGATGGCGCTACCATCGCTACTAGTAGTTCAAATACCGCCGCTAGGGGAGGAAGTTAGAGAGTTGGAGTGAGTGACTCGCATGGTGCGTAAAGTTTATTTTCTCGATGCAAGGTAAAGATTGATATTGATTTCCAAGACTAACTGGCCGGCTGTGACTGTTCGATTTATTTCAATTGTGTCAGACAGTGCTGCCAGTAGCTTTACACATTAGATGATGAAGCGTGAGGTTAATGACAGTTAGAATGAGGTTCGTGATATAATCTAGGTTTGTGAGAGGTTAGGTTTGGTTAGCTAATATTGGTTTAGTTTAGTCACATTTTAGCTCTAGCGGTAGTACCATAACCATCAACATCATCAGATTGCCTACACTGTTTTATGATAAGATCGATTCTGCATACTGTACCCCTGTTATGACCATCTGCCATATCCAGTACAAATTATGCCATTTTTAGGTTACCTGTATATAAGTGCTTAATGCATCACACTTTTTCTTTAATTTTGCAAGTTTTTAAGAACATACTGAGTTTATATGTGAATTCTATAGGTTCTGAATAATAATAACAATATGAAGTTCGCACAATGTGCATGAGTGTTTGAGTTATTCCGTGCTTAGCCTTGTTAGCGAGCTATGTTCCTCTTTTGATAGTCAAGGGCATGATATTGTTCACATTTCTGCCCACACCATTCACAAGTACAATCCGTGCTGGGTTCATGGAATTTCTTTTTGGAGCACACTTTGTAATGAAAGCCATGCACTGCGTATCTAGTGATGGCGTGTCTTAATTCGAAGCTGGGTTCTGACCATTTGCTTGATGTCATAGCGTCCGTCGCGTAAAATTCACTCCATATTTCTTGTTTCTTGTGTCTTAGATCCTGTAGTAATTCTTTGTAGCTGTCTGTGGAGGGGAGCAGCAGCTGATGCCTCAGGTCCTCTATGAAAAACGGCTCTCTCGCCATCTCGTAGACCAGTCTTGATAGCGTGAACTTGGAAACACATAGAATTCTTTTCAGGAAGCTTGCCTTAACTTTTTCGATGCAGTTTAGATCACTTTTGCTCAAATGTTCCCAAATTATTTCAAGTCCATATGTTACTACCGGGGTTTCTTTTAGCTTGAATAACTTCATTGCTGTTTTTAAGGATATCTGGTTGATTTGTGTAATGTCACTTATTGCTATTGTTGCCGCTGTAGCTCTTTCTTTTATATGAGCAGAGAAAACGTTTCCGCGAGACTGGAAAGTCTCTAGGTTCGAAATAACATCAGGTTTGTTCCCAAAACAAACCCATGACTGCTTGAGAATTTGCTGTACTGTTCATGTCCAATCTATAACTTATACATGATTTTGCACTTTGCGAACGGTTAGAAGAATTTGGAATCGATAGTTTCTGTGTTTAATCGATAAGATATGCGAATAGAATATGTATTTCCTTTTAACATGTTATACATGCAATATGCATCGCCAATATAAACTTTATTTTCGGAAACTTTCAGTTATCTTCCATTATTCCTACATATAAGTAGCCTATGTTTATAAATCAGGCGCAGGGTTATTGGAGGGAGGAGTCAGGCGCATGAAAATAGGTTATTGCGCATGTCTCTGATAACAATTCATGGTAGAGCGTGCAAACTTTTCTCATAGTACATAAACTGTCCATGAGAACACACGGAACAGAAGATTGATAAAATCAGAATCACAAATTCTCGCTTTGGGAACACTTGCAGAGAAAGAGCACATGCGTGAACGATGTGTTCATGGTTTCTGAGTGCTTTGGGAACAAACCTATTACAACCTCAAATATGACCATTTCCACAGAGTGCAGAGTACCAAAGAATCATTGTACAAAATGTCAACATTCAGGGACAGTCTATAATACTTTGCTGGGTGTGATCTTTTGATTTTATAAACAAGAACTGCCATGTTTGTTCTCGTGTTATTCTTTACAACCTATTGATGCCATATATATAGCCTTCATTTGGACGAATGAAGTGATTAGCAGGGATTTGCTTGGCTTGCTCTATGCCGCTTCTTCTCCCACTGCTTCCCTACTTACTGTCTGCGGTCTTTTTGATGTGAAATCATTTGTTTTAGTGTTCGTGCTGTCAAAAAGTGCGTAACTTATGTTTTACAACACATGATCCTCATGTATGATTCCTGTGCGATAAAAAAAGTCTATCAGTTATAAGAGGCTAGCTTGGTTGGTAGAGCATCAGCATGGAAAGCCAGTGTCAAAGGAATTTTTGTCCTAAAATATTCTCACTAAGGCAATGTGTCAGGCTTTTTCTGAATCTGTTGCATAAAGTATCGATCACCACAAACTGTGTTTAGGCCTAATATGAGTTTTCTTTACCAGATGTCAGGTCATCAGCCGAAAGAGTTGACCGAGCTCGCCTTCGCGTCTTTCACTGCATATATGAAGGAACAAGCTCTTCAATTCCTGAAGTGGATGGAAGTTTCTCTTCCATGTGCAGAAATAGAAATTAAAGCTTCGGGAACCTGCAGGGAACTTAAAGACTTCTTCCATGGCACGAAGCTTCCAACAGTCTTGGCAAATGAAATCACAAAACGGCTTCTTACAGTGATGGACATGTTTTCTGTGATTTACGAATCTACCAGGAAGGATTATTTTCAACAAAATCTGATGACTCTAGTTGAATTGTTCATGCATCCCGATGTTACATCCATTGAACTGGGCCCAGGTTATTTGTATGAAACTGGTTATGAGTATTGCAACTTCATTCTGAGAATAATCCTTAAGAATGTCAGCAGTTTACAAAATTTAAAGACACTGAGTGTAGGACTTGGAATTAATATTCACTTAGAAGGTGTTACACTAGTTTTTCCATCACAACTCAAAGAGTTGACAGTATGTGGAACTTTTTTTCTGTACAATTACAATCTGAAAAGTATTGCTAAATGCTGCCGAGAACTGAAATCTCTTAAAATCATGAGATGCTCTATTTCTGATATCAAATTTTCCAAAATCCTTAAACTTAATCGCCTAGAAACACTGCACCTGTTAAGAAATTTTAACTCCTTTCTAATGGAATGCCCTATAACTAAACCAAAGGTGGATCCCTGTGTAGCTCTTATCAACGGAATTTCAGCCGATGCGACAAGTGATGTATTGTCTGCATCAACTCTCAAGTCTTTTGGTTTAACAATTAGTGAGGAAAGCTCTTTACGCCTGATTGTTGATAAGTTGCCACACCTGACTGAAATTATTTTGTCACTCCCACGCAAATTTGACGTCTCTTGTTTAACACAACTCAAGAATCTTCGATCACTGACCTTGGAAGCTGGAGATGGAACATCAGATGATTACAAGAAGATTCTGCCTGTTTTGGGTAAAAGTCTTGTGTTCTTGGACTTAAGAGGTTACAATTATTTGGACTTAGAATTAATTGGTGAAACATGCAGTAATCTCCGGTGTTTACATGTAAATACTAAAGGTCCTGATTATTTGAAGGCACAACCAAAGCCATCTTTGAAAATCTATCCAAATTTTAGAACAGTTGAACGTCTAAAAGTGAGAATGGGTGATGATTCTGAATGGATGGAATTTATTATTGTCCAGTGTCTAAACATTAAGGTCCTAAGTGCAATCTATTCCTGGGAGCCTGACATTATTAGAAACGTTCTCAAACGCACCAGTCTCTCAAACTTGGAGGAAATACACTTGTATCCAGCATTAAGAAACGATAGCACTTTTCTTGAAGAATTATGCTTGAGATGTCCAAACCTTCGCCTAGTACATGGACTAGGATCTGACAGTTTCATCTCAGGGAAAGTTGTTTTTGATTCCAATGGATGTCATAAAAGTTCCTGTGAAACATGCCATTCACTGAAAATTTTGGATGCCCCTTGTTATAGAAGTGACACAGATGACTTGGGATGCAATTATTATATATCAGACTCTGAATGCTATTAAGTGAACATTACAGTGGTACACACTAATATATTTGAATTCTTTCTGGAGATTGTCATTAAAACTGCACTTTCACCTTTTTGATATTACATGTAGTGATGGGCAGAATCGAATGATTTTAATACTCTAGTAATCTGTTATCAAGTAAAATAAAGATTAATTGGTTCCCGCAATGGGTGAGGCTCATCCATACATTGCAGTTTCTGTATATTATTAACTATAGTTAAGTGCGTGAAGTGGAAGCGGCAGCCGAAGTGAGGCGCCCTTGTATTTTCGAATAATGTACGATACACTGTTTGTAGGTTTTGAAAATGTGGCATATTATATCTTCCAGAGATTTGTTAGCTTGTCACCTTTTGTTTAGCGGTATGACGTCACACCACCAACGTCCAATCACGAGTTTCTTCGTAATATGAGGACAGAAGAATTCGCTAGATTGTGGTGTAAAAGAAAGTGCATCGCGTGGGTGTGGTGGGAGAGAGGTGCGACTTAAAATTATTTTTTCCCTAGGGTTGTTTTCATAGCCCTTAAACATAATTATTCTGAAAATTTTCAATTTCTTTAATTAATGAATATTTTAAATATAGGTTACTGGCAGTAATAAATTGATTGTTTTACATTTAAGGGTTCATTTAATTATGGTTAGTTTAAAATAGTCTTCAGTACAGTCCCGAGTATGAACTTGTTTTCTAGTTGCGAGTAACTATTCAGGGTGTCCCATTTATCATGTGCACGTCAAATAACTTAATTGTGTTTGCACTGGTATGGAGAATATTTCTTTACAAGGGGCTAATATAAGCATATGCATACAAGAAACATATTTTCAGAGAGCAGAAGAAATTGCTTTTTGAGGCCAGTTAAAGGTTTAGAAAAATATCATTTAAATGAAGTAGTGACAACTTTCACCATACACGTGAGTCATTCTAGAGTATATATTAGCTGGTTTTTCACCTTCAGCAATCAAAGAAACGAATCACAGAACATTGTTCAACCAATGTGGAATTTTCAAGAAGACCCGACATTGTTAAACTTAATTTGAGGTTATAAACAGAGCAATGTTGGTACATCAGCTGATTAGAACTCATCCCAGTGATGCCAACTTAAAATCCTAAATATATCAGACTTGTAATACCAACCGTCTTTTTGCCAGACCAATTTGTGTCTTTAATTGATGAATGACCCTTGTATGTAAAGTTGTCAGATTTTATGAAAAAAAAAATTGTCAAAATGTAACTTTTATGAAATAGGGCCCTGGTCTTATCCACTGTTATTGCACAATAACATTTATAAGATAGATGATGATATGAATTCATGAAACCACAGAATAAATGTTTATGTTTGACATTAATTAGGCCTATATGAGAATATTTTATGAGAGAATTCCTCTGACAATGGGATTCAAAATTCTGGTCACAAAATTACTACATTAGTGTGTCTCGCTATGCTTTATATGGTGACAATTAAAGGTAAATCAGTCATAGAAGAGAGATTGCATTAGTCACTGTGATTATAACTGGTTAGCTCAGTTGGTAGTTTTCTCATTCTCATTTCATAAAGAATCAGTCTCCACAAGCTATGTTTAATAAAAGTTTTCTCTACCAGATGGCAGGACATCAGCCAAAAGAATTGACTGAGCTCGCCTTCGTATCGTTCACTGCATACTTGAAGGACAAAGGACTTCAATTGCTGAACGGGGTGAAAGTTTCTCCTACATCAATAGACGAAGGAAGTAAAACCTGCAGGGAACTTAAAGACTTCTTCCATGGCACAAGGCTTCCACCAGTCTTGGCAAATGAAATCACAAAACGGCTTTTGAGAAAGTTGAACTTGTTTTCAGAGATATATGAGTATTCCAAGAAGGATTGTTTTCATCAGATTCTGTTGCCTCTTGTTGAAGTTTTCTTGCATCCCGACGTTACAACCATTGAACTGGGTCCAGGTTATTTACATGATTCTAGTTACATGTACTGCAACTTCATTCTGACAATCATATTTGCAAAAGTTGGCATTTTAGAGAATTTAAAGACACTGAGTGTAGAATTTCGAAGGTGTTTCAGTTTAGAAAATGCTAAGCTAGTGCTTCCACCAAAACTCAGAGAGTTGACATTATGTGGCCATAATTGTTGCCACAAAGACAATCTGAAAAGTATTTTTGAATGCTGCCGAGAACTGGAGTCTTTCAAGACCTCTGTTAATGTTGTTTCTGATATCAGTGTTCCTCATCTCCTTAAACTTAATTGCCTACAAACACTGCACCTTTTAGAAGAGTCGAGGCATTGGTATGTGGCTGGGTTAGATGCAGCCTGCGTAGCTCTTATCAATGGACTTTCAGCTGATACGACGAGTGATGTCTTGTCTGCATCGACTCTAAAGTCTTTTGGTATAACACTTACGCAAGAAAAGACTTTACACCTGATTGTTGATAAGTTACCACACCTGACTGAAATTGTTTTGCGACACCAGTACTATGTTGATATCTCTTGTTTAGCACGACTCAGGAACCTCCAATCGCTGACCTTAGTCACTGTAGATAGTACATCACATGATTACAAGAAGATTCTCCCTGTTTTGGGTAAAAGTCTTGTGTTTTTGAACTTAAGAAATTACGACAGTTTGGACTTAGAATTCATTGGTGAAACATGCAGTAAACTACGATGTTTACATGTACGTACTATTGGAGGTTCTGAGACACGTCCAAAGCCATCTTTGAAGACCTTTCCAAATTTTAGAACTGTTGAATGTCTAAGTGTAAATATGTATGGGGATTATGATAGGACAAAATTCCTTATTATCCAATGTGTAAACGTTAAGGTACTAAGTGTAGTCATGCCCAGCCAGGCTAACGTTATCGAAAACGTCCTCAAACGCAGCAGTCTCACAAACTTGGAGGAAATACACTTGTTTCCAGCATTAAGAACGGAGAACAGATTTCTTGAAGAATTATACTTTAAATGTCCTAACCTTCGCCTAGTACATGGGCTAGGATCCGACAGTTTCATGTCTGGGAGAGTTTCCGGTTTCCATGGATGTTGTGAAAGTTCATGCGAATTCTACGGCTCTTCACTAGATTCTATAGTGACCTATTATAGCGATGAAGATGATGACTCACTCTTTGGAAACCCTTATATCCCAGAGTTTGTAGACTATTATACCTCAGAATCTGAGAGCACTTAATGTTCTATATGGCTTCATAGACAGAGCTAAAGTTAGTCTTTTCTACCAGGATTTGAAAATACAAGAATGGGTTATCTAAAATGTATATAGTCCAAAATTAAAATAATTGTACACAGTGGATAAATTACTAAAATAAAATGCCGCGACATTTCAACTATTCCAGCTAGTCTTCATCAGGTGGCTTGCTGTCATTAACTGGGCCGGAAGAAGAACAGTCCTTGACTTGCTCTCTCAATGTGTCATAACCGATATCAAATATGTTTTGATGAAATTCCTTCCATGTTTCAGGTATGTTATATTCTATTTCCTCCAAGCATTTTCTATGAGGAGGAGGGATTTTTACCTTCTGATGTGTCCTTTTCATCCTTCGAATTAACTCTAGCCAATCTTCCCCTAAATCTCCGTCATATGTATTCAGAGACACACCCTTTCAGCTCACGATATTCCATGCTTCACACACCTTTCTTTTTGTCTTATCCCTTTCCACTCTTACTACCTTTACATCGCCAATACGGTGTTGGTTATCAAACATATGTTGGCTCAATCCAGTTGCACCTCTACCACACACTATGTCTTTATCGTGTTCTCGGAGTCTAGTTCTGATACGTCTGCCTGCCTCGCCAATATAAACTCCTTCACTATTGTCACAGGAAATTGAATAAACCCCTGGAGCTTCAATTTTGTCTTTGCGATGCTAAAATGTATAATTATATCCGTCCCTTGACTGATGAAGAGACGTACTCAAACATTGTAATGTTTGATACAATGAATTTTGTTTCTTTAAGTTTACCATACACATTGTTTTTCCAGCAATTTAAACTTTTTTTCTTTTTTACCTTTAATGGTAGAAAAATTGATGTATTTTTAAAAAAATGGTTTATGTTAAAAAGTATAATATATTTCTTACAGGCTTTCAGGTGATATACCCTCTTTTTTTTTAAATTTATTGGCAGCAAGTCCTATTACAATGAATGTAATACTACATGCTTTTCCCTCTATTATAAACACGCTCTTTTTTGTATGGCTTTTGTCTAATTATCTCAATTTAGGTGGCTTAATCTCTACATTTTGTGTAACAACTTGTCTAATCCACATCTGTTTTTTTCTTGTATTGTCTCTAGATTTATGGCATTTAAGAAGTCTATGACACTTTTTGTATGTTCAAGTTTTTGTAAAAGTCCTATGTCCTTATTTTCTTTAGCATGTCACTTATAAACTTTGATCTCTCAGTTTCTAGTAATATACAGAAATAGAGTAGAAATATACAGTTGTGTTTTCTTAATATTTCAAACTACAACCTGAAAATGGCTAATTTCTGAACCGATGATATGTTAATCTTTCTTACGGCCCTAGGGCAGAACAAGAAAGTAAATAAATAGTCATTGTTCATTTGTGTGAAATAGATATATGGGACATTTTATGTTATTTGAAATGTGTCAGAAGCTATGATAACGTAAATTCACTGTTTATTTAAAGGACAACGCACAAGGGATAAACTTATGGTAGTATAACTGAACTAGTTAAATATTATATTAACACTTAATGCTTCACTTACGTCGCTGTTTATGAGCAGGACATGTTTCGGGATTCTTATCCCATCTTCGGCTGCTGGTCAACTGGCAATTTGCCAGTTGACCAGCAGCCGAAGATGGGATAAGAATCCCGAAACATGTCCTGCTCATAAACAGCGACGTAAGTGAAGCATTAAGTGTTAATATAATATTTAACTAGTTCAGTTATTCATGTGCTCCACTGTGTATATTACTTCGTTTTAATTATTATATTATGGTAGTATTTTCGCAACTTTCTAAGAAATCTTATTCCACACAGAAATGAAGTTCCTTCTTATAGTAAAATGTGTGCATATGTTCCCTCTGTAATAATAGGCAAGAGAGGTTATGTTATATTTTTGTATTAACAATAATTCTTACAATAAATATGTTTTGATATAAATATGAGTATCCATTTATTCTAGAAGTAATAAGAATAGGAGCCTTTGAGCTAAAGTGAATCTGCAGTTGGAAGAAAGAAAGGGAAGAAAAAAGAAATGTGAAAGTCTGTCTTTTAGGAAAAACTTTTTAACATTTGTTCTTTTATTGAAAACATACAAATTGTTTGTACAACATTCAGAATGTATTCCATCTCGTAAGATTTTATTTTATTCATTCTTGTGTCCGACTTTAGCGCTGTGTAACAAATAGTTGAATAAAAACACTTTCTTCAATGCACTTTATTTACCTTAGTAAACTTCTGGACGGCCGTTTCGCAGGTGGTGTTCCTGCATCATCAGCAGAGTGTCAACTGAGGTCTCTGGAGCAGGTGTTTGTGAGGGTGTCTGTCATAACAGACACCCTCACAAACACGACAGACACCCTCACAAACACCTGCTCCAGAGACCTCAGTTGACACTCTGCTGATGATGCAGGAACACCACCTGCGAAACGGCCGTCCAGAAGTTTTCTAAGGTAAATAAAGTGCGTTGAAGAAAGTGTTTTTATTCAACTATTTTATTTTAGTCTAGGATTTGTTTCTGTCTTTCACCTTACGGAGATTGGAGGCTTAGTGACTGGCAAATTTAAGGAAAAAAGTCACTGAAATATTTGAAACCCAGATTTTTTCACAATAATAAGGAATAAAAAAAACATCATGTGCATTATTTGTAGTTTCAAGACCAGGTAAAGTAGTTCCTCTCTTGTAGGTATGTATGTGATGATGATCTTTTGATTTATAGGTATTTGTTTCATTCTTCACACTTCTTTTTCAAGCCTTTATGCATTGGCTTTTACTTCTTTTATCCACTCTATAGTTGTGATTTCCTTTCAAGACGTCCAAACTCGATTTTCACATTTTTGGCTAATGCCTTCTTCCAACTGTTGATTTGTGTAATAAGTAACTTGGTACAAATTAATTTGACCTGCAGAATGTATCTTGATAAATTAATGTTTATATTATAATAATTGATACAGAGTTTTCCAAAACATGACATCTTGACCTCACCCACTATTATTATTCATAGATGATATTACAAATTCATGAAATTACAGAATATTGTTTTTGTTTCACATTATAAGAGAATATTTTAGGAGAAAAATTCCTCTGACACTGGGGTTAAAAACTCCAGTCACAAAATGACTAATTAGTGTGCCTCGCTATACTTGATATGGTGTAAACGTATATGCAGGGCAGGATTTAAGAGTATGCCACCTGTAGGCTAAAGTCCATTTGCCACCCCCTCTATAGTTCATATTTGTTTTATACAACAAAAGAATAGAGTTCATTGGTGTTTTCATCTTTTTTAAACATAAAGTTCAGTTTAGATAAAAGTACAATTTTAATGGTTTACATAATAAATTATATAATCAAATTAGTTATCTACTTGTTTTTTTACTTACTTATTTACTTTTACAGTAGGCTCCCTCTAATCTCGCCACCCCGGGACCAGACCCTCTACTGGATTAAAAAATGGCCGGATCATCCGGCGGTCTTTTAAACATGTAAAGTATAACCTATTAAAGCAAAAATCAACTTTTAAGATGTTTTTGTCAATTTTTAAAAGTTGTAACTTATGCTTTTGTTTTTCACTCTTTTTGAGAACATTTTTGTAACTACAATAATAGACACACTGTAAACATTAAACTCACAGTAAAAGATACTAACAGGACAAGAGTAAAATTTACGTCTGAAATGAACGCAATCGTCAAGTGAACTGATGTTATCTGTTTACACTTAAGACTGGAAACTAAACAGACATGTTTATTCTAGACGATTACTGCCATGAGAAACCCTTCCTCATGCAGATGGCTCATTCCAATAAGTCGGCTGGACCATCCGGCGGCCGAACTATCCGAGGCCGGACTAATGGGAGTCAACTGTATTTACTTTTTTTGTACTTAGATTACACTACAAGTTATAATACAAGATTACATGCTGTGAATTTCTATTATGTTACAGTTTTAGAAAGTAGGGTATGTAGAAGGATTAAAACATATTTTTAAGTAACATGTATTCTTAAATTTGTACGAAAAATAATATTAACATCTGAAATACTTGATTTTAACTTTTGAATAAATAGCCAAACTGCTGCCCCTGAAAATTTGCCGATCTAGGCTGCAGCCTACTTAGCCTATTTAGAAATACGGCCCTGTGTATATATAACACTTAACTCTTTCATAAAGTAAACAAAAATAAGTCTGACTCACTCTAGCATGTTACTTGTATTGTATAAGAGTGAGACTAGTGTGTTTGTTTTTGTTTACTTTAGGGTTGGTTGTTTGAATGTACAGACTTTAAAATTCTGCTTAATATAAAATTCCTGCTAATTGTTTCCAGTAAGTGAATCTATATTACAAGCCTCTTCAAAGAGGTTCTGGAATTAATTCCAGCATGTCCTAATTGACACTGCAGTAAAAATAGGTGGTACAATTTGGTGGCAAATTGTAACACCATGCCTCAAAGACTTATAAGTTATAGGTAGAGCCCGAATTTCCATGCAAATGCATGTTTTTATATACTTTGGTTACATTTCTCAAACTTCGTAGTTACTCATTACATGACTTATGGATTCCAAATAACCATATTTTTTCCGTGCATGTTTGCATATTTCGACCTTTTTATGGCAAAATTCATGCATAATGCATGTTTTGGATTTTGTTGGTTTAATATAGCATATTCAGACGTTCTTAATGCATATAAACCCTCATTTTCTGGTTTTAGTGCATAATATTAAGTTCCCATGCATAACTGTGCATATTATGAATGTCCCTCCCTAAAATCTCGGCTTTTCAAAGAAAGGTAAAAATGTTGTATTGTACGGTATTACCATTGTTACCAGAGTTTGCCACCTGCATCAAATTCAGAGTGCAAACTACTGCTTACCCTAAATAAACAGTAATATAATACACTAGGCTACAAAAGAAAATACCGACTCGCCAACCCCCACCACCTTCCATTGAAAGAAAACTGCTAAACAGATTGTTCACTGGTTGAATTTGTCAGCCATTAGGCATTGTTGAAGACGTTGAATAATTTACTTTAGAATCGTGTTGAGGAGAAATGGGTGTGACAATTAGGGAAAAACTTAAGAAGGTACTTAGTTCAAATCCTGCTCTTAAACTTCTGAAAACAGTGAAAGACGTATTGTGTTGAAAAAATGTAAAATACATGGAATTCGATCTCACCCTCAGTCAAATTTCTTCCCTTAAGTATGCACCTATTACTTCTTGTGAAGTAGAAAGATCCGTTTCTGCGTTCAAGAACGACCTAACTGATAAACGCACGAGTTTAAGTGAGGAGAATTTGGAAAAACTCGTGGTGTATTGTTTTAAGAGAAATTGAAATATACTGCAGTAGGCTACAGTGAGGATTTTTGATAGTGCATGTTTCGCCCTTCATTGTGCATATTTGGAGATCCGATAGTGCATGAATGCATGCATGTTTTTAAGTTTGATAGTGCATGAAAATCCGGGCTTTAGTTATAGGGTATCAGTCATAAGAGAGAAATTCCATTAGCCATTATTGTGATTAGAACTATGGTTAACTCAGCCAAACGTCGTGGCTTCGAATTCCAGTGTCAGAGGAATATTTCTCCTTAAACCCTCTCATTCATTTGTTGTAGATATGGTCCTAACTCATTCCACTGCATATGGTATCAGAATATGCACTTTGCCTTCTTTTAAATCCAGTAGATGGCAGACTTCTCCTCCCTCACAACATTTCAACCTGTACCACCAGGTCTTCATCAGATGAATACTGAATAACTTCAGGGTGCCGTGTTGTATTTATGGGTTCCTTTTGCTTGTAAATGTTGCTGCTGTGCTCCTGGTGTTGGTTCGATAACCAACTAGCTTAACGTCGCATATCGTCGTGTTTACAGGGATGGTCACTTTTGTTAAAAGAATAAACGTGGTGTTTCTGTGGTGCTTGGTTATCCATTCCTTGGGAATTTCATATGTAGACTGCTCTCCTGTTAAATTTCCCTTATTCTTGGTCAGTGGAGTACAGTCTACGTATGAAATTCCCAAGAAATGGATGTCCAAACACCACATTTCTTAGAACACATGAGTGGAGGTATTATACACTATACTTCACTAGATTTTACCACTGACCTGGACATGTTTAGGGATTCTGTCTTTATCCCATTGTCAACAAACTCTAACTGTTCCCTCTGGCAAAACAGACGACTCCAACAGTTGGAGTTTGTTGACAATGGGATAAAGACAGAATCCCGAAACATGTCCAGGTCAGTGGTAAAATCTAGTGAAGTATAGTGTATAATACCTCGACTCATGTGTTCTAATTATTAACTTCACTGTTTAAACTTCCTACAATACTTAGACCACATTTCTTTTTTTAACGAAAGTGACCATCCCTGTAAACACGACAATAGGGTGTTATCGAACCAACACGATAGTACAGCAGCGACATCTACAAGCGAAAGGAACCCATAAATACAACACGGCACCCTGAAGTTATTCAGTATTTACCTGATGAAGACCTGGTGGTACAGGTTGAAACATTGTGAGGGAGGAGAAGTCTGCTGTCCACTGGATTTAAAAGAAGGCAGAGCGCATATTCTGATACTTCTCATTCAGATAGTGTGCCTTAAGTTTTTCTCAGTCTCATTGCATGAAGAGTCAATCTCCACAAACTATGTTTAACATCAGTTTTCTCTACCAGATGTCAGGACATCAGCCAAAACAATTGACTGCGCTCGCCTTCGCATCGTTCACTGCATACATCAAGGACAAAGTACTTCAATTGCTGGACTGGACGGACATTTCTCCTACATCAATAGACGAAGCAAGTAAAACCTGCAAGGAAGTTAGAGACTTCTTCCATGGCACGAGGCTTCCACCAGTCTTGGCAAATGAAATCACAAAAAGGCTTCTGACAAAGTTGGACTTCTTTTCAGAGATATATGAGTATACCAGCGAGGATTATTTTCAACAGATTCTGATGCCTCTTGTTGAAGTTTTCTTGCATCCCGATGTTACATCCATTGAACTGGGTCCAAGTTATTTGCATAAATGTGATAATGTCTACTGCAACTTCATTCTGTCAGTGATTCTAATGAGTGTTGGCCGTTTACGCAATTTAAAGACATTGAGTGTTGATACCTATTTGAGAGGTGTTAAGCTAGTTCTTCCATCACAACTCGAAAAGTTGATATTATGTGGCACTTTGTTTTTCGACAGTGACAATCTGAATAGAATTGTTGAATGCTGCGGAGAACTGAAGTCTTTCAAGATAATGGGACTCAACAATGCTGATATTAGTGTTCCTCATCTCGTTAAACTGAATCACCTAGAAACACTGCACCTTTTAGGAAAGGCGGAGTGTTGGTTTATGACTGGGTTAGATGCAGCCTGCGTAGCTCTTATCAATGGGCTTTCAGCTGATACGACAAGTGATGTCTTGTCTGCATCAACTCTAAAGTCTTTTGGTGTAAGAATTATATATGAGAACACTTTACGCCTGATTGTTGATAAGTTACCACATCTGACTGAAATTGTGTTGGAACTGTGGGCTGAATTTGACCTCTCTTGTTTAATACAACTCAAGAACCTTCAATCTCTGACCTTGGAGGCTAGATATAGAGAATCAAATACCGGTAATTACAAGAAAATTCTCCCTGTTTTGGGTAAAAATCTTGTGTCTTTGGACTTAAGATGTTACAAGAGTTTGGACTTAAAATTCATTGGTGAAACATGCAGTAATCTTCGATGTTTACATGTAAATACCACTTCATTGTTGCCTGTTGCACGTACAAAGAAAACTTTGAAAAGCCTTCCAAATCTTAGAACTGTTGAATGTCTAAGAATACACATCCATCAGAGTTGTGGTTGGGTAGAATTTTTTATTGCCCAGTGTGTCAACATTAGGATACTAAGTGTACTCTTTGGCAGGCGTCCTACATTAAGTGTACACAATACCTTCCAGCCTACCTTTATTGAAAATGTTCTCAAACGCACCGTCAGTCTCAAAAGCTTGGAGGAAATACACTGGTATCCAGAAGAAAGAATTGATAAGAGTTGCCTTGATGAATTATGCTTGAGGTGTCCGAACCTTCGCCTAGTACATGGACTAGGATCCGACAGTTTCATTTCAGGAAGAGTTTTCGATTTCCATGGATGTCATAAAAATGGCTGTGCATCGTACCCCCTAGACAGTTTAGACTCTAAAAACTGTTGTACCTCAGACTCTGAGAGCACTTAATGTTCTTTATTATATGCCTTGTTAATGATAATTTGTTGAAGTCTACAGAGCTGAACTTCTTCTTTTGTACCAGGATTTGAGAATATAAGAATGGGTCATCTCAAATGTATAATATAATTGTATCCGTCCCTTCACTGAAGAAGTCACTAACAGATAACCTACTGCAGCATTGTAAAATTTGATACAATCAGCTTTGTCTCTCTAAGTTTTTCATATACACTATTTTTCCAGAATTTAACATTTAAAAAAAAATCTTTTCTGGTAGAAAATTGTTGTATTTAAAAGAAATGGTTAAAAATATATGTATTTATATTTTATATAGGGGCCCTCTGACACACCCCTCTGCTTGTTAAAGAAAAATACATCTTTTCCATAACAGAATCTACTCTTATGCAATTCAACGGCCCTAACTAGCTCCCTCACTTCGTGAGACATCGGGTATACTTGGCGATGTTCTTTTCTCGCAGTCTAAACTTTCACGATTAGTACAAAATTAGGAAAACCGTTTCTTTATTATATAAGGCCTAAGTGAAATTAACACAATGAACAAATATTCTAATTTTATTTTTACTTACAAGTTTCATAGCTCTGAACCACAAACAATTTTAATAAACATTTTTAATAAAAAAATCCTGGAGTCAATTAATAATGGTGCGCGAAGCCGCAGGCACCAGCTATAATATATTGATAGTTTAAGCCTGGAATCTATATTAATAAAAGGAAGTGTCTGTCTTCCTCAGTCTGTCTGTCTGTCCGCGATGCCCAGTGAAATCTACTCAACACAGAGATCTGAAATTTTAAACATAGGTGGACTGAAGTGTCGGAAAATGCACCTCAAAGCTGGAATTTTAATTTTTGTCTTCGTTCATGAGTTATGAGTGAAAAAATGACAAAAAACGTGTATTTTTTTGCATTTTCGAAGCATCAGTTTTCAGTAATAATTTCAATGTCAAATCAATTACAGTAGGCTTTGGCTATTTTTGTCATACCTTGGACATTTAACCATCGCCATCGCTTGAATGTTGTAGCTCACGCTGGTCGATTCATTTGTTTATAATGTCAAGGCACGCAGACATATGAAATTTTCAACCTACACCGAAGAGGTTTATTATTATTATTATTATTATTAATATTAATATTATTATAAAAAAGATAATCAATATTAGCCTAAATATGGTCAAACGTTCGATTTGGACGAAACTCACTATACAGGGGTTTTCTGGGCCAAGGAACTCGAATCTGAGGTCGCTTTTACCAGGCGACGCTATCTAATCGTGGTATGTAGTCCACGTGATTTAGGTGTTAATAAATATAATTATTTAACTATTATGCTCTTAATTTTTAATTATTAATTTTAATTTTTTAAATAATTATCGCGGGCGAAGCTGCGGGCACATGCTAGTTGTTAATAAATATAATGCTTTAATAATTATTATATTTTTAATTTTTCAATTAATTATCGTGGGCAAAGCCGCGGCACCTGCTAGTATTTCACAATCTGCAACCTGAAAATGGCTAACAAAAAGTTAATCTTTCTTACAGCCCTAGGGTAGAACAAGAAAGTAAATAAGTAATCAATGTTCATTTTGAAATAGATACATGGGAAATTTTATGTTATTTGAAATATGTCAGAAGCTACGATAACATATTTCAAGAGGTTATAAGTAGGGATGGGTCGATACCAGATTTTCTCGATACTCGATACTCGATACATGATTTTTTCCTCGATATTCGATACTTCGATACTCGATACCTTCAACATTTCCAGTTTCAATAAATAAGTATATTAAAAATTAACATTTGAGAGAACTGTGTAATACCGACTAAATTAATTAAGTCTGCATATTTAATGAGACAAAATTTAATATCATCAGTAGCCTATAATTATTTTTAAACTCTACATTAAAACTAAAATTAGTTTTTTTAAACAGTCCACTTACAAGTTTTGTTAAAAAATACTAGCATTCTCACTTAATTGCAGAATTGCAGAATTACAAAAGTATCGAAAAAGTATCGAGCTAGTTTTCTGAAGTATCGTTCGATGCCGATACCATGCAAGTATCGAGAGTATCGAGGTATCAAAAGTATCGAGGACCCATCCCTAGTTATAAGTAAATTCACTATTTATTATTTTAAAGGTCAACACCCAAGGGTCAGGTTTATGGTAGTATCTTCACTCCTATTAGATACAGGGTGTTAATAAATAACACCGAAATATTTTACCTGTGTACAGAGGGGACATAGACAAGCAACTTTTATTAGGAGGTTTTTTGCTCAATGGATTCAATTCTTTCTGTTGTAACATAAAATCTCCCAAGGATATGCACGCCACTGACTTCTAATACTTGAAATGATGGGAAACAAAGGAACAGTGAATATTGTGTAGTGGTCGGGAAAATTGTAAAAAATGACGATTGATATCTTACAACTCTGAGGGAAAAAAAAAGACAAACGAAGCATTTTTATTGGGTTTGGAATTAGGAATAAAAACATAATGCAGTGGCGGGCAATCATGTGATTAATCAGTAAATTTTGCAGATTATGAAAATTCTAAATTATGGTATTGCTGTTGATGAATTGTTAAGAATCAGGTTTTTATCGATCGCTAAGAAGGCATGAAGTCAATTTAATGAACATTTTAACCCTATTTCGCTCAATTATTGAGTTATGAGCAACAAATTTTAAGGACTTTAATGCCCTGTAGCATACACATTTTACGTCATAGAGCAAAAATGTCCTAATAAAAGTTGCTTGTCTATGTCCCCTCTATACACAGGTAAAATATTTCGGTGTTATTCATTAACACCCTGTATATCTTATTCCACACAGAAATGAAGTTCCTTCTTATAGTAAAATGTGTGCATATGTTCCCTCTGTAAAAGGCAAGAGAGGTTATGTTATATTTTTGTAGCCCTATTAACAATAATTCTTACAATAAATATGTTTTGATATAAATATGAGTATCCATTTATTCTAGAAGTAATAAGAATAGGAGCCTTTGAGCTAAAAAAAATCAACAGTTGGAAGAAAGAAAGAAAAATAAATCCAAAAAAACTGTCTTTTAGGAAAAAAAAACTGTATGACTTGTGTTCTTTTATTAAAAACATACAAATTGTTCGTACGACATTCAGAATGTATCCCAGCTTCTAAGGTTTTATTTTAGTCTAGGATTTGTTTCTGTCTTCCACCTTATGGAGACTTAGTGACTGGCAAATTTAAGAAAAAAAGTCACTGATATATTTCAAACCCAGATTTTGTTCACAATAATACAGAATAAAGAACGTCATGTGCATTATTTGTAGTTTCAAGACCAGATAAAGTAGATCCTCTCCTGTAGGTATGTATGTGATGATGTTCTTTTGTTTTTATAGGTATTTGTTTCATATTTCGTTTTCGAGCCTTTATGGATTGGTTTTTACTTCTTTTATCCACTCTATAGTTGTGATTTCCTTTCAAGAAGTCCAAACTAAAAATAACTCAATTTTCACATTTTTTTGGCTCTTAATTCCCTTCCAACTTTAATTCAAAATTATTTTTAAATTCTGGTAACAAATTAATAGCTTATTGTAAAAAGGTACCCTACAGTAATTTTCAAATGGGAAGCGTTTTGTTCTTCTCCTTGCTTTGATACGCGGTCCAATCAGAGACGTCGAGACGGAAGGAAGACCCTTCCTGATAGCGGTACTACTTTAGCTCGTACACGTGATTGGCGGTGAAGGAAAACACTTCCCATTTGAAAATTACTGTAGTTACTTTTATCAAGTTTCAAGAAAAACAAACTTATTTTCTGGTGATTTAATAATATTGAGTTGGCTTTAGCGCTATGCTTCACTTATAAAATAAGTGAAGCATAGTGCTAAACCCAACTCAATATTATTAAAATAAGTGAAGCATAGTGCTAAACCCAACTCAATATTATTAAAATAAGTGAAGCATAGTGCTAAACCCAACTCAATATTATTAAATTATAATATAGCTTCACTGTGTAAACTTCCATACAATGATTAATTATTTTCTGGTGACTTAAAGATAGGTTGATGAATTAAAAAACAAATCTGAATATCTCAAGCTTTTTGAGTAAATGACACAATACCTGAGAAAAAGATTATAGGTCTTGTTTGGTTTGCATTCCTTTTTACAATAGAGCCATTCCTTTATATTTCCAATAGAACAAACAAGATATAATAGAGTTCTCACGTTAGTGGACAGCTTGACAACATATTCTTTACAATATTTATCATCATGTGATGCAGTTGATCAGTTGCATATTCTTGAGAATTCTGTAACTGGAACCTGTCCTGTTGAAAATGCCGAGGCATTAGGAATAGTGTTACCTTTGTGTCTAAAATGTTAAATGTAGGAAAATTAAACTTTAAAATTATCTTATTACTGAAATATGTATACATAATAGATATTTAAGCATTCATGAACCACAGATTATTGTCTCTGTTGGACACTACATGAGAATATTATAGGAGAAAAACTCCTCCGACACTGGGACTTGAACCCAGGACCAGGAGAGAGATTCCATCTGGTGCTGTGAATTGAACTCCGGCTTAGCTCAGTTGGTAGAGCATTGGCGCGAATAGCCAAAGGTCCTGGGTTCAAGTCCCAGTGTCGGAGGAGTTTTTCTCCTATAATATTCTCTTTATATTTTCTTATATCTCTTCACTAAATCTTCAGTAAACGTACATTTTCTCTTTGGCAATTTGTCTTACAATTAAATAACTAATTACAATATACACTCCATGACAAACTTAATGCAAATGGAAAAGTGTAGTGTAAAATTTGTCCAACTTTGATGAGCAGTAGTATGGGAACGAGTTCTCCAAAAAATGTATTCTGCATTAAATTCAATGCAGAATTTAATGACCTACAACTTTCAATATCGTGAGTCCTTTATGAGATATAACCGTAAAACCGCAAAAATACCCCTTTGGGAGTCACATTTTTACCCCCCACCACTTAAGCACAACTCCGCCGGGGGGAAAACCTAGGATAGTCATATTGGGCAACAAGTGAACCCATTAAAACAATAACATCTTTTGTAGCAATTATTTCCGATTTGGATTTTAAGTCTACTGCCCTATATTACGTAAACATGTACACATAGGTTTTATATTTTCTTATAACTCTTCACTAAATCATCAGTAAACGTATATTTTTCTGTTTGGCAACTCGTCTTACAACTAATTACAAAATACTTTTTTTCTGCACAAACAAAGTTAATGCAAATAGAAGAGAGTAGTTTTGCTATTGTTGCTGTCCACTCTTTGCACTGTTATAATGATAGCTAAGAAAAACTACACCCTCTTTGACTATAATTATTGTGACTGTTATGGCAAAGTGCAACAAATATCTTGCTATCTTGCCCTTGTTGCAAATCCATTGGAAACTAATGAATGTTTACATTTCCAAAATGTAGAACATTCCACATTTTTAATAAATTCCTCCCAGACGCCAGACATAAGCCTAAAATTAGGGTTATGTGCAATTTTCTGGATGTCTGGTAACCCTATTTGGTTCATGTTTGTTCACATATAGACCCTTGTTTGCTTCCAATTTCCACATGCTAGTAAGACACTAGCTTTACATGCCGCACAATTTCCCACAGTAATCCTAATACTACCGTATTTTATGGACCATAAGACGCAATTTTTTACCTTGAAAACAGAGCCTTGAAAGTTGGGTGCATCTAACGGTTCGAAGTACACAAAAACTATTATAATATGATAAATATTGCTAGATCATACTTATAAACACGATGTTACAAATGATAAGATAGTTACGAATTTTGGCACAGACTGTACATTACTGCACTTGTCACAGTCGTAAAATGAAGGCAGCTGGAAACCAGGTATACACTGCGAAAAGAAAGGAGTTCAGTTTTTTTATACGAAAGGAGTTGTCTCCGTCGGGTGTTTTAAATAAAGGCAATGACCTATAAACAGCCTTGTCCCGTTACATTTACCATATGCCGAATTGAGGGTTAGAGGGTGTAAAAGTATTTTCAGTCTTTCATGAGAAATCAGTTCGGTAGTTAAAATTAATGCAATGCCATTCGCAGGATATTCATACAACGCAGGTTTAAAGTTAGAAGTGATTTACATTGATTACACTACGTAACAAAATTTGACCAAGTTTTTGTTTATCTTATTTTTTTAGTGTTTGTTGCTTAATTTGATGATGCTGATCATGAATATGTGAATGGTTTTCCCCCAATGTCGATATTTCGGTTGTAATAATCCATCTTCCAGTATTCTTAAGAACAGCCAAAATAACATGTTTATTTAATGTAACTAGGGACATAAGAGAGAACTAACATGGGCTAGGTAAATTCTATATTGGTTCTATAATGGTTCATATAATACTGAATAATATCTCATTTTCAAAACAACAATGCCTTCACTCAAAAATGTAAACGAGAACGGCTTTTCCTTTTATGTTCTTTGCATCCCTCGTCACGTACTATTCCCCACACATAGTCTCCCATCATTGCACAATCCCAACGTCCCTGATATCTTCTTTCCATAAGCTGAATGTCCTGGTGGAACTGTTCTCCATGCTCCTCACTCACATCTCCTAAATTTGGTCTAAAGAAATCAATATGGGAAAACAAATGGTGCGTTTTGACAGACATTCTGCACCTAAGCACATGGTAACTCTTTATCAAATTGTCAATCAGTTCCTTGTAATTTTCACTTCTTTTGTTACCCAGAAAACATTGCCCTACCTTTCGAAAAGCTTCAAAAGCATTACGTTCGTCAAAAGTCATTACATCTACAAGTTCTTTAGATTGTAACATCGTACGAATCCGAGGTCCGGTAAAAATTCCACCTTTTATTTTTGCTTCAGATAACTTTGGAAACATTTGTCTGATGAGAGTTAGAGCCTCAGAGTTGCTGTTCAAACCTTTGATAAGTTGTTTGATTAGTCCAAAAGAACCACAGCTCTTCACTCAAAACAAGTTGGATGACTTAATAAGGGAGTTGGAACTGACCAAATCAAAGGCCGAACTTCTTGCATCCCGATATATTATATCGATATACGTGGATGGGATTGTTACAGATGTCTTGTATACTGTTTTTACAAATTAGAAACGCAACTGTCATCTATTGCTGATTGCTTTGAACTACTACGATTGTCAGAAAAAGCGGTAAATTCAAAACTATTAGTAAATTATTAAAATACCATTATACATTTTAGGTAGATTTTCGAAGAAAAATCTACCTATTGCAATGGATACCACTTTATGATTTTTGAAAAATTCTTTCATATCTTTACGTTTCATGCTCCCCTAAGTACGAAACCACCGCCCGTTCAAAAAAAAATTTTGTGATATTTATATATATATTTATATATATATATATTTATATATATATTTACACGATAGCGGCCGTAATTTTGAAGATATTTGAACCAAATTTTATTATGTTATTTCTAGGCCCAATAGTTCGGACAAGTTCGTTAATGGGCAAAATTGGCCCAAGGGGGTGGTCGGGGGAGGGGGTTGAAATTTTAAAACATTTATATTTCGGCCCCTATGAAGTATAGAGGGAAACTTTGTTTGAATAAATTAGAGTACTCCCTATGGAGTTCACAGTGACACCAACAATTCGGGGGTTCGAGTGAGGGTGGGGGTGGGGGTGGGGGATGAAAATTCTAAACTTTTGAAACCACGTCTTGTGGGGTATCGTTGAAAAGCTCTTGATGAGTACTCTACAAATCAATAAATAGTTTCTTGATAGCTCTCATATGACGCGAGATTTTAATGTTTGAAAATAATAACACTTAAAAGAATTATTATAATATCATAATTTTGTCTTGTTTAGCGGCTTTGCTAATTTTATTCATTGCTGATCTTGCGCACGGCCTCCCAGAATATTATATCCTATTCTTGTTGTCAAAACAAATGATTGTAGGCTCTTCCTCTTTACCGAATTCAGTTCTTATTACTGCAGGTTTACCATGCCAAGGCTAAAGAAAAAGAGTGCTATGCAGCGACAATAAATTAAACCAAAAGCACTTCGAAATCTACCTCCGCCTGTAGGCCTGCCTAAAGGGATTTTTTATTTTGAAAAGTATCGACATTTGAAGAAAACTAAAGGTATATTCATGCTCAGCTCGTTGATTTCATCCAATAAACACTAAAAAAGGAACATAAACAAATTTTTGTTACGTAGTGTTATATTGTACAAGGTTATAATTTGTTTATGCAATGAAGTATATTATTCCCTTTACAATTTGCCGTTTAGAATTCCATTAAATTTATTTTCCTTTCAAGTTCCATTCTGAAACAAAAGGTGCGTCTTATGGTCTGTAAAATACGGTAATTGTCTGTTACATGTAGCTGTATAATGATAATCCGTGATTATTTGGTGTTGCAAAATTAGCCTTTTTGTTTTGAATTTAAAAGTATATTGTGTCATAACTAGACCTGGGATTTTAAGGCAAATGCCTATTTGGTTCCTTACGAAATAACGTGAAAATTTTGTAATATGTGGACGTTTCATGATTAATCACTTACATTTATAGTTTTATAGTGCCCTAAAATGCCTATTTGGACCTTTAAAGCCATTTTACTATTTTAGTGCCTAAAATGCCTATTTTGTACATCTATATACTATACAAAAATGAATGTATGTGTGTGTGTGTCCTTTATGCATTACTACACCATTCATCCGATCGCCATGAAACTTTGGGAAGTTGTTGGGTACATTCCCGGGAAGGTTTCTGTCATACTACATTTTTAATTTTAGCCTTCGTTCGCAAATTATGAGTGAAAAACTGCAAGAAAACGTGCATTTTTTACGCTTTCGAAGCATCAGTTTTTAGTTATTCAATTCAGTTGTCAAATCAATTGCAGAAGGCTTTGTCTATTTTTGTCATACCTTGGAAATAATATCGTCGCGATCGCTATGGAAGGCAATGGATATCTCATGTTATTATAAAAGCTAGAGATGTCAATAAGGTAATGTTAAACATATTTTATTTGACATGGAATATAGTTTACAGAAAATTCCGGGGAGGTTGCTTTGTTCGGAGTCCTGGCTACAACGTTTTTATGTGTAATCGTAATTAAAATATCTTATGTAGGGTCGTTAAATCTGGCTGACATGTAACGGAATTATAAGTTTGGACAAATGAATATAGAAATCACGGCTTCAGTAGGCTTATTCCATTCTTCACCTATATAAATAAAAATTAATGTACTATGTCTGTCTGTCAAATACATTTACGCACTTTTTTTTATCGTGAGTTTAATCGATTTCAATTCTCATAATCTTTCGAATACTGCATTTTTCCATTTATTTTCTAATCGTGAAATTCACTTCAAAGCCGGATTTATAGCTGTTTCATTAATTAGGCCTTTCAATCGTTTAGTTTACACCTATGAATGAAGTGTTAATAAATATAATATTTTAATTATTTTGCTCTTAATTGTTAATCTTTCGATTAATTATCTTGGGAGAAGCCGTGGGGATCTGCTATAAGCTATAGCCTATCTAGCGTTTTCTGAGGGAATAGTTTGTGTGTGATAAGTCGTTCTTCCCCATTTCAAATACTTAATACCTATAAAAAGACCTTATAGACCTAGAGTTTGAAAATAAGTTATTTTCCCATTTAAAAAATACAAAACCCCGAGCGACGCCGGGCCTTTTAAGCTAGTTTTAAATAAAATTCAACTTCTGTAATTTTTACAATCTTATAATGGACACCCCTCGATGAAAAGCAGAACAGCAAAGGGTGGGTTTTTCACAGAAACATGATTATTCCAAACAATTGTCGCTAAAGGAATGCTGACTGACGGGGGGAGGGGGAGGATTAAGGGAGAAGAATACTGTGAGAAGTCACCAGTGAAAGAACATCTGTTTAAGTGAATATAGATCGTGATGCCTAATTTTGCAGTTAATTCTGTTCAGAATAGGTATACCACGTTTCTTGCAGTAAAAAAAAGACCATGTTACATGTAATATTTTAAAGTCAATTTTCTACACATTTTTAAAGCATATTTTAAGTGCCTATTTTCTCTTTTAAAAGCCTATTTTAGGTGCCTAATACTAATTTTTTAGAGCCTAAAATCCCAGGTCTAGTCATAACAAAATGACGTTTATTAAATTTACTGGGGCACTCTTTAAAAAATCATCATCACTCACCTTAGTTCACTTTGCAAAATGCTGGCAATTTCCTGGCTGATATCTTGTTTTAGTTCCTCCAGGATGTCTTGGTTTGTCTTGTGTACCTTATGATTAAATTTTGCCAGATTTAACAGTTGCAAGGGGTTAGGTCAGGGGACCGAGGGGGGGGGGCCACAATTCTCTACTATTCTCCATCCCACTTAAGAACAATCCTGTTCAAAACAAAGAGGCGTGGCTGTCATAACCTGCATGTGAGAACGCATGTGTTAACCGTGTTAATGTTAGTTTGTTTTATCTCAGTACAACTCACCCGCAGGGTCGTCGTGAACAATGAATCCTTTGTTTTGTTTGCTAATTGATATACTATAATGATGATGATGCCAGTGAGAGATTGTTATTTCACGTGTAAATGTTGATATTATTTAGAAAATCTCGGGTTTGCAGCCAGGTGAGAAGTTTGTTGTGGTCTAACGTTTCCGAGGCTGATGCTGCCTCCATCCTCAGCCTCGGAAACGTTGGACCACAACAAACTTCTCACCTGGTTGCAAACCCGAGAAGATTTTCTACATAAGATTCGCCAGGAAAGCCTCAAATCTTACATTGTTGATATTATTGTTTCATGAACTTACGAACACTAGCAAGCCACCCCCTGGTAATTGCGCATGCTAATGACATTAACCAATCACGTTTTGTCACATGATGTGAATTTTCCACGAACTCTCTGAGAGTTCTCCTCCCCTTTGTTTTGACTAGGGATCAAACTTGATTGGGATCAATTATAATAATCATATCCTCCTCAAACACACTTTCAGCTGTTCTCGTCAAACTATTGGCTGTATTGGCTAAGCAGATTATTGTTGAAAAAAAGACAAGCACATGCTCCCTGTCTGTTAAATTCTCTAAGAATGGGGACAGAATTATATTCATTTCCTGGTGGAGTCAACTGTTGTCTCATAAAAGTTGAGTCCTATAATTTGTTCTCTCCTCATGATACACCAAACATTTAATCGTGGAGGGGTATTTCATGAACAGAATTAGATTTGTCAGGTCTCCAACAATGATTATTTTGTGTACAGGTAGCGAAAAAAAAAGCGGACCGACTAAAATATCTAAGTTGCCGATATGAGCCACTGCGCATGCCTAGCAGCATTCAGAGGATAGCAGGGAATGAATTGAAATTTGTTCTGCAGCCGATAAATTGCTTGAATTGAGAAATAATTTCACGTAATTTGAATTGCTTGTGAAAACAAACGTTTCTGTTACATCTCTTACATTTATTTACGTACCGTATCACAAGGCTCTGAAATCAGCTACAAGAGTCGGTCAGTTTTTTTTTTCCCCTACCTGTACTCATATCCATAAAAGTGGAATTAGGCCTCGTGCGAGCGTCAGTACCGTGACCTTGATTGCAGCAGCGGCATGCAGCTAGTTCATAGTTTGTTGGGTTTCCCTGTATAGCAGGGCCCTATTTCATAAAAGTTGCAATTTTACAGGTGACAGGTATCAGTATATTGTTTTACAGGTTTACATTTCGACAGTTGTGTTTTTCATGAAAGCTGACAACTTTACATAAATGTTGTAACAATTTTGTAGATTTGTATGACAAATGTACATAACTTATTGTTGTTTCTCAAAACTTTTGAATTTACAGGTAAAATTCTGATTAATATGTTAAATCTTAGGATACCTACCATTTATAAAACATTAATTTTTGTCAACATATTTACAAATTTACAAAAAATGTAGAATTGTCATTATAGAAGTGACAGGCAATCTTTCATATGCAGGCCAAGTTAGTAGGTTATGTAAATGTGTGGCATAACTTGGCAAACTGTTCTCTCTCTTTTTTTTGGGGGGGGGGGGGGAATTTAAACTTTCTTGTTAGTAAACTTATTAAATTGTCTTGTTAATAATGAACATTAGTAGTAGTGATATTGGTTGTAGTGAAAGTCATGAAGAAATAGGCATGAGACCACACAGGGTTTTTAGGCAATGGATTAATCTCACTGTGCGAACAGTATCATATAATAAACTGTAAAAAAAAAGAACACTATCTATTAGAGAATACAGTGAAAACTAAAATCTCATTTTAATGCTCTTTCAAGCGCCCCTTATGTATTTATTTATTTATTTATTTATAAGTTATTGACCTAACTTTCTAATTCAGTCACTTTGTATTCAAAGATAAATATAATTCAATGATTCACTTAGAGCAGCGTTTCTCAACCTATGGTCCGCGAAGATGGTGCAGATGGACCTCAGACACAATTAAAAATGTCTTAAAGCAAGTGGAAAATAAATAATTAAAATTTTTCACATTTTTCTTTATATTCTTATATTACCCCAAATATTAATAATATAGGCCTTCATTTAAAAATGGGATGTAAAATTAGGGGTCCTTAAAATATTTTAGACATTTTAAAGGTTCTCTGGTTCAAAACGGTTGAGAAACGCTGACTTAGAGCATATAGCTTTTGTCACTGACACTCACTACTGTTGTATGGCAATGTTAATTACCTTGTTGGAGCGCTTTCAATCGTGTGGAGTGGCCATCTTCAGAAACTGACTCCCATGATGCCACCACTGTGGCTAGGAAGACATTTTTGAATGACTGTGTCGTAGAGTGCATGTGATTTGAACTGTAACTGTTCGTTTAAGATGTTTGTGTTGTCTTGTTACAGTTCATATCACATGCACTCTACGACACAGTCATTCAAAAATGTCTTCCTAGCCACAGCAGTGGCATCATGGGAGTCAGTTGCTAAAGATGGCTGCTCCACGCAGTTGAAAGCACTCCAACAAGGTAATTAACATTGCCATACCACAGTAGTAAGTGTCAGTGAAAAAAGCAGTATGCTGTAAGTGAATCATTGAGTTAGTACATCACTACAAAATGGACAAAACAGAAGAATATAATTCAATTATTTTTTATAGTAATAATGTACCATACTTTACGGACCATAAGACGCACTTTTTTATCTTGAAAACAGAGCTCGGCATAATCCCAATTACGGGGACCAATTCACGCAATATTCACATTTCCACGGACTGTGTGATGCTTTTTGTTTATGAGCGATACAATGTTACCAACTGTTAGGTTAGGAACGTTTATGTTAGTTAAGGAGCAATGTACTGAATACCTCCGATGTTTTGTTAGGTTAGGAACGTTTATGTTAGATAAGGAGCAATATACTGAATAGCACAACCACCATTTCTTACGAATAGCTAGTGGCTTGCGCGTATTCTGAGGTGGCTTGTACCTTTGTAGGTTTGTCACACTGTTCATCCACAATCATATCCTGTTTAGAGATATGACGTCACACCTCCAAGTCCAATCAGGAGGACGAGGACAGAAAAATGGTGGAGAAGAAGGGAGTTTTCGCTAGATCGTGATATAAAATAAAGTGTATCAATTAAGGCGGGTGGGTTGGACCAAATCATTCGCCAAGACAACATCTCCTCTCCACACATCTATCTATAACAAAATTCGTGTGATATAAGTGTTTTATGAAGAGAATCTCGGTTCTAAAAAATGGTCCCCGTAGATGGGATTTTACCCAGAGCTCTAAAAGTTGGGTGACGTACACTAAAAAAAATTAAAATTATGGTAAATATTCCCAGAATACCATAGCTACACACAAGGTGTTGTAAACGATAGGACAGTTACAAATTTAGGCACTTGTCACAATCATAAAATGAGGGTAGCTGGAAGCCAGGTATACCTAGGTACAATGCGAAAAGAAAGGAATATTGAGTTCTTTTATACAAAAGGAGTTTCTTCGCCGGGTGGTTTAAATGAATACAATGAATACTGTACAGCCTTGTCCCATTACACTTAACTGTATGCTGAATTGAGATTATAGGGTGTAAAAGTATTTTTAGTCTTTCATGAGAAATCAGTTCAGTTGTGTTATGTACAGAAGAGATTTTCGTACAACGCAGGTTTTAAGTTAGAAGTGATTTGCCCTGATTCCACTGTACAAGGTTATAATGAAATGAAGTATATTATTCCCTTTAAAATTGTTGGTTTAGAATCATATTAAATATCTTTTCCTTTAAATTTCCATCCTAAAATCAAGGTGCGTTTTATGGTCCATGAAATACGGTATTTATTTATAAATTATTAACCTAACTTTCAAATTCAGTAACTTTGTATTCAAAGATAAATAGGCCTATAATTCAGTTCTCGATAGTAATGATTTAAGTTTATTAATGGAAACACTAAACAATCCAAAATATGAAACAAAAAATCCATTTGTTAATAATGCACTTATCACGAACCCGGCAGCGAGTGTGTGTGTAGTCGCTGTGAGCAGGAATGTGAACGATACCACGTACTAAAGTGCCCAAATAGAGGAGCGTCCCTAAAGAAATTCTGTCTTGAATGACACACCACTATATGCACATTTGTGCGAACTTCTTTATTCATTCATTCAATAATGCAACTTTATTAATGAAAACACTAAACAATACAGATGTCATAATCCAAAATATGAAACAAAAAATCCATTTGTCTTTTTGTGTGGGTCTGGAATAAGCTCTGTTCCATTTACAAGATATTTTAGGCCTTCAGTGAGCATCTGCTTTGCTATTTCAATGCACTGCACACTGTGGTCATTCTGCCATGACTTGACTACATCATTAAGACTCTTGTGATACACATACAACAACTTCATAGTTTTCATGGGCTTCAAATCACATACTAACGTAACAGGAGCTGAATCAGTAATATTACTTTCGCTTCTGATGATCCTTTCACTTTCAGAACTAACAAGTACATCTAAATCTTTATCCACAGCCCAAAGCAAAAGGTATTGAGAGTCCTTTTTAGACAATTTGGTTTCCAAAACAAGTCTGCTTGTAATAGTAAAAGTGTCTTTAAGGGCTTTAGTAACTGTAAGTTTGAAATCTTCTAAAGCAGTGGAGATGCTATTTGCTCCTAGAGAAATGGTGCAGTTCCACAATTTGCTTGTGGAATTACTGCTTGTACCTAACCAGGAAAGACATCTACTACATCTGATTACACTGTCAGTAACTAAGTTAAGTAATGAGGTTCTTAATAATATGAAACACAAACCATAAAAGCAGTCTGACTCTTTTTGGACAAGAGATGAAATCTGGAAGTCAGAACTATTTGAGTGTTGATGACAGAACCAATCGCTTATATCCAAACATCCAGATGATGGAAGAGGTAGCAGTCTTGAAAATGTGATCTCCTTTGATATGATATTTCCACAACAGCTGCACGCTATACGACACTGTCTGTCAGTCGGAATGTTAGGAGCAGGTACATTCATTCCTTCATTTTTCACAATGCTTAAATTTTGATTAAATGGAAGTATTTCACTTGCAAGGGATCCTGTGATGCTGTTTGCAGGTTCCGTTTGTATTCGAAACGAAATAGAATTCTTGAGTACTTGAAGACCTGAGACACTGAGAGGTTTCAATTTACAGTCCTGTAGATTTATCACTTGCACAATTTCACCATTCTGTGACTTCCAAATTACATCCACAGTTGATACTTTGATATCAATTTTGACAAACTTATCTTTGCTCAGACACTCGGCTGTAACAATGAAAATGTTGCAAACCTGTAGCCGAGGTCGGACTTCCACAAGAACTGAACGAGTCATGTTGTTTGCTTATGCTAAATGTTACTGGATGACTGGAAAGATGAACGTCTTTTCACTACTCCTTTTTCTTCATAACTCAAGAAGAGATTATCTGACTCCTTCACAACGAAAGGCAGTGTTACCTTCTGATAATAATCTGGTATTAATTCAATGTTTTCAATGACAGTTGAAAGAAGATGTGACTTTTCTGTGAATATGCCTGGAGCATCATACTTCAAATAGGTAAAATGCACGTGTAGGTGATAAAACGAAGGCTGGTAATGGATATATATCCGCAACTGAGAACCTGGAAGTTTGTATTTCTCTTCAATTATTTGTATACCCTTCTCCTTGATATTCTTTAGAAGAGTCAAATGTTTATCATTGAGATCTCTGAGAGACTTGATTCCCTTCTGATGTGCAATAGCAATGAGATAAAGATCCTCAACTTGCTTTGCATCCCATTTCAGATCTGGCAGCAATATGAAACCAGTTTCTGGATCAGAATCTTCCAGAACAATTCTTTCTGTTTCTGTTTTGTGCTCCAAAATGTTGAAAACCCACTGTAAACTAAATGTTTCTTTTTCCAAATGCGGCAGTGTTATGGACTTATACAATTCGTAAGTTTCTTCAATTAAATAGACATCCTGAGATTCATACTTCTTTATGTGTTTATCTGTTGCTGGATGAATCACCGTAGCTTTGATGCCGTTGTATTTCTCCAGAGGAAAACATTCGTAAAAGCCGTATATATCATTACTGAACTCCTTATTTAATGTAGAGTCTTTCGTTAAAGTATAATTTAGAATTTCTTCGTTAAATGGCTTCTTTTCCAGGAGCACAATAGCTGTCCCCTCTCTGTCAACAAATGCGCCTTCGACACATATGGTTTTCCGTTGACTGTTATCACTTAAGATTCTTTTTTGCTGAAAACCAGCAAAGCTTTCTAGCACAGTATGAAGACTTTCACCGCCTTTTTCGCAATCACTTTGCTCTAATGAGTCACAAACATTAACATTGTCCGCCATATTAAACGCACAATTAGCCTTCGATGGTAATAATCGATTGCTTAGGTATCACCATTGAGCTAGAATAGAACTGGAGTTAGGAGTCCAGCACAGCAAGTGAGGCCGACTGTTTCGACTAGCTCCGCCTGGAAAATCTGGCAAGAAGCTATTTGTCTGCTCAGCAAGAAATGTCAAGTAGGCATATATGCCTGAAAATTTATTACGATAGAGTGAACATTACCTTACCTTTAACTCCAAATAATTTATTTTTATCAATATGAATGGTTTTACCCGTGATTTCTCGTCTAACCGACAAATCGCGCGTATTCAATACAACATTTATTACTAGGGCCCAGATTCTTATGTTTTAAACTATTTCATTCCTTGCTAGTTAAGTGTGATATTTGAATATAATTATTCGTTTAATTGTCAAGAGTTACGTTAAATTAATATTACGTTGAAATGTTTAGAAATATAAATATATTTGATATTTGATAACACTTTTAGGCAGTACCAACTGCAATCGGTCACATTAGCTATTTACATCAATACACATCTTTAAGAATCTAAGCTATGGATATTTACAATCTTACAAACTTAATTACATTAGTCAAAAATATTATTCTAAGTTATACTAATGCCATAACACAAGTGACACTAAATGAATAACATATACTAGCAGATTACACATGTAATTACTTACGCTAAGTTGCTCTATTCTATTTGTAAATCTGATTCTAAGTATTCTTTAACATTATAAAAAAAGGATTTTTTAAAGCTAGGAATACAGTTTTTTTGTGAAAACAAATTTGGGAACATTTCTTGAAGTTTATATGGTATTTTTTATATAATGTTGTCCCAAATTTATTTTGATTTCTGGTCTGATAAATAAGAACTTCGTGTTTGATAGCTTTTTATGTTATATTTTACTAATGACAAGACATAAAAAATATACAAATTTATTATTGTTAGTAAGCCTGTCTCAATAAATAGTGGTTTGCAATGCTCTATTTTTTTTTAGCATTGGTTATTATTCTAATTGTTTTTTTCTGGATAAATAATACTTGATTAATTCCTACACCATTTCCCCATAGGCTGCTACTAGATCACACCTTATTATGCTCTGAAAAAATGCATATTAGGCAGTCTTTACATAATTTGAAGATACTTACTTACTCACTCAGGGGCGTATCCAAGATTTCTTTTCGGGAGGGGCTGTGATAAGCCGAACACTATTATCACTAGGACTCAGAAGTTGATTATCTAAAAATGCCTGAAAATGACCTTGAATTTATGAAATATGGCATTAAAAATTGAAAATATGACTTAAAATTTCTAAATACATATTTTTAAAAAGGAATATACAGTAGTAATAATAACAAATAAAAAGTAGTTTTAAGTATTTTATTTTACTACTTTAATGTTATGTTTTCTATTATTGTTATGTTGACTATATTCATGAATGTCTCATAGCTAAGGAACTACGAGATCGCTTTGTCTGTAATGTTGGAAAAGTTCGTTCTGAAGACAAAATGTAACGGAAAAATGAAAATTTCTTAAAAATTACTAGCAAAGAATAAAATGCCGAACTTTTTAAGAGTCAAGATGTGCAATTATACTGTCTACTATCTGTGAAATTAAAGTGCCCTTATGTGCAACACATTAGCATTAGTTAACGTTTCGGGGGGGCTGCAGCCCCCTCAGCCCCCCTCTGAATACGCCCCTGTACTTACTCTATGGCAATAGACAATTCCTAAGCAAGCTAAATGAATATTATGTTTTATGGAACCCGAAGGTCCATTGCCGCGCTTACCTGAGCCCGCCATTCAACCCTATTCTGAGCTAACTCCATCCAATCATCCCTCACAAATCCTACTTCCCTTAAATCTATCCTAATATTGTCCTCCCACCTGCGTCTAGGTCTTCCAAGTGGTATATTCCTTTCGGGTCTCCCCGTCAATATTTTTTAAATATGTCTTTCTTTCCCCATGGGTGCAACAAGTCCAGCCCATTTCATCCTCAATGATTTAATTAGCTTTACTATATCCGGTGACGAGTACAGGTTATGAAGCTCGTCATCAAGCCGTTTTCTCCAGTCCCCATTTTCATCTCTCTTAGGCCCAAATATTTTCCTAAGCACCCTGTTTTCGAACACCATCAGACTTTGTTCTCCGCGAAGAGTAAGCGATCATGTCTCACATAATGTCTCATATAATACAACCGGCAGTATAATTGTATTATAAATTTTTATTTTTGGATTTATGGACGAGAAGTTAAGAGTTTCTTACCCGCATAAAAAACTACCATTTCCTTATTTGTGTCTACGCTTAAATTCGGCCTTAATATTATTTGTGTCTGTAAAAATTGCTCCCAGATAAACAATTCTTTAATCTACTTATTAAATAGATTACACATTAGAGCCTTTTACAAATGCTTCTATAGGCCTATTGTTCAAATCAAATCAAATCAAATCTTTATTTGCATCAAACTCCTGAGTTCATCATTAGCATTACAAATGTCTACTTCAAAATCGTTACTTTAATTAATATATAATGCATTTAAACTAAAATTAATATTTGAAATATGAATGCTGACAATGCTTTACATAACCCTTGCACAACGAAGAGGATCTGTTCCATCCTTTTATGCAAAACTAAGTCTGCCCATTGTTGTGTTTTTTATTAGTTCTTCGATTTTTCCATGCATTGCCATCCTACCTGAATTATGATATAGGCCTATCCTAAAAATTGCTAAAATCTGGATTAAGGATTAATTACTAAATATTATATTAAACGTTATTATCACAATAAAATACACTTAAAATGAATGATGACGATTTTGAAGTAGAACAATATATTTCAATTTCTAAAGATTTGAACGTAATACTAATTTAATGTAATAAGTGTAGTACTGAATACTTGCTATTTTGTTGGTTAGGCCCACATGTATGGAAACGACAGAAGTCACGTAAAAACATACGTATTAATATTAATCTTAATTATAATAATGACATACTTTAAATATATTAATATTAATTATTCTTATAATGCATGCAAGAAGAACTGTCTTATAATCATTCGTCAACAATATCTTCAATTTCCAAAACCAAACATGTGATAATTCCATACAAGAAAGGCGATTTGACGTTTCGTATTGAGCAGACAAATAGTTTCTTGCCATAGTTTCCGGGCGAGACTAGTCGAAAAAGTGGCCTCACTTCTTAGTACAGGGGAAAGGCTGTAGTGCTAACTCCAGGTATAAATTCTAGCTCAATGGGTATCACTTTCGATGGTGAGATCGATTATGAGTGAAAGGGAGCACACGCAATCACTGTCTGGATCGATTATCGCATGCATATATGAGAGCCATCTTGCGGTTCGATATAAAATTGGCGCGTTTATGAAAAGGGTTCTTTTAGTTTGACAATTTACATTAATTTGCCTGTAATGTAAGGAAAAGTTGTAATATTTTTGAAAAATACAGTTGTCATGACATTGACAAATTTGTCAGACTTGACATAAATTGTCGTTTTTGTCACACCTGTAGAGTTGTATGAAATAGGGCCCAGGAGGGTTCCCTACATAAATCAAGGGATAATCCAATTTTTGCGGACCCGTTCACGAGATATTCACATTTGCACGGACTGTGAGTTGTTTTTTTGTTTCTGAACGAGACAGGGTGAGCAACTGCCCTACTTGTATGTTGTCTACAGAATTTGGATGTTCTAAAACACAGTGAGAAGCAGGGAAATGTATTTGTATTTATTCATCCATCCATCCAGTTACGTCATTACAAAAGACATTGGATATGTCACAAATATATACAGAAGTGCAAATTAAAATACATAGCTTATGCACATTTGCAAAAATACATTAAAAAGATACCCCAAAAACATAAACCAAATTTACAAAATAGTTGAGTGAAGTTTTCTCGGGCAGTCAGCCAGGTGGTTTCGTCAATTAAACCCTCAGATCCTACATTACAAAATAGTTCATTACATCTTTTCCCCCTATCGGACATCCCCTCTCTCCCATTATTACATAATAAGCTTGTAAAATATTTATATTAATAATATCGCAAACATTTTATTTTAAAGACGAGAGTTTTGTTTCTTAGCAGGGAAATTAAAAGACTGATGTGGGAATAATGGGAAATTTAAGGTGTTGGTGACACTGGCAAAAAATAAAGCAATATGGCGCGTGAGGTTAATGTGTTCTGTGGTTATCAATTTATGAAAATTTGAAGTTATGAATAACATTTGACAATGAAATTTAAGTGAAATTAGAATAAAACTGAGGGCTGTATCATTGTGATGTATAAAGGTAAGGGCAACATGGCGGTTATACCCACATGGCTTCCTGACACTGAACACGTAATTTAATGTATTTACTTTTTTTGAATGAATTGATTCAGGGGTGAAATTAGTAGATTTAGGACTTTATGTTGTAATTTTACCCCTTGCAATGAGTTCATTTTTATTACTCGTAGGCTAAAACACGGCAGCCATATGGTTCTGAGTGAAGTAGGATGAGCAACTGTGAAGCAGGATGACCAGCTGATCTTCTTGCAATAAGGTAAGTAGTGGCAGGTAGATTCTACTTTAGTGACAGTTTTAGGAGTTCGAATCTTGCTGTCTACTTGATCGGTTAGTGTGCTAGTACCGAAGTCTAGAGTGTTGTAACTGTTGCTCGGGACCCATCTAGTAATGTTACGTACTAGTAAGGTTTTTTTTTTTTGGTCTACATAGTGATTAATTATAAGATTCTTGTCATACCGTCATAAACCTATATTATCTACTCTTTACCCCGCGGGGGGTGAAATAGGACATTCCGGCGAACTATATTATTCTTCATAATGTCTGACAATGCAAGACAAGAAATTATCATAGAACAAGTCATGGATCTAGCTATGGAAAGTGAACACCATCCTTCATCTAACCTGCCGTCCTTTGGGGATCAGTATGATGATACGTGCAATGTAAGTGATACTGCTGCTATCAGTGACACTAACCTCCACCAAGACATTCATCCACGAGAGATCTCGTCTGCTCCAAAACCGCGGACACTATATATCCACTCTGATGTCGGATCATAGGCCTATTTTGTGTCCATTAAACAGCCGAATCAAGATATTGGAGCATTGCACCCCATGGTGATTGGTAAATGACTTTTTCAGGAGAAATATGAAGTTATTTCCGTTCATAAAGTGCACCAACAAATCATTGAAGTGCACTTTCAAACATACATTGCTGGCAACAAATTTTTGACATCTAATTTTGACATGAAACATGGAACTCAAATCCCAGCGTACAATTTGTATACGGCGGGAGTTATCAGAGGGGTAGATATTAGTATAATCCCTGAAGAAATCATGCGGGACACATACATGGTGGAAAATTATACTATTACACACCTGCACCGATTTAATATACGCAAGCAGGATGATAATGGACAGGTAACATTTGTGCCTTCTCAGACGGTGAAGGTCACCTTTCGCAGCCAACGCCTGCCAACCGAGAATATCCTTTACCATCAGCAATCCCTATTGGAAGCTTATAATTAACGAACGCCTCTCTGCTATAACTGTGGGAAACTGAACCATCACAGTAAGTTTTGTTGGTCCACCCCCATCTGTTTGTCCTGTGGCAAAGAAAAAAATGACGGTGAATGCGCGTCTGATACCAGGAAATGTGTAAATTGCAAGATGGCGCATGCCACGATCGATACAGCAGTGTCTCTGGCTTATAAATTGGCCCAGCAAATTGAAGAAAAGCTCTCTTCTCTTCCTGTGTCCCAGGAGGGTCGGACGAGTCAAATCACACCATGTATAAAGGGGTCCTCCCACCACCATTGCGGTGGCTTCCATTAGAAGAGGCACAGCAGGAAACCAAACTGTCCGACCACTATTTACGGCAATTACGGCTGTGAATGCATTTCTGAGTACCACACCTGAATCACAACGGAGTATACTGCTGAACGTCAGGGATCATATGGGACCTCACAAGTAAATCCTTCCAGTATCCATTCTGATGAGCACCAACCTGGGTACATGGTATTGTATTTTATTTATATGTACAGTAGAGCCTCGGTAATTTGAGCCCCGGTATTTCGAGGTTCCGTCTAATTCGAGGTGGTCTTTAGAAAATTAAAATTTTCCATAAAACTAGAGTAAAATCCCGTTCTTATACGGGGTCCGCATGTAAGTTTTACGCACTTCCAAATGTGCTACATTTTGAGCTTTCTTTCAATTTTTCCATGCACAAAATGCAGGTAAAACTGTCCCACTTAGGGGTTTCGTTCATAATACACAGAAATAACCTTGGCTTCAGACTGATAATGTATTTCTATTACAGATTGACAGAAACCGTTAGGTTCGACCTTTCTTTGTTAGGACCTCGTGTCAATCAATTGTACAGTGCATACCATCCTTTCAGAAAAGAATCCTGTATTGTTACAGCAATCCCTACTCAGCGACAGTGGTAATTAAAAGTGTTTTCCTAGTAGTGCTGCCTTCCCTTTCCACTCCATTAAGGATCAGACAATGACTTAATCCTTAAAGGATGCCGATGTAGCAAATTGGAAATGTTTGCCAATATACATACAGGCGTAACACAGGTACTATATTGTTTATTTATTTATTTATTTTTAAAAACATTATTGTGCTCATTAAACATTTTATTTATGATTTACCCATTGACTTAGTGATATTTCCGTATAATCCGAGTTTTTTGTAATTCGAGGTAGCCTCAGCCCCAATTAGCTCGAATTATCGGGGTTCTACTGTATATTTTATTTGATGTCACTTACAGTACATGTCTACAGAGTGTGGATACAACTTTATGTGCATACCTTGTGCACCGCGTATTTGCTCATTGTTGTAGGTTATAATGCGAATACATAATAACTTATACATAAAGGTTTCCCGGGTTGTCAGCCAGGTTTGTAGGTCAATAATGTCCGACGTTTCGGAGACGAACGCTGCCTCCATTCTCAAGGTTGCTGAAGTAGAAACCCGGCTGACAACCCGGGAAACCTTTATGAATAAACTTCGCCAGGAAAATCTTAAATCTTACATAATAACTTATACTTCAGTGGAATGCACAAAGTATTCATAACAAAAAAGACAAACTTTTCCAATTAACAGCTAGTATTGTAGTGGTGGAAACATGGCTCCAGTCAGCCAAAAAATTGTTATATGTTTCACTCCGTAATGATAGGGTGGGAAAATGGGGCGGAGCACTCATATTGTTTCAACCACACATTATTGGGTCATTCCACTCAATTCATCCAGGGCATGTAACCCTCCGGTCTCAGATTTTGATGAAAATTTGTAGTGTGGTTCCCATATGCATGAGAAACAAAGATATGAATTTTTAGCTTCCTGTCTATTATAGATTCGGAGATACACTTCTTTGAAAATATCATGTTTTAGGAAGAAAAGAGTTGGGACAGGAGTAGGTTTTGTGTGCAGACTGTTACATTTTTGCTTGTACCATGCTTGTGAATGTTAGCAGAACCATAACACATGATCATTCCAATGCATAAATGACTGCTAAGTTCAAATCTGGTGTCAGAATTTATCTAACACTTACAGAAATGTTGTTAAGGGCATGTAAACTTAAAAATTGAAACTATAAAAAGGCATTGTCTATTGAAAATATTTCAAAAACCACCTTATACCCTCATTAACTAAACGTAAGGATAGAACTTGGAAGCAGCCAAAAACATTTACAGTATTTACATTGTTTATTATACAGTGTGTCCCACGCAAGAGTTGGCCAATGACGCGGGTTCCTGCGGCGCGGCGGGCACAGCTCCAACTCCCGAGCGATCGGGTGAAATATCTACGCTAATGAAGCCGCGATCGGTGTTATGATTCATGTTCTCACATTTACAGTTGGAATTACAATGAAAATAACCACGTACCTCATCACAAGAGATGTTGGAAATGTCCTCCTCTTGCATCCACACAACACTGGAACCTTTTTAAGAAATTTTCTTTCACGCGCATAAGGTCAGCTTCCGAGATAGAATTAATTTCTCTTCTGATATTGTCTTCTGATATTGTCTAATGTATGTGGGTTTGATCTAATTTCTGTTCAGTAAGTACACGCCGCTTGGTTCCTCGTTTACTATCGAGAATCGAACCCGTTTCCCGAAGTTTGCTTACAAGTTTCGCACGGCTTCTCTGCTTGGAGGACGTACACCTGGGAATTTTGCTAAAAACCGACGTCTTGCGTCCTTGCAAGATGATGTAATCACATACGAATCGTACATAAATATCCTCTGTTCTATTGTTTACGTAGGCCTATGTCGTGGCAGATAAATCACATATGTTTTTCTTTGTGAGAACCTGAACCATTATACCAACAGCGGGCTTTATTAGCGTAGATATTTCACCCGTTTCCTTTGTAATGTACGGGAAGTTGACCTATACACTTCATTTTTCAAGTTTCTCCATAAATAATATTCACATACTGTTAGAAGAACTTAAAGACAATATCACATAGGCCTATTACAAGAGAAATGAACTCTGTCTCGGAAGCTGAACTTATGCGCGTGAAAGAAAATTTCCTAAAATGGTGTCAGTGTTGTGTGGATGGGAGAGGAGAACATTTCCAGCATCTCTTATGATGAGGTACGTGGTTATTTTCATTGTAATTCCAACTGTAAATGTGAGAACATGAATCATAACACCGATCGCGGCTTCATTAGCGTAGATATTTCACCCGATCGCTCGGGAGTTGGAGCTGTGCCCACCGCGCCGCAGGAACCCGCGTCATTGGCCAACTCTTGCGTGGGACACACTGTATATGCTTAGTTAAAGTCCAATACAGTATACAAACTAAATAACAGAACACAGATGTTTATTAAAAACCAACTTGATACCAAAACTAAAATCTAGAGGATTTAGAAATTTAAAAAATTACTATGGTATGAACCTGTCCGTTATAATTATATCCTATGTTAAAGTAATTTTTGAATTTAAATTATACAATCAACATTTAACTTACACATAGTTCATTTGCTAAAATAGAAACAAGTACATCAAGTGCACTTATGTTAGTCGATCCAATAAAACTTGTTTTTAAGTTACGTCCTTTTTTACGTAGCCAGTTTGTAGAAAGCGTTTCCTTCGCGTATTCATATAAAAAAACAGTTTATAAAGTAACTATATCAATCACAAAGAGTTAGCTTAGTACAATTTAAGTGTCTGCTGTCTATGTAGGGCCTACATATAAGCCTTTGGTATATTGGTAGAACCTAATGGTTATTTTGTGAGCACCTGATATGACCATACATTTATAATACCGGTATTAAAAATATTAAAATAGTCCTTATTTAAATTCTTCTTGTGTATTCTATAGTTGAAACTCTTCTTTTTCCTTTCTTTTCTTTTTCTATATTACAAGAAGTTGAGTTAAGATGCTAGTGGCAGCTTCCCAATCGCTATCCTATTGTAAATATAAAGTAGTAGGAAGTCCTTTTTCCATTGTATGTATACTACAAGCAAAACAAAATTATATTTAATTTTACAATGGATATATTTTATTATTCTTAATACAACGTTTCGGCACATTCCATAAGGCCTTCATCAGGTACAGCAAGAAGAAAAATTCCAACTGATAAATAAACAAACTCGAGAAGTTTCCATGGATATGAATCATGTCAAAACGCCGGATCCACCGCCTTCTGGAATATCCGGAAAATTGACGTGAAAACTAGAAGTTCTTCCGAACCTTTTAATCCACTCATCCGGGATGTTATAAGGGGTGTCTAAATTACCGATATCAGGAGGGGAGGGAAAGATAACAGTCCGTCTACAGTTTTTAAAATTTTTGATCATATTCAACCACACTTCTCCAAGGTCACCTTCGTATCTATTTAAATTATCTTGGTTGTCAATGATATTTACCGCTTCGAGGATTTTCCTTTTAATAGGGTCGGGTTCGATTTTCAAAATCCTGATATTATCGATATGGTGCATATTATCAATCATATGCTGGCTTAAACCGGTAGCCGGTCTCCCGAGCCGTACATCTCTTTCATGCTCTTTCATTCTCACCTTGAAAGATCTCCCGGTTTCGCCGATGTAGGAACCCCTGCACTCTTTGCATGTTATTGAATATACCCCAGGAAGCTCCATTTTAGACTTTAATCTGCCAACCTGTTTATATTGAGAAAATATATTCTCGATACTACGCCCGGCTTTATATGCAGGAATAAAATCATATTTACGTAGCAACTTATCTATCTTTCCACTAGTCATGGGATTGTACGTTAGACTAACATACTTCTTATCAAGGTTTTTTTGTTCTCGTCTGGTAAATATGTTACTTGGAATGCATTTCGACTTATATATCAAGTCATCATCAGCCTATATAACAAACAATACGAATAAAGGGGAATTAGCAAATTTATATGTATATATATTCATTATTTAAGTATATATATAGGTTAGCTTACCTCTTAATGCTGTGTGGAGAAGGTGTAGTGTGTGACTCGTGAGCTAAACATTGTAGTATGTATTTATATGGGTGGAGTAAGTTCACAAACCAGATCAAAGAGCGGGTTATTGTCTATAGTATTTTCGTTAAGGATGTTTTGTCTATGCTTGTAAATTTCTAGGTTTTCCAATACGTTTAACTTATTGCTTTTTTGTTGTAGATGAAGTATTTCCATAGTTTGTTCTATGCTGTTATGTCTATGGTTTTCGTCCAGTAAATGTTTAGAATAGGCGGATTTCCTTCTTTTTTGTTTATAGTCAACAGAATGTTCCTTATATCTTTGTTTGAAATTCCTACCTGTTTGCCCTATATATACTTTTTTACAGTCTGTACATGTAAGTTTATAGACTCCATTTGTCAAGAATGAATCTGTATTAGTGTTCTTTATTTTATATAATTTGTTTTTGATGTTATTATTCGTTTGATATGCAATTTTAAAGTCTTTTTTGAATAGTTTGGAGATTCCATGTATTTTCTTATCTGTATATGTGAATGTTATAAATTTCTGTTCTTTCTTTTCCTCGTTTATTGGTAATAAATTTGTTTTATTCGCCAAATTTTTATTTTTCTGTATTCTTTCTCTTAAGTAAATTAAATACTGTACTTTCTTTGAAGCCATTGTTTTTAGCTATTGTTATTATTATGTTAAGTTCTTCTTTGTAATGTTTTTTATCCATAGGAATGTTCAATAATCTATGAATCATGTTGTTCAGAGCTGCTGTTTTCTGATTGAAAGGATGGTTTGATTTATTGTGTATAATCGTATCTGTATAAGTAGGCTTTCTGTATATATTAAATTTAATTATGTTATTCTTCCTGATAATTTTAAGGTCTAGATAATTTAGCGTTTGTTGTTCTTCTTTTTCGAAAGTAAAATTTAGGCTATTATGTATTTTGTTGAAATCAACTATTTCGTCTATAAGGTCTTTTTTGCATATTAAGAAAATATCGTCAACGTATCTTAAATATACTTTTATGTTGTGCTTTTTAATTAATTTCCCTATTTGTTGATCTTCTAAATTTTGGGGGAATACTTCAGCTAATGTGCCTGAAAGGGGGGATCCCATAGCTAGTCCATTATTTTGTATGTAAATGTCATTATTAAATTTAAAATAATTTTGTTGAAATTAATTTAATTAATTGTTCCGTGACTAACGGGTTTTCTTTATTGTGTAGTAAATTATTTTCTATTATTTGTATAATTCATTAACGCTATAAAAAGGCAGTTGCGTCTCCTCATAAAAACCATGATATCTCAAAAAGTAAACTAGATACAGCTGAATGCTTTGCGCCATTCGAACAAGCAGGAAATTTTCATCCAGAAGAAAGAAGAAAACTTGTGGGAATTTGTTAGGTGAATTTTTTTTCTGCACATATGTAAAAATGGAATATTTGAGTATGTTGAACAGAGTTTCCAGATAATTATGAAGCTACAGTCTTACAAGCCAAAGTAAATCAGTGTTATAATCAGTTCTTACCATACTTGAAATTATTGTAGGATTTTAACCGCGAAAAAACGCAAAATTTTGTGTTTAAGTTATGCGAAATTGTCAATTTTTGCACCAAATTCTTCTTTTTTTAACGATTTTTTTTTTATTTTCATGGGAAATCTTGGGTTTCAGAAAAAATAACTAAATAATTTGTGCTCATTAATACAACAAAAAAATCAATAATCAATGTTCATGACAGTTCTCAAACATGTAGGCTTATGTTCTGAATATAAAAGCATAATGTTGAAAGAGCGCATTTGCCAACTGTACCAAACGTTGCGATATGCCTTGTAATATAAGAGTAGCACATTGAGGGATTTTCCTATTCGATTCATAATAGTAGTGAGTGGTGACATACCTCACCATGCATATTGTGCGCTTTTCTTACTCTATCGTTTACCCGACCATCTCCTCGTGATAACAGGCTCTCATTGATTTCTGGTTCCGGTTAGGGGTGGAAGTAGACCAATAGACACGGTACGGCTATATGTTGATGTGATGCAGTAGTGTTTATTAGATTATTTTAATCACTCTGCAATGCCGAAAATAACCACAGTATTTGATCGCGCAAGAGAGTTTGAGCAAGTGGGTTTTTACATGTTTGATGCAAAGAATAATATACCGATGTGCAAGTTCTGCAATTTAGAATGAAATAGGCCTGTAGAAATACTTGTATAAACTATATTTTTTATGGGTAATGGTACACATTTTCCATTCAGGTTTTCTTGAACATGCTCACGTGCGGAAATATACAATTATTTGCACCACACAGGCTAAAAACATATTTAGTTTTAATGCGAAATGACACCGAAATTTAGTGTTTTTGTGCAAAATAACACTGTAATTGGCCCAATTCTTATACCGAAATTTAACATTTTTATTTACCACAAAATAGCACCTCTACATATCACCAATACTTTGTGGACGTCCCATTTCCCCTGGGACCAGGCATATCATTATTTATATTTGGGAGATTTTAATCTAGGAAAATCAATCGTGGATCTAACACAGCATCACAACATCCGATTTCTCACTACTTTACAATCGCAATCCATACACCTCATAAAAAAACCGTGTGGGACTAGAATTGGGTATCAGGGACAAAGAGAGACATCTCCGAATCTGACTCTTGCATCAGATCCCTTATTGACAATTGAGGAGAGACGAATCAAGAGACGATTGGTCCATGAATCATTCCTAAAAAAGGAATGACTAAAAACTGTGCCCAAGCTATCGAAAGAATATACAAATTCTTTATGTGATTGGAATAAGTCATTAATAGGGTTCGGATGTTTATGACCTAAAAAGGTGGAAAATATGACTGTAAATACAACCTTAAATAAATGGTGCAAAAATATGTTGCACAAACTTTCTCGCATATACGTGTTAAAGGCTAGCACAGAAAAAAGTAAATTATAGGGACAATTAAATTTTATTTATTAGATTTTCATAAAACTAAGAAGTATCTAGAACGGAAACCATCAGAGTCGATCTTCATGTTTAATGCTTTTACCGTGAAATAATAATAATAATAATGAATGAGAGTAAAACTGCATATCATTAGTACTACTAGTACTACTACGGGAAAATTCAAATATAAGTTGCACCTTGGGATAAATCGGCCCCACCCAACCCACCCACCAATGCAGTTTCTTTTATACCACAGTCTAGCAAATTCTTTTCTTCTTGTATTATGAAGAAACTCGTGATTGGACGTAGGAGGTGTGACGTCATACCACTAGACAAGAGGTGACAGGCTGACAAACTTCGCGGGAGATATAATATGAAACCTACAAACAGTGTATCGTACATTATTCGAAAATGCAAGGGCGCTTCGCTACGGCTGCCGCCTCCGCTTCGCGCACTTAACTATGTGGTTAGTGTTGTGCATTATTTAGCTATATGTAGAGCTTGCAACAATATATAAGGATAGTGGGTGCAAGGCACTTGCAGCAATAAATAAGGACAGTTGGTCATTCTGCTTTGCTCAGAAACAAAATACTTCACACAGTCCGTGCAAATGTGAATATCGAATGGGCGGAACTTAAGGGGCGACTTATAATTGAATTTCGCCACAACTACTACTACTACTTTGGTTATATTGCACGCAACTTCAAGTAGGTTATATCACGTGTTTAGTATGGTTGCGTGAACCATTAGTCTATAGTAGCAACTCATTCGTGTCATCTGATTCTATTGTTTAGTGATGTCTTCTTTTGTGATATTCAGTTTAAACTATTATAATATCCAGTGACGTAGCGGTGATGAGTTATGGAAAGTAAGCATGTCCTACAAACCCGGCGTTTGCCTTTGCAAATGAGGAAACTATGAAAAACCCAAGTCAATTTGGGTGGCCACAAGGTTTGATTTGAACTCAGGACCTCTTCCCTGTTAGCCCATATCACCTCGCTGTACTTGGTTTTGGTGTGTTCATTGCGACTGAGCTAAACTGGTTGCATTTCACAACAATAAGTGTACATTAGGCCTATAGTTTTCTTGTTACTAGGGGCAACAAAATGTCATTCATATTTTAATTGACATGACGTATGTTCTGAAATTCGCATTTAAGCCGTACTTATTTCGTTTTTATCTTGATATCTATTAAACGTATAAAGAAATGTGTTAAACAAAAAATGTTCATTTTAATTTTCTCTACAACTTTACTGTGGTAGGTTTTCGTGTATCGCCTACTGTAATGGATATAATCTAGAAAAATTGAAAATGGATACGAGTAAAGTACCCCTTAAGTCATTTTTGCAGAAATACAGATATAGCCATTTTATTGGTCATAGATAAGAGTTTCGAATTTTAAATTTTTATTTAAATCGTTAGAGGCATTTTTTAAAAAATCGAAATTTTTAAAAAAGTTTTCATGAAAAGTCCCCTTAATATTTCAGTTGTAAAGCTAAATTTCTGGGCGGCTCGACAAAATTTCGAAAAAGTCCTTAATTCAAAAAATGAAGTAAATACAATGAACCGTTTACCCTCTGTGCTTGTCCACAGACAGACGGACAGACGTCAAACCAAAAACACATTTTTCGGTTTCTAGGCATCGTGAAACATGCTTTCCCGGTGTTAACTCAATTTCGATTTTTTGTCACGATCACAATACTTTCTCTATACTACGTATAAGCGAGAAAGTAAAATGGCTAAATATGACCTTAAGATGACAAAATTTGACCAAAAAATCAATTATTATATCACATTAATTCCATCAGATATTCACTTTTTAACAATTTGACAGGTGATTTACATGTTTATTTGTAAAGAATTTCTAATCTGTTAATGTTACCAAACACCACTGTAACTGTGAACTGAAAATCTTTTAGAAATATTCTATTGGAAGTTGTTAACAAGGAGGAAGAGATAATTGTACTATTACTTGTTACTGTCCCTTCACGTTTCAGTTACATTAAAACCAAAATATCCGTGTGTCTTTTTTGGGAAAAAATTAAGTCAACAATGTAGTGCACATATTACATCGTTGTGCTCTTTTAACAAATTTATAACTGTAATATGACGTTAAATTATGAATATGATCAAAATATGACCAAGATCATGAAAGTGAGCAAACTATGACTTTATATGCAAAACAAAAACGGTCCTATTAGGATAACAAATGTGCAATTCATGTTTAATTTGTGTTTTTGGCAAGAATGGAGGTCACAATAAAAATATGAAATATCATATCATCTGAACCCTAGTCATAAACATAGCATTAAACATACTGGGTGTGAAAATTAATCATTCTATTTGTTTATGTGGGTCATTCCACACCAAAAATCAACCAATGGTCCAAACATCATGTCATCAGATTGTTACGATTTTTTAATATGAGGTAGTATTAGCTGAGTAGGTACAAAATGTAGATTTTTACCTTTTTTTGGACTTATAGTTTTTGAGATAAAATTTTTGAAAAATTACATCATGACAGTTTTTAGGAATGTTTTGAGATATTAAAAATCATGTAACTCAAAAACGGTTGGTCCCAGAAAGTTCAAATTTTTACTTCCTCTGCCCGTACCATAGGTACTATAGGTAGAGGAAGAATTGTTTTCGACCCTAAAATTCGAAGTTGAGTTTTTAGCATATATACACGTTTCAAGGCCCCCTGAATCCAAAAATACTATTTTTGGAAACATGTCTGTGTGTGTGTCTGTCTGTGTGTGTGTCTGTGTGGAAGTTTGTGAACAGGCTAGCTCCGAAACGGAGAATCATATGAAAACAAAATTTCGTATTTGGGTCAGGTACCTTCTGAAGACGTGATTCGAAGATTGGCGACAATTTTTTCTTATTTTTAAGGGGACTTTACATGAAGAAATTTTCGTTTTTCGCGATTTTATCGAAAACGGCTCTAACGATTTTCTTTAAAATTTGCACATGTGTTCCTTTTACTGAGAGCTAAAACTTTTATTTGAAACTTTTTTTCGAAAAAATTCTCTGAGGGTAGTTACAAGCCACCCACTGTTCACCCACTGTTTGTAGAAATTTTGTCTTGCGTGATGAACAACTGAATACGCGCTCTTTCACGGCCTCTTATTCTATATAAGAATGTGAAGTGAGAAAGATGTATTGTTGGCCAGGTATTGAGTAAAGAAGTATCTGAGGGAAATATTCGATAAATTTCGGAAATTATTCTTTACGGCGGAAAGTTCAATAAACGTCTGCAGTCACCTGTTTTTTTTTAAAGTTTGTTATATAGCCTGCGCTTTTAGTCGCATCATTGAAAGAAGAGGTATTTATAGGATAATTAGCGTAAAATTGTGTCTTGCGATTCTGTAAAAGGATATGTGAATACTGCTAACTTTTTTTTGGGCAGAGGAAGTTATGTGACTTTCACATCAGATTTTTACTATTCTTTTTAGAATTACAAGGGCTTTAATTTGACATGTAACTTGACTGTATCACATCACTGTATATATCTTCCAAAAACTAAAAATTTTTTTTTATCAAAAACTTAAAATAGAAATTTTTAATTTTTATGAAAAAAAATATATTTTATTCCAAACCACTTTAGTAAGTTGTGTACAAATTTTCAAGATGGCATTTTCATGGTTTCATACTAAAATTAATTTTTATACGAATTGAGGCATATAGAAATTCTGGTAAATTAATTCATTGTTATCCTATTAAAAATTAACCATACTGTTGTAATTAAACTTACTCTAATACTAATTTACTTTTTTTTACATTAGGGCCTATACCCTAAAAGTTTATTTGATAAATGTTAGGTCTATATAATAGGATGATGATGGTCCATATGGTAAAATAACAACTGGAACTAACAGGAGGACTGAATCGGTGACATGTTTTGTTTCCTCCTGTTGAAAATTGATATCTTATCTATTTTATGAAAAAAAAAACAGTTAAACTTACTTTAAATCATGGAACAATTTTCATTACACTCGATATCAGTAGAGGTGGTTTTTCTTCTTTGCCAAAACTTGTGTTGCTTTGGTCATCTCCTCCGCTGGAACTTGGTAGGTTCTACCTGTTGCTGTGGTTGGATTTAGTTTGCACAAAACATAGTTCATTGGCACTGCTAGGGTATCTTTTCTCCTAGGATAAGTGAATGATGGTGATGGTCCTTTTGGATGAAAAAAGGAAACATAACTTCCTTTTCAACATCATCTTTTGAGTCAACATGCACCAACCACCACTCTTTATCATAAACACAAGCAACAAAACCCACATCTTCAAATGGAATGTCTTCATCACCAGGGATGATCTGTACTCTATGTGTTTCTGAATCATCAGAAAATGAGTATACTTCTCATTCTGGGCGCATTTTTCGAAATTTTCAAAGGGGTTAGCCTTCTCGGAATTCTGGGCGCAGTTTTCGAAATTTTCAAAGGGGTTAGCCTTCTCGGAATTCTGGGCGCATTTTTCGAAAATTTCAAAGGGGTTAGCCTTCTCGGTATTCTAAGAGCATTTTTCGAAATTTTCAAAGGGGTTAGCCTTCTCGGAATTCTGGGCGCATTTTTCGAAATTTTCAAAGGGGTTAGCCTTCTTGGAATTCTGGGCGCATTTTTCGAAATTTTCAAAGGGATTAGCCTTCTCGGAATTCTGAGCGCATTTTTTGAAATTTTCAAAAGTGTTAGCCTTCTCGGAATTCCGGGCGCATTTTTCGAAATTTTCAAAGGGGTTAGCCTTCTCGGAATTCTGGGCGCATTTTTCGAAATTTTCAAAGGGGATAGCCTTCTCGGAATTCTGACGCATTTTTCGAAATTTTCAAAAGGGTTAGCCTTCTCGGAATTCTGGGCGCATTTTTCGAAAATTTCAAAGGGGTTAGCCTTCTCGGAATTCTGGGCGCATTTTTCGAAATTTTCAAAGGGGTTAGCCTTCTCGGTATTCTAAGAGCATTTTTCGAAATTTTCAAAGGGGTTAGCCTTCTCGGAATTCTGGGCGCATTTTTCGAAATTTTCAAAGGGGTTAGCCTTCTTGGAATTCTGGGCGCATTATTCGAAATTTTTAAAGGGGTTAGCCTTCTCGGAATTCTGGACTCATTTTTCGAAACTTTCAAAGGGGTTAGTATTCACGGAATTCTGGGTGCATTTTTCGAAATTTTCAAAGGGGTTAGCCTTCTCGGAATTCTGGGCGCATTTTTCGAAATTTTCAAAGGGGTTAGCCTTCTCGGAATTCTGGGCGCATTTTTCGAAATTTTCAAAGGGGTTAGCCTTCTCGGAATTCTGGGCGCATTTTTCTAAATTTTCAAAGGGGTTAGCCTTCTCGGTATTCTAAGAGCATTTTTCGAAATTTTCAAAGGGGTTAGCCTTCTCGGAATTCTGGGCGCATTTTTCGAAATTTTCAAAGGGATTAGCCTTCTCGGAATTCTGAGCGGATTTTTTGAAATTTTCAAAAGTGTTATCCTTCTCGGAATTCCGGGCGCATTTTTCGAAATTTTCAAAGGGGTTAGCCTTTTTGGAATTCTGGGCGCATTTTTCGAAATTTTCAAAGAGGTTAGCCTTCTCGGAATTCTGGGCGCATTTTTCGAAATTTTCAAAGGGGTTAGCCTTCTCGGAATTCTGGGCGCATTTTTCGAAATTTTCAAAGGGGTTAGCCTTCTCGGAATTCTGTGCGCATTTTTCGAAATTTTGAAAGGGGTTAGTATTCTCGGAATTCTGGGTGCATTTTTCGAAATTTTCAAAGGGGTTAGCCTACTCGGAATTCTGAGCGCATTTTTTGAAATTTTCAAAGGGGTTAGCCTTCTCGGAATTCTGGGCGCATTTTTCGAAATTTTGAAATTTTCTCGGTATTCTGGGAGCATTTTTCGAAATTTTCAAAGGGGTTAGTCTTCTCGGAATTCCGGGCGCATTTTTCGAAATTTTAAAGGGGTTAGCCTTCTCGGAATTCTGGGCGCATTTTTCGAAATTTTCAAAGGGGTTAGCCTTCTCGGAATTCTGGGCGCATTTTTCGAAATTTTCAAAGGGGTTAGCCTTCTCGGAACTCTGGGCGCATTTTTCGAAAATTTCAAAGGGGTTAGCCTTCTCGGAATTCTGGGCCCATTTTTCGAAATTTTCAAAGGGGTTAGCCTTCTCGGTATTCTAAGAGCAATTTTCGAAATTTTCAAAGGGGTTAGCCTTCTCGGAATTCTGGGTGCATTTTTCGAAATTTTCAAAGGGGTTAGCCTTCTCGGAATTCTGGGCGCATTTTTCGAAATTTTCAAAGGGGTTAGCCTTCTCGGAATTCTTGGCGCATTTTTCGAAATTTTCAAAGGGGTTAGCCTTCTCGGAATTCTTGGCGCATTTCTCAAAATTTCCAAGGGGGTTAGCCATCTCGGAATTCCGGGCGCATTTTTCGAAATTTTCAAAGGGGTTAGCCTTCTCGGAATTCCGGGCGCATTTTTCGAAATTTTAAAGGGGTTAGCCTTCTCGGTATTCTGGGCTCATTTTTCGAAATTTTCAAAGGGGTTAACCTTCTACGAATTCTGGGCGCATTTTTCGAAATTTTCAAAGGGGTTAGCCTTCTCGGAATTCTGGGCGCATTTTTCGAAATTTTAAAGGGGTTAGCCTTCTCGGAATTCTGAGCGCATTTTTCGAACTTTTCAAAGGGGTTGTTAGCCTTCTCGGAATTCTGGTCGCATTTTTCGAAATTTTCAAAGGGGTTAGCCTTCTCGGAATTCTGGGCGCATTTTTTGAAATTTTCAAAGGGGTTAGCCTTCTCGGAATTCTGGGCGCATTTTTCGAAATTTTGAAATTTTCTCGGTATTCTGGGAGCGTTTTTCGAAATTTTCAAAGGGGTTAGCCTTCTCGGTATTCTAAGAGCAATTTTCGAAATTTTCAAAGGGGTTAGCCTTCTCGGAATTCTGGGTGCATTTTTCGAAATTTTCAAAGGGGTTAGCCTTCTCGGAATTCTGGGCGCATTTTTCGAAATTTTCAAAGGGGTTAGCCTTCTCGGAATTCTTGGCGCATTTTTCGAAATTTTCAAAGGGGTTAGCCTTCTCGGAATTCTTGGCGCATTTCTCAAAATTTCCAAGGGGGTTAGCCATCTCGGAATTCCGGGCGCATTTTTCGAAATTTTCAAAGGGGTTAGCCTTCTCGGAATTCCGGGCGCATTTTTCGAAATTTTAAAGGGGTTAGCCTTCTCGGTATTCTGGGCTCATTTTTCGAAATTTTCAAAGGGGTTAGCCTTCTCGGAATTCTGGGCGCATTTTTCGAAATTTTAAAGGGGTTAGCCTTCTCGGAATTCTGAGCGCATTTTTCGAACTTTTCAAAGGGGTTGTTAGCCTTCTCGGAATTCTGGTCGCATTTTTCGAAATTTTCAAAGGGGTTAGCCTTCTCGGAATTCTGGGCGCATTTTTTGAAATTTTCAAAGGGGTTAGCCTTCTCGGAATTCTGTGCGCATTTTTCGAAATTTTGAAAGGGGTTAGTATTCTCGGAATTCTGGGTGCATTTTTCGAAATTTTCAAAGGGGTTAGCCTTCTCGGAATTCTGAGCGCATTTTTTGAAATTTTCAAAGGGGTTAGCCTTCTCGGAATTCTGGGCGCATTTTTCGAAATTTTGAAATTTTCTCGGTATTCTGGGAGCGTTTTTCGAACTTTTCAAAGGGGTTAGTCTTCTCGGAATTCTGGGCGCATTTTTCGAAATTTTCAAAGGGGTTAGCCTTCTCGGAATTCCGGGCGCATTTTTCGAAATTTTCAAAGGGGTTAGCCTTCTCGGAATTCTGGGCGCATTTTTCGAAATTTTCAAAGGGGTTAGCCTTCTCGGAATTCTGGGCGCATTTTTCTAAATTTTCAAAGGGGTTAGCCTTCTCGGTATTCTAAGAGCATTTTTCGAAATTTTCAAAGGGGTTAGCCTTCTCGGAATTCTGGGCGCATTTTTCGAAATTTTCAAAGGGGTTAGCCTTCTCGGAATTCTGGGCGCATTTTTCGAAATTTTCAAAGGGATTAGCCTTCTCGGAATTCTGAGCGGATTTTTTGAAATTTTCAAAAGTGTTATCCTTCTCGGAATTCCGGGCGCATTTTTCGAAATTTTCAAAGGGGTTAGCCTTTTTGGAATTCTGGGCGCATTTTTCGAAATTTTCAAAGAGGTTAGCCTTCTCGGAATTCTGGGCGCATTTTTCGAAATTTTCAAAGGGGTTAGCCTTCTCGGAATTCTGGGCGCATTTTTCGAAATTTTCAAAGGGGTTAGCCTTCTCGGAATTCTGTGCGCATTTTTCGAAATTTTGAAAGGGGTTACTATTCTCGGAATTCTGGGTGCATTTTTCGAAATTTTCAAAGGGGTTAGCCTACTCGGAATTCTGAGCGCATTTTTTGAAATTTTCAAAGGGGTTAGCCTTCTCGGAATTCTGGGCGCATTTTTCGAAATTTTGAAATTTTCTCGGTATTCTGGGAGCATTTTTCGAAATTTTCAAAGGGGTTAGTCTTCTCGGAATTCCGGGCGCATTTTTCGAAATTTTAAAGGGGTTAGCCTTCTCGGAATTCTGGGCGCATTTTTCGAAATTTTCAAAGGGGTTAGCCTTCTCGGAATTCTGGGCGCATTTTTCGAAATTTTCAAAGGGGTTAGCCTTCTCGGAATTCTGGGCGCATTTTTCGAAAATTTCAAAGGGGTTAGCCTTCTCGGAATTCTGGGCCCATTTTTCGAAATTTTCAAAGGGGTTAGCCTTCTCGGTATTCTAAGAGCAATTTTCGAAATTTTCAAAGGGGTTAGCCTTCTCGGAATTCTGGGTGCATTTTTCGAAATTTTCAAAGGGGTTAGCCTTCTCGGAATTCTGGGCGCATTTTTCGAAATTTTCAAAGGGGTTAGCCTTCTCGGAATTCTTGGCGCATTTTTCGAAATTTTCAAAGGGGTTAGCCTTCTCGGAATTCTTGGCGCATTTCTCAAAATTTCCAAGGGGGTTAGCCATCTCGGAATTCTGGGTGCATTTTTCGAAATTTTCAAAGGGGTTAGCCTACTCGGAATTCTGAGCGCATTTTTTGAAATTTTCAAAGGGGTTAGCCTTCTCGGAATTCTGGGCGCATTTTTCGAAATTTTGAAATTTTCTCGGTATTCTGGGAGCATTTTTCGAAATTTTCAAAGGGGTTAGTCTTCTCGGAATTCCGGGCGCATTTTTCGAAATTTTAAAGGGGTTAGCCTTCTCGGAATTCTGGGCGCATTTTTCGAAATTTTCAAAGGGGTTAGCCTTCTCGGAATTCTGGGCGCATTTTTCGAAATTTTCAAAGGGGTTAGCCTTCTCGGAATTCTGGGCGCATTTTTCGAAAATTTCAAAGGGGTTAGCCTTCTCGGAATTCTGGGCCCATTTTTCGAAATTTTCAAAGGGGTTAGCCTTCTCGGTATTCTAAGAGCAATTTTCGAAATTTTCAAAGGGGTTAGCCTTCTCGGAATTCTGGGTGCATTTTTCGAAATTTTCAAAGGGGTTAGCCTTCTCGGAATTCTGGGCGCATTTTTCGAAATTTTCAAAGGGGTTAGCCTTCTCGGAATTCTTGGCGCATTTTTCGAAATTTTCAAAGGGGTTAGCCTTCTCGGAATTCTTGGCGCATTTCTCAAAATTTCCAAGGGGGTTAGCCATCTCGGAATTCCGGGCGCATTTTTCGAAATTTTCAAAGGGGTTAGCCTTCTCGGAATTCCGGGCGCATTTTTCGAAATTTTAAAGGGGTTAACCTTCTCGGAATTCTGGGCGCATTTTTCGAAATTTTCAAAGGGGTTAGCCTTCTCGGAATTCTGGGCGCATTTTTCGAAATTTTAAAGGGGTTAGCCTTCTCGGAATTCTGAGCGCATTTTTCGAACTTTTCAAAGGGGTTGTTAGCCTTCTCGGAATTCTGGTCGCATTTTTCGAAATTTTCAAAGGGGTTAGCCTTCTCGGAATTCTGGGCGCATTTTTTGAAATTTTCAAAGGGGTTAGCCTTCTCGGAATTCTGGGCGCATTTTTCGAAATTTTGAAATTTTCTCGGTATTCTGGGAGCGTTTTTCGAAATTTTCAAAGGGGTTAGCCTTCTCGGTATTCTAAGAGCAATTTTCGAAATTTTCAAAGGGGTTAGCCTTCTCGGAATTCTGGGTGCATTTTTCGAAATTTTCAAAGGGGTTAGCCTTCTCGGAATTCTGGGCGCATTTTTCGAAATTTTCAAAGGGGTTTGCCTTCTCGGAATTCTTGGCGCATTTTTCGAAATTTTCAAAGGGGTTAGCCTTCTCGGAATTCTTGGCGCATTTCTCAAAATTTCCAAGGGGGTTAGCCATCTCGGAATTCCGGGCGCATTTTTCGAAATTTTCAAAGGGGTTAGCCTTCTCGGAATTCCGGGCGCATTTTTCGAAATTTTAAAGGGGTTAGCCTTCTCGGTATTCTGGGCTCATTTTTCGAAATTTTCAAAGGGGTTAACCTTCTCGGAATTCTGGGCGCATTTTTCGAAATTTTCAAAGGGGTTAGCCTTCTCGGAATTCTGGGCGCATTTTTCGAAATTTTAAAGGGGTTAGCCTTCTCGGAATTCTGAGCGCATTTTTCGAACTTTTCAAAGGGGTTGTTAGCCTTCTCGGAATTCTGGTCGCATTTTTCGAAATTTTCAAAGGGGTTAGCCTTCTCGGAATTCTGGGCGCATTTTTTGAAATTTTCAAAGGGGTTAGCCTTCTCGGAATTCTGTGCGCATTTTTCGAAATTTTGAAAGGGGTTAGTATTCTCGGAATTCTGGGTGCATTTTTCGAAATTTTCAAAGGGGTTAGCCTTCTCGGAATTCTGAGCGCATTTTTTGAAATTTTCAAAGGGGTTAGCCTTCTCGGAATTCTGGGCGCATTTTTCGAAATTTTGAAATTTTCTCGGTATTCTGGGAGCGTTTTTCGAACTTTTCAAAGGGGTTAGTCTTCTCGGAATTCTGGGCGCATTTTTCGAAATTTTCAAAGGGGTTAGCCTTCTCGGAATTCCGGGCGCATTTTTCGAAATTTTCAAAGGGGTTAGCCTTCTCGGAATTCTGAGCGCATTTTTTTAAATTTTCAAAGGGGTTAGTCTTCTCGGAATTCCGGGCGCATTTTTCGAAATTTTAAAGGGGTTAGCCTTCTCGGAATTCTGGGCGCATTTTTCGAAATTTTCAAAGGGGTTAGCCTTCTCGGAATTCTTGGCGCATTTTTCGAAATTTTCAAAGGGGTTAGCCTTCTCGGAATTCTTGGCGCATTTCTCAAAATTTCCAAGGGGGTTAGCCATCTCGGAATTCCGGGCGCATTTTTCGAAATTTTCAAAGGGGTTAGCCTTCTCGGAATTCCGGGCGCATTTTTCGAAATTTTAAAGGGGTTAGCCTTCTCGGTATTCTGGGCTCATTTTTCGAAATTTTCAAAGGGGTTAACCTTCTCGGAATTCTGGGCGCATTTTTCGAAATTTTCAAAGGGGTTAGCCTTCTCGGAATTCTGGGCGCATTTTTCGAAATTTTAAAGGGGTTAGCCTTCTCGGAATTCTGAGCGCATTTTTCGAACTTTTCAAAGGGGTTGTTAGCCTTCTCGGAATTCTGGTCGCATTTTTCGAAATTTTCAAAGGGGTTAGCCTTCTCGGAATTCTGGGCGCATTTTTTGAAATTTTCAAAGGGGTTAGCCTTCTCGGAATTCTGGGCGCATTTTTCGAAATTTTGAAATTTTCTCGGTATTCTGGGAGCGTTTTTCGAAATTTTCAAAGGGGTTAGCCTTCTCGGTATTCTAAGAGCAATTTTCGAAATTTTCAAAGGGGTTAGCCTTCTCGGAATTCTGGGTGCATTTTTCGAAATTTTCAAAGGGGTTAGCCTTCTCGGAATTCTGGGCGCATTTTTCGTAATTTTCAAAGGGGTTAGCCTTCTCGGAATTCTTGGCGCATTTTTCGAAATTTTCAAAGGGGTTAGCCTTCTCGGAATTCTTGGCGCATTTCTCAAAATTTCCAAGGGGGTTAGCCATCTCGGAATTCCGGGCGCATTTTTCGAAATTTTCAAAGGGGTTAGCCTTCTCGGAATTCCGGGCGCATTTTTCGAAATTTTAAAGGGGTTAGCCTTCTCGGTATTCTGGGCTCATTTTTCGAAATTTTCAAAGGGGTTAGCCTTCTCGGAATTCTGGGCGCATTTTTCGAAATTTTAAAGGGGTTAGCCTTCTCGGAATTCTGAGCGCATTTTTCGAACTTTTCAAAGGGGTTGTTAGCCTTCTCGGAATTCTGGTCGCATTTTTCGAAATTTTCAAAGGGGTTAGCCTTCTCGGAATTCTGGGCGCATTTTTTGAAATTTTCAAAGGGGTTAGCCTTCTCGGAATTCTGTGCGCATTTTTCGAAATTTTGAAAGGGGTTAGTATTCTCGGAATTCTGGGTGCATTTTTCGAAATTTTCAAAGGGGTTAGCCTTCTCGGAATTCTGAGCGCATTTTTTGAAATTTTCAAAGGGGTTAGCCTTCTCGGAATTCTGGGCGCATTTTTCGAAATTTTGAAATTTTCTCGGTATTCTGGGAGCGTTTTTCGAACTTTTCAAAGGGGTTAGTCTTCTCGGAATTCTGGGCGCATTTTTCGAAATTTTCAAAGGGGTTAGCCTTCTCGGAATTCCGGGCGCATTTTTCGAAATTTTCAAAGGGGTTAGCCTTCTCGGAATTCTGGGCGCATTTTTCGAAATTTTCAAAGGGGTTAGCCTTCTCGGAATTCTGGGCGCATTTTTCTAAATTTTCAAAGGGGTTAGCCTTCTCGGTATTCTAAGAGCATTTTTCGAAATTTTCAAAGGGGTTAGCCTTCTCGGAATTCTGGGCGCATTTTTCGAAATTTTCAAAGGGGTTAGCCTTCTCGGAATTCTGGGCGCATTTTTCGAAATTTTCAAAGGGATTAGCCTTCTCGGAATTCTGAGCGGATTTTTTGAAATTTTCAAAAGTGTTATCCTTCTCGGAATTCCGGGCGCATTTTTCGAAATTTTCAAAGGGGTTAGCCTTTTTGGAATTCTGGGCGCATTTTTCGAAATTTTCAAAGAGGTTAGCCTTCTCGGAATTCTGGGCGCATTTTTCGAAATTTTCAAAGGGGTTAGCCTTCTCGGAATTCTGGGCGCATTTTTCGAAATTTTCAAAGGGGTTAGCCTTCTCGGAATTCTGTGCGCATTTTTCGAAATTTTGAAAGCGGTTAGTATTCTCGGAATTCTGGGTGCATTTTTCGAAATTTTCAAAGGGGTTAGCCTACTCGGAATTCTGAGCGCATTTTTTGAAATTTTCAAAGGGGTTAGCCTTCTCGGAATTCTGGGCGCATTTTTCGAAATTTTGAAATTTTCTCGGTATTCTGGGAGCATTTTTCGAAATTTTCAAAGGGGTTAGTCTTCTCGGAATTCCGGGCGCATTTTTCGAAATTTTAAAGGGGTTAGCCTTCTCGGTATTCTGGGCTCATTTTTCGAAATTTTCAAAGGGGTTAACCTTCTCGGAATTCTGGGCGCATTTTTCGAAATTTTCAAAGGGGTTAGCCTTCTCGGAATTCTGGGCGCATTTTTCGAAATTTTAAAGGGGTTAGCCTTCTCGGAATTCTGAGCGCATTTTTCGAACTTTTCAAAGGGGTTGTTAGCCTTCTCGGAATTCTGGTCGCATTTTTCGAAATTTTCAAAGGGGTTAGCCTTCTCGGAATTCTGGGCGCATTTTTTGAAATTTTCAAAGGGGTTAGCCTTCTCGGAATTCTGGGCGCATTTTTCGAAATTTTGAAATTTTCTCGGTATTCTGGGAGCGTTTTTCGAAATTTTCAAAGGGGTTAGCCTTCTCGGTATTCTAAGAGCAATTTTCGAAATTTTCAAAGGGGTTAGCCTTCTCGGAATTCTGGGTGCATTTTTCGAAATTTTCAAAGGGGTTAGCCTTCTCGGAATTCTGGGCGCATTTTTCGAAATTTTCAAAGGGGTTAGCCTTCTCGGAATTCTTGGCGCATTTTTCGAAATTTTCAAAGGGGTTAGCCTTCTCGGAATTCTTGGCGCATTTCTCAAAATTTCCAAGGGGGTTAGCCATCTCGGAATTCCGGGCGCATTTTTCGAAATTTTCAAAGGGGTTAGCCTTCTCGGAATTCCGGGCGCATTTTTCGAAATTTTAAAGGGGTTAGCCTTCTCGGTATTCTGGGCTCATTTTTCGAAATTTTCAAAGGGGTTAACCTTCTCGGAATTCTGGGCGCATTTTTCGAAATTTTCAAAGGGGTTAGCCTTCTCGGAATTCTGGGCGCATTTTTCGAAATTTTAAAGGGGTTAGCCTTCTCGGAATTCTGAGCGCATTTTTCGAACTTTTCAAAGGGGTTGTTAGCCTTCTCGGAATTCTGGTCGCATTTTTCGAAATTTTCAAAGGGGTTAGCCTTCTCGGAATTCTGGGCGCATTTTTTGAAATTTTCAAAGGGGTTAGCCTTCTCGGAATTCTGTGCGCATTTTTCGAAATTTTGAAAGGGGTTAGTATTCTCGGAATTCTGGGTGCATTTTTCGAAATTTTCAAAGGGGTTAGCCTTCTCGGAATTCTGAGCGCATTTTTTGAAATTTTCAAAGGGGTTAGCCTTCTCGGAATTCTGGGCGCATTTTTCGAAATTTTGAAATTTTCTCGGTATTCTGGGAGCGTTTTTCGAACTTTTCAAAGGGGTTAGTCTTCTCGGAATTCTGGGCGCATTTTTCGAAATTTTCAAAGGGGTTAGCCTTCTCGGAATTCCGGGCGCATTTTTCGAAATTTTCAAAGGGGTTAGCCTTCTCGGAATTCTGAGCGCATTTTTTTAAATTTTCAAAGGGGTTAGTCTTCTCGGAATTCCGGGCGCATTTTTCGAAATTTTAAAGGGGTTAGCCTTCTCGGAATTCTGGGCGCATTTTTCGAAATTTTCAAAGGGGTTAGCCTTCTCGGAATTCTGGGCGCATTTTTCGAAATTTTCAAAGGGGTTAGCCTTCTCGGAATTCTGGGCGCATTTTTCGAAATTTTCAAAGGGGTTAGCCTTCTCGGAATTCTGGGCGCATTTTTCGAAATTTTCAAAGGGGTTAGCCTTCTCGGAATTCTGGGCGCATTTTTCGAAATTTTCAATGGGGTTAGCCTTCTCGGTATTCTAAGAGCATTTTTCGAAATTTTCAAAGGGGTTAGCCTTCTCGGAATTCTGAGCGCATTTTTCGAAATTTTCAAAGGGGTTAGCCTTCTCGGAATTCTGAGCGCATTTTTCGAAATTTTCAAAGGGGTTAGCCTTCTCGGAATTCTGGGCGCATTTTTCGAAATTTTCATAGGGGTTAGCCTTCTCGGAATTCTGGGCGCATTTTTCGAAATTTTCAAAGGGGTTAGCCTTCTCGGAATTCTGGGCGCATTTTTCGAAATTTTCAAAGGGGTTAGCCTTCTCGGTATTCTAAGAGCATTTTTCGAAATTTTCAAAGGGGTTAGCCTTCTCGGAATTCTGGGCGCATTTTTCGAAATTTTCAAAGGGGTTAGCCTTCTCGGAATTCTTGGCGCATTTTTCGAAATTTTCAAAGGGGTTAGCCTTCTCGGAATTCTTGGCGCATTTTTCGAAATTTTCAAGGGGGTTAGCCTTCTCGGAATTCCGGGCGCATTTTTCGAAATTTTCAAAGGGGTTAGCCTTCTCGGAATTCCGGGCGCATTTTTCGAAATTTTAAAGGGGTTAGCCTTCTCGGTATTCTGGGCTCATTTTTCGAAATTTTCAAAGGGGTTAACCTTCTCGGAATTCTGGGCGCATTTTTCGAAATTTTCAAAGGGGTTAGCCTTCTCGGAATTCTGGGCGCATTTTTCGAAATTTTCAAAGGGGTTAGCCTTCTCGGAATTCTGAGCGCATTTTTCGAAATTTTCAAAGGGGTTAGCCTTCTTGGTATTCTAAGAGGATTTTTCGAAATTTTCAAAGGGGTTAGCCTTCTCGGAATTCTGGGCGCATTTTTCGAAATTTTCAAAGGGGTTAGCCTTCTCGGAATTCTTGGCGCATTTTTCGAAATTTTCAAAGGGGTTAGCCTTCTCGGAATTCTTGGCGCATTTTTCGAAATTTTCAAGGGGGTTAGCCTTCTCGGAATTCCGGGCGCATTTTTCGAAATTTTCAAAGGGGTTAGCCTTCTCGGAATTCTGGGCGCATTTTTCGAAATTTTCAAAGGGGTTAGCCTTCTCGGAATTCTGGGCGCATTTTTCGAAATTTTCAAAGGGGTTAGCCTTCTCGGAATTCTGGGCGCATTTTTCGAAATTTTCAAAGGGGTTAGCCTTCTCGGTATTCTAAGAGCATTTTTCGAAATTTTCAAAGGGGTTAGCCTTCTCGGAATTCTGAGCGCATTTTTCGAAATTTTCAAAGGGGTTAGCCTTTTCGGAATTCTGAGCGCATTTTTTGAAATTTTCAAAGGTGTTAGCCTTCTCGGAATTCTGGGCGCATTTTTCGAAATTTTCAAAGGGGTTAGCCTTCTCGGTATTCCGGGAGCATTTTTCGAAATTTTCAAAGGGGTTAGCCTTCTCGGAATTCTGGGCGCATTTTTCGAAATTTTCAAAGGGGTTAGCCTTCTCGGAATTCTGGGCGCATTTTTCGATATTTTCAAAGGGGTTAGCCTTCTCGGAATTCTGGGCGCATTTTTCGAAAATTTCAAAGGGGTTAGCCTTCTCGGAATTCTGGGCGCATTTTTCGAAATTTTCAAAGGGGTTAGCCTTCTCGGAATTCTGGGCGCATTTTTCGAAATTTTCAAAGAGGTTAGCCTTCTCGGTATTCTAAGAGCATTTTTCGAAATTTTCAAAGGGGTTAGCCTTCTCGGAATTCTGAGCGCATTTTTCGAAATTTTCAAAGGGGTTAGCCTTCTCGGAATTCTGGGCGCATTTTTCGAAATTTTCAAAGGGGTTAGCCTTCTCGGAATTCTGGGCGCATTTTTCGAAATTTTCAAAGGGGTTAGCCTTCTCGGATTTCTGGGCGCATTTTTCGAAATTTTCAAAGGGGTTAGCCTTCTGGGAATTCTGGGCGCATTTTTCGAAATTTTCAAAGGGGTTAGCCTTCTCGGAATTCTGGGCGCATTTTTCGAAATTTTCAAAGGGGTTAGCCTTCTCGGAATTCTGGGCGCATTTTTCGAAATTTTCAAAGGGGTTAGCCTTCTCGGAATTCTGGGCGCATTTTTCGAAATTTTCAAAGGGGTTAGCCTTCTCGGTATTCTAAGAGCATTTTTCGAAATTTTCAAAGGGGTTAGCCTTCTCGGAATTCTGGGCGCATTTTTCGAAATTTTCAAAGGGGTTAGCCTTCTCGGAATTCTGGGCGCATTTTTCGAAATTTTCAAAGGGGTTAGCCTTCTTGGAATTCTGGGCGCATTATTCGAAATTTTTAAAGGGGTTAGCCTTCTCGGAATTCTGGACTCATTTTTCGAAATTTTCAAAGGGGTTAGTATTCACGGAATTCTGGGTGCATTTTTCGAAATTTTCAAAGGGGTTAGCCTTCTCGGAATTCTGGGCGCATTTTTCGAAATTTTCAAAGGGGTTAGCCTTCTCGGAATTCTGGGCGCATTTTTCGAAATTTTCAAAGGGGTTAGCCTTCTCGGAATTCTGGGCGCATTTTTCTAAATTTTCAAAGGGGTTAGCCTTCTCGGTATTCTAAGAGCATTTTTCGAAATTTTCAAGGGGGTTAGCCTTCTCGGTATTCTAAGAGCATTTTTCGAAATTTTCAAAGGGGTTAGCCTTCTCGGAATTCTGGGCGCATTTTTCGAAATTTTCAAAGGGGTTAGCCTTCTCGGAATTCTGTGTGCATTTTTCGAAATTTTCAAAGGGGTTAGCCTTCTCGGAATTCTGGGCGCATTTTTCGAAATTTTCAAAGGGGTTAGCCTTCTCGGAATTCTGAGCGCATTTTTTGAAATTTTCAAAGGGGTTAGCCTTCTCGGAAATCTGTGCGCATTTTTCGAAATTTTCAAAGGGGTTAGCCTTCTCGGAATTCTGAGCGCATTTTTTGAAATTTTCAAAGGTGTTAGCCTTCTCGGAATTATGGGCGCATTTTTCGAAATTTTCAAAGGGGTTAGCCTCCTCGGTATTCTGGGAGCATTTTTCGAAATTTTCAAAGGGGTTAGCCTTCTCGGAATTCTGGGCGCATTTTTCGAAAATTTCAAAGGGGTTAGCCTTCTCGGAATTCTGGGCGCATTTTTCGAAATTTTCAAAGGGGTTAGCCTTCTCGGTATTCTAAGAGCATTTTTCGAAATTTTCAAAGGGGTTAGCCTTCTCGGAATTCTGGGCGCATTTTTCGAAATTTTCAAAGGGGTTAGCCTTCTCGGAATTCTTGGCGCATTTTTCGAAATTTTCAAGGGGGTTAGCCTTCTCGGAATTCTGGGCGCATTTTTCGAAATTTTCAAAGGGGTTAGCCTTCTCGGAATTCTGGGCGCATTTTTCGAAATTTTCAAAGGGGTTAGCCTTCTGGGAATTCTGGGCGCATTTTTCGAAATTTTCAAAGGGGTTAGCCTTCTCGGAATTCTGGGCGCATTTTTCGAAATTTTCAAAGGGGTTAGCCTTCTCGGAATTCTGGGCGCATTTTTCGAAATTTTCAAAGGGGTTAGCCTTCTCGGAATTCTGGGCGCATTTTTCGAAATTTTCAAAGGGGTTAGCCTTCTCGGAATTCTGGGCGCATTTTTCGAAATTTTCAAAGGGGTTAGCCTTCTCGGTATTCTAAGAGCATTTTTCGAAATTTTCAAAGGGGTTAGCCTTCTCGGAATTCTGAGCGCATTTTACGAAATTTTCAAAGGGGTTAGCCTTCTCGGAATTCTGGGCGCATTTTTCGAAATTTTCAAAGGGGTTAGCCTTCTCGGAATTCTGAGCGCATTTTTTGAAATTTTCAAAGGGGTTAGCCTTCTCGGAAATCTGTGCGCATTTTTCGAAATTTTCAAAGGGGTTAGCCTTCTCGGAATTCTGAGCGCATTTTTTGAAATTTTCAAAGGTGTTAGCCTTCTCGGAATTCTGGGCGCATTTTTCGAAATTTTCAAAGGGGTTAGCCTTCTCGGTATTCTGGGAGCATTTTTCGAAATTTTCAAAGGGGTTAGCCTTCTCGGAATTCTGGGCGCATTTTTCGAAATTTTCAAAGGGGTTAGCCTTCTCGGAATTCTGAGCGCATTTTTCGAAATTTTCAAAGGGGTTAGCCTTCTCGGAATTCTGGGCGCATTTTTCGAAATTTTCAAAGGGGTTAGCCTTCTCGGAATTCTGGGCGCATTTTTCGAAATTTTCAAAGGGGTTAGCCTTCTCGGAATTCTGGGCGCATTTTTCGAAATTTTCAAAGGGGTTAGCCTTCTCGGAATTCTGGGCGCATTTTTCGAAATTTTCAAAGGGGTTAGCCTTCTCGGAATTCTGAGCGCATTTTTCGAAATTTTCAAAGGGGTTAGCCTTCTCGGAATTCTGGGCGCATTTTTCGAAATTTTCATAGGGGTTAGCCTTCTCGGAATTCTGGGCGCATTTTTCGAAATTTTCAAAGGGGTTAGCCTTCTCGGAATTCTGGGCGCATTTTTCGAAATTTTCAAAGGGGTTAGCCTTCTCGGAATTCTGGGCGCATTTTTCGAAATTTTCAAAGGGGTTAGCCTTCTCGGTATTCTAAGAGCATTTTTCGAAATTTTCAAAGGGGTTAGCCTTCTCGGAATTCTGAGCGCATTTTTCGAAATTTTCAAAGGGGTTAGCCTTCTCGGAATTCTGAGCGCATTTTTCGAAATTTTCAAAGGGGTTAGCCTTCTCGGAATTCTGGGCGCATTTTTCGAAATTTTCATAGGGGTTAGCCTTCTCGGAATTCTGGGCGCATTTTTCGAAATTTTCAAAGGGGTTAGCCTTCTCGGAATTCTGGGCGCATTTTTCGAAATTTTCATAGGGGTTAGCCTTTTCGGAATTCTGGGCGCATTTTTCGAAATTTTCAAAGGGGTTAGCCTTCTCGGAATTCTGGGCGCATTTTTCGAAATTTTCAAAGGGGTTAGCCTTCTCGGAATTCTGGGCGCATTTTTCGAAATTTTCAAAGGGGTTAGCCTTCTCGGAATTCTGGGCGCATTTTTCGAAATTTTCAAAGGGGTTAGCCTTCTCGAAATTCTGGGCGCATTTTTCGAAATTTTCAAAGGGCTTCTCGGTATTCTAAGAGCATTTTTCGAAATTTTCAAAGGGGTTAGCCTTCTCGGAATTCTGAGCGCATTTTTCGAAATTTTCAAAGGGGTTAGCCTTCTCGGAATTCTGGGCGCATTTTTCGAAATTTTCAAAGGGGTTAGCCTTCTCGGAATTCTGGGCGCATTTTTCGAAATTTTCAAAGGGGTTAGCCTTCTCGGTATTCTAAGAGCATTTTTCGAAATTTTCAAAGGGGTTAGCCTTCTCGGAATTCTGGGCGCATTTTTCGAAATTTTCAAAGGGGTTAGCCTTCTCGGAATTCTTGGCGCATTTTTCGAAATTTTCAAAGGGGTTAGCCTTCTCGGAATTCTTGGCGCATTTTTCGAAATTTTCAAGGGGGTTAGCCTTCTCGGAATTCCGGGCGCATTTTTCGAAATTTTCAAAGGGGTTAGCCTTCTCGGAATTCCGGGCGCATTTTTCGAAATTTTAAAGGGGTTAGCCTTCTCGGTATTCTGGGCTCATTTTTCGAAATTTTCAAAGGGGTTAACCTTCTCGGAATTCTGGGCGCATTTTTCGAAATTTTCAAAGGGGTTAGCCTTCTCGGAATTCTGGGCGCATTTTTCGAAATTTTCAAAGGGGTTAGCCTTCTCGGAATTCTGAGCGCATTTTTCGAAATTTTCAAAGGGGTTAGCCTTCTCGGTATTCTAAGAGCATTTTTCGAAATTTTCAAAGGGGTTAGCCTTCTCGGAATTCTGGGCGCATTTTTCGAAATTTTCAAAGGGGTTAGCCTTCTCGGAATTCTGGGCGCATTTTTCGAAATTTTCAAAGGGGTTAGCCTTCTCGGAATTCTGGGCGCATTTTTCGAAATTTTCAAAGGGGTTAGCCTTCTCGGAATTCTGGGCGCATTTTTCGAAATTTTCAAAGCTGTTAGCCTTCTCGGAATTCTGGGCGCATTTTTCGAAATTTTCAAAGGGGTTAGCCTTCTCGGAATTCTGGGCGCATTTTTCGAAATTTTCAAAGGGGTTAGCCTTCTCGGAATTCTGGGCGCATTTTTCGAAATTTTCAAAGGGGTTAGCCTTCTCGGAATTCTGGGCGCATTTTTCGAAATTTTCAAAGGGGTTAGCCTTCTCGGTATTCTAAGAGCATTTTTCGAAATTTTCAAAGGGGTTAGCCTTCTCGGAATTCTGAGCGCATTTTTCGAAATTTTCAAAGGGGTTAGCCTTCTCGGAATTCTGAGCGCATTTTTCGAAATTTTCAAAGGGGTTAGCCTTCTCGGAATTCTGGGCGCATTTTTCGAAATTTTCATAGGGGTTAGCCTTCTCGGAATTCTGGGCGCATTTTTCGAAATTTTCAAAGGGGTTAGCCTTCTCGGAATTCTGGGCGCATTTTTCGAAATTTTCAAAGGGGTTAGCCTTCTCGGTATTCTAAGAGCATTTTTCGAAATTTTCAAAGGGGTTAGCCTTCTCGGAATTCTGGGCGCATTTTTCGAAATTTTCAAAGGGGTTAGCCTTCTCGGAATTCTTGGCGCATTTTTCGAAATTTTCAAAGGGGTTAGCCTTCTCGGAATTCTTGGCGCATTTTTCGAAATTTTCAAGGGGGTTAGCCTTCTCGGAATTCCGGGCGCATTTTTCGAAATTTTCAAAGGGGTTAGCCTTCTCGGAATTCCGGGCGCATTTTTCGAAATTTTAAAGGGGTTAGCCTTCTCGGTATTCTGGGCTCATTTTTCGAAATTTTCAAAGGGGTTAACCTTCTCGGAATTCTGGGCGCATTTTTCGAAATTTTCAAAGGGGTTAGCCTTCTCGGAATTCTGGGCGCATTTTTCGAAATTTTCAAAGGGGTTAGCCTTCTCGGAATTCTGAGCGCATTTTTCGAAATTTTCAAAGGGGTTAGCCTTCTCGGTATTCTAAGAGCATTTTTCGAAATTTTCAAAGGGGTTAGCCTTCTCGGAATTCTGGGCGCATTTTTCGAAATTTTCAAAGGGGTTAGCCTTCTCGGAATTCTTGGCGCATTTTTCGAAATTTTCAAAGGGGTTAGCCTTCTCGGAATTCTTGGCGCATTTTTCGAAATTTTCAAGGGTTAGCCTTCTCGGAATTCCGGGCGCATTTTTCGAAATTTTCAAAGGGGTTAGCCTTCTCGGAATTCTGGGCGCATTTTTCGAAATTTTCAAAGGGGTTAGCCTTCTCGGAATTCTGGGCGCATTTTTCGAAATTTTCAAAGGGGTTAGCCTTCTCGGTATTCTAAGAGCATTTTTCGAAATTTTCAAAGGGGTTAGCCTTCTCGGAATTCTGAGCGCATTTTTCGAAATTTTCAAAGGGGTTAGCCTTCTCGGAATTCTGTGTGCATTTTTCGAAATTTTCAAAGGGGTTAGCCTTCTCGGAATTCTGGGCGCATTTTTCGAAATTTTCAAAGCGGTTAGCCTTCTCGGAATTCTGAGCGCATTATTTGAAATTTTCAAAGGGGTTAGCCTTCTCGGAAATCTGTGCGCATTTTTCGAAATTTTCAAAGGGGTTAGCCTTCTCGGAATTCTGAGCGAATTTTTTGAAATTTTCAAAGGTGTTAGCCTTCTCGGAATTCTGGGCGCATTTTTCGAAATTTTCAAAGGGGTTAGCCTTCTCGGTATTCTGGGAGCATTTTTCGAAATTTTCAAAGGGGTTAGCCTTCTCGGAATTCTGGGCGCATTTTTCGAAATTTTCAAAGGGGTTAGCCTTCTCGGAATTCTGGGCGCATTTTTCGAAATTTTCAAAGGGGTTAGCCTTCTGGGAATTCTGGGCGCATTTTTCGAAAATTTCAAAGGGGTTAGCCTTCTCGGAATTCTGGGCGCATTTTTCGAAATTTTCAAAGGGGTTAGCCTTCTCGGAATTCTGGGCGCATTTTTCGAAATTTTCAAAGAGGTTAGCCTTCTCGGTATTCTAAGAGCATTTTTCGAAATTTTCAAAGGGGTTAGCCTTCTCGGAATTCTGAGCGCATTTTTCGAAATTTTCAAAGGGGTTAGCCTTCTCGGAATTCTGGGCGCATTTTTCGAAATTTTCAAAGGGGTTAGCCTTCTCGGAATTCTGGGCGCATTTTTCGAAATTTTCAAAGGGGTTAGCCTTCTCGGATTTCTGGGCGCATTTTTCGAAATTTTCAAAGGGGTTAGCCTTCTGGGAATTCTGGGCGCATTTTTCGAAATTTTCAAAGGGGTTAGCCTTCTCGGAATTCTGGGCGCATTTTTCGAAATTTTCAAAGGGGTTAGCCTTCTCGGAATTCTGGGCGCATTTTTCGAAATTTTCAAAGGGGTTAGCCTTCTCGGAATTCTGGGCGCATTTTTCGAAATTTTCAAAGGGGTTAGCCTTCTCGGTATTCTAAGAGCATTTTTCGAAATTTTCAAAGGGGTTAGCCTTCTCGGAATTCTGGGCGCATTTTTCGAAATTTTCAAAGGGGTTAGCCTTCTCGGAATTCTGGGCGCATTTTTCGAAATTTTCAAAGGGGTTAGCCTTCTTGGAATTCTGGGCGCATTATTCGAAATTTTTAAAGGGGTTAGCCTTCTCGGAATTCTGGACTCATTTTTCGAAATTTTCAAAGGGGTTAGTATTCACGGAATTCTGGGTGCATTTTTCGAAATTTTCAAAGGGGTTAGCCTTCTCGGAATTCTGGGCGCATTTTTCGAAATTTTCAAAGGGGTTAGCCTTCTCGGAATTCTGGGCGCATTTTTCGAAATTTTCAAAGGGGTTAGCCTTCTCGGAATTCTGGGCGCATTTTTCTAAATTTTCAAAGGGGTTAGCCTTCTCGGTATTCTAAGAGCATTTTTCGAAATTTTCAAGGGGGTTAGCCTTCTCGGTATTCTAAGAGCATTTTTCGAAATTTTCAAAGGGGTTAGCCTTCTCGGAATTCTGGGCGCATTTTTCGAAATTTTCAAAGGGGTTGCCTTCTCGGAATTCTGTGTGCATTTGTCGAAATTTTCAAAGGGGTTAGCCTTCTCGGAATTCTGGGCGCATTTTTCGAAATTTTCAAAGGGGTTAGCCTTCTCGGAATTCTGAGCGCATTTTTTGAAATTTTCAATGGGGTTAGCCTTCTCGGAAATCTGTGCGCATTTTTCGAAATTTTCAAAGGGGTTAGCCTTCTCGGAATTCTGAGCGCATTTTTTGAAATTTTCAAAGGTGTTAGCCTTCTCGGAATTCTGGGCGCATTTTTCGAAATTTTCAAAGGGGTTAGCCTTCTCGGTATTCTGGGAGCATTTTTCGAAATTTTCAAAGGGGTTAGCCTTCTCGGAATTCTGGGCGCATTTTTCGAAATTTTCAAAGGGGTTAGCCTTCTCGGAATTCTGGGCGCATTTTTCGAAAATTTCAAAGGGGTTAGCCTTCTCGGAATTCTGGGCGCATTTTTCGAAATTTTCAAAGGGGTTAGCCTTCTCGGTATTCTAAGAGCATTTTTCGAAATTTTCAAAGGGGTTAGCCTTCTCGGAATTCTGGGCGCATTTTTCGAAATTTTCAAAGGGGTTAGCCTTCTCGGAATTCTTGGCGCATTTTTCGAAATTTTCAAGGGGGTTAGCCTTCTCGGAATTCTGGGCGCATTTTTCGAAATTTTCAAAGGGGTTAGCCTTCTCGGAATTCTGGGCGCATTTTTCGAAATTTTCAAAGGGGTTAGCCTTCTGGGAATTCTGGGCGCATTTTTCGAAATTTTCAAAGGGGTTAGCCTTCTCGGAATTCTGGGCGCATTTTTCGAAATTTTCAAAGGGGTTAGCCTTCTCGGAATTCTGGGCGCATTTTTCGAAATTTTCAAAGGGGTTAGCCTTCTCGGAATTCTGGGCGCATTTTTCGAAATTTTCAAAGGGGTTAGCCTTCTCGGTATTCTAAGAGCATTTTTCGAAATTTTCAAAGGGGTTAGCCTTCTCGGAATTCTGAGCGCATTTTTCGAAATTTTCAAAGGGGTTAGCCTTCTCGGAATTCTGGGCGCATTTTTCGAAATTTTCAAAGGGGTTAGCCTTCTCGGAATTCTGAGCGCATTTTTTGAAATTTTCAAAGGGGTTAGCCTTCTCGGAAATCTGTGCGCATTTTTCGAAATTTTCAAAGGGGTTAGCCTTCTCGGAATTCTGAGCGCATTTTTTGAAATTTTCAAAGGTGTTAGCCTTCTCGGAATTCTGGGCGCATTTTTCGAAATTTTCAAAGGGGTTAGCCTTCTCGGTATTCTGGGAGCATTTTTCGAAATTTTCAAAGGGGTTAGCCTTCTCGGAATTCTGGGCGCATTTTTCGAAATTTTCAAAGGGGTTAGCCTTCTCGGAATTCTGAGCGCATTTTTCGAAATTTTCAAAGGGGTTAGCCTTCTCGGAATTCTGGGCGCATTTTTCGAAATTTTCAAAGGGGTTAGCCTTCTCGGAATTCTGGGCGCATTTTTCGAAATTTTCAAAGGGGTTAGCCTTCTCGGAATTCTGGGCGCATTTTTCGAAATTTTCAAAGGGGTTAGCCTTCTCGGAATTCTGGGCGCATTTTTCGAAATTTTCAAAGGGGTTAGCCTTCTCGGAATTCTGAGCGCATTTTTCGAAATTTTCAAAGGGGTTAGCCTTCTCGGACTTCTGAGCGCATTTTTCGAAATTTTCAAAGGGGTTAGCCTTCTCGGAATTCTGGGCGCATTTTTCGAAATTTTCATAGGGGTTAGCCTTCTCGGAATTCTGGGCGCATTTTTCGAAATTTTCAAAGGGGTTAGCCTTCTCGGAATTCTGGGCGCATTTTTCGAAATTTTCAAAGGGGTTAGCCTTCTCGGAATTCTGGGCGCATTTTTCGAAATTTTCAAAGGGGTTAGCCTTCTCGGAATTCTGGGCGCATTTTTCGAAATTTTCAAAGGGGTTAGCCTTCTCGGAATTCTGGGCGCATTTTTCGAAATTTTCAAAGGGGTTAGCCTTCTCGGAATTCTGGGCGCATTTTTCGAAATTTTCAAAGGGGTTAGCCTTCTCGGAATTCTGGGCACATTTTTCGAAATTTTCAAAGGGGTTAGCCTTCTCGGTATTCTAAGAGCATTTTTCGAAATTTTCAAAGGGGTTAGCCTTCTCGGAATTCTGAGCGCATTTTTCGAAATTTTCAAAGGGGTTAGCCTTCTCGGAATTCTGAGCGCATTTTTCGAAATTTTCAAAGGGGTTAGCCTTCTCGGAATTCTGGGCGCATTTTTCGAAATTTTCATAGGGGTTAGCCTTCTCGGAATTCTGGGCGCATTTTTCGAAATTTTCAAAGGGGTTAGCCTTCTCGGAATTCTGGGCGCATTTTTCGAAATTTTCAAAGGGGTTAGCCTTCTCGGTATTCTAAGAGCATTTTTCGAAATTTTCAAAGGGGTTAGCCTTCTCGGAATTCTGGGCGCATTTTTCGAAATTTTCAAAGGGGTTAGCCTTCTCGGAATTCTTGGCGCATTTTTCGAAATTTTCAAAGGGGTTAGCCTTCTCGGAATTCTTGGCGCATTTTTCGAAATTTTCAAGGGGGTTAGCCTTCTCGGAATTCCGGGCGCATTTTTCGAAATTTTCAAAGGGGTTAGCCTTCTCGGAATTCCGGGCGCATTTTTCGAAATTTTAAAGGGGTTAGCCTTCTCGGTATTCTGGGCTCATTTTTCGAAATTTTCAAAGGGGTTAACCTTCTCGGAATTCTGGGCGCATTTTTCGAAATTTTCAAAGGGGTTAGCCTTCTCGGAATTCTGGGCGCATTTTTCGAAATTTTCAAAGGGGTTAGCCTTCTCGGAATTCTGAGCGCATTTTTCGAAATTTTCAAAGGGGTTAGCCTTCTCGGTATTCTAAGAGCATTTTTCGAAATTTTCAAAGGGGTTAGCCTTCTCGGAATTCTGGGCGCATTTTTCGAAATTTTCAAAGGGGTTAGCCTTCTCGGAATTCTTGGCGCATTTTTCGAAATTTTCAAAGGGGTTAGCCTTCTCGGAATTCTTGGCGCATTTTTCGAAATTTTCAAGGGGGTTAGCCTTCTCGGAATTCCGGGCGCATTTTTCGAAATTTTCAAAGGGGTTAGCCTTCTCGGAATTCTGGGCGCATTTTTCGAAATTTTCAAAGGGGTTAGCCTTCTCGGAATTCTGGGCGCATTTTTCGAAATTTTCAAAGGGGTTAGCCTTCTCGGTATTCTAAGAGCATTTTTCGAAATTTTCAAAGGGGTTAGCCTTCTCGGAATTCTGAGCGCATTTTTCGAAATTTTCAAAGGGGTTAGCCTTCTCGGAATTCTGTGTGCATTTTTCGAAATTTTCAAAGGGGTTAGCCTTCTCGGAATTCTGGGCGCATTTTTCGAAATTTTCAAAGCGGTTAGCCTTCTCGGAATTCTGAGCGCATTTTTTGAAATTTTCAAAGGGGTTAGCCTTCTCGGAAATCTGTGCGCATTTTTCGAAATTTTCAAAGGGGTTAGCCTTCTCGGAATTCTGAGCGCATTTTTTGAAATTTTCAAAGGTGTTAGCCTTCTCGGAATTCTGGGCGCATTTTTCGAAATTTTCAAAGGGGTTAGCCTTCTCGGTATTCTGGGAGCATTTTTCGAAATTTTCAAAGGGGTTAGCCTTCTCGGAATTCTGGGCGCATTTTTCGAAATTTTCAAAGGGGTTAGCCTTCTCGGAATTCTGGGCGCATTTTTCGAAATTTTCAAAGGGGTTAGCCTTCTGGGAATTCTGGGCGCATTTTTCGAAAATTTCAAAGGGGTTAGCCTTCTCGGAATTCTGGGCGCATTTTTCGAAATTTTCAAAGGGGTTAGCCTTCTCGGAATTCTGGGCGCATTTTTCGAAATTTTCAAAGAGGTTAGCCTTCTCGGTATTCTAAGAGCATTTTTCGAAATTTTCAAAGGGGTTAGCCTTCTCGGAATTCTGAGCGCATTTTTCGAAATTTTCAAAGGGGTTAGCCTTCTCGGAATCTGGGCGCATTTTTCGAAATTTTCAAAGGGGTTAGCCTTCTCGGAATTCTGGGCGCATTTTTCGAAATTTTCAAAGGGGTTAGCCTTCTCGGATTTCTGGGCGCATTTTTCGAAATTTTCAAAGGGGTTAGCCTTCTGGGAATTCTGGGCGCATTTTTCGAAATTTTCAAAGGGGTTAGCCTTCTCGGAATTCTGGGCGCATTTTTCGAAATTTTCAAAGGGGTTAGCCTTCTCGGAATTCTGGGCGCATTTTTCGAAATTTTCAAAGGGGTTAGCCTTCTCGGAATTCTGGGCGCATTTTTCGAAATTTTCAAAGGGGTTAGCCTTCTCGGTATTCTAAGAGCATTTTTCGAAATTTTCAAAGGGGTTAGCCTTCTCGGAATTCTGGGCGCATTTTTCGAAATTTTCAAAGGGGTTAGCCTTCTCGGAATTCTGGGCGCATTTTTCGAAATTTTCAAAGGGGTTAGCCTTCTTGGAATTCTGGGCGCATTATTCGAAATTTTTAAAGGGGTTAGCCTTCTCGGAATTCTGGACTCATTTTTCGAAATTTTCAAAGGGGTTAGTATTCACGGAATTCTGGGTGCATTTTTCGAAATTTTCAAAGGGGTTAGCCTTCTCGGAATTCTGGGCGCATTTTTCGAAATTTTCAAAGGGGTTAGCCTTCTCGGAATTCTGGGCGCATTTTTCGAAATTTTCAAAGGGGTTAGCCTTCTCGGAATTCTGGGCGCATTTTTCTAAATTTTCAAAGGGGTTAGCCTTCTCGGTATTCTAAGAGCATTTTTCGAAATTTTCAAGGGGGTTAGCCTTCTCGGTATTCTAAGAGCATTTTTCGAAATTTTCAAAGGGGTTAGCCTTCTCGGAATTCTGGGCGCATTTTTCGAAATTTTCAAAGGGGTTAGCCTTCTCGGAATTCTGTGTGCATTTTTCGAAATTTTCAAAGGGGTTAGCCTTCTCGGAATTCTGGGCGCATTTTTCGAAATTTTCAAAGGGGTTAGCCTTCTCGGAATTCTGAGCGCATTTTTTGAAATTTTCAATGGGGTTAGCCTTCTCGGAATTCTGGGCGCATTTTTCGAAATTTTAAAGGGGTTAGCCTTCTCGGAATTCTGAGCGCATTTTTCGAACTTTTCAAAGGGGTTGTTAGCCTTCTCGGAATTCTGGTCGCATTTTTCGAAATTTTCAAAGGGGTTAGCCTTCTCGGAATTCTGGGCGCATTTTTTGAAATTTTCAAAGGGGTTAGCCTTCTCGGAATTCTGGGCGCATTTTTCGAAATTTTGAAATTTTCTCGGTATTCTGGGAGCGTTTTTCGAAATTTTCAAAGGGGTTAGCCTTCTCGGTATTCTAAGAGCAATTTTCGAAATTTTCAAAGGGGTTAGCCTTCTCGGAATTCTGGGTGCATTTTTCGAAATTTTCAAAGGGGTTAGCCTTCTCGGAATTCTGGGCGCATTTTTCGAAATTTTCAAAGGGGTTAGCCTTCTCGGAATTCTTGGCGCATTTTTCGAAATTTTCAAAGGGGTTAGCCTTCTCGGAATTCTTGGCGCATTTCTCAAAATTTCCAAGGGGGTTAGCCATCTCGGAATTCCGGGCGCATTTTTCGAAATTTTCAAAGGGGTTAGCCTTCTCGGAATTCCGGGCGCATTTTTCGAAATTTTAAAGGGGTTAGCCTTCTCGGTATTCTGGGCTCATTTTTCGAAATTTTCAAAGGGGTTAACCTTCTCGGAATTCTGGGCGCATTTTTCGAAATTTTCAAAGGGGTTAGCCTTCTCGGAATTCTGGGCGCATTTTTCGAAATTTTAAAGGGGTTAGCCTTCTCGGAATTCTGAGCGCATTTTTCGAACTTTTCAAAGGGGTTGTTAGCCTTCTCGGAATTCTGGTCGCATTTTTCGAAATTTTCAAAGGGGTTAGCCTTCTCGGAATTCTGGGCGCATTTTTTGAAATTTTCAAAGGGGTTAGCCTTCTCGGAATTCTGTGCGCATTTTTCGAAATTTTGAAAGGGGTTAGTATTCTCGGAATTCTGGGTGCATTTTTCGAAATTTTCAAAGGGGTTAGCCTTCTCGGAATTCTGAGCGCATTTTTTGAAATTTTCAAAGGGGTTAGCCTTCTCGGAATTCTGGGCGCATTTTTCGAAATTTTGAAATTTTCTCGGTATTCTGGGAGCGTTTTTCGAACTTTTCAAAGGGGTTAGTCTTCTCGGAATTCTGGGCGCATTTTTCGAAATTTTCAAAGGGGTTAGCCTTCTCGGAATTCCGGGCGCATTTTTCGAAATTTTCAAAGGGGTTAGCCTTCTCGGAATTCTGAGCGCATTTTTTTAAATTTTCAAAGGGGTTAGTCTTCTCGGAATTCCGGGCGCATTTTTCGAAATTTTAAAGGGGTTAGCCTTCTCGGAATTCTGGGCGCATTTTTCGAAATTTTCAAAGGGGTTAGCCTTCTCGGAATTCTGGGCGCATTTTTCGAAATTTTCAAAGGGGTTAGCCTTCTCGGAATTCTGGGCGCATTTTTCGAAATTTTCAAAGGGGTTAGCCTTCTCGGAATTCTGGGCGCATTTTTCGAAATTTTCAAAGGGGTTAGCCTTCTCGGAATTCTGGGCGCATTTTTCGAAATTTTCAATGGGGTTAGCCTTCTCGGTATTCTAAGAGCATTTTTCGAAATTTTCAAAGGGGTTAGCCTTCTCGGAATTCTGAGCGTATTTTTCGAAATTTTCAAAGGGGTTAGCCTTCTCGGAATTCTGAGCGCATTTTTCGAAATTTTCAAAGGGGTTAGCCTTCTCGGAATTCTGGGCGCATTTTTCGAAATTTTCATAGGGGTTAGCCTTCTCGGAATTCTGGGCGCATTTTTCGAAATTTTCAAAGGGGTTAGCCTTCTCGGAATTCTGGGCGCATTTTTCGAAATTTTCAAAGGGGTTAGCCTTCTCGGTATTCTAAGAGCATTTTTCGAAATTTTCAAAGGGGTTAGCCTTCTCGGAATTCTGGGCGCATTTTTCGAAATTTTCAAAGGGGTTAGCCTTCTCGGAATTCTTGGCGCATTTTTCGAAATTTTCAAAGGGGTTAGCCTTCTCGGAATTCTTGGCGCATTTTTCGAAATTTTCAAGGGGGTTAGCCTTCTCGGAATTCCGGGCGCATTTTTCGAAATTTTCAAAGGGGTTAGCCTTCTCGGAATTCCGGGCGCATTTTTCGAAATTTTAAAGGGGTTAGCCTTCTCGGTATTCTGGGCTCATTTTTCGAAATTTTCAAAGGGGTTAACCTTCTCGGAATTCTGGGCGCATTTTTCGAAATTTTCAAAGGGGTTAGCCTTCTCGGAATTCTGGGCGCATTTTTCGAAATTTTCAAAGGGGTTAGCCTTCTCGGAATTCTGAGCGCATTTTTCGAAATTTTCAAAGGGGTTAGCCTTCTCGGTATTCTAAGAGGATTTTTCGAAATTTTCAAAGGGGTTAGCCTTCTCGGAATTCTGGGCGCATTTTTCGAAATTTTCAAAGGGGTTAGCCTTCTCGGAATTCTTGGCGCATTTTTCGAAATTTTCAAAGGGGTTAGCCTTCTCGGAATTCTTGGCGCATTTTTCGAAATTTTCAAGGGGGTTAGCCTTCTCGGAATTCCGGGCGCATTTTTCGAAATTTTCAAAGGGGTTAGCCTTCTCGGAATTCTGGGCGCATTTTTCGAAATTTTCAAAGGGGTTAGCCTTCTCGGAATTCTGGGCGCATTTTTCGAAATTTTCAAAGGGGTTAGCCTTCTCGGAATTCTGGGCGCATTTTTCGAAATTTTCAAAGGGGTTAGCCTTCTCGGTATTCTAAGAGCATTTTTCGAAATTTTCAAAGGGGTTAGCCTTCTCGGAATTCTGAGCGCATTTTTCGAAATTTTCAAAGGGGTTAGCCTTCTCGGAATTCTGAGCGCATTTTTTGAAATTTTCAAAGGTGTTAGCCTTCTCGGAATTCTGGGCGCATTTTTCGAAATTTTCAAAGGGGTTAGCCTTCTCGGTATTCTGGGAGCATTTTTCGAAATTTTCAAAGGGGTTAGCCTTCTCGGAATTCTGGGCGCATTTTTCGAAATTTTCAAAGGGGTTAGCCTTCTCGGAATTCTGGGCGCATTTTTCGATATTTTCAAAGGGGTTAGCCTTCTCGGAATTCTGGGCGCATTTTTCGAAAATTTCAAAGGGGTTAGCCTTCTCGGAATTCTGGGCGCATTTTTCGAAATTTTCAAAGGGGTTAGCCTTCTCGGAATTCTGGGCGCATTTTTCGAAATTTTCAAAGAGGTTAGCCTTCTCGGTATTCTAAGAGCATTTTTCGAAATTTTCAAAGGGGTTAGCCTTCTCGGAATTCTGAGCGCATTTTTCGAAATTTTCAAAGGGGTTAGCCTTCTCGGAATTCTGGGCGCATTTTTCGAAATTTTCAAAGGGGTTAGCCTTCTCGGAATTCTGGGCGCATTTTTCGAAATTTTCAAAGGGGTTAGCCTTCTCGGATTTCTGGGCGCATTTTTCGAAATTTTCAAAGGGGTTAGCCTTCTGGGAATTCTGGGCGCATTTTTCGAAATTTTCAAAGGGGTTAGCCTTCTCGGAATTCTGGGCGCATTTTTCGAAATTTTCAAAGGGGTTAGCCTTCTCGGAATTCTGGGCGCATTTTTCGAAATTTTCAAAGGGGTTAGCCTTCTCGGAATTCTGGGCGCATTTTTCGAAATTTTCAAAGGGGTTAGCCTTCTCGGTATTCTAAGAGCATTTTTCGAAATTTTCAAAGGGGTTAGCCTTCTCGGAATTCTGGGCGCATTTTTCGAAATTTTCAAAGGGGTTAGCCTTCTCGGAATTCTGGGCGCATTTTTCGAAATTTTCAAAGGGGTTAGCCTTCTTGGAATTCTGGGCGCATTATTCGAAATTTTTAAAGGGGTTAGCCTTCTCGGAATTCTGGACTCATTTTTCGAAATTTTCAAAGGGGTTAGTATTCACGGAATTCTGGGTGCATTTTTCGAAATTTTCAAAGGGGTTAGCCTTCTCGGAATTCTGGGCGCATTTTTCGAAATTTTCAAAGGGGTTAGCCTTCTCGGAATTCTGGGCGCATTTTTCGAAATTTTCAAAGGGGTTAGCCTTCTCGGAATTCTGGGCGCATTTTTCTAAATTTTCAAAGGGGTTAGCCTTCTCGGTATTCTAAGAGCATTTTTCGAAATTTTCAAGGGGGTTAGCCTTCTCGGTATTCTAAGAGCATTTTTCGAAATTTTCAAAGGGGTTAGCCTTCTCGGAATTCTGGGCGCATTTTTCGAAATTTTCAAAGGGGTTAGCCTTCTCGGAATTCTGTGTGCATTTTTCGAAATTTTCAAAGGGGTTAGCCTTCTCGGAATTCTGGGCGCATTTTTCGAAATTTTCAAAGGGGTTAGCCTTCTCGGAATTCTGAGCGCATTTTTTGAAATTTTCAAAGGGGTTAGCCTTCTCGGAAATCTGTGCGCATTTTTCGAAATTTTCAAAGGGGTTAGCCTTCTCGGAATTCTGAGCGCATTTTTTGAAATTTTCAAAGGTGTTAGCCTTCTCGGAATTATGGGCGCATTTTTCGAAATTTTCAAAGGGGTTAGCCTCCTCGGTATTCTGGGAGCATTTTTCGAAATTTTCAAAGGGGTTAGCCTTCTCGGAATTCTGGGCGCATTTTTCGAAAATTTCAAAGGGGTTAGCCTTCTCGGAATTCTGGGCGCATTTTTCGAAATTTTCAAAGGGGTTAGCCTTCTCGGTATTCTAAGAGCATTTTTCGAAATTTTCAAAGGGGTTAGCCTTCTCGGAATTCTGGGCGCATTTTTCGAAATTTTCAAAGGGGTTAGCCTTCTCGGAATTCTTGGCGCATTTTTCGAAATTTTCAAGGGGGTTAGCCTTCTCGGAATTCTGGGCGCATTTTTCGAAATTTTCAAAGGGGTTAGCCTTCTCGGAATTCTGGGCGCATTTTTCGAAATTTTCAAAGGGGTTAGCCTTCTGGGAATTCTGGGCGCATTTTTCGAAATTTTCAAAGGGGTTAGCCTTCTCGGAATTCTGGGCGCATTTTTCGAAATTTTCAAAGGGGTTAGCCTTCTCGGAATTCTGGGCGCATTTTTCGAAATTTTCAAAGGGGTTAACCTTCTCGGAATTCTGGGCGCATTTTTCGAAATTTTCAAAGGGGTTAGCCTTCTCGGAATTCTGGGCGCATTTTTCGAAATTTTCAAAGGGGTTAGCCTTCTCGGTATTCTAAGAGCATTTTTCGAAATTTTCAAAGGGGTTAGCCTTCTCGGAATTCTGAGCGCATTTTACGAAATTTTCAAAGGGGTTAGCCTTCTCGGAATTCTGGGCGCATTTTTCGAAATTTTCAAAGGGGTTAGCCTTCTCGGAATTCTGAGCGCATTTTTTGAAATTTTCAAAGGGGTTAGCCTTCTCGGAAATCTGTGCGCATTTTTCGAAATTTTCAAAGGGGTTAGCCTTCTCGGAATTCTGAGCGCATTTTTTGAAATTTTCAAAGGTGTTAGCCTTCTCGGAATTCTGGGCGCATTTTTCGAAATTTTCAAAGGGGTTAGCCTTCTCGGTATTCTGGGAGCATTTTTCGAAATTTTCAAAGGGGTTAGCCTTCTCGGAATTCTGGGCGCATTTTTCGAAATTTTCAAAGGGGTTAGCCTTCTCGGAATTCTGAGCGCATTTTTCGAAATTTTCAAAGGGGTTAGCCTTCTCGGAATTCTGGGCGCATTTTTCGAAATTTTCAAAGGGGTTAGCCTTCTCGGAATTCTGGGCGCATTTTTCGAAATTTTCAAAGGGGTTAGCCTTCTCGGAATTCTGGGCGCATTTTTCGAAATTTTCAAAGGGGTTAGCCTTCTCGGAATTCTGGGCGCATTTTTCGAAATTTTCAAAGGGGTTAGCCTTCTCGGAATTCTGAGCGCATTTTTCGAAATTTTCAAAGGGGTTAGCCTTCTCGGAATTCTGGGCGCATTTTTCGAAATTTTCATAGGGGTTAGCCTTCTCGGAATTCTGGGCGCATTTTTCGAAATTTTCAAAGGGGTTAGCCTTCTCGGAATTCTGGGCGCATTTTTCGAAATTTTCAAAGGGGTTAGCCTTCTCGGAATTCTGGGCGCATTTTTCGAAATTTTCAAAGGGGTTAGCCTTCTCGGTATTCTAAGAGCATTTTTCGAAATTTTCAAAGGGGTTAGCCTTCTCGGAATTCTGAGCGCATTTTTCGAAATTTTCAAAGGGGTTAGCCTTCTCGGAATTCTGAGCGCATTTTTCGAAATTTTCAAAGGGGTTAGCCTTCTCGGAATTCTGGGCGCATTTTTCGAAATTTTCATAGGGGTTAGCCTTCTCGGAATTCTGGGCGCATTTTTCGAAATTTTCAAAGGGGTTAGCCTTCTCGGAATTCTGGGCGCATTTTTCGAAATTTTCATAGGGGTTAGCCTTTTCGGAATTCTGGGCGCATTTTTCGAAATTTTCAAAGGGGTTAGCCTTCTCGGAATTCTGGGCGCATTTTTCGAAATTTTCAAAGGGGTTAGCCTTCTCGGAATTCTGGGCGCATTTTTCGAAATTTTCAAAGGGGTTAGCCTTCTCGGAATTCTGGGCGCATTTTTCGAAATTTTCAAAGGGGTTAGCCTTCTCGAAATTCTGGGCGCATTTTTCGAAATTTTCAAAGGGGTTAGCCTTCTCGGTATTCTAAGAGCATTTTTCGAAATTTTCAAAGGGGTTAGCCTTCTCGGAATTCTGAGCGCATTTTTCGAAATTTTCAAAGGGGTTAGCCTTCTCGGAATTCTGGGCGCATTTTTCGAAATTTTCAAAGGGGTTAGCCTTCTCGGAATTCTGGGCGCATTTTTCGAAATTTTCAAAGGGGTTAGCCTTCTCGGTATTCTAAGAGCATTTTTCGAAATTTTCAAAGGGGTTAGCCTTCTCGGAATTCTGGGCGCATTTTTCGAAATTTTCAAAGGGGTTAGCCTTCTCGGAATTCTTGGCGCATTTTTCGAAATTTTCAAAGGGGTTAGCCTTCTCGGAATTCTTGGCGCATTTTTCGAAATTTTCAAGGGGGTTAGCCTTCTCGGAATTCCGGGCGCATTTTTCGAAATTTTCAAAGGGGTTAGCCTTCTCGGAATTCCGGGCGCATTTTTCGAAATTTTAAAGGGGTTAGCCTTCTCGGTATTCTGGGCTCATTTTTCGAAATTTTCAAAGGGGTTAACCTTCTCGGAATTCTGGGCGCATTTTTCGAAATTTTCAAAGGGGTTAGCCTTCTCGGAATTCTGGGCGCATTTTTCGAAATTTTCAAAGGGGTTAGCCTTCTCGGAATTCTGAGCGCATTTTTCGAAATTTTCAAAGGGGTTAGCCTTCTCGGTATTCTAAGAGCATTTTTCGAAATTTTCAAAGGGGTTAGCCTTCTCGGAATTCTGGGCGCATTTTTCGAAATTTTCAAAGGGGTTAGCCTTCTCGGAATTCTGGGCGCATTTTTCGAAATTTTCAAAGGGGTTAGCCTTCTCGGAATTCTGGGCGCATTTTTCGAAATTTTCAAAGGGGTTAGCCTTCTCGGAATTCTGGGCGCATTTTTCGAAATTTTCAAAGGGGTTAGCCTTCTCGGAATTCTGGGCGCATTTTTCGAAATTTTCAAAGGGGTTAGCCTTCTCGGAATTCTGGGCGCATTTTTCGAAATTTTCAAAGGGGTTAGCCTTCTCGGAATTCTGGGCGCATTTTTCGAAATTTTCAAAGGGGTTAGCCTTCTCGGAATTCTGGGCGCATTTTTCGAAATTTTCAAAGGGGTTAGCCTTCTCGGTATTCTAAGAGCATTTTTCGAAATTTTCAAAGGGGTTAGCCTTCTCGGAATTCTGAGCGCATTTTTCGAAATTTTCAAAGGGGTTAGCCTTCTCGGAATTCTGAGCGCATTTTTCGAAATTTTCAAAGGGGTTAGCCTTCTCGGAATTCTGGGCGCATTTTTCGAAATTTTCATAGGGGTTAGCCTTCTCGGAATTCTGGGCGCATTTTTCGAAATTTTCAAAGGGGTTAGCCTTCTCGGAATTCTGGGCGCATTTTTCGAAATTTTCAAAGGGGTTAGCCTTCTCGGTATTCTAAGAGCATTTTTCGAAATTTTCAAAGGGGTTAGCCTTCTCGGAATTCTGGGCGCATTTTTCGAAATTTTCAAAGGGGTTAGCCTTCTCGGAATTCTTGGCGCATTTTTCGAAATTTTCAAAGGGGTTAGCCTTCTCGGAATTCTTGGCGCATTTTTCGAAATTTTCAAGGGGGTTAGCCTTCTCGGAATTCCGGGCGCATTTTTCGAAATTTTCAAAGGGGTTAGCCTTCTCGGAATTCCGGGCGCATTTTTCGAAATTTTAAAGGGGTTAGCCTTCTCGGTATTCTGGGCTCATTTTTCGAAATTTTCAAAGGGGTTAACCTTCTCGGAATTCTGGGCGCATTTTTCGAAATTTTCAAAGGGGTTAGCCTTCTCGGAATTCTGGGCGCATTTTTCGAAATTTTCAAAGGGGTTAGCCTTCTCGGAATTCTGAGCGCATTTTTCGAAATTTTCAAAGGGGTTAGCCTTCTCGGTATTCTAAGAGCATTTTTCGAAATTTTCAAAGGGGTTAGCCTTCTCGGAATTCTGGGCGCATTTTTCGAAATTTTCAAAGGGGTTAGCCTTCTCGGAATTCTTGGCGCATTTTTCGAAATTTTCAAAGGGGTTAGCCTTCTCGGAATTCTTGGCGCATTTTTCGAAATTTTCAAGGGGGTTAGCCTTCTCGGAATTCCGGGCGCATTTTTCGAAATTTTCAAAGGGGTTAGCCTTCTCGGAATTCTGGGCGCATTTTTCGAAATTTTCAAAGGGGTTAGCCTTCTCGGAATTCTGGGCGCATTTTTCGAAATTTTCAAAGGGGTTAGCCTTCTCGGTATTCTAAGAGCATTTTTCGAAATTTTCAAAGGGGTTAGCCTTCTCGGAATTCTGAGCGCATTTTTCGAAATTTTCAAAGGGGTTAGCCTTCTCGGAATTCTGTGTGCATTTTTCGAAATTTTCAAAGGGGTTAGCCTTCTCGGAATTCTGGGCGCATTTTTCGAAATTTTCAAAGCGGTTAGCCTTCTCGGAATTCTGAGCGCATTTTTTGAAATTTTCAAAGGGGTTAGCCTTCTCGGAAATCTGTGCGCATTTTTCGAAATTTTCAAAGGGGTTAGCCTTCTCGGAATTCTGAGCGCATTTTTTGAAATTTTCAAAGGTGTTAGCCTTCTCGGAATTCTGGGCGCATTTTTCGAAATTTTCAAAGGGGTTAGCCTTCTCGGTATTCTGGGAGCATTTTTCGAAATTTTCAAAGGGGTTAGCCTTCTCGGAATTCTGGGCGCATTTTTCGAAATTTTCAAAGGGGTTAGCCTTCTCGGAATTCTGGGCGCATTTTTCGAAATTTTCAAAGGGGTTAGCCTTCTGGGAATTCTGGGCGCATTTTTCGAAAATTTCAAAGGGGTTAGCCTTCTCGGAATTCTGGGCGCATTTTTCGAAATTTTCAAAGGGGTTAGCCTTCTCGGAATTCTGGGCGCATTTTTCGAAATTTTCAAAGAGGTTAGCCTTCTCGGTATTCTAAGAGCATTTTTCGAAATTTTCAAAGGGGTTAGCCTTCTCGGAATTCTGAGCGCATTTTTCGAAATTTTCAAAGGGGTTAGCCTTCTCGGAATTCTGGGCGCATTTTTCGAAATTTTCAAAGGGGTTAGCCTTCTCGGAATTCTGGGCGCATTTTTCGAAATTTTCAAAGGGGTTAGCCTTCTCGGATTTCTGGGCGCATTTTTCGAAATTTTCAAAGGGGTTAGCCTTCTGGGAATTCTGGGCGCATTTTTCGAAATTTTCAAAGGGGTTAGCCTTCTCGGAATTCTGGGCGCATTTTTCGAAATTTTCAAAGGGGTTAGCCTTCTCGGAATTCTGGGCGCATTTTTCGAAATTTTCAAAGGGGTTAGCCTTCTCGGAATTCTGGGCGCATTTTTCGAAATTTTCAAAGGGGTTAGCCTTCTCGGTATTCTAAGAGCATTTTTCGAAATTTTCAAAGGGGTTAGCCTTCTCGGAATTCTGGGCGCATTTTTCGAAATTTTCAAAGGGGTTAGCCTTCTCGGAATTCTGGGCGCATTTTTCGAAATTTTCAAAGGGGTTAGCCTTCTTGGAATTCTGGGCGCATTATTCGAAATTTTTAAAGGGGTTAGCCTTCTCGGAATTCTGGACTCATTTTTCGAAATTTTCAAAGGGGTTAGTATTCACGGAATTCTGGGTGCATTTTTCGAAATTTTCAAAGGGGTTAGCCTTCTCGGAATTCTGGGCGCATTTTTCGAAATTTTCAAAGGGGTTAGCCTTCTCGGAATTCTGGGCGCATTTTTCGAAATTTTCAAAGGGGTTAGCCTTCTCGGAATTCTGGGCGCATTTTTCTAAATTTTCAAAGGGGTTAGCCTTCTCGGTATTCTAAGAGCATTTTTCGAAATTTTCAAGGGGGTTAGCCTTCTCGGTATTCTAAGAGCATTTTTCGAAATTTTCAAAGGGGTTAGCCTTCTCGGAATTCTGGGCGCATTTTTCGAAATTTTCAAAGGGGTTGCCTTCTCGGAATTCTGTGTGCATTTTTCGAAATTTTCAAAGGGGTTAGCCTTCTCGGAATTCTGGGCGCATTTTTCGAAATTTTCAAAGGGGTTAGCCTTCTCGGAATTCTGAGCGCATTTTTTGAAATTTTCAATGGGGTTAGCCTTCTCGGAAATCTGTGCGCATTTTTCGAAATTTTCAAAGGGGTTAGCCTTCTCGGAATTCTGAGCGCATTTTTTGAAATTTTCAAAGGTGTTAGCCTTCTCGGAATTCTGGGCGCATTTTTCGAAATTTTCAAAGGGGTTAGCCTTCTCGGTATTCTGGGAGCATTTTTCGAAATTTTCAAAGGGGTTAGCCTTCTCGGAATTCTGGGCGCATTTTTCGAAATTTTCAAAGGGGTTAGCCTTCTCGGAATTCTGGGCGCATTTTTCGAAAATTTCAAAGGGGTTAGCCTTCTCGGAATTCTGGGCGCATTTTTCGAAATTTTCAAAGGGGTTAGCCTTCTCGGTATTCTAAGAGCATTTTTCGAAATTTTCAAAGGGGTTAGCCTTCTCGGAATTCTGGGCGCATTTTTCGAAATTTTCAAAGGGGTTAGCCTTCTCGGAATTCTTGGCGCATTTTTCGAAATTTTCAAGGGGGTTAGCCTTCTCGGAATTCTGGGCGCATTTTTCGAAATTTTCAAAGGGGTTAGCCTTCTCGGAATTCTGGGCGCATTTTTCGAAATTTTCAAAGGGGTTAGCCTTCTGGGAATTCTGGGCGCATTTTTCGAAATTTTCAAAGGGGTTAGCCTTCTCGGAATTCTGGGCGCATTTTTCGAAATTTTCAAAGGGGTTAGCCTTCTCGGAATTCTGGGCGCATTTTTCGAAATTTTCAAAGGGGTTAGCCTTCTCGGAATTCTGGGCGCATTTTTCGAAATTTTCAAAGGGGTTAGCCTTCTCGGTATTCTAAGAGCATTTTTCGAAATTTTCAAAGGGGTTAGCCTTCTCGGAATTCTGAGCGCATTTTTCGAAATTTTCAAAGGGGTTAGCCTTCTCGGAATTCTGGGCGCATTTTTCGAAATTTTCAAAGGGGTTAGCCTTCTCGGAATTCTGAGCGCATTTTTTGAAATTTTCAAAGGGGTTAGCCTTCTCGGAAATCTGTGCGCATTTTTCGAAATTTTCAAAGGGGTTAGCCTTCTCGGAATTCTGAGCGCATTTTTTGAAATTTTCAAAGGTGTTAGCCTTCTCGGAATTCTGGGCGCATTTTTCGAAATTTTCAAAGGGGTTAGCCTTCTCGGTATTCTGGGAGCATTTTTCGAAATTTTCAAAGGGGTTAGCCTTCTCGGAATTCTGGGCGCATTTTTCGAAATTTTCAAAGGGGTTAGCCTTCTCGGAATTCTGAGCGCATTTTTCGAAATTTTCAAAGGGGTTAGCCTTCTCGGAATTCTGGGCGCATTTTTCGAAATTTTCAAAGGGGTTAGCCTTCTCGGAATTCTGGGCGCATTTTTCGAAATTTTCAAAGGGGTTAGCCTTCTCGGAATTCTGAGCGCATTTTTCGAAATTTTCAAAGGGGTTAGCCTTCTCGGTATTCTAAGAGCATTTTTCGAAATTTTCAAAGGGGTTAGCCTTCTCGGAATTCTGGGCGCATTTTTCGAAATTTTCAAAGGGGTTAGCCTTCTCGGAATTCTTGGCGCATTTTTCGAAATTTTCAAAGGGGTTAGCCTTCTCGGAATTCTTGGCGCATTTTTCGAAATTTTCAAGGGGGTTAGCCTTCTCGGAATTCCGGGCGCATTTTTCGAAATTTTCAAAGGGGTTAGCCTTCTCGGAATTCTGGGCGCATTTTTCGAAATTTTCAAAGGGGTTAGCCTTCTCGGAATTCTGGGCGCATTTTTCGAAATTTTCAAAGGGGTTAGCCTTCTCGGTATTCTAAGAGCATTTTTCGAAATTTTCAAAGGGGTTAGCCTTCTCGGAATTCTGAGCGCATTTTTCGAAATTTTCAAAGGGGTTAGCCTTCTCGGAATTCTGTGTGCATTTTTCGAAATTTTCAAAGGGGTTAGCCTTCTCGGAATTCTGGGCGCATTTTTCGAAATTTTCAAAGCGGTTAGCCTTCTCGGAATTCTGAGCGCATTTTTTGAAATTTTCAAAGGGGTTAGCCTTCTCGGAAATCTGTGCGCATTTTTCGAAATTTTCAAAGGGGTTAGCCTTCTCGGAATTCTGAGCGCATTTTTTGAAATTTTCAAAGGTGTTAGCCTTCTCGGAATTCTGGGCGCATTTTTCGAAATTTTCAAAGGGGTTAGCCTTCTCGGTATTCTGGGAGCATTTTTCGAAATTTTCAAAGGGGTTAGCCTTCTCGGAATTCTGGGCGCATTTTTCGAAATTTTCAAAGGGGTTAGCCTTCTCGGAATTCTGGGCGCATTTTTCGAAATTTTCAAAGGGGTTAGCCTTCTGGGAATTCTGGGCGCATTTTTCGAAAATTTCAAAGGGGTTAGCCTTCTCGGAATTCTGGGCGCATTTTTCGAAATTTTCAAAGGGGTTAGCCTTCTCGGAATTCTGGGCGCATTTTTCGAAATTTTCAAAGAGGTTAGCCTTCTCGGTATTCTAAGAGCATTTTTCGAAATTTTCAAAGGGGTTAGCCTTCTCGGAATTCTGAGCGCATTTTTCGAAATTTTCAAAGGGGTTAGCCTTCTCGGAATCTGGGCGCATTTTTCGAAATTTTCAAAGGGGTTAGCCTTCTCGGAATTCTGGGCGCATTTTTCGAAATTTTCAAAGGGGTTAGCCTTCTCGGATTTCTGGGCGCATTTTTCGAAATTTTCAAAGGGGTTAGCCTTCTGGGAATTCTGGGCGCATTTTTCGAAATTTTCAAAGGGGTTAGCCTTCTCGGAATTCTGGGCGCATTTTTCGAAATTTTCAAAGGGGTTAGCCTTCTCGGAATTCTGGGCGCATTTTTCGAAATTTTCAAAGGGGTTAGCCTTCTCGGAATTCTGGGCGCATTTTTCGAAATTTTCAAAGGGGTTAGCCTTCTCGGTATTCTAAGAGCATTTTTCGAAATTTTCAAAGGGGTTAGCCTTCTCGGAATTCTGGGCGCATTTTTCGAAATTTTCAAAGGGGTTAGCCTTCTCGGAATTCTGGGCGCATTTTTCGAAATTTTCAAAGGGGTTAGCCTTCTTGGAATTCTGGGCGCATTATTCGAAATTTTTAAAGGGGTTAGCCTTCTCGGAATTCTGGACTCATTTTTCGAAATTTTCAAAGGGGTTAGTATTCACGGAATTCTGGGTGCATTTTTCGAAATTTTCAAAGGGGTTAGCCTTCTCGGAATTCTGGGCGCATTTTTCGAAATTTTCAAAGGGGTTAGCCTTCTCGGAATTCTGGGCGCATTTTTCGAAATTTTCAAAGGGGTTAGCCTTCTCGGAATTCTGGGCGCATTTTTCTAAATTTTCAAAGGGGTTAGCCTTCTCGGTATTCTAAGAGCATTTTTCGAAATTTTCAAGGGGGTTAGCCTTCTCGGTATTCTAAGAGCATTTTTCGAAATTTTCAAAGGGGTTAGCCTTCTCGGAATTCTGGGCGCATTTTTCGAAATTTTCAAAGGGGTTAGCCTTCTCGGAATTCTGTGTGCATTTTTCGAAATTTTCAAAGGGGTTAGCCTTCTCGGAATTCTGGGCGCATTTTTCGAAATTTTCAAAGGGGTTAGCCTTCTCGGAATTCTGAGCGCATTTTTTGAAATTTTCAATGGGGTTAGCCTTCTCGGAAATCTGTGCGCATTTTTCGAAATTTTCAAAGGGGTTAGCCTTCTCGGAATTCTGAGCGCATTTTTTGAAATTTTCAAAGGTGTTAGCCTTCTCGGAATTCTGGGCGCATTTTTCGAAATTTTCAAAGGGGTTAGCCTTCTCGGTATTCTGGGAGCATTTTTCGAAATTTTCAAAGGGGTTAGCCTTCTCGGAATTCTGGGCGCATTTTTCGAAATTTTCAAAGGGGTTAGCCTTCTCGGAATTCTGGGCGCATTTTTCGAAAATTTCAAAGGGGTTAGCCTTCTCGGAATTCTGGGCGCATTTTTCGAAATTTTCAAAGGGGTTAGCCTTCTCGGTATTCTAAGAGCATTTTTCGAAATTTTCAAAGGGGTTAGCCTTCTCGGAATTCTGGGCGCATTTTTCGAAATTTTCAAAGGGGTTAGCCTTCTCGGAATTCTTGGCGCATTTTTCGAAATTTTCAAGGGGGTTAGCCTTCTCGGAATTCTGGGCGCATTTTTCGAAATTTTCAAAGGGGTTAGCCTTCTCGGAATTCTGGGCGCATTTTTCGAAATTTTCAAAGGGGTTAGCCTTCTGGGAATTCTGGGCGCATTTTTCGAAATTTTCAAAGGGGTTAGCCTTCTCGGAATTCTGCGCGCATTTTTCGAAATTTTCAAAGGGGTTAGCCTTCTCGGAATTCTGGGCGCATTTTTCGAAATTTTCAAAGGGGTTAGCCTTCTCGGAATTCTGGGCGCATTTTTCGAAATTTTCAAAGGGGTTAGCCTTCTCGGTATTCTAAGAGCATTTTTCGAAATTTTCAAAGGTGTTAGCCTTCTCGGAATTCTGAGCGCATTTTTCGAAATTTTCAAAGGGGTTAGCCTTCTCGGTATTCTGGGAGCATTTTTCGAAATTTTCAAAGGGGTTAGCCTTCTCGGAATTCTGGGCGCATTTTTCGAAATTTTCAAAGGGGTTAGCCTTCTCGGAATTCTGAGCGCATTTTTCGAAATTTTCAAAGGGGTTAGCCTTCTCGGAATTCTGGGCGCATTTTTCGAAATTTTCAAAGGGGTTAGCCTTCTCGGAATTCTGGGCGCATTTTTCGAAATTTTCAAAGGGGTTAGCCTTCTCGGAATTCTGGGCGCATTTTTCGAAATTTTCAAAGGGGTTAGCCTTCTCGGAATTCTGGGCGCATTTTTCGAAATTTTCAAAGGGGTTAGCCTTCTCGGAATTCTGAGCGCATTTTTCGAAATTTTCAAAGGGGTTAGCCTTCTCGGACTTCTGAGCGCATTTTTCGAAATTTTCAAAGGGGTTAGCCTTCTCGGAATTCTGGGCGCATTTTTCGAAATTTTCATAGGGGTTAGCCTTCTCGGAATTCTGGGCGCATTTTTCGAAATTTTCAAAGGGGTTAGCCTTCTCGGAATTCTGGGCGCATTTTTCGAAATTTTCAAAGGGGTTAGCCTTCTCGGAATTCTGGGCGCATTTTTCGAAATTTTCAAAGAGGTTAGCCTTCTCGGTATTCTAAGAGCATTTTTCGAAATTTTCAAAGGGGTTAGCCTTCTCGGAATTCTGAGCGCATTTTTCGAAATTTTCAAAGGGGTTAGCCTTCTCGGAATCTGGGCGCATTTTTCGAAATTTTCAAAGGGGTTAGCCTTCTCGGAATTCTGGGCGCATTTTTCGAAATTTTCAAAGGGGTTAGCCTTCTCGGATTTCTGGGCGCATTTTTCGAAATTTTCAAAGGGGTTAGCCTTCTGGGAATTCTGGGCGCATTTTTCGAAATTTTCAAAGGGGTTAGCCTTCTCGGAATTCTGGGCGCATTTTTCGAAATTTTCAAAGGGGTTAGCCTTCTCGGAATTCTGGGCGCATTTTTCGAAATTTTCAAAGGGGTTAGCCTTCTCGGAATTCTGGGCGCATTTTTCGAAATTTTCAAAGGGGTTAGCCTTCTCGGTATTCTAAGAGCATTTTTCGAAATTTTCAAAGGGGTTAGCCTTCTCGGAATTCTGGGCGCATTTTTCGAAATTTTCAAAGGGGTTAGCCTTCTCGGAATTCTGGGCGCATTTTTCGAAATTTTCAAAGGGGTTAGCCTTCTTGGAATTCTGGGCGCATTATTCGAAATTTTTAAAGGGGTTAGCCTTCTCGGAATTCTGGACTCATTTTTCGAAATTTTCAAAGGGGTTAGTATTCACGGAATTCTGGGTGCATTTTTCGAAATTTTCAAAGGGGTTAGCCTTCTCGGAATTCTGGGCGCATTTTTCGAAATTTTCAAAGGGGTTAGCCTTCTCGGAATTCTGGGCGCATTTTTCGAAATTTTCAAAGGGGTTAGCCTTCTCGGAATTCTGGGCGCATTTTTCTAAATTTTCAAAGGGGTTAGCCTTCTCGGTATTCTAAGAGCATTTTTCGAAATTTTCAAGGGGGTTAGCCTTCTCGGTATTCTAAGAGCATTTTTCGAAATTTTCAAAGGGGTTAGCCTTCTCGGAATTCTGGGCGCATTTTTCGAAATTTTCAAAGGGGTTAGCCTTCTCGGAATTCTGTGTGCATTTTTCGAAATTTTCAAAGGGGTTAGCCTTCTCGGAATTCTGGGCGCATTTTTCGAAATTTTCAAAGGGGTTAGCCTTCTCGGAATTCTGAGCGCATTTTTTGAAATTTTCAATGGGGTTAGCCTTCTCGGAAATCTGTGCGCATTTTTCGAAATTTTCAAAGGGGTTAGCCTTCTCGGAATTCTGAGCGCATTTTTTGAAATTTTCAAAGGTGTTAGCCTTCTCGGAATTCTGGGCGCATTTTTCGAAATTTTCAAAGGGGTTAGCCTTCTCGGTATTCTGGGAGCATTTTTCGAAATTTTCAAAGGGGTTAGCCTTCTCGGAATTCTGGGCGCATTTTTCGAAATTTTCAAAGGGGTTAGCCTTCTCGGAATTCTGGGCGCATTTTTCGAAAATTTCAAAGGGGTTAGCCTTCTCGGAATTCTGGGCGCATTTTTCGAAATTTTCAAAGGGGTTAGCCTTCTCGGTATTCTAAGAGCATTTTTCGAAATTTTCAAAGGGGTTAGCCTTCTCGGAATTCTGGGCGCATTTTTCGAAATTTTCAAAGGGGTTAGCCTTCTCGGAATTCTTGGCGCATTTTTCGAAATTTTCAAGGGGGTTAGCCTTCTCGGAATTCTGGGCGCATTTTTCGAAATTTTCAAAGGGGTTAGCCTTCTCGGAATTCTGGGCGCATTTTTCGAAATTTTCAAAGGGGTTAGCCTTCTGGGAATTCTGGGCGCATTTTTCGAAATTTTCAAAGGGGTTAGCCTTCTCGGAATTCTGCGCGCATTTTTCGAAATTTTCAAAGGGGTTAGCCTTCTCGGAATTCTGGGCGCATTTTTCGAAATTTTCAAAGGGGTTAGCCTTCTCGGAATTCTGGGCGCATTTTTCGAAATTTTCAAAGGGGTTAGCCTTCTCGGTATTCTAAGAGCATTTTTCGAAATTTTCAAAGGGGTTAGCCTTCTCGGAATTCTGAGCGCATTTTTCGAAATTTTCAAAGGGGTTAGCCTTCTCGGAATTCTGGGCGCATTTTTCGAAATTTTCAAAGGGGTTAGCCTTCTCGGAATTCTGAGCGCATTTTTTGAAATTTTCAAAGGGGTTAGCCTTCTCGGAAATCTGTGCGCATTTTTCGAAATTTTCAAAGGGGTTAGCCTTCTCGGAATTCTGAGCGCATTTTTTGAAATTTTCAAAGGTGTTAGCCTTTTCGGAATTCTGGGCGCATTTTTCGAAATTTTCAAAGGGGTTAGCCTTCTCGGTATTCTGGGAGCATTTTTCGAAATTTTCAAAGGGGTTAGCCTTCTCGGAATTCTGGGCGCATTTTTCGAAATTTTCAAAGGGGTTAGCCTTCTCGGAATTCTGAGCGCATTTTTCGAAATTTTCAAAGGGGTTAGCCTTCTCGGAATTCTGGGCGCATTTTTCGAAATTTTCAAAGGGGTTAGCCTTCTCGGAATTCTGGGCGCATTTTTCGAAATTTTCAAAGGGGTTAGCCTTCTCGGAATTCTGGGCGCATTTTTCGAAATTTTCAAAGGGGTTAGCCTTCTCGGAATTCTGGGCGCATTTTTCGAAATTTTCAAAGGGGTTAGCCTTCTCGGAATTCTGAGCGCATTTTTCGAAATTTTCAAAGGGGTTAGCCTTCTCGGACTTCTGAGCGCATTTTTCGAAATTTTCAAAGGGGTTAGCCTTCTCGGAATTCTGGGCGCATTTTTCGAAATTTTCATAGGGGTTAGCCTTCTCGGAATTCTGGGCGCATTTTTCGAAATTTTCAAAGGGGTTAGCCTTCTCGGAATTCTGGGCGCATTTTTCGAAATTTTCAAAGGGGTTAGCCTTCTCGGAATTCTGGGCGCATTTTTCGAAATTTTCAAAGGGGTTAGCCTTCTCGGAATTCTGGGCGCATTTTTCGAAATTTTCAAAGGGGTTAGCCTTCTCGGAATTCTGGGCGCATTTTTCGAAATTTTCAAAGGGGTTAGCCTTCTCGGAATTCTGGGCGCATTTTTCGAAATTTTCAAAGGGGTTAGCCTTCTCGGAATTCTGGGCGCATTTTTCGAAATTTTCAAAGGGGTTAGCCTTCTCGGTATTCTAAGAGCATTTTTCGAAATTTTCAAAGGGGTTAGCCTTCTCGGAATTCTGAGCGCATTTTTCGAAATTTTCAAAGGGGTTAGCCTTCTCGGAATTCTGAGCGCATTTTTCGAAATTTTCAAAGGGGTTAGCCTTCTCGGAATTCTGGGCGCATTTTTCGAAATTTTCATAGGGGTTAGCCTTCTCGGAATTCTGGGCGCATTTTTCGAAATTTTCAAAGGGGTTAGCCTTCTCGGAATTCTGGGCGCATTTTTCGAAATTTTCAAAGGGGTTAGCCTTCTCGGTATTCTAAGAGCATTTTTCGAAATTTTCAAAGGGGTTAGCCTTCTCGGAATTCTGGGCGCATTTTTCGAAATTTTCAAAGGGGTTAGCCTTCTCGGAATTCTTGGCGCATTTTTCGAAATTTTCAAAGGGGTTAGCCTTCTCGGAATTCTTGGCGCATTTTTCGAAATTTTCAAGGGGGTTAGCCTTCTCGGAATTCCGGGCGCATTTTTCGAAATTTTCAATGGGGTTAGCCTTCTCGGAATTCCGGGCGCATTTTTCGAAATTTTAAAGGGGTTAGCCTTCTCGGTATTCTGGGCTCATTTTTCGAAATTTTCAAAGGGGTTAACCTTCTCGGAATTCTGGGCGCATTTTTCGAAATTTTCAAAGGGGTTAGCCTTCTCGGAATTCTGGGCGCATTTTTCGAAATTTTCAAAGGGGTTAGCCTTCTCGGAATTCTGAGCGCATTTTTCGAAATTTTCAAAGGGGTTAGTTAGCCTTCTCGGAATTCTGGTCGCATTTTTCGAAATTTTCAAAGGGGTTAGCCTTCTCGGAATTCTGGGCGCATTTTTCGAAATTTTCAAAGGGGTTAGCCTTCTCGGAATTCTGGGCGCATTTTTCGAAATTTTCAAAGGGGTTAGCCTTCTCGGAATTCTGGGCGCATTTTTCGAAATTTTCAAAGGGGTTAGCCTTCTCGGAATTCTGGGCGCATTTTTCGAAATTTTCAAAGGGGTTAGCCTTCTCGGAATTCTGGGCGCATTTTTCGAAAATTTCAAAGGGGTTAGCCTTCTCGGAATTCTGGGCGCATTTTTCGAAATTTTCAAAGGGGTTAGCCTTCTCGGTATTCTAAGAGCATTTTTCGAAATTTTCAAAGGGGTTAGCCTTCTCGGAATTCTGGGCGCATTTTTCGAAATTTTCAAAGGGGTTAGCCTTCTCGGAATTCTGGGCGCATTTTTCGAAATTTTCAAAGGGATTAGCCTTCTCGGAATTCTGGGCGCATTTTTCTAAATTTTCAAAGGGGTTAGCCTTCTCGGTATTCTAAGAGCATTTTTCGAAATTTTCAAAGGGGTTATGTTTAGTTATGTTGTGATCTTTTTAGCTGTTAATATTTTAAAAGAGCCATTTTTAAATCCTCTTAAAGGATCATTGTCCATATCTGGACTTAACTAGCAGTGGTTTTTTAACGTCATAATTCCTTATTCTTCGCTTCCTGCAAGTTAAGGTTTCTTTATAATTGATATTAATTGCACAGAAGCAATTTTTCACATTTATTCGTCTCAGAAAAGGCTGGATTCGTTTAGTGCTTCCACCAGGCATTTCTACATGAATTGACTATCTTGATTATGACCTGATTTGGACTTCAGGACTATTTTTGAGGTAATATTAGCTACGAAAGGAATCTTATTACCAAGTGAGTGCATTAAAGCTCTAAAATTATTTCATACAGCTAATAATATTAAATTGATTTTATTGCAACGTAGCTGTATCTACTTTAACACGCAATATGAATTTAGTAACATTATTATTGCGTATTATTTGGTGAATTAAAATATCACAAGATTGACTGTGAACCTTAATACGGCATATAATTGGTACATGTGTGTATTTCATTGTTATTCACATAATTTTATTTGGAATATTGACTCCAAAGGTCCTCCGGAATTGTTATTAAATATATTTTTAAATCAGCAAGCTCTTTCATTTACTGGCGGAATCAATCCTCTCTGCTTATAAGAAGACTTCAAGACGTCGATGAAATTTCCAACGAGTGTTTGTGATTCAAGAAGATCAAAGTGTCAGTGTTATCTCACCTATGGTTTATTTAGCTTATAACCTTGTTATCGTTCATTCTAAGCGAAATGTATAGCGTGCGTACAATCTTTATCACCCTTAATTAATTTAATTGTTTTTACAGTCCACTGTCTACGCACGTTATACATTTTTTTGGTCCTCTAGCCTTCTCGGAATTCTGGGCGCATTTTTCGAAATTTTCAAAGGGGTTAGCCTTCTCGGAATTCTGGGCGCATTTTTCGAAATTTTCAAAGGGATTAGCCTTCTCTGAATTCCGGGCGCATTTTTCGAAATTTTCAAAGGGGTTAGCCTTGTCGGAATTCTGGGCGCATTTTTCGAAATTTTCAAAGGGGTTAGCCTTCTCGGAATTCTGGGCGCATTTTTCGAAATTTTCAAAGGGGTTAGCCTTCTCGGAATTCTGTGTGCATTTTTCGAAATTTTCAAAGGGGTTAGCCTTCTCGGAATTCTGGGCGCATTTTTCGAAATTTTCAAAGGGGTTAGCCTTCTCGGAATTCTGAGCGCATTTTTTGAAATTTTCAAAGGGGTTAGCCTTCTCGGAAATCTGTGCGCATTTTTCGAAATTTTCTAAGGGGTTAGCCTTCTCGGAATTCTGAGCGCATTTTTTGAAATTTTCAAAGGTGTTAGCCTTCTCGGAATTCTGGGCGCATTTTTCGAAATTTTCAAAGGGGTTAGCCTTCTCGGTATTCTGGGAGCATTTTTCGAAATTTTCAAAGGGGTTAGCCTTCTCGGAATTCTGGGCGCATTTTTCGAAATTTTCAAAGGGGTTAGCCTTCTCGGAATTCTGAGCGCATTTTTCGAAATTTTCAAAGGGGTTAGCCTTCTCGGAATTCTGGGCGCATTTTTCGAAATTTTCAAAGGGGTTAGCCTTCTCGGAATTCTGGGCGCATTTTTCGAAATTTTCAAAGGGGTTAGCCTTCTCGGAATTCTGGGCGCATTTTTCGAAATTTTCAAAGGGGTTAGCCTTCTCGGAATTCTGGGCGCATTTTTCGAAATTTTCAAAGGGGTTAGCCTTCTGGGAATTCTGGGCGCATTTTTCGAAATTTTCAAAGGGGTTAGCCTTCTCGGAATTCTGGGCGCATTTTTCGAAATTTTCAAAGGGGTTAGCCTTCTCGGAATTCTGGGCGCATTTTTCGAAATTTTCAAAGGGGTTAGCCTTCTCGGAATTCTGGGCGCATTTTTCGAAATTTTCAAAGGGGTTAGCCTTCTCGGTATTCTAAGAGCATTTTTCGAAATTTTCAAAGGGGTTAGCCTTCTCGGAATTCTGAGCGCATTTTTCGAAATTTTCAAAGGGGTTAGCCTTCTCGGAATTCTGTGTGCATTTTTCGAAATTTTCAAAGGGGTTAGCCTTCTCGGAATTCTGGGCGCATTTTTCGAAATTTTCAAAGGGGTTAGCCTTCTCGGAATTCTGAGCGCATTTTTTGAAATTTTCAAAGGGGTTAGCCTTCTCGGAAATCTGTGCGCATTTTTCGAAATTTTCAAAGGGGTTAGCCTTCTCGGAATTCTGAGCGCATTTTTTGAAATTTTCAAAGGTGTTAGCCTTCTCGGAATTCTGGGCGCATTTTTCGAAATTTTCAAAGGGGTTAGCCTTCTCGGTATTCTGGGAGCATTTTTCGAAATTTTCAAAGGGGTTAGCCTTCTCGGAATTCTGGGCGCATTTTTCGAAATTTTCAAAGGGGTTAGCCTTCTCGGAATTCTGAGCGCATTTTTCGAAATTTTCAAAGGGGTTAGCCTTCTCGGAATTCTGGGCGCATTTTTCGAAATTTTCAAAGGGGTTAGCCTTCTCGGAATTCTGGGCGCATTTTTCGAAATTTTGAAAGGGGTTAGCCTTCTCGGAATTCTGGGCGCATTTTTCGAAATTTTCAAAGGGGTTAGCCTTCTCGGAATTCTGGGCGCATTTTTCGAAATTTTCAAAGGGGTTAGCCTTCTGGGAATTCTGGGCGCATTTTTCGAAATTTTCAAAGGGGTTAGCCTTCTCGGAATTCTGGGCGCATTTTTCGAAATTTTCAAAGGGGTTAGCCTTCTCGGAATTCTGGGCGCATTTTTCGAAATTTTCAAAGGGGTTAGCCTTCTCGGAATTCTGGGCGCATTTTTCGAAATTTTCAAAGGGGTTAGCCTTCTCGGTATTCTAAGAGCATTTTTCGAAATTTTCAAAGGGGTTAGCCTTCTCGGAATTCTGAGCGCATTTTTCGAAATTTTCAAAGGGGTTAGCCTTCTCGGAATTCTGGGCGCATTTTTCGAAATTTTCAAAGGGGTTAGCCTTCTCGGAATTCTGGGCGCATTTTTAGAAATTTTCAAAGGGGTTAGCCTTCTCGGAATTCTGGGCGCATTTTTCGAAATTTTCAAAGGGGTTAGCCTTCTCGGAATTCTGGGCGCATTTTTCGAAATTTTCAAAGGGGTTAGCCTTCTGGGAATTCTGGGCGCATTTTTCGAAATTTTCAAAGGGGTTAGCCTTCTCGGAATTCTGGGCGCATTTTTCGAAATTTTCAAAGGGGTTAGCCTTCTCGGAATTCTGGGCGCATTTTTCGAAATTTTCAAAGGGGTTAGCCTTCTCGGAATTCTGGGCGCATTTTTCGAAAATTTCAAAGGGGTTAGCCTTCTCGGAATTCTGGGCGCATTTTTCGAAATTTTCAAAGGGGTTAGCCTTCTCGGAATTCTGGGCGCATTTTTCGAAATTTTCAAAGGGGTTAGCCTTTTCGGTATTCTAAGAGCATTTTTCGAAATTTTCAAAGGGGTTAGCCTTCTCGGAATTCTGGGCGCATTTTTCGAAATTTTCAAAGGGGTTAGCCTTCTCGGAATTCTGGGCGCATTTTTCGAAATTTTCAAAGGGGTTAGCCTTCTTGGAATTCTGGGCGCATTATTCGAAATTTTTAAAGGGGTTAGCCTTCTCGGAATTCTGGACTCATTTTTCGAAATTTTCAAAGGGGTTAGTATTCACGGAATTCTGGGTGCATTTTTCGAAATTTTCAAAGGGGTTAGCCTTCTCGGAATTCTGGGCGCATTTTTCGAAATTTTCAAAGGGGTTAGCCTTCTCGGAATTCTGGGCGCATTTTTCTAAATGTTCAAAGGGGTTAGCCTTCTCGGTATTCTAAGAGCATTTTTCGAAATTTTCAAAGGGGTTAGCCTTCTCGGAATTCTGGGCGCATTTTTCGAAATTTTCAAAGGGGTTAGCCTTCTCGGAATTCTGGGCGCATTTTTCGAAATTTTCAAAGGGATTAGCCTTCTCGGAATTCTGAGCGGATTTTTTTGAAATTTTCAAAAGTGTTAGCCTTCTCGGAATTCCGGGCGCATTTTTCGAAATTTTCAAAGGGGTTAGCCTTTTTGGAATTCTGGGCGCATTTTTTCGAAATTTTCAAAGAGGTTAGCCTTCTCGGAATTCTGGGCGCATTTTTCGAAATTTTCAAAGGGGTTAGCCTTCTCGGAATTCTGGGCGCATTTTTCGAAATTTTCAAAGGGGTTAGCCTTCTCGGAATTCTGGGCGCATTTTTCGAAATTTTGATGGGGGTTAGTATTCTCGGAATTCTGGGTGCATTTTTCGAAATTTTCAAAGGGGTTAGCCTTCTCGGAATTCTGTGCGCATTTTTTGAAATTTTCAAAGGGGTTAGCCTTCTCGGAATTCTGAGCGCATTTTTTTAAATTTTCAAAGGGGTTAGTCTTCTCGGAATTCCGGACGCATTTTTCGAAATTTTAAAGGGGTTAGCCTTCTCGGAATCTGGGCGCATTTTTCGAAATTTTCAAAGGGGTTAGCCTTCTCGGAATTCTGGGCGCATTTTTCGAAATTTTCAAAGGGTTTAGCCTTCTTGGAATTCTGGGCGCATTTTTCGAAATTTTCAAAGGGGTTAGCCTTCTCGGAATTCTGAGCGCATTTTTCGAAATTTTCAAAGGGGTTAGTATTCACGGAATTCTGGGTGCATTTTTCGAAATTTTCAAAGGGGTTAGCCTTCTCGGAATTCTGGGCGCATTTTTCGAAATTTTCAAAGGGGTTAGCCTTCTCGGAATTCTGAGCGCATTTTTCGAAATTTTCAAAGGGGTTAGCCTTCTCGGAATTCTGGGCGCATTTTTCGAAATTTTCATAGGGGTTGCCTTCTTGGAATTCTGTGCGCATTTTTCGAAATTTTCAAAGGGGTTAGCCTTTTCGGAATTCTGGGCGCATTTTTCGAAATTTTCAAAGGGGTTAGCCTTCTCGGAATTCTGGGCGCATTTTTCGAAATTTTCAAAGGGGTTAGCCTTCTCGGAATTCTGGGCGCATTTTTCGAAATTTTCAAAGGGGTTAGCCTTCTCGGAATTCTGGGCGCATTTTTCGAAATTTTCAAAGGGGTTAGCCTTCTCGGAATTCTGGGCGCATTTTTCGAAAATTTCAAAGGGGTTAGCCTTCTCGGAATTCTGGGCGCATTTTTCGAAATTTTCAAAGGGGTTAGCCTTCTCGGTATTCTAAGAGCATTTTTCGAAATTTTCAAAGGGGTTAGCCTTCTCGGAATTCTGGGTGCATTTTTCGAAATTTTCAAAGGGGTTAGCCTTCTCGGAATTCTGGGCGCATTTTTCGAAATTTTCAAAGGGGTTAGCCTTCTCGGAATTCTTGGCGCATTTTTCGAAATTTTCAAAGGGGTTAGCCTTCTCGGAATTCTTGGCGCATTTTTCGAAATTTTCAAGGGGGTTAGCCTTCTCGGAATTCTTGGCGCATTTTTCGAAATTTTCAAGGGGGTTAGCCTTCTCGGAATTCCGGGCGCATTTTTCGAAATTTTCAAAGGGGTTAGCCTTCTCGGTATTCTGGGCTCATTTTTCGAAATTTTCAAAGGGGTTAACCTTCTCGGAATTCTGAGCGCATTTTTCGAAATTTTCAAAGGGGTTAGCCTTCTCGGAATTCTGGGCGCATTTTTCGAAATTTTCAAAGGGGTTAGCCTTCTCGGAATTCTGGGCGCATTTTTCGAAATTTTCAAAGGGGTTAGCCTTCTCGGAATTCTGAGCGCATTTTTCGAAATTTTCAAAGGGGTTAGCCTTCTCGGAATTCTGGTCGCATTTTTCGAAATTTTCAAAGGGGTTAGCCTTCTCGGAATTCTGGTCGCATTTTTCGAAATTTTCAAAGGGGTTAGCCTTCTCGGAATTCTGGGCGCATTTTTCGAAATTTTCAAAGGGGTTAGCCTTCTCGGAATTCTGGGCGCATTTTTCGAAATTTTCAAAGGGGTTAGCCTTCTCGGAATTCTGGGCGCAGTTTTCGAAATTTTCAAAGGGGTTAGCCTCCTCGGAATTCTGGGCGCATTTTTCGAAAATTTCAAAGGGGTTAGCCTTCTCGGTATTCTAAGAGCATTTTTCGAAATTTTCAAAGGGGTTAGCCTTCTCGGAATTCTGGGCGCATTTTTCGAAATTTTCAAAGGGGTTAGCCTTCTCGGAATTCTGGGCGCATTTTTCGAAATTTTCAAAGGGGTTAGCCTTCTCGGAATTCTGGGCGCATTTTTCGAAAATTTCAAAGGGGTTAGCCTTCTCGGAATTCTGGGCGCATTTTTCGAAATTTTCAAAGGGGTTAGCCTTCTCGGTATTCTAAGAGCATTTTTCGAAATTTTCAAAGGGGTTAGCCTTCTCGGAATTCTGGGTGCATTTTTCGAAATTTTCAAAGGGGTTAGCCTTCTCGGAATTCTGGGCGCATTTTTCGAAATTTTCAAAGGGGTTAGCCTTCTCGGAATTCTGGGCGCATTTTTCGAAAATTTCAAAGGGGTTAGCCTTCTCGGAATTCTGGGCGCATTTTTCGAAATTTTCAAAGGGGTTAGCCTTCTCGGTATTCTAAGAGCATTTTTCGAAATTTTCAAAGGGGTTAGCCTTCTCGGAATTCTGGGTGCATTTTTCGAAATTTTCAAAGGGGTTAGCCTTCTCGGAATTCTGGGCGCATTTTTCGAAATTTTCAAAGGGGTTAGCCTTCTCGGAATTCTGGGCCCATTTTTCGAAATTTTCAAAGGGGTTAGCCTTCTCGGAATTCTTGGCGCATTTTTCGAAATTTTCAAAGGGGTTAGCCTTCTCGGAATTCTGGGCGCATTTTTCGAAATTTTCATAGGGGTTAGCCTTCTCGGAATTCTGGGCGCATTTTTCGAAATTTTCAAAGGGGTTAGCCTTCTCGGAATTCTGGGCGCATTTTTCGAAATTTTCAAAGGGGTTAGCCTTTTAGGAATTCTGGGCGCATTTTTCGAAATTTTCAAAGGGGTTAGCCTTCTCGGAATTCTGGGCGCATTTTTCGAAATTTTCAAAGGGGTTAGCCTTCTCGGAATTCTGGGCACATTTTTCGAAATATTCAAAGGGGTTAGCCTTCTCGGAATTCTGGGCGCATTTTTCGAAAATTTAAAAGGGGTTAGCCTTCTCGGAATTCTGGGCGCATTTTTCGAAATTTTCAAAGGGGTTAGCCTTCTCGGTATTCTGAGAGCATTTTTCGAAATTTTCAAAGGGGTTAGCCTTCTCGGAATTCTGGGTGCATTTTTCGAAATTTTCAAAGGGGTTAGCCTTCTCGGAATTCTGGGCGCATTTTTAGAAATTTTCAAAGGGGTTAGCCTTCTCGGAATTCTGGGCGCATTTTTCGAAATTTTCAAAGGGGTTAGCCTTCTCGGAATTCTTGGCGCATTTTTCGAAATTTTCAAGGGGGTTAGCCTTCTCGGAATTCCGGGCGCATTTTTCGAAATTTTCAAAGGGGTTAGCCTTCTCGGAATTCCGGGCGCATTTTTCGAAATTTTAAAGGGGTTAGCCTTCTCGGTATTCTGGGCTCATTTTTCGAAATTTTCAAAGGGGTTAGCCTTCTCGGAATTCTGGGCGCATTTTTCGAAATTTTCAAAGGGGTTAGCCTTCTCGGAATTCTGGGCGCATTTTTCGAAATTTTCAAAGGGGTTAGCCTTCTCGGAATTCTGGGCGCATTTTTCGAAATTTTCAAAGGGGTTAGCCTTCTCGGAATTCTGGGCGCATTTTTCGAAATTTTCAAAGGGGTTAGCCTTCTCGGAATTCTGGGCGCATTTTTCGAAAATTTCAAAGGGGTTAGCCTTCTCGGAATTCTGGGCGCATTTTTCGAAAATTTCAAAGGGGTTAGCCTTCTCAGAATTCTGGGCGCATTTTTCGAAATTTTCAAAGGGGTTAGCCTTCTCGGAATTCTGGGCGCATTTTTCGAAATTTTCAAAGGGGTTAGCCTTCTCGGAATTCTGGGCGCATTTTTCGAAATTTTCAAAGGGGTTAGCCTTCTGGGAATTCTGGGCGCATTTTTCGAAAATTTCAAAGGGGTTAGCCTTCTCGGAATTCTGGGCGCATTTTTCGAAATTTTCAAAGGGGTTAGCCTTCTCGGAATTCTGAGCGCAGTTTTCGAAATTTTCAAAGGGGTTAGCCTTCTCGGAATTCTGGGCGCATTTTTCGAAATTTTCAAAGGGGTTAGCCTTCTCGGTATTCTAAGAGCATTTTTCGAAATTTTCAAAGGGGTTAGCCTTCTCGGAATTCTGGGTGCATTTTTCGAAATTTTCAAAGGGGTTAGCCTTCTCGGAATTCTGGGCGCATTTTTCGAAATTTTCAAAGGGGTTAGCCTTCTCGGAATTCTTGGCGCATTTTTCGAAATTTTCAAGGGGGTTAGCCTTCTCGGAATTCCGGGCGCATTTTTCGAAATTTTCAAAGGGGTTAGCCTTCTCGGAATTCTGGGCGCATTTTTCGAAATTTTCAAAGGGGTTAGCCTTCTCGGAATTCTTGGCGCATTTTTCGAAATTTTCAAGGGGGTTAGCCTTCTCGGAATTCCGGGCGCATTTTTCGAAATTTTCAAAGGGGTTAGCCTTCTCGGAATTCTGGGCGCATTTTTCGAAATTTTCAAAGGGGTTAGCCTTCTCGGAATTCTGGGCGCATTTTTCGAAAATTTCAAAGGGGTTAGCCTTCTCGGAATTCTGGGCGCATTTTTCGAAATTTTCAAAGGGGTTAGCCTTCTCGGAATTCTGGGCGCATTTTTCGAAATTTTCAAAGGGGTTAGCCTTCTCGGAATTCTGGGCGCATTTTTCGAAATTTTCAAAGGGGTTAGCCTTCTCGGAATTCTGGGCGCATTTTTCGAAATTTTCAAAGGGGTTAGCCTTCTGGGAATTCTGGGCGCATTTTTCGAAATTTTCAAAGGGGTTAGCCTTCTCGGAATTCTGGGCGCATTTTTCGAAATTTTCAAAGGGGTTAGCCTTCTCGGAATTCTGGGCGCATTTTTCGAAATTTTCAAAGGGGTTAGCCTTCTCGGAATTCTGGGCGCATTTTTCGAAAATTTCAAAGGGGTTAGCCTTCTCGGAATTCTGGGCGCATTTTTCGAAATTTTCAAAGGGGTTAGCCTTCTCGGAATTCTGGGCGCATTTTTCGAAAATTTCAAAGGGGTTAGCCTTCTCGGTATTCTAAGAGCATTTTTCGAAATTTTCAAAGGGGTTAGCCTTCTCGGAATTCTGGGCGCATTTTTCGAAATTTTCAAAGGGGTTAGTATTCTCGGAATTCTGGGCGCATTTTACGAAATTTTCAATAGTTACTTTGAAAAAAGTTACTTTGAAAATAGTTACTTTGAAAATAGATACTTTGAAAAAAGTTACTTTGAAAATAGTTACTTTGAAAAAAGTTACTTTGAAAATAGTTACTTTGAAAAAAGTTACTTTGAAAAGAGTTACTTTGAAAATAGTTACTTTGAAAAAAAACTTTGAAAAAAGTTACTTTGAAAAAAAACTTTGAAAAAAGTTACTTTGAAAAAAGTTACTTTGAAAATAGTTACTTTGAAAAAAGTTAATTTGAAAATAGTTAATTTGAAAATAGTTACTTTGAAAAAAGTTACTTTGAAAAAAGTTACTTTGAAAAAAGTTACTTTGTAAAAAGTTACTTTGACAAAAGTTACTTTGAAAATAGTTACTTTGAAAAAAGTTACTTTGAAAAAAGTTACCTTGAAAAAAGTTACTTTGAAAATAGTTACTTTGAAAATAGTTACTTTGAAAAAAGTTACTTTGAAAATTGTTACTTTGAAAAAAGTTACTTTGAAAATAGTTACTTTGAAAAAAGTTACTTTGAAAATAGTTACTTTGAAAAAAGTTACTTGAAAATAGTTACTTTGAAAATAGTTACATTGAAAAAAGTTACTTTGATAATAGTTACTTTCAAAAAATAGTTACTTTGAAAAAAGTTACTTTGAAAATAGTTACTTTCAAAAAATAGTTACTTTGAAAAAAGTTACTTTGAAAATAGTTACTTTGAAAATAGTTACTTTGAAAATAGTTACTTTGAAAATAGTTACTTTGAAAAAAGTTACTTTGAAAATAGTTACTTTGAAAAAAGTTACTTTGAAAATAGTTACTTTGAAAAAAGTTACTTTGAAAATAGTTACTTTGAAAATAGTTACTTTGAATAAAGTTACTTTGAATAAAGTTACTTTCAAAAAATATTTACTTTGAAAATAGTTACTTTGAAAATAGTTACTTTGAAATAGTTACTTTGAAAATAGTTACTTTGAAAAAAGTTACTTTGAAAATAGTTACTTTGAAAATAATTACTTTGAAAATAATTACTTTGAAAAAGTTACTTTGAAAATAGTTACTTTGAAAATAATTTCAAAGTAAATATTTTGAAAGTTACTTTTTTGAAATTAACTTTTTTTAAAGTAACTTTTTTCAAAGTAACTTTTTTCAAAGTAACTTTTTTGAAAGTAACTTTTTTGAAAGTAACTTTTTTGAAAGTAACTTTTTTCAAAGTAACTTTTTTCAAAGTAACTTTTTTCAAAGTAATTTTTTTGAAAGTAACTTTTTTGAAAGTAACTTTTTTCAAAGTAACTTTTTTGAAAGTAACTTTTTTGAAAGTAACTTTTTTGAAAGTAACTTTTTTGAAAGTAACTTTTTTCAAAGTAACTTTTTTCAAAGTAACTTTTTTGAAAGTAACTTTTTTCAAAGTAACTTTTTTCAAAGTAACTTTTTTCAAAGTAACTTTTTTCAAAGTAACTTTTTTGAAAGTAACTTTTTTGAAAGTAATTTTTTTCAAAGTAACTTTTTTGAAAGTAACTTTTTTGAAAGTAACTTTTTTCAAAGTAACTTTTTTGAAAGTAACTTTTTTGAAAGTAACTTTTTTCAAAGTAACTTTTTTCAAAGTAACTTTTTTGAAAGTAACTTTTTTGAAAGTAACTTTTTTCAAAGTAACTTTTTTCAAAGTAACTTTTTTCAAAGTAACTTTTTTGAAAGTAACTTTTTTGAAAGTAACTTTTTTCAAAGTAACTTTTTTGAAAGTAACTTTTTTGAAAGTAACTTTTTTGAAAGTAACTTTTTTGAAAGTAACTTTTTTCAAAGTAACTTTTTTGAAAGTAACTTTTTTGAAAGTAACTTTTTTGAAAGTAACTTTTTTGAAAGTAACTTTTTTCAAAGTAACTTTTTTCAAAGTAACTTTTTTCAAAGTAACTTTTTTCAAAGTAACTTTTTTGAAAGTAACTTTTTTCAAAGTAACTTTTTTGAAAGTAACTTTTTTCAAAGTAACTTTTTTCAAAGTAACTTTTTTCAAAGTAACTTTTTTCAAAGTAACTTTTTTCAAAGTAACTTTTTTCAAAGTAACTTTTTTCAAAGTAACTTTTTTGCAAGTAACTTTTTTCAAAGTAACTTTTTTGCAAGTAACTTTTTTCAAAGTAACTTTTTTCAAAGTAACTTTTTTCAAAGTAACTTTTTTCAAAGTAACTTTTTTCAAAGTAACTTTTTTCAAAGTAACTTTTTTCAAAGTAACTTTTTTCAAAGTAACTTTTTTCAAAGTAACTTTTTTGAAAGTAACTTTTTTCAAAGTAACTTTTTTCAAAGTAACTTTTTTCAAAGTAACTTTTTTCAAAGTAACTTTTTTGAAAGTAACTTTTTTCAAAGTAACTTTTTTCAAAGTAACTTTTTTCAAAGTAACTTTTTTCAAAGTAACTTTTTTCAAAGTAACTTTTTTCAAAGTAACTTTTTTCAAAGTAACTTTTTTCAAAGTAACTTTTTTCAAAGTAACTTTTTTCAAAGTAACTTTTTTCAAAGTAACTTTTTTCAAAGTAACTTTTTTCAAAGTAACTTTTTTCAAAGTAACTTTTTTCAAAGTAACTTTTTTCAAAGTAACTTTTTTCAAAGTAACTTTTTTGAAAGTAACTTTTTTCAAAAGTAACTTTTTTCAAAAGTAACTTTTTTCAAAGTAACTTTTTTCAAAGTAACTTTTTTCAAAGTAACTTTTTTCAAAGTAACTTTTTCAAAGTAACTTTTTTCAAAGTAACTTTTTTCAAAGTAACTTTTTTCAAAGTAACTTTTTTGAAAGTAACTTTTTTCAAAGTAACTTTTTTTAAAGTAACTTTTTTGCAAGTAACTTTTTTCAAAGTAACTTTTTTTAAAGTAACTTTTTTGCAAGTAACTTTTTTCAAAGTAACTTTTTCAAAGTAACTTTTTTCAAAGTAACTTTTTTCAAAGTAACTTTTTTCAAAGTAACTTTTTTCAAAGTAACTTTTTTCAAAGTAACTTTTTTCAAAGTAACTTTTTTCAAAGTAACTTTTTTGAAAGTAACTTTTTTCAAAGTAACTTTTTTCAAAGTAACTTTTTTCAAAGTAACTTTTTTCAAAGTAACTTTTTTCAAAGTAACTTTTTTCAAAGTAACTTTTTTCAAAGTAACTTTTTTCAAAGTAACTTTTTTGAAAGTAACTTTTTTCAAAGTAACTTTTTTCAAAGTAACTTTTTTCAAAGTAACTTTTTTCAAAGTAACTTTTTTCAAAGTAACTTTTTTCAAAGTAACTTTTTTCAAAGTAACTTTTTTCAAAGTAACTTTTTTCAAAGTAACTTTTTTGCAAGTAACTTTTTTCAAAGTAACTTTTTTCAAAGTAACTTTTTTCAAAGTAACTTTTTTCAAAGTAACTTTTTTCAAAGTAACTTTTTTGAAAGTAACTTTTTTCAAAAGTAACTTTTTTCAAAAGTAACTTTTTTCAAAGTAACTTTTTTCAAAGTAACTTTTTTCAAAGTAACTTTTTTCAAAGTAACTTTTTTCAAAGTAACTTTTTTCAAAGTAACTTTTTTCAAAGTAACTTTTTTCAAAGTAACTTTTTTGAAAGTAACTTTTTTCAAAAGTAACTTTTTTCAAAAGTAACTTTTTTCAAAGTAACTTTTTTCAAAGTAACTTTTTTCAAAGTAACTTTTTTCAACGTAACTTTTTTCAAAGTAACTTTTTTCAAAGTAACTTTTTTCAAAGTAACTTTTTTCAAAGTAACTTTTTTCAAAGTAACTTTTTTCAACGTAACTTTTTTGAAAGTAACTTTTTTCAAAGTAACTTTTTTGAAAGTAACTTTTTCCAAAGTAACTTTTTTCAAAGTAACTTTTTCCAAAGTAACTTTTTTCAAAGTAACTTTTTTCAAAGTAACTTTTTTGAAAGTAACTTTTTTGAAAGTAACTTTTTTCAAAGTAACTTTTTTCAAAGTAACTTTTTTGAAAGTAACTTTTTTCAAAGTAACTTTTTTCAAAGTAACTTTTTTCAAAGTAACTTTTTTCAAAGTAACTTTTTTCAAAGTAACTTTTTTCAACGTAACTTTTTTGAAAGTAACTTTTTTCAAAGTAACTTTTTTGAAAGTAACTTTTTCCAAAGTAACTTTTTTCAAAGTAACTTTTTCCAAAGTAACTTTTTTCAAAGTAACTTTTTTCAAAGTAACTTTTTTGAAAGTAACTTTTTTCAAAGTAACTTTTTTCAAAGTAACTTTTTTGAAAGTAACTTTTTTCAAAGTAACTTTTTTCAAAGTAACTTTTTTCAAAGTAACTATTTTCAAAGTAACTATTTTCAAAGTAACTTTTTTCAAAGTAACTTTTTTCAAAGTAACTTTTTTCAAAGTAACTTTTTTCAAAGTAACTTTTTTCAAAGTAACTTTTTTGAAAGTAACTTTTTTCAAAGTAACTATTTTCAAAGTAACTATTTTCAAAGTAACTTTTTTCAAAGTAACTTTTTTCAAAGTAACTTTTTCAAAGTAACTTTTTTCAAAGTAACTTTTTTCAAAGTAACTATTTTCAAAGTAACTATTTTCAAAGTAACTTTTTTCAAAGTAACTTTTTTCAAAGTAACTATTTTCAAAGTAACTATTTTCAAAGTAACTTTTTTCAAAGTAACTTTTTTCAAAGTAACTTTTTTCAAAGTAACTTTTTTCAAAGTAACTATTTTCAAAGTAACTTTTTTGAAAGTAACTTTTTTCAAAGTAACTTTTTTTAAAGTAACTTTTTTCAAAGTAACTTTTCAAAGTAACTTTTTTCAAAGTAACTTTTTTCAAAGTAACTTTTTTGAAAGTAACTTTTTTCAAAGTAACTTTTCAAAGTAACTATTTTCAAAGTAACTTTTTTGAAAGTAACTTTTTTCAAAGTAACTTTTTTGAAAGTATTTTCAAAGTAAATTTTTTCAAAGTAACTATTTTCAAAGTAACTTTTTTGAAAGTAACTTTTTCAAAGTAACTATTTTCAAAGTAACTTATTTCAAAGTAACTATTTTCAAAGTAACTTTTTTGAAAGTAACTTTTTTGAAAGTATTTTCAAAGTAACTTTTTTCAAAGTAACTATTTTCAAAGTAACTATTTTCAAAGTAACTATTTTCAAAGTAACTTTTTTCAAAGTAACTTTTTTCAAAGTAACTATTTTCAAAGTAACTTTTTAAAGTAACTTTTTTGAAAGTAACTTTTTTCAAAGTAACTATTTTCAAAGTAACTTTTGAATTCAAAGTAATTATTTTCAAAGTAACTTTTTTCAAAGTAACTATTTTCAAAGTAACTTTTTTGAAAGTAACTTTTTTCAAAGTAACTATTTTCAAAGTAACTTTTTTCAAAGTAACTATTTTCAAAGTAACTTTTGAATTCAAAATAATTATTTTCAAAGTAACTTTTTCAAAGTAACTATTTTCAAAGTAACTTTTTTCAAAGTAACTTTTTTCAAAGTAACTTTTTTCAAAGTAACTATTTTCAAAGTAATTTTTTTCAAAGTAACTATTTTCAAAGTAACTTTTTTGAAAGTAACTTTTTTCAAAGTAACTATTTTCAAAGTAACTTTTTTCAAAGTAACTATTTTCAAAGTAACTTTTGAATTCAAAATAATTATTTTCAAAGTAACTTTTTCAAAGTAACTATTTTCAAAGTAACTTTTTTCAAAGTAACTTTTTTCAAAGTAACTTTTTTCAAAGTAACTTTTTTCAAAGTAACTTTTTTCAAAGTAATTTTTTTCAAAGTAACTATTTTCAAAGTAACTATTTTCAAAGTAACTTTTTTCAAAGTAACTATTTTCAAAGTAACTATTTTGAAAGTAACTTTTTTCAAAGTAACTATTTTCAAAGTAACTTTTGAATTCAAAATAATTATTTTCAAAGTAACTATTTTCAAAGTAACTTTTTTCAAAGTAACTATTTTCAAAGTAACTTTTGAATTCAAAGTAATTATTTTCAAAGTTACTTTTTCAAAGTAACTATTTTCAAAGTAACTATTTTCAAAGTAACTATTTTCAAAGTAACTATTCTCAAAGTAACTATTTTCAAAGTAACTATTTTCAAAGTAACTTTTTTCAAAGTAACTATTTTCAAAGTAACTTTTTTCAAAGTAACTATTTTCAAAGTAATTATTTTCAAAGTAACTATTTTCAAAGTAACTTTTTTCAAAGTAACTTTTTTCAAAGTAACTATTCTCAAAGTAACTATTTTCAAAGTAACTATTTTCAAAGTAACTTTTTTCAAAGTAACTATTTTCAAAGTAACTTTTTTCAAAGTAACTATTTTCAAAGTAATTATTTTCAAAGTAACTTTTTTGAAAGTAACTTTTTTCAAAATAACTATTTTCAAAGTAACTTTTTTCAAAGTAACTATTTTCAAAGTAACTTTTTTCAAAGTAACTATTTTGAAAGTAACTTTTTTGAAAATAACTTTTTCAAAGTAACTATTTTCAAAGTAACTTTTTTCAAAGTAACTATTTTGAAAGTAACTTTTTTGAAAGTAACTTTTTTCAAAGTAACTATTTTCAAAGTAACTTTTTTCAAAGTAACTATTTTCAAAGTAACTTTTGAATTCAAAGTAATTATTTTCAAAGTAACTATTTTCAATTCAAAGTAACTATTTTTAAAGTAATTATTTTCAAAGTAATTATTTTCAAAGTAACTTTTTTGAAAGTAACTTTTTTCAAAGTAACTATTTTCAAAGTAACTTTTTTCAAAGTAACTATTTTCAAAGTAACTTTTTTGAAAGTAACTTTTTTCAAAGTAACTTTTTTCAAAGTAACTATTTTCAAAGTAATTATTTTCAAAGTAACTATTTTCAAAGTAATTATTTTCAAAGTAACTTTTTTGAAAGTAACTATTTTCAAAGTAACTTTTTTCAAAGTAACTATTTTCAAAGTAACTTTTTTCAAAGTAATTATTTTCAAAGTAACTTTTCAATTCAAAGTAATTATTTTCAAAGTAACTATTTTCAAAGTAACTTTTTTCAAAGTAACTATTTTCAAAGTAATTATTTTCAAAGTAACTTCTTTCAAAGTAACTATTTTCAAAGTAACTATTTTCAATTCAAAGTAATTATTTTCAAAGTAACTTTTTTCAAAGTAACTATTTTTAAAGTAATTATTTTCAAAGTAACTTTTTTGAAAGTAACTTCTTTGAAAGTAACTATTTTCAAAGTAACTTTTTTCAAAGTAACTATTTTCAAAGTAACTTTTTTGAAAGTAACTTTTTTCAAAGTAACTATTTTCAAAGTAACTTTTTTCAAAGTAACTATTTTGAAAGTAACTATTTTTAAAGTAACTATTTTCAAAGTAACTTTTTTCAAAGTAACTATTTTCAAAGTAACTATTTTGAAAGTAACTTTTTTGAAAGTAACTTTTTTCAAAGTAACTATTTTCAAAGTAACTTTTGAATTCAAAGTAATTATTTTCAAAGTAACTATTTTCAAAGTAACTATTTTCAAAGTAACTATTTTCAAAGTAACTTTTGAATTCAAAGTAACTATTTTCAAAGTAACTTTTTCAAAGTAACTATTTTCAAAGTAACTTTTTTCAAAGTAACTATTTTCAAAGTAACTATTTTCATAGTAACTATTTTCAAAGTAACTATTTTCAAAGTAACTTTTTTCAAAGTAACTATTTTCAAAGTAACTTTTTCAAAGTAGCTATTTTCAAAGTAATTATTTTCAAAGTAACTTTTTTCAAAGTAACATTTTTCAAAGTAACTATTTTGAAAGTAACTTTTTTGAAAGTAACGTTTTTCAAAGTAACTATTTTCAAAGGAACTTTTTTCAAAGTAACTATTTTGAAAGTAACTTTTTTGAAAGTAACTTTTTTCAAAGTAACTATTTTCAAAGTAACTTTTTTGAAAGTAACTATTTTCAAAGTAACTTTTTTCAAAGTAACTATTTTCAATTCAAAGTAATTATTTTCAAAGTAATTATTTTCAAAGTAACTTTTTTCAAAGTAACTATTTTTAAAGTAATTATTTTCAAAGTAACTTTTTTGAAAGTAACTTTTTTGAAAGTAACTATTTTCAAAGTAACTTTTTTCAAAGTAACTATTTTCAAAGTCACTTTTTTGAAAGTAACTTTTTTGAAAGTAACTTTTTTCAAAGTAACTTTTTTCAAAGTAACTATTTTTAAAGTAATTATTTTCAAAGTAACTTTTTTCCAAGTAATTATTTTCAAAGTAACTTTTTTGAAAGTAACTATTTTCAAAGTAACTTTTTTCAAAGTAACTATTTTCAAAGTAACTTTTTGAAAGTAACTTTTTTCGAAGTAACTTTTTTCAAAGTAACTATTTTCAAAGTAATTATTTTCAAAGTAACTTTTTTGAAAGTAACTATTTTCAAAGTAACTTTTTTCAAAGTAATTATTTTCAAAGTAACTATTTTCAAAGTAACTTTTCAATTCAAAGTAACTTTTCAATTCAAAGTAACTTTTTTCAAAGTAACTTTTTTCAAAGTAACTATTTTCAAAGTAACTTTTTTCAAAGTAACTATTTTCAAAGTAACTATTTTCAAAGTAACTATTTTCAAAGTAACTTTTTTCAAAGTAACTGTTTTCAAAGTAACTGTTTTCAAAGTAACTTTTTTCAAAGTAACTATTTTCAAAGTAACTATTTTCAATTGAAAGTAATTATTTTCAAAGTAACTTTTTTCAAAGTAACTATTTTCAAAGTAACTATTTTCAAAGTAACTTTTTCAAAGTAACTTTTTTCGAAGTAACTATTTTCGAAGTAACTTTTTTCAAAGTAACTATTTTCAAAGTAACTTTTTTCTAAGTAACTATTTTCAAAGTAACTATTTTCAATTCAAAGTAACTATTTTCAAAGTAACTATTTTCAAAGTAATTATTTTCAAAGTAACTATTTTCAAAGTAACTATTTTCAATTCAAAGTAATTATTTTCAAAGTAACTTTTTTCAAAGTTACTATTTTCAAAGTTACTATTTTCAAAGTAACTTTTTTCAAAGTAACTATTATCAAAGTAACTATTTTCAAAGTAACTTTTTTCAAAGTAATTATTTTCAAAGTAACTTTTTAGAAAGTAACTTTTTTCAAAGTAACTATTTTCAAAGTAACTATTTTCAATTCAAAGTAATTATTTTCAAAGTAACTTTTTTCAAAGTAACTTTTTTCAAAGTAACTATTTTCAAAGTAACTTTTTTCAATGTAACTATTTTCAAAGTAACTATTTTCAATTCAAAGTAATTATTTTCAAAGTAACTTTTTTCAAAGTTACTATTTTCAAAGTATTTTTAAAGTAACTTTTTTCAAAGTAACTATTTTAAAAGTAACTATTTTCAATTCAAAGTAATTATTTTCAAAGCAACTTTTTTCAAAGTAACTATTTTCAAAGTAACTATTTTCAAAGTAACTTTTTTCAAAGTAACTATTTTCAAAGTAACTATTTTCAATTCAAAGTAATTATTTTCAAAGTAACTTTTTTCAAAGTAACTTTTTTCAAAGTAATTATTTTCAAAGTAACTTTTTTGAAAGTAACTATTTTCAAAGTAACATTTTTCAAAGTAATTATTTTCAAAGTAACTATTTTCAAGGTAACTTTTCAATTCAAAGTAATTATTTTCAAAGTAACTTTTTTCAAAGTAACTATTTTCAAAGTAACTTTTTTCAAAGTAACTTTTTTCAAAGTAACTATTTTCAAAGTAACTATTTTCAAAGTAACTATTTTCAAAGTAACTATTTTCAAAGTAACTTTTTTCAAAGTAACTTTTTTCAAAGTAACTATTTTCAAAGTAATTATTTTCAAAGTAACTTTTTTGAAAGTAACTATTTTCAAAGTAACTTTTTTCAAAGTAACTATTTTCAATTCAAAGGAATTATTTTCAAAGTAATTATTTTCAAAGTAACTTTTTTCAAAGTAACTATTTTTAAAGTAATTATTTTCAAAGTAACTTTTTTGAAAGTAACTTTTTTGAAAGTAACTTTTTTGAAAGTAACTATTTTCAAAGTAACTTTTTTCAAAGTAACTATTTTCAAAGTCACTTTTTTGAAAGTAACTTTTTTCAAAGTAACTTTTTTCAAAGTAACTATTTTTAAAGTAATTATTTTCAAAGTAACTTTTTTCAAAGTAACTATTTTCAAAGTAATTATTTTCAAAGTAACTTTTTTGAAAGTAACTATTTTCAAAGTAACTTTTTTCAAAGTAACTATTTTCAAAGTAACTTTATGAAAGTAACTTTTTTCAAAGTAACTATTTTCAAAGTAATTATTTTCAAAGTAACTTTTTTGAAAGTTACTATTTTCAAAGTAACTTTTTTCAAAGTAATTATTTTCAAAGTAACTATTTTCAAAGTAACTTTTCAATTCAAAGTAATTATTTTCAAAGTAACTTTTTTCAAAGTAACTATTTTCAAAGTAACTATTTTCAAAGTAACTATTTTCAAAGTAACTATTTTCAAAGTAACTTTTTTCAAAGTAACTGTTTTCAAAGTAACTGTTTTCAAAGTAACTGTTTTCAAAGTAACTATTTTCAAAGTAACTATTTTCAATTGAAAGTAATTATTTTCAAAGTAACTTTTTTCAAAGTAACTTTTTTCAAAGTAACTATTTTCAAAGTAACTATTTTCAAAGTAACTTTTTTCAAAGTAACTTTTTTCAAAGTAACTATTTTCAAAGTAACTTTTTTCAAAGTAACTATTTTCAAAGTAACTTTTTTCAAAGTAACTTTTTTCAAAGTAACTTTTTTCAAAGTAACTTTTTTCAAAGTAACTATTTTCAAAGTAACTTTTTTGAAAGTAACTTTTTTCAAAGTAACTTTTTTGAAAGTAACTTTTTTCAAAGTAAGTTTTCAAAGTAACTTTTTTCAAAGTAACTTTTTTCAAAGTAACTTTTTTGAAAGTAACTTTTTTCAAAGTAACTTTTCAAAGTAACTATTTTCAAAGTAACTTTTTTGAAAGTAACTTTTTTCAAAGTAACTTTTTTGAAAGTATTTTCAAAGTAAATTTTTTCAAAGAAACTATTTTCAAAGTAACTTTTTTGAAAGTAACTTTTTCAAAGTAACTTTTTTGAAAGTAACTTTTTCAAAGTAACTATTTTCAAAGTAACTTATTTCAAAGTAACTATTTTCAAAGTAACTTTTTTGAAAGTAACTTTTTTGAAAGTATTTTCAAAGTAACTTTTTTCAAAGTAACTATTTTCAAAGTAACTATTTTCAAAGTAACTATTTTCAAAGTAACTTTTTTCAAAGTAACTTTTTTCAAAGTAACTATTTTCAAAGTAACTTTTTAAAGTAACTTTTTTGAAAGTAACTTTTTTCAAAGTAACTATTTTCAAAGTAACTTTTGAATTCAAAGTAATTATTTTCAAAGTAACTTTTTTCAAAGTAACTATTTTCAAAGTAACTTTTTTGAAAGTAACTTTTTTCAAAGTAACTATTTTCAAAGTAACTTTTTTCAAAGTAACTATTTTCAAAGTAACTTTTGAATTCAAAATAATTATTTTCAAAGTAACTTTTTCAAAGTAACTATTTTCAAAGTAACTTTTTTCAAAGTAACTTTTTTCAAAGTAACTTTTTTCAAAGTAACTATTTTCAAAGTAATTTTTTTCAAAGTAACTATTTTCAAAGTAACTTTTTTGAAAGTAACTTTTTTCAAAGTAACTATTTTCAAAGTAACTTTTTTCAAAGTAACTATTTTCAAAGTAACTTTTGAATTCAAAATAATTATTTTCAAAGTAACTTTTTCAAAGTAACTATTTTCAAAGTAACTTTTTTCAAAGTAACTTTTTTCAAAGTAACTTTTTTCAAAGTAACTTTTTTCAAAGTAACTTTTTTCAAAGTAATTTTTTTCAAAGTAACTATTTTCAAAGTAACTATTTTCAAAGTAACTTTTTTCAAAGTAACTATTTTCAAAGTAACTATTTTGAAAGTAACTTTTTTCAAAGTAACTATTTTCAAAGTAACTTTTGAATTCAAAATAATTATTTTCAAAGTAACTATTTTCAAAGTAACTTTTTTCAAAGTAACTATTTTCAAAGTAACTATTTTCAAAGTAACTTTTGAATTCAAAGTAATTATTTTCAAAGTTACTTTTTCAAAGTAACTATTTTCAAAGTAACTATTTTCAAAGTAACTATTTTCAAAGTAACTATTCTCAAAGTAACTATTTTCAAAGTAACTATTTTCAAAGTAACTTTTTTCAAAGTAACTATTTTCAAAGTAACTTTTTTCAAAGTAACTATTTTCAAAGTAATTATTTTCAAAGTAACTATTTTCAAAGTAACTTTTTTCAAAGTAACTTTTTCAAAGTAACTATTCTCAAAGTAACTATTTTCAAAGTAACTATTTTCAAAGTAACTTTTTTCAAAGTAACTATTTTCAAAGTAACTTTTTTCAAAGTAACTATTTTCAAAGTAATTATTTTCAAAGTAACTTTTTTGAAAGTAACTTTTTTCAAAATAACTATTTTCAAAGTAACTTTTTTCAAAGTAACTATTTTCAAAGTAACTTTTTTCAAAGTAACTATTTTGAAAGTAACTTTTTTGAAAATAACTTTTTCAAAGTAACTATTTTCAAAGTAACTTTTTTCAAAGTAACTATTTTGAAAGTAACTTTTTTGAAAGTAACTTTTTTCAAAGTAACTATTTTCAAAGTAACTTTTTTCAAAGTAACTATTTTCAAAGTAACTTTTGAATTCAAAGTAATTATTTTCAAAGTAACTATTTTCAATTCAAAGTAACTATTTTTAAAGTAATTATTTTCAAAGTAATTATTTTCAAAGTAACTTTTTTGAAAGTAACTTTTTTCAAAGTAACTATTTTCAAAGTAACTTTTTTCAAAGTAACTATTTTCAAAGTAACTTTTTTGAAAGTAACTTTTTTCAAAGTAACTTTTTTCAAAGTAACTATTTTCAAAGTAATTATTTTCAAAGTAACTATTTTCAAAGTAATTATTTTCAAAGTAACTTTTTTGAAAGTAACTATTTTCAAAGTAACTTTTTTCAAAGTAATTATTTTCAAAGTAACTTTTCAATTCAAAGTAATTATTTTCAAAGTAACTTTTTTCAAAGTAACTATTTTCAAAGTAACTTTGTTCAAAGTAACTATGTTCAAAGTAACTATTTTCAAAGTAACTATTTTCAAAGTAACTATTTTCAAAGTAACTTTTTTCAAAGTAACTATTTTCAAAGTAACTTTCTTCAAAGTAACTATTTTCAAAGTAATTATTTTCAAAGTAACTTCTTTCAAAGTAACTATTTTCAAAGTAACTATTTTCAATTCAAAGTAATTATTTTCAAAGTAACTTTTTTCAAAGTAATTATTTTCAAAGTAACTTTTTTGAAAGTAACTTCTTTGAAAGTAACTATTTTCAAAGTAACTTTTTTCAAAGTAACTATTTTCAAAGTAACTTTTTTGAAAGTAACTTTTTTCAAAGTAACTATTTTCAAAGTAACTTTTTTCAAAGTAACTATTTTGAAAGTAACTATTTTTAAAGTAACTATTTTCAAAGTAACTTTTTTCAAAGTAACTATTTTCAAAGTAACTATTTTGAAAGTAACTTTTTTGAAAGTAACTTTTTTCAATGTAACTATTTTCAAAGTAACTTTTGAATTCAAAGTAATTATTTTCAAAGTAACTATTTTCAAAGTAACTATTTTCAAAGTAACTATTTTCAAAGTAACTTTTGAATTCAAAGTAACTATTTTCAAAGTAACTTTTTCAAAGTAACTATTTTCAAAGTAACTTTTTTCAAAGTAACTATTTTCAAAGTAACTATTTTCAAAGTAACTATTTTCAAAGTAACTATTTTCAAAGTAACTATTTTCAAAGTAACTATTTTCAAAGTAACTTTTTCAAAGTAGCTATTTTCAAAGTAATTATTTTCAAAGTAACTTTTTTCAAAGTAACATTTTTCAAAGTAACTATTTTGAAAGTAACTTTTTTGAAAGTAACGTTTTTCAAAGTAACTATTTTCAAAGGAACTTTTTTCAAAGTAACTATTTTGAAAGTAACTTTTTTGAAAGTAACTTTTTTCAAAGTAACTATTTTCAAAGTAACTTTTTTGAAAGTAACTATTTTCAAAGTAACTTTTTTCAAAGTAACTATTTTCAATTCAAAGTAATTATTTTCAAAGTAATTATTTTCAAAGTAACTTTTTTCAAAGTAACTATTTTTAAAGTAATTATTTTCAAAGTAACTTTTTTGAAAGTAACTTTTTTGAAAGTAACTATTTTCAAAGTAACTTTTTTCAAAGTAACTATTTTCAAAGTCACTTTTTTGAAAGTAACTTTTTTGAAAGTAACTTTTTTCAAAGTAACTTTTTTCAAAGTAACTATTTTTAAAGTAATTATTTTCAAAGTAACTTTTTTCAAAGTAATTATTTTCAAAGTAACTTTTTTGAAAGTAACTATTTTCAAAGTAACTTTTTTCAAAGTAACTATTTTCAAAGTAACTTTTTGAAAGTAACTTTTTTCGAAGTAACTTTTTTCAAAGTAACTATTTTCAAAGTAATTATTTTCAAAGTAACTTTTTTGAAAGTAACTATTTTCAAAGTAACTTTTTTCAAAGTAATTATTTTCAAAGTAACTATTTTCAAAGTAACTTTTCAATTCAAAGTAACTTTTCAATTCAAAGTAACTTTTTTCAAAGTAACTTTTTTCAAAGTAACTATTTTCAAAGTAACTTTTTTCAAAGTAACTATTTTCAAAGTAACTATTTTCAAAGTAACTATTTTCAAAGTAACTTTTTTCAAAGTAACTGTTTTCAAAGTAACTGTTTTCAAAGTAACTTTTTTCAAAGTAACTATTTTCAAAGTAACTATTTTCAATTGAAAGTAATTATTTTCAAAGTAACTTTTTTCAAAGTAACTATTTTCAAAGTAACTATTTTCAAAGTAACTTTTTTCAAAGTAACTTTTTTCGAAGTAACTATTTTCGAAGTAACTTTTTTCAAAGTAACTATTTTCAAAGTAACTTTTTTCTAAGTAACTATTTTCAAAGTAACTATTTTCAATTCAAAGTAACTATTTTCAAAGTAACTATTTTCAAAGTAATTATTTTCAAAGTAACTATTTTCAAAGTAACTATTTTCAATTCAAAGTAATTATTTTCAAAGTAACTTTTTTCAAAGTTACTATTTTCAAAGTTACTATTTTCAAAGTAACTTTTTTCAAAGTAACTATTATCAAAGTAACTATTTTCAAAGTAACTTTTTTCAAAGTAATTATTTTCAAAGTAACTTTTTAGAAAGTAACTTTTTTCAAAGTAACTATTTTCAAAGTAACTATTTTCAATTCAAAGTAATTATTTTCAAAGTAACTTTTTTCAAAGTAACTTTTTTCAAAGTAACTATTTTCAAAGTAACTTTTTTCAATGTAACTATTTTCAAAGTAACTATTTTCAATTCAAAGTAATTATTTTCAAAGTAACTTTTTTCAAAGTTACTATTTTCAAAGTATTTTTAAAGTAACTTTTTTCAAAGTAACTATTTTAAAAGTAACTATTTTCAATTCAAAGTAATTATTTTCAAAGCAACTTTTTTCAAAGTAACTATTTTCAAAGTAACTATTTTCAAAGTAACTTTTTTCAAAGTAACTATTTTCAAAGTAACTATTTTCAATTCAAAGTAATTATTTTCAAAGTAACTTTTTTCAAAGTAACTTTTTTCAAAGTAATTATTTTCAAAGTAACTTTTTTGAAAGTAACTATTTTCAAAGTAACATTTTTCAAAGTAATTATTTTCAAAGTAACTATTTTCAAGGTAACTTTTCAATTCAAAGTAATTATTTTCAAAGTAACTTTTTTCAAAGTAACTTTTTTCAAAGTAACTATTTTCAAAGTAACTTTTTTCAAAGTAACTATTTTCAAAGTAACTATTTTCAAAGTAACTATTTTCAAAGTAACTTTTTTCAAAGTAACTTTTTTCAAAGTAACTATTTTCAAAGTAATTATTTTCAAAGTAACTTTTTTGAAAGTAACTATTTTCAAAGTAACTTTTTTCAAAGTAACTATTTTCAATTCAAAGGAATTATTTTCAAAGTAATGATTTTCAAAGTAACTTTTTTCAAAGTAACTATTTTTAAAGTAATTATTTTCAAAGTAACTTTTTTGAAAGTAACTTTTTTGAAAGTAACTTTTTTGAAAGTAACTATTTTCAAAGTAACTTTCTTCAAAGTAACTATTTTCAAAGTCACTTTTTTGAAAGTAACTTTTTTCAAAGTAACTTTTTTCAAAGTAACTATTTTTAAAGTAATTATTTTCAAAGTAACTTTTTTCAAAGTAACTATTTTCAAAGTAATTATTTTCAAAGTAACTTTTTTGAAAGTAACTATTTTCAAAGTAACTTTTTTCAAAGTAACTATTTTCAAAGTAACTTTATGAAAGTAACTTTTTTCAAAGTAACTATTTTCAAAGTAATTATTTTCAAAGTAACTTTTTTGAAAGTTACTATTTTCAAAGTAACTTTTTTCAAAGTAATTATTTTCAAAGTAACTATTTTCAAAGTATCTTTTCAATTCAAAGTAATTATTTTCAAAGTAACTTTTTTCAAAGTAACTATTTTCAAAGTAACTATTTTCAAAGTAACTATTTTCAAAGTAACTATTTTCAAAGTAACTTTTTTCAAAGTAACTGTTTTCAAAGTAACTGTTTTCAAAGTAACTGTTTTCAAAGTAACTATTTTCAAAGTAACTATTTTCAATTGAAAGTAATTATTTTCAAAGTAACTTTTTTCAAAGTAACTTTTTTCAAAGTAACTATTTTCAAAGTAACTATTTTCAAAGTAACTTTTTTCAAAGTAACTTTTTTCAAAGTAACTATTTTCAAAGTAACTTTTTTCAAAGTAACTATTTTCAAAGTAACTTTTTTCAAAGTAACTTTTTTCAAAGTAACTATTTTCAAAGTAACTATTTTCAAAGTAACTTTTTTCTAAGTAACTATTTTCAAAGTAACTATTTTCAATTCAAAGTAACTATTTTCAAAGTAACTATTTTCAAAGTAATTATTTTCAAAGTAACTATTTTCAAAGTAACTATTTTCAATTCAAAGTAATTATTTTCAAAGTAACTTTTTTCAAAGTAACTTTTTTCAAAGTTACTATTTTCAAAGTAACTATTTTCAAAGTAACTATTTTCAAAGTAACTATTTTCAAAGTAACTTTTTTCAAAGTAATTATTTTCAAAGTAACTTTTTTGAAAGTAACTTTTTTCAAAGTAACTATTTTCAAAGTAACTATTTTCAATTCAAAGTAATTATTTTCAAAGTAACTTTTTTCAAAGTAACTTTTTTCAAAGTAACTATTTTCAAAGTAACTATTTTCAAAGTAACTTTTTTCAATGTAACTATTTTCAAAGTAACTATTTTCAATTCAAAGTAATTATTTTCAAAGTAACTTTTTTCAAAGTTACTATTTTCAAAGTAACTATTTTTAAAGTAACTTTTTTCAAAGTAACTATTTTCAAAGTAACTATTTTCAATTCAAAGTAATTATTTTCAAAGCAACTTTTTTCAAAGTAACTTTTTTCAAAGTAACTATTTTCAAAGTAACTATTTTCAAAGTAACTATTTTCAAAGTAACTTTTTTCAAAGTAACTATTTTCAATTCAAAGTAATTATTTTCAAAGTAACTTTTTTCAAAGTAACTTTTTTCAAAGTTACTATTTTCAAAGTAACTATTTTTAAAGTAACTTTTTTCAAAGTAACTTTTTTCAAAGTAACTATTTTCAAAGTAACTTTTTTCAAAGTAACTTTTTCAAAGTAACTATTTTCAAAGTAACTTTTTTCAAAGTAAGTATTTTCGAAGTAACTATTTTCAAAGTAACTATTTTCAAAGTAACTATTTTCAAAGTAACTATTTTCAAAGTTACTATTTTCAAAGTTACTATTTTCAAAGTAATTATTTTCAAAGTAACTTTTTTCAAAGTAACTTTTTTCAAAGTAACTATTTTCAAAGTAACTATTTTCAATTCAAAGTAACTTTTTTCAAAGTAACTTTTTTAAAGTAACTATTTTCGAAGTAACTATTTTCGAAGTAACTTTTTTCGAAGTAACTTTTTTCGAAGTAACTATTTTCAAAGTAACTATTTTCAAAGTAACTTTTTTCGAAGTAACTTTTTTCAAAGAAAATTGGATGTAACTTGAAAGTAACTTCAAAGAAAATTGGATGTAACTTGAAAGTAACTTCAAAGTAAATTGAAAGTAACTTCAAAGTAAATCGAAAGAAACTTCAAAGTAAATTGAAAGTAACTTGGAAGTAAATTCAAAGTAACCTGAAAAAATGAAAGTAACCTCAAATTAACTTCAAAGTAACCTGGATGTAACTTCAAAGTAACTTGAAAGTTACCTGAAAAAATGAAAGTAACTTGAAAGTAATTTCAAAAATGAAAACCTGAAAGTATCTTGAAAGTAACTTCAAAGTAACCTGAAAAAATTAAAGTAACCTGAAAGTAACTTCAAAGTAAATTGGATGTAACTTGAAAGTAACTTGGATGTAACTTGAAAGTAACTTCAAAGTAGCTTCAAAGTAAATTGAAAGTAACCTGAAAGTAACTTGAAAGTAATTTGGAAGTAACCTCAAAGTAACCTGAAAAATATGAAAGTAACCTCTAAGTAAATTGAAAGTAACTTCAAAGTACTTCAAAAAACTTCAAAGTAACTTGAAAGTAACCTCAAAGTATCTTGAAAGTAACTTCAAAGTAACTTGAAATTAAAGTAACATGAAAGTAACTTCTTCAAAGTAACTTCAAAGTAAGTTGGATGTAACTTGAAAGTAAAGTAACATGAAAGTAACCTCAAAGTTAACTACAAAAATAAAGTAACCTGAAAGTAACTTCAATGTAACTTGAAAGTAACTTTAAAGAACTTCATTGTGAATTGAAAGTAACTTGGAAGTAATTTAAACGTAACCTGAAAATAAGTTCTGCAAAGTAACTTCAAAGTAACTTGAAAGTAACCTGAAAGTATCTTGAAAGTGACTTAGAAGTAACTTCAAAGTAACTTGGAAGCTGAAAGTAAAGTAACCTGAAAGTAACTTCAAAGTGACTTCTAAGTAACTTCAAAGTGACTTCTAAGTAACTTCAAAGTGACTTCTAAGTAACTTCAAAGTGACTTCTAAGTAACTTCAAAGTGACATCTAAGTAACTTCAAAGTGACTTCTAAGTAACTTCAAAGTGACTTCTAAGTAACTTCAAAGTGACTTCAAAGTAACTTGAAAGTAATTTGAAAGGAACTTCAAAGTAATTTGAAAGGAACTTCAAAGTAACTTGGAAGTAGATATAACTAGAAAGTAAAGTAACTTGAAAGTAACTTCTTCAAAGTAACTTGGGAGTAACTTGAAAGTAAATTAACTTGAAATTAACCTCAAAGTAACCTAAATATGAAAGTTCACTGAAAATAATATGAATATAACTTCAAAGTAACTTGAAAGTAAAGTAACCTGAAATAAACTTCTTCAAAGTAACTTCAAACTTGAATGTAAATTAACTTTAAAGTGACCTAAAAAATGAAAGTAACCTGAAAGTAACTTCAAAGTAAGTTGAAAGGCAATTCATAGTATCTTCAAAGTAACCTCAAAGTAACTTAAAAGTAACCCCAAAGTAACTTCAAAGTAACTTGGAAGTATGTTGAAAGTAACCAGAAAGTAACTTCTTCAAAGTAACTTCAAACTAACTTGAAAGGAACCTCAAAGTAACCTGAAAAAATGAAAGTAACCTGAAAGTATCTTGAAAGTAACTTCAGAGTAACTTGAAAGTAACATCAAAGTAACTTCTTAGTATCTTGAAATGAATTTCAAAGTAAATTGAAAGTAACTTGAAAGTAACTTCATAGTAACTTGGAAGTAACTTTTTCAAAGTAACTTGAAAGTACTACAAAGTAACTTGGAAGTAAATTCAAAGTATCCTGAAAAATATGAAAGTAACCTGAAAGTAACCTCAAAGTACCTTCAAAGTAACTTGAAACTAACCTGAAAAAAATTAAAGTAACCTGAAAGTAACTTCAAAGTAACTTGGATGTAACTTGAGAGTAACTTGAAAGTATCTTCAAAGTAACTTGAAAGTAGCTTCAAAGTAACTTGAAAGTAGCTTCAAAGTAAATTGAAAGTAACTTCAAAGTAACTTGGAAGTAACTTGAAAGTAAAGTAACCTGAAAGTACCTTTTTCAAAGTAACTTGGAAGTAACCTCAAAGTAACCTGAAAAATATGATAGTAACCTCAAAGTAAATTGAAAGTAACTTCAAAGTTACTTGAAAATAATTTGAAAGTAACTTCAAAGTACTTCAAAAAACTTCAAAGTAACTTGAAAGTAACCTCAAAGTAACTTGAAAAAATGAAAGTAACCTGAAAGTAACTTCAAACTAAATTGATAGCAACTGCAAAGTAACTTGAAAGTAACCTCATAGTAACTTGAAAGTAACCTGAAAGTAACCTGAAAGTATCTTGAAAGTAACTTCAAAGTAACTTGAAAGTAAAGTAACTTGAAATTAAAGTAACTTGGATGTAACTTGAAAGTAAAATAACTTGAAAGTAACCTCAAAGTAATCTGAAAGAAAAAACAACAAAAATAAAGTAACCTGAAAGTAACTTTAAAGTAACTTCGTAGTAACCTCAAATTGAATTGAAAGTAACTTTGAAGTAAGTTGAATGTAACCTGAAAGTAACTTCTGCAAAGTAACTTGAAAGTAACCAGAGAGTAACTTCTGCAAAATAACTTAAAAGTAACTTGGAAATAAGTTGTAAGTAAAGTAAACTAAAAGTAACTCTAAAGTAACTTCAAAGTTTCTTCAAAGTGACTTCTAAGAAACTTCAAAGTGACTTCTAAGTAACTTCAAAGTAACCTGAAAGTAACTTAAGTAAACTGTAAGTAACTTGAAAGTAATCTGAAAGTAACTTCCTAGTAAATCTAAAGTAACTTGAAAGTAACATCAAAGTAACTTGGAAGTTGAAAATAACTAGAAAGTAAAGTAATTTGAAAGTAACCTGAAAGTAACTAATTCAAAGTAACTTGGGAGTAACTTGAAAGTACCCTCAAAGTAACCTAAAAATGAAAGTTACCTGAAAGTAATATGAAAGTATCTTCAAAGTAACTTGTAACTTGAAAGTAACTTGTAACTTGAAAGTAACTTGTATCTTCAAAGTAACCTGAAAAAATGAAAGTAACCTGAAAGTAACTTGAAAGTAACCTAAAGTATCTTGAAAGTAACTTCAAAGTATCTTGAAACTAAGTTCAAAGTAACTTGAAACTAAGTTCAAAGTAACTTGAAAGTAAGTTGAAAGTAACCTGAAAGTAACTTTTTCAAAGTAACTTGGATGTAACTTGAAAGTAACATCAAAGTAACCTGAAAAAATGAAAGTAACCTGAAAGTAACTTCAAAGTAACTTGGATGTAACTTGAAAGTAACTTCAAAGTAACTTGGATGTAACTTGAAAGTAACTTCAATGTAACTTGGATGTAACTTGAAAGTAAAGTAACCTCTAAGTAATCTGAAAGTACCTAAAAAAATGAAAGTAACTTGAAAATAACTTGAAAGTAACCTCAAAGTAACCCGAAGAAATGAAAGTAACTTGAAAGTAACTTGAAAGTAACCTGAAAGTACTTTAAAAAATGAAAACCTGAAAGTATCTTGAAAGTAACTTCAAACTAAATTGATAGCAACTGCAAAGTAACTTGAAAGTAACCTCAAAGTAACTTGAAAGTAACCTCAAAGTAACTTGAAAGTAACCTGAAAGTAACTTCAAAGTAACTTGAAAGTAAAGTAACTTGAAATTAAAGTAACTTGAAAGTAACCTGAAAGTAACTTCTTCAAAGTAACTTGGATGTAACTTGAAAGTAAAATAACTTGAAAGTAACCTCAAAGTAATCTGAAAGAAAAAACAACAAAAATAAAGTAACCTGGAAGTAACGTGAAAGTAACTTTAAAGTAACTTCGTAGTAACTTCAAAGTGAATTGAAAGTAACTTTGAAGTAAGTTGAAAGTAACTTTGAAGTAAGTTGAAAGTAACCTGAAAGTAACATAAAAGTAACTTGGAAATAAGTTGTAAGTAAAGTAACCTAAAAGTAACTCTAAGGTAACTTCAAAGTTTCTTCAAAGTGACTTCTAAGAAACTTCAAAGTGACTTCTAAGTAACTTCAAAGTAACCTGAAAGTAACTTAAGTAAACTGTAAGTAACTTGAAAGTAATCTGAAAGTAACTTCCTAGTAAATCTAAAGTAACTTGTAAGTAACTTCAAAGTAACTTGGAAGTTGAAAATAACTAGAAAGTAAAGTAACTTGAAAGTAACCTGAAAGTAACTAATTCAAAGTAACTTGGGAGTAACTTGAAAGTACCCTCAAAGAAACCTAAAAATGAAAGTTACCTGAAAGTAATATGAAAGTAACGTGAAAGTAACTTGTATCTTCAAAGTAACCTGAAAAAATGAAAGTAACCTGAAAGTTTCTTGAAAGTAACTTCAAAGTATCTTGAAACTAAGTTCAAAGTAACTTGAAAGTAACTTCAAAGTAACTTGGAAGTAAGTTGAAAGTAACTAGAAAGTAACTTCTTCAAAGTAACTTGAATGCAACTACAAGGTAACTTCGAACTAACTTGAAAGTAACCTGAAAGTAACCTCAATGTAACCTGAGAGTAACCTGAAAAATATGAAAGTAACCTGAAAGTAACTTCAAAGTAAATTGAAAGTAACTTCAAAGTAAGTTGAAAGTAACTTGAAAGTAAAGTAACCTGAAAGTAACTTGAAAGTAAAGTAACCTGAAAGTAACATTGCATGTAACTGCAATGTAATTTCAAAGTAACTTGAAAGTAACCTCAAAGTAACCTGAAAAAATGAAAGAAACCTGAAAGCATCTTGAAAGTAACTTCAAAGTAATTTGAAAGTAACTTTAAAGTAACCTAAAAGTAACCTCAAAGTAACACGGAAGTAACTTGAAAGTAAATTAACTTGAAAATAACCTCAAAGTAACCTAAAAAATGAAAGTAACATGAAAGTAACTTCCAATTAACTTCAAAGTAACTTGATAGTAAATGAAACTAACTTCAAAGTAACTTGATAGTAAATGAAACTAACTTCAAAGTAACTTGTAATTTGAATGTAATTTCAAAGTTACTTCATAGTAACTTCAAAGTAACCTGAAAAAATGAAAGTAACCTGAAAGTATCTTGAAAGTAACTTCAAAGTATCTTCAAAGTAACCTAAAAAAATGAAAGTAACCTGAAAGCATCTTGAAAGTAACTTCAAAGTAAATTGAAAGTAACTTCAAAGTAACTTGGAAGTAAGTTAAAAGTAACTTGAAAGTAACCTGAAAGTAACTTCTTCAAAGTAGCTTCAAAGTAACTTGGATGTAACTTGAAAGTAAAGTAACTTGAAAGTAACCTGAAAGTAACTCGAAAGTAACTTCACAGTAACTTGAAAGTAACTTCATAGTAACTTCAAAGTAAATTGAAAGTAACTTCAAAGTAACTTGGAAGTAAGTTGAAAGTAACCTGAAAGTAATATCAAAGTAACTGCAAAAAGTAAGTTCAAAGTAACATTGAAGAAACATCCAAATTAGCTCCAAAGTAACTTTGAAGTTACTATAGTTACTTTAAAGTAACTTCAAAGTATCTTCACAGTAACTTGAAAGTGACATCAAGTTACATCAACGTGACTTCAAGGTAACTTCAAAGTAATTTGAAAGTAAATTCCGAGTAACAGATTAACTGAGTAACACTGAAAGTAATTTATAAGTATCAAAGTAACATCAAAGTAATTTGAAAGTAACTTAGAAACTGACGTCTTTGAAGTTAAAGTATCTCAGAAAGTAACTTCAAGTAATATAAAAGTTGCTTCAAAGTATTTTGTAAGTAATATCGAAGTTACATCAAAGTAACTTGATACTTTATTACTATATAGTGAATAAAGAACCCATCAGGTAATTTCAGTCTCTAATTATTATCTCATATCTAAAAATGATTGAAGAAAAGTAAAATAAACACATCTCAAATAAGACATCCGATATACAATTATTTAAGCGTTTCATTAAAAAACCAATAAAATGCATCTTTTTGATGAGAAGTTCCTATCTCAACTGATAATCTAGATTAATCCCCAAAAATTAAACAGATTTGTCATCAGACATTATTTGGCAACTTTTAAGGAGAAATGGAAATGGACTCATCCATATTACCTAATGTGGCTTAATGTTAGTAAGCACGTAAGGTTCACGTTGGAGGGCATAATCCACATTTTGTCAACAATTATTTTGAGATTTATAACTGACAACATATGGTTAGGGATGGTAGATTTTTGCAATTGCAATAAATGCTAAATGTCCCAAATGCAGTCAAAATAAGTTTTTTTGTTTGTTTTGAAGCATACAAAGTATATTATTGTATTTTCTCAATCTGCGATAAAATGCAAAATCAGTGTGTCCAACTGTAAAGTTTTAAAACAAAGGACAGACACACCGAGTGAAAAGGAGGGTGGGTTGGGGCCTTGGGACCTTGAATAAGAGTCTGAACAATCTGAAAACCTGCAGAGTTCTTTGGAGGAAAAGTTCAGCTTAAATTTAAGTTTTTTAATGTATTATCTATTAAATAAAGGAAATAATTCTTTTTTCAAAATGGCCTCCTCTTCACCCCTCACAGCCATTCCGTTCCTCCCACAGTTTTAATTCTTTATTTTTATAAGTTTATTTTCTACATTTATAATTGATTGTACACATTATACAATAACATAAAAAATACAAAACTCTGCATGTTTTCAGCTTAAATCTGTGTTTAGACATCTTAAAGAAAAGAAAAAGCTTGTTTTTTAATGGCCTCTCGACAGACAAATTGAATACATTATTTAAAAAAAACGTTCAAGGTACAAAAAAACAACGTAATTCATGGTCTACAAGTATAAAAAAGAGAGAACAATTTACATTACACGTTGGTTACATTTGAAGAACTTAAATAGATCTCAATGTCACATTTTCAGAAACATGAATGCTATATTTCAAACAAATCTTCTGTGTAATATTAGCTTATTTACCCTTAATAATTCTGGAAACTGTTCTCAACTTGCTGAAAAAAAGGACAATTAAAGGACTTTTTTAATAGTCACCATTAAAGGACAGCCCTTCAAAAAAAGGACTATTGGACACACTGCAAAATGTACTTACAGGTGGTACCAAAAGTTTAAGGCCACCAGCATATTTCAAAGAAATGCGTATTGACTTTATACTTTTGGGTTGTATTAACTGATTTTTTGTTTGTTTACTGTGATTGTTATGAGATGCTTGGAAATGAAAATAAAATGGAATTACTGCTATTTTCTTCACTTTTAAGATTTTTCAAAAATATAACGATAATTTAAAATTACTACATTTTATAACGTTTCAGGGCATGGGAATTCTATAATAATACAAATAACGGGTTACTTTTTTGTATGGTGGTACATGTATAGTTACACAACAAATTGATACATAAGGGCACTCTCTGGATGTGTTTTTATAAAAATTAACACAGGTGAAACTGTTTTTAATATTCCAGAAAAAGTTACTACGATTAACACATTTGAAAGAGTGAATGTCGAGTACAGGAAATGAATAATTTTAAATGTGGACCATGCTGCACTCTCCTGAGTAGCTCTAGACTAGTATCCACCATTGTTACGATGCCAATAGCTCAATTGAGAATACTCGACATCCACTCTTTCAAATGTGTTAATCGTAGTAACTTTTTCTGGAATATTAAAACAGTTTCACCTGTGTTAATTTTTATAAAAACACATCCAGAGAGTGCCCTTAGGTATAAATTTGTTGTGTAACTATATATGTATCATCATACAAAAAAGTAACCCGTTATTTGTATTATTATAGAATTCCCATGCCCTGAAACGTTATAAAATGTAATAATTTTAAATTATCGATATATTTTTAAAAAATCTTAAAAGTGAAGAAAATAGCAGTGATTCCATTTTATTTTCATTTCCAAGCATCTCATAACAATCACAGTAAACAAACAAAAAATCAGTTAATACAACCCAAAAGTATAAAGTCAATACGCATTTCTTTCAAATATGGTACCACCTGTATTTCTATAAAATAAGTGCAAAATTATATTTTAAGGGTCATTTATGTATTGTTTTAAATTGAAGGTCAAAGACAGTGTGTTTCTTTTTCTAAAAATTGCGTGGTGCTTTATGCCTACTTATATACTTGAAATTACTGTAACTGGAAATTAATAAAATTGTTCCATCCCAAAAAATGTAGAGAATGCTAAATTTTATTTTTAAAATGTTAAATCCTTTTTGGAATAAATGTTACAAACAAAAATCTTAGCTCTTAGTATAAGCACCTTATGGGTACAAAACTTAAAACAAAATTGTTAGAGCCGTTTTCGAAAATCGAAGGGGGGGAAAATTTTCTTCATTAAAATAAGAGAAAGTCGTCACTCTTTGTGTCACATCCCAAGAAAGTACCCATCTCAAAAACAAAATTTTGTTTTTATATGATTCTTCTTTAACAGACTCACAGATATGTTTCTCAAAATGGCATTTTTGGATTCAGGGGACTTTAAAACATGTATTTGTATTGAAAATTCAATTTTGAATTTCAGGGTCAAACACAATATTTCCTCTACCTACATTATTATTATTGAATTTCCAAAAGTACAGAACCTTATTTTACCAGCTGGCATATTAGGGTTACAGATTAAACATACAGTAAAACCTCTATATAACAACCATCGATGGTTCCACGAAAAAGTGGTCTTAATAGAGGGAATGCATTTTTATGTCTTGAAAATGAAAATACAATAGAATAAATATGGTACAATACAGTAAGCGTATTACGTAACACACAGTTCATTATTACTTACTTCTACAGTATAACGGGGTAATGTTTTCCAGGAAAAGAAAGACACGTCTATTTTCCCTACATTACATTTTGCTTGGAGGACAATGAAAGAGACTCGGCCGGTACAACCACGTTTACATGCGGGATTGAAATCTATCTGAATCCGATCCCAACTCAATACGTTCCCTGTTTACATGGCAAGTTCTAGGAGTGGATTGAGATTTGTTGGACTATTGGCTAACTTGGTTTTGTGTGGCTATTGTTGTGGCTAACCTGTTTAAACAAAGGCCGCATTTATTCCGTGATTAAAAATACAAATAAAAAGTGTGTTCTATCAATAATTTCTAGTCACCATAAACAAATTATGACATAAACGAGTAACAATGATATTAATATTATAGCATGAGTGGGTGTTTTTTATTAAAGTGACTATCACCTGACAGAACAAAATGACAAACACCATGCGAGTGTATGCGCGCGCACCAGGATTGAGTTCGCTAGCGTTTACATGGAATTGAATACGATTTGAATCCGATCCATTCCTCCATTTGCAGAGGATCGGATCGAAAATTCATTCCGGACTGAGTCCGTGTTTACATGACTATTTCAACACTGGGATCGGACTCAGATCGATCTGAATCCTGCATGTAAATGTACTAACACTTCTTAGAATCGAACATTTCTGAAACCCCCCTCATGTCTACTGAATAAACGTTTTCATTAGCTATAGAATTACCCCTCCAAGTCACTGCGATCATGTAGATAATAAAGGCATGAATTCTTAAGGTTATTGAAACAATCAGGTCAGAGGTAGTAGATTGGAATGTGTCCTGTTCACGCCGCGCGCTGTACGGTACAAGCTGTTTTTGTAAGGTATTTCCCAGAACGCGAAAGGGAGAAAACAGCCCAAAGCATTGTTCAACGATATTCACATTTTTGTCCAACGCTCTTGTAAAAGTACTGTATTGAAAATTGAAGAACATCTTGCAGTGCCCACATCAGTATTTCTGTTCAAATGCTGATTAATGCCTACCATTTGAGTAAATATTTTTTTAAGATTTTGGTCGTTATAGAGGAGTTTAACGAAAGTGAAACTCTGGTCGTTGGTCAGAGTGAGGGGTGGTCGTTTAATAGGGGTACAAATAACATTGGCCTTATGGGTTTTACTGTCGGTTCCTAGAAAAATTGGTCTTTAAAGGGGGTGGTCGCTAAAAAGTAGGGCTGAAAATCGATTAAAATTTCTAATCGAGTTAACGCTTGACTTTAATCGATTAATCGACAAACAGGTCGATATTTATAAGAAACCAAAGTGTACATTTAATATTGTTTTACACGTTTAATAACTACTACACTACAGATAATCAGAAGAAATCGTGAATTAATGAATACCATTATTAGTTAACTAGTGAAAGAATATATATACAAAACTTATACTTTTTCAGTCAAGACTTGAGACACACGAGTTTGTTGACATTTGAATGTTCAAGAGACGATCGTAGCTTGTTTACAATAATACCGGTAGCACTAAAAACTCTCTCACTCGGAACTGAGACAAGAGTTTGGTCATTTGACTCATTTCTCGAAACACGTTTTTCAAAATTCGACTAAAACGATTAATCTGAAAATGTAATTGATCGACGATTAAATATTTAATCGATTAATCGGCTCGGTTAATCGATTAATTGGTACAGCCCTACTAAAAAGGGGTGGTCTTTAAGACAGGTTTTACTGTATATACAGAATACACATATACATATTACACTTTTGCAAATACACTGTTCATGAAACTTGAAAAACTTTATAACTTTGCTTATTTAAGAAAAGACAATAGATTGGAGTAAAGTCAAAATAAAGAAAAAAATTAAATATAATATTAACTGATACCATTCATGTGTAAATAATGGAGAATGAAATAAGAGATACCTAACAGACTGGCTTTCCTCTTTACATTTGCAGAGGTAGAAATTTTAAATCTATGTAGTATTCACCAAATTTAACAATAATTTAACAATGGAGTCATAATATAGTTTGGAATCAAAAGGGTACAAGCTATTCTACCTTGCACTCTTGGGGGGGAAAAAAAATCTTTCTTTGTGGTCCTAGTATTGGTTTCTTGCCAAATCCGATCCCATAATACATAATGTTTTTGGAAACATGTCTGTGTGTCTGTCTGTCAGTCTTCTGTGCGTGAATAGGCTAGCTCCAAAACGGAAAGTCGTGTGAAAACAAAATTTCGTATTTGGGTCAAGTACCTTCTGAAGATGTGTGCCCAAGATTGGTGACAAGTTTCTCTTTTTTTTAAGGGGACTTTACATGAAGAAATTTTTGTTTTTTGCGATTTTCTCAAAAATGGCTCTAACGATTTTCTTTAAATTTTGCTCATGTGTAGCTTATAGTGAGAGCTAAAACTTTCATTTGAAACTTTTTTGGAAAAAATTTCTCTGAAGGATAGTTACAAGCTACCCATTGTACACCCACTGTTTGTAGAAAGTTTGTCTTGCGTGGTGAACAATTCCAGGGTGCGCGGGCAAAGAGAGTTAAGTCCACCGTCCTAAAAAGTTGAGATATATGTCCATAGAGTTATAGATAAAAATGATCTCTACATTTGTGTTAAGTCCAGTAAGTCATATTCAAAAACGTACGGTAGTTATGGATGTGTGGCTCATGAGTTTATCCATTTCTAAAGCTATGTTGGGCTGGTATAGTGTGTTAAGTCATTCTAATTCTCAGCAACAAGAAAGTGGACTTAACTCTCTTTGCCCGCGCACCCCGGAATTGAATACACGCTCTTTCACGGCCTCTTATTCTATATAAGAATGAAGTGAGAAAGATGTATTTCAACATACTAGGTAATTCAAACCATGGGCGTACGGTAGGGGGGGGGGTTCAGGGGGTTGAAACCCCCCCCCCGAAATATCTGCAATATTTTTAAAATTATAACATTATGTAACAAAATAAATAAATAAAAAAAAAAACACTGTTTCGATTGTTACATATTTTACAATTTTGTACATAACTTATCAAGGCATTATTGATGGCATTATCATATTTTTTTTAAGATTCTAATTTCAAAATAGCATGGTGTTCATAGTTCTTCAGCTTCACAACAGTGATGTGTTACTAATAAATAAAACTGCTTTCGGAATTGTGGTGTGATTGTTTGGGTATCATTTGATTTCAGCTTAATTCATGCAAAAATTTGAATAAACATAAAAACCTATATTCTGGAATGGATTTACGAACTTACTACCGGCAAGTCTGCAATCAATTTGTCGATACTGATATACTGATTCGTAGACTTGGTACTGGCGTAAATTCACAACAAATCTGATTACAGGTTATAAATCTTCCAGTGTCACCACTACTCATAGTTCAGATTTTTTTTCCCCCATTTAGCCAGCCATGGACCAATTTTCCTTAACTATTTTTCTTGTTTGCCGTTTTGTTTTCCAGCTATTCCTTATTACACACAAACACCCATGCTCGAGGTGGGACTCGAACCCACAGCCTCCTACTCCACGGCTCCAAGGTCTTAGCTACCACGGTTAAGGTGACCAGCATCAGTTCGTAAAGTCAACAGTAATGAGTAGGGCAAGGCATTTAATGACCATAAAATAGTGAAAAAATGCAAAATAAAAAATGCATTTATGACCTAAAAATAGTGAAAAAAATTACCTGACATTTAAAAAAAGACCAATAAATTTACTATTATTACTTATAATTAGTTTTTTAAAGTAGCCTAATGAATTGCTAAAAAATAATTGATGACAGTGTATTATATATGGATTTACATTGTAAAACACACTTATTTTGTTACTAAAGAAGTAAGTCAATTTATATTACTTGGACACCCTTAGCGAAAAAGAAATTCTTTCTGAACTGGCAAGCCCATCAAATTGCCCCTGGCAAATATGTGCCATTAAAAAAAAAAAATTGTTATTGCTACAAGTCAAACTGATGTGGTGTTAATAATAAACTTGAATTAAAATGACATATGAACACTTCGCGGAGATTTTCAAATAAAAACGATTGTCTGTTGTCTGAAAGTAACGATTTGTACATGGAAAAGCTCCTCTCTACCTCCACTGAAACATGACCTAAAATGCCGAAAATGACCTAAAAATGCCGCAAATGACTTAAAAATGCTGAAAATGACCTAAAAATTGCCAAAAATACCTATCCCTTGAAAATGACGAAAAATGCAAAATAATGCAAAAACAAATTGCTGTTATTTAATCAATTATTTCATGATACACATTTGTATATATTCGAGCTATCTTTTAACCTTCATATAAAAAAGATGCAAAATCATCAAATGCCTTGCCCTAGTAGCCTATTGAGGAACACAACACAAAATCCTCATGGCGTAATCGGCATTAATCTGAGGACTTCTCCACCAATGGATTTCAGATGACTTTAAAAATTTGGCCTATACATCATAAAGTACTATGATAATTTGTCAAATAAAGTTTTTATTTAGATCTAGAAACGGGCAGATACCTCAAGAAACATGGAATCAAAGACTCTGCTGTATTTTAATTATAGAGTATTAATGATGACAATAAAACTGTATAGTTATTTTTAAAAAAAAGTATTAACTTACAATGTGCACAAGAACATGGAACTGAGACAAAAACCCCTCCCAAACAAAATTTCACCGTACGCCCATGATTCAAACCCAGGTCCAACTCTTTCCACCGGTTATGAATATAAGTTGATTAAAAACTGTTATTAAAACTTTAGTACAGTGGATAAAATTACCTTCACTACGTTTCAGCCTGACCTCCAGGCCTTCCTCAGGTGAAATGAAGTCTACTCGCATGTTGGTACGTTGTCCATGCAGGAAGGGGTCTGCCGTGCTCCCGTACCCGTTCGGAAAACCACCCTTTGCACAGCAGAGACCCCTTCCGGCATGGACAATGTACCAACATGTGAGTAGACTTCATTTCACCTGAGGAAGGCCTGGAGGTCAGGCTGAAACGTAGTGACTGTTAAAAAGGTAATTTTATCCACTGTACTAAATTTTTAATAAGAGTTTTTAATCAACTTATAAAGATGTATTAGCGTAAAATTGTGTCTTGCAATTCTGTACAAGGATATGTGAATACTGCTAACTTTTATTTGGGCAGAGGAAGTTATGTGACTTTCGCATCAGATTTTTTTTAGGTTCCAGTGTGTTTAATACAGTTGGAGGAAAAATGAATATTCAATGCATGTTTCAAATTTAAGGAAAAAATTCATAGTCGTCACACATTTTATTACTTCCTCTGCCTGTACCGAAGGTAATATAGGTATTATGGTGCACTGATGGTAGCAGTAGTGCTTGAATAAACTGACTCACAATCGGCTTTACAAGCTGTAGATCTATGATAAATATAACAAGGAAACACTAGCCACTGACATTAGACCAGCACTAAATACGAGCACAATTCATATTTGTTTAACCTGGTTCCGAGGTCACATGGGAAATGTAGGAAATGAGAAAGCAGATGAATTGGCTAAGAGGGTGCTTCTCCAAATGTTAAAATTTCCTATAGTTGATGCGCCCCTATCCTTAATTCTAGCGTTTTCTGAGGGAATAGTTTGAGTAAGATAATTCGTTCTTCCTCATTTCAAGTTCTACGTACATATTATACAAGGCCCTAGAGTTTGAAAATCAAAAGTACTTCAAGTTAATTTCAATTTACAAAATAAAAACCTGGGCCTTTTAAGCTAGTAGAAAATAAAAGAGATTAGAAGCTTATATCAATAAATTGAAAAACACGTTACAAAATAATTATCACTTAAATATTAATAAATCAAAAACAAAAGTTTTAACCTGCAAGAAAAATGGAACTAATACAAAACAAATTAAATTCAACGGACTTATTGAAGAATTTCATAATCTAGGCAGCAAAATAACATCTGATGGAAGTAAAAAAATTACTAATAGTATATTTCAAACAAAACTTCCTTTCAGTCAAAAAAATAATTTACATCCAATAATATTAGTTTACAAATTAGGAAGAATTTGATGAAAACATATGTACCGGAGAAAAAAAATTTGGAACCAAATAAGAAAAAGAATAAAACTTATAAGGCATTTACTAAGGGTACGTCCAAGATGCACGCTGGTTTTCTGAGTCAGACAGTCGGCGCTGAGTCGGCGTGCGTAAATCCATTTGTTGCTAAATAATACTGGCCATAATGCACCTGCGCGCAGACTTTCTGCGTACTGGCAATCTGACTCCGATTTTTACCGGAATGATTTCTTCATTCTGGTTTCAGACAACCTGCAGCTCTGACTGTTGATTTTTGTTCATGTGTTGAGTGTTTTTCATTCTGTTACGATGGATATCGAGGATTTTATATCAAAAGCTCAACTTAATCAGGGGTGCCCACCCCCCAAACTTAATGATTAACCCCCCTTTCAAACTTCATTGCTCACCACCAAACTAATTGGCTGTCGACAAGGGCGCCAATATGATATTTTCTAGGAAGGGGCAATTTTTTAATTTAATATATTTTTTGTCGCTTTAACTTCTTGGGCCACTTTGTAACATTATATTAATAATATAATAAGTGCAACAATGACGTAGCCAGAAAATAATTGCGGGGAGGGTCGAAAGTGCCTGGGGGGTTTGGAATACGCCCCAAAAGGGGGGTCGGGGGTCCATCCCAAGAAAATTTTTACATATTGAACTAATGAAAATCACATTTTACGCTATTTTAGCACAGAAAAACTAGTTAGGAAAGTTGATTACCATACTCGAAGACATGCCAATGTAAATAAGAAATCATTACCTAAGTGGGGGGTCCACCCCCGGAAAATGTTTAAATACTGAACTAATGAAATCACTTTTTTACGCTATTTTAGCACTCAAAAACTAGTTAGGAAATTTGTTTACCATACTCTAAGACATGCCAATGTAAACAAGAAAATGTTACCTAAGTCGGATGTTCACCCCCGGGAAATTTTTAAATACTGAACCAATGAAAATCACATTTTACGCTATTTTAGCACTGAAAAAATAGTTAGGAAATTTGTTACCATACTCTAAGCCATGCCAATGTAAATAAGAAATAATTACCTAAGTGGGGGGTCCACCCCCAGAAAATTTTTAAATATTGAATTAATGAAAATCACATTTTACGCTATTTTAGCACTAAAAAATTAGTTAGGAAAGTTGATTACCATACTCGAAGACATGCCAATGTAAATAAGAAATCATTACCTAAGTGGGGGATCTACCCCCGGAAAATGTTTAAATACTGAACTAATGAAATCACTTTTTACGCTATTTTAGCACTCAAAAACTAGTTAGGAAATTTGTTTACCATACTCTAAGGCATGTCAATGTAAACAAGAAAATATTACCTAAGTAAATTTTTAAATATTGAACTAAGCAAAATTACATTTTACGCTATTTTAGCACTGAAAAACTAGTTAGCAAATTTGTTTACTATACTCTAAGACATGGCAACTTAAACAAGAAACTGTTAACTAAGTTATAATAATTATTACTATTTATAAGAAAAGCTAAATAACACATGGAACAGTGGACATAATAGGCCTACGCATTATGTTATGAAAAGAAAATAACTGCTATATCATATTTGATACACCAACAAATCTTGTTTAATTAAATAAATATTTTATTTTTTAAATACAAATATAGAATTTTAGGCTTCACTTTTGGGGGTCCAAACCCCCTGGATCCCCTTTCCTAATCCACTGTGGGTTCTGCTTCCATGTTGTCGATTTGGTAAAACTTCTGCAAACTTTTTATGTCTTAACTGACTTTCAAATAATTGTCTTAAAAGAAAAACACCTGACTATAATAATTATTAATACACATTTTTTCCTTGCGCCCGCCTCCGGGTATGGGTGCCCATGGCTGTCGAAATTCTTCATCTTTATCTTTATAAAAATCGGGGATTTGTAAATATAAACAGCGCAGGTGTTCAACAATCGAAATTTAGTATCAGCTCTGCGCTGACAACTGCTTGCATAATGGCCACATCCTATCTGCCGCTCGGAGTCAGATAGTCGGCGCCGAGAATCTGAATCTGACTACCTGCTTTTACCAGCGTGCATCTTGGACGTACCCTAAGGCACCAAACTCTTTTGAAAATTATTATCGAAGGCACAATTGAAGGTAAGAATAAAAAACGTCGGGACTCGTATGCAGTTAAAATTAAAGTTTTAACGCATTAGTTCACAAGTTTCCTATAAAAAACATAAAATACAGGTCATTTTCGAAACATATGAGGCCATGCGACAGGAGGGAAAAAATGAACGAGGGAAAAAATGAACAACGCGGAAAGCTCAACACACGATATTCAACTTAATGTATTGTCATAATTCATTTTGCTTTGTGTCATCGCCACATACAAATGCTAAAGTGAGAGAAAGTGTAGTTAGGGCTGTAATTGACCTGCATTTTTCGGCCTCTGAAGCAGCGAGAAGGTTCCATATTTATGAAAGAGCAGCTCAGTGGTGGGAACTTGACTATAATGCGACCGGAAGTTTTCATAGGAAGCGTGGATCTGCGGAAGGCCGCGTATTTCGATGCTAGATTGGTTGCAGAAGTTGAGCGTAAGTAATTGATTTTGCACTAGAAGTACCGGTATTATAAAATAAAATCTTTAAAAAATGCTCCTTGAATAAACATATTCCTCGCGGATCTATTAATTATTAATATTATAAAAATTTGCAACCAAGAATATGGCGGATTTGAGGCATATAGCCACAGCCTTCTATACATGTTTGTTTTGGAACTAAACTGACTAAATAATTAAGAAAATACATGGATAGTCAAGAGGCGTGTGTGAACCTAACCTTAAGTCTTCCTGTACATGCGCATATGCTCGTTCATGATACTTAATCAAATACCGCCCGACGTTTTTTATTTGACCGACTGTACATGGCACAAATTAAGGAAGACATGAATTTTAAAACGTATGAAGATTTAAAAAGGCAGAAACATCAGAATTCAAGGATTGAAGAGTAAAGAAGAAACAAGATGAAGAACCCTGTCCCTAATTGATTGTTATCATTCCCGTTCCCATAGAAAAAAAGCATATATGCGTCTGTCTGCATTGAACTCCATATAACTTCCTGTACTGCTACTACATATAACTTTTATATCTGTAATTCTATATTAATGTTGCATTGGAAATTAATGCAGAAAAAAACTAAGTATATGGTCATGAAACATCAAAGTAGTGCAGCTACAAAATATCAGAATAGATTGTAAATCAAACAAGTGGAGATATTCAAATATCTGAGAGCAATAATTACAGAAAGAAATAATATTACGGCACAAGTTAAGTATAGACTCAAATCAGGAAATGCCTGTTTTTATGCAGTTCACTAACTCTTATCATTTCGTCTTCTGTCCAGAAATCAATTTCAAAATTTAGTGGCCAAAACTGTTCAAGCGAATTAATTCACTATCAGAAAAATCTAAATCCATTACATTTGCATTACCACTACAAGCATAGTTACTGCTTCGTAACTGTTAGTTAATTTCATCTGGATCTCTCATGGCCAGGGTAATGCAAACTGAAAGAAATCTTGATATCAATCAATATCAAATCACTGACATATTTAAATCCTTGAAATACATACCAGAAGAACAATGAAGGTCTATACAGATGGGGCTAACATTTGTTAAATGGGATTCTTTATTGTAAAGTAACTGAAAATATATCATTAGCAGGGCCCGGATTCTGATGACTAGGGGCCGTATTTTTTGGTAACAACAATAAGCGCGAAATTTTATAAATCAACCTCCCTTAGCTATATTTAGCTTTTATATGCTTAAAATACCAATATGAACCAAATTGAATCCACAAAATATCGCGAAATTTACTCGATTCCGCGAAATGTGTCTAAAAGCGCGAAATATGCCCCTTCCGTCCGCAAAGCGAAAAATGAGCACGAAAATGTGCCTTAAAATCACAATATTGTGTTTTGGTGTAATGCATTTTTTATTTCTTAGCAGCATGCTTTTTTTTCTATTGTTTCTATGGCTGTCGAAGATTTGCCGATATATCGACATTTGTGATCGATTACAAAGATTGCAGAATTTACGCAAAGATTGTCTGTGACCTGGGTTGTACTGTTGAGTACACTCCTTTCCTGCTATGTCTTTGCCAAGTAAGCGATGCCTATGATCGATTACAGCAGAAGAGTGTAGAATGTTTGTTACTTGTATTCAGCGGTATGGTTGTCACTTCTGTTTGCAAATGGCTATCTGATGGTGTTTAGTAGAAATTACGATAATACTTCTCGTCATTATATTTGAACATTAACTCTAATCATGCCTATATCGAAAGTTTCTTCAGTTCATACAAGGGCAGAAGAATATAGAAATTGGGGGGGGGGGGTGTTAGTTCATGTAATTAAAGAAGCAAAGTTTATCATTGCGCAATTTGGTATAAGCAATTTATTTCACGAAATACCCACCGAAATAGAAGGAAGTTAACACCGAAATCAGCCATTTTATTTCACCAATAAATCAGGGCCCTACTGATGACCTAAAAATGTTTGAAAAGTTACCTACAAAATGACCCTAAATTTTAAAGAAAATGACTTAATAATTATAAGAAAAAACTTAAAAACTGATATTTTATTTATAAAAAATTATTATTGTACACATAAAGTTATAGACTAATTCATACATAATTTTAAAAACATTAAATGCAGGAAGGATGCTGTAAGTCTAAATAAAACCTTTGGTAGCTAGATGACAAAAAAGTAACATTATCTTCATAAGTACTTTTCATTAAAATTTTAAATTTTTGACTTTTGGATAATTTTTCAGCCATGCATTTATCTGCAAAAGAAAAAATTAAAAATCAGAGTCAGAAGTTAAAGGATGAGGAAAATTACCTATAATAATGAGAGGAAATGTTTGTTTGTCTGTCTGTGGATGATATTTTAATTATTTAGCTCTTAATTTTTGAATTAATTACCGTGGCCGAAGCTGCAGGCACCTGCTAGTGAAGAATATAAGAAAAAGCAAAAAACAATGTATGAAAAACTAAGAGAAAAACAAATGCAAGAACTAGCTACAATGAGGGAAAGGAAAAGAAATGCAATTAAACAGGAAGAAAGAATAAAGACAAAGGATAGATAGGCCTGTGAAGCTGTGTCTTCAAGTTCTTGTAGTGTTTGAATATCACACAGAATTTCTATTTATCGTCAGGTCTTCACCTCAAGCCTGAAGCTGAAAGTTACTTTCTATTGCATGTCAAACAAAAGGGAATATTAAAAATGGCTGTTTTGTCCTTGCCGAGTTCCATCAGAACAGAAAAAAAGTTATAGTTAAGTTTCGGTATGCCGCAGTAGGTCAAAGTGATTTCAATGAACATGGTGACAAGTGAGAAGTGTTGAAAGCAATGTTCTGTTCAAAACAGATGAAAAAGAAACAGAAAATTGAGATTTTGCTTGTTCCTAAAGATAAAATGAAAGGAAATCGAATTCAGTAAGGGAACTGGCATTTTTTTGAATTGCTGGAAATAACTTAGTTTAAATTAAACATGTTTCTTTGAAAAAATGATTTTTTTTTCTATTTACTACTAGAGAAATGTAGGTTACACGTTTTAAAATGTTTGATTATTTTACAAGCAAACGGTTTTGATTTAGTGTATAATGGACAAATTGTAACGTGAGTTACCAACAGGCAATTGTTTTGGTAAAATCCAATATCAACTCCCCCATATTTTAACACGATACTATCTCCATAAAACAGTTTAAAACACATGGATTTCAACACATATCATTCTCAGATGAGGAGATGTTGTGACGAGTGATTTAGTCCAACCCGCCTGCCCTAAATAGTACATTTTCTTTTATAGTAAGAAATGACAAAAAGTAGCAATATTTCCTCCATATTAATTGTACAAATCGCAAGATTGGACGTTGCCTGTGTAACGTTGTTTAGCGATGAACTGTGACCAACATGAAACGTGTGACATAACTAAATGCGCACAACTACCACTATCAAGCTCTACATATCACTAACACTAATATCACTGTTCCTAACCTAACATCCTGTCACCAACGCAGACAAGCACATAAGTGTATAAGTGACTGTGCACCCAATGTATTAGTTGGTTACCCTGGCTTGGTTGAAAACAAATACATTGCGCCGGACGTGTGAAGAAGCCATATCGCAACAATGGGGGGAGTTGTTATGGGACTATGCCACCTGTTCTTCCGTTTCCCCTCCCAAAGAAATAATAACCAGAACTAAGACAAGGTCTCTATTCAATAAAAAAATTCAGACAATCTTACAAGGGAATTAATAAAATTTTAACTGTCTAATGCTAGTATTATGCAACGCAATTGTCATTATAACTACATTATGTATCTCAACCTACTAACTGTAAATTATTTATTATCTTAAGTATAATTAGAGCAGAGTAATTTAATTATATTATTTGGCAATACTTATGAGAATAGGTGTGGGTGGGTATAGCCTACTATTTGTATGTTGAAATTACTTTAACTTACTTACTCGTACATTCATCTCATGTTTATTACTTTTTAATATTCATGTCTGTATGTCAGCTTATATGTAATTTTATAGAAGTCTAATGCAACAACTGTTGTCTAAAGTCTAATAAAGATTTGATTTGATTAAATTTTACCAGCTTGCCCCGCCATCTTCTTAGTATCGATTATGAATAAAAGAGCGAGAACATCGTAAATCGTAGCGCACGACTATCGATTATAATAATAATAAGGAATTGCGCACAATGTGCAACGACTATCGATTATCTAACTCGAGTAGGCAGGGCAGCCAAGAGAGTTACATAAAAACATGGTGGCCTACGGGTGAAGCCTGACTGTTGCCATGACAACCAGATTATAAACTAAAACATTCCTCTGTGCACAAGAAAGCAAATTGGGATTCTTAACAATGAGGGCTGTACCGGCATGGGTTGACAAAGTGCACGACAGGGACAAAGTTGAACAATGCATATATGATCTGTGCTTCAACCCTGATGGATCACAACTCGTTGTGGCTGCAGGTCAGAGAGTTTTGGTGTATGACACCAGCGATGGATCTCTTATTCAACCTTTAAAAGGCCATAAGGACACTGTATATTGTGTTTGCTATGCAAGAGATGGGAAACGGTTTGCCTCAGGGAGTGCCGACAGGACTGTAATTATCTGGACTTCTAAATTAGAAGGAGTTTTGAAATATTCTCATAATGATGCTATTCAGTGTTTAGCATATAATCCAATCTCACATCACTTAGCTAGCTGTGCCATCAGTGACTTTGCTTTCTGGTCTGCAGAACAGAAAGCTGTTCAGAAACATAAATCCAGTGCCCGCATTAATTGTTGTGCTTGGACAAACGATGGCCAGTACTTGGCTCTTGGCCTGGGAAATGGATGTGTTTCAATAAGGAATAAGGCTGGTGAGGAAAAAGGAACCATCAAAAGGCCTGGGGGTTCCCAGACACCTATATGGGCAATTGCATGGAGTCCGTCCAAAGAAGAAAACTATGACGTACTGTGCGTTACTGACTGGGGCCAGACTTTATCATTCTACACCATGGGTGGGAAGTTGGTTGGGAAGGAGAGAAATATTGGATTTGACCCTCTTTGCTTGAGTTACTTTAACAAAGGAGAATATCTTTTGATCGGTGGATCAAACCGAGTCTGCACTTTAATGACTAGAGATGGCATAAGATTAGGAACAGTTGGTGATGAGCAGCCTTCGTGGGTATGGTGCTGCGCTGCTCGTCCAGATTCGTCATTTGTGGCTGTAGGATGTCAAGATGGCACTATTGCTTACTATCAACTCATTTTCAGCACTGTTCATGGTCTTTATAAGGAGAGATATGCTTTTAGAGAAAATATGACAGATGTAATAATTCAACATCTTCTAACTGATCAGAAAGTGAGAATCAAGTGCAGGGATCTCATAAAGAAAATTGCAATTTACAAGCACCGATTAGCTGTTCAGCTTCCAGAAAGAGTTGTAATCTATGAGTTGTATTCAGGGGATTCGACTGGAATGCATTACCGAGTAAAAGAAAAAATTAACCAGAAATTAGAATGTAATCTCCTTGTTGTTTGTACAAATCACCTAGTACTATGTCAGGAGAAACGTCTTCAGTGCCTTACCTTTGAAGGTGTCAAAGAGAGGGAATGGGTGATGGAATCCCCTATCCGTTACATCAAGGTGGTAGGTGGCCCTCCAGGGCGTGAAGGCCTCCTGCTTGGTCTCAAGAATGGACAAGTATGGAAGATATATTTGGACAATGCATTTCCAGTAAGTCTATTGAAAGTTTCTTCAGCTATCAGATGTCTTGACTTGAGTGCTTCAAGGAAGAAACTAGCTGTTGTAGATGAAAATAACCAGTGTCTCGTATATGATGTCCAGAAAAAGGAACTCTTATTTCAGGAACCCAACGCCAATAGCGTTGCATGGAATACAAATTGTGAAGATATGCTATGCTTCTCTGGAAACAACATCTTGAGCATAAAGGCCAGCAACTTCCATGTCCATCAACAGAAACTTATGGGATTTGTGGTAGGGCTGTGTGGCTCCAAAATATTTTGTCTTCATGTTTCAACGATGTCTACTATTGAAGTACCTTTGTCAGCTCCAATGTATCAATATCTGGAGAAGAAACTGTTCTGGGATGCATATAAAGTAGCATGTTTGGGTGTGACCGAAGGTGACTGGGAAGCTCTAGCACATGCCGCTTTGGAAGGACTTGACTTTCAAGTAGCAAGGCAAGCATTCATTCGTGTTAAAGACTTAAGGTACCTTGAAGTTATCAGCGATTTCCAGGAGAGGCTACGGAAAGGAGAAAAAGACAAAGATCTGTTCCTTGCTGATATTCTCAGTTTTAGATGTAAGTTTAAAGAAGCAGCTCGCTTATATCAGAAGTGTGGACAAGAACAGAAAGCTCTCAACATGTACACTGATCTTCGTATGTTTGATTTGGCTCAAGAATTCTTAGGTTCAGTAGATAATGTTGATCGAAAGGTATTAATTCGCAAGAAAGCTGATTGGGCTAAGAACATTAATGAACCTCGAGCTGCAGCTGAAATGTATTTATCAGCTGGTGAGACAAGACGAGCCATAGAGATCATCGGAGAAAATGGATGGATTGATATGTTACTGGATGTTGGTCGCCGTTTGGATAAAGCAGACCGTGAAGGCGTTGGACTTGTTGCACAACATCTGTGCAGATTAAATCAACTGAATTATGCAACGGAAATGTATCGTAAGCTCGGCGATGAGAAGAGTATCGTGTTACTGTACGTTGAAGCAAGGGAATGGAAGGAAGCATTTGCTCTTGCAGAGAGTCATCCAGAATACAAAGATCTTGTCTATGTCCCACATGCACAGTGGCTTGCTGAAAACGACAAGTTTGCAGAAGCTCAAAAAGCTTTCCACAAAGCAGGACGTCCAGACGAGGCTTTCCGAGTTCTGCATCAGCTTACACTAAATGCAGTGAATGAATCACGGTTTCAAGATGCTGGCTATTATTACTGGGTACTCGCTCGTCAGTGCCTGGACATTGCTAATCAGAACGAAAAGAAGAAGGAAGAAATGATTACAAAATTCTATGAGCATGAAAAATATGCATCAATTTATTATGCATATGACATAATTCAGAAGTATTTGGACGAACCATTTACTTCATACATGCCGGAAGCTCTTTTCAACATATCCAGATTCCTCATGAACGAAACCAAAGATCTGCATCCAAAAGGTGTTTCACAATTTGCTGTTTTGTACTCACTAGCAAAACAAGCTAAAAATTTGGGTGCATATAAACTAGCTCGCCAAGTTTTAGAAAAAATGCAGAGTCTAAGAGTTCCACCAAAATTTCAGGAATATGTTGATTTATCAGCACTGATGGTCCGTGCAAAACCCTACCATGACAGTGAAGACATGTTACCAATGTGCTATAGATGTTCAACGTATAATCCTCTCATGACAAATACTTCTAACTGCTGCACTAATTGCAGGCAGCCATTTGTTCATTCTTATGTGTCTTTCGAGGTACTGCCATTAGTGGAATTCCAGCTGGATGCGGGTTTGTCAGATGAAGAAGCTGTTCGCCTAATTGAGGCTCCAGCACCTACAACTGATGAATTAGAAAATTCAGGAAGATGGCAGCAGAGTACAAATGATAATTATCAAACAATGCAGTTCGATGATGGACCTCCAAGTATGGCAGATCCATTTACAGCACGACTTATGAGCTTTGAGAATTCGGGTGATGAATTTGAGCCAGTAGTAGTAAATCAGGCAACGCTACAAGCTATGGAACCAAGTGGTGTCCTGATATGCCGTTGGCCACCTCCACTCCGCTATCAGTTTTATCGCAATTTACTGCCAGATTTACAGATTACATCGTGTAACTCTTGCAACAAGTTTTTCCATGTTGAAGACTTTGAACTACAAGTTCTGCAAAAAGGACATTGTCCATTCTGCCGATCAACAAGTAGGAATTTTGGCACTGAGAATAATGAAGAAGGACCTCTGTGATAACATTATTGGTGGTGTTTTCTATTTTCACCATTGTGGTTGATTAGGAGTAAGTTACAAAAATCCCTTTGCCAATCTCGCTTTCCCCAAATTACTTTAAAGTTTGATCGTGTTATCATTAGCAGTCATTCCAATAAGACTGTGTTTGCCGCAGTCACATAATTAATACGGTGTGTTTCACATACAAGTTGGCCAAGTTGCATCGCAGCAGCCACAGCTCGAACTCCCGAGCGATCGAGTGAAAGTAAAGTAAAGCTGGTAACGGTGTAAATGATTTAGGTTCTCACAATTTCAGTTAAAATTACAATGAAAGTAACTACGCGCCTCATCACAAGAGTTGTTAGAAATATCCTCCACTTGCTAAACACAACACTGACACCTTTTTAGGAAATTTTCGGAAGATGAACTTAAGCATGTTGAAAAAAAAGATTATCCCTGAAAAAAGGAAAAGTAATACCGGTATTAAACTTGTTTTAATTAATCGTCATTTGTATGGTTGAGTACTTGTAAAGATGCTGTTTGTAGACATTTTGCATGTAAATATCGTGCAAGGATTTAAAGCCATTTCCCCATACTTTTATTGTTACTGTAATTCAGAGCTACGTTGGTTTTACAGATTTACGGCAAGGAAATTAAAATTTTTATTGCAAGTTCTATAGCACATGGATGCTTTTTTTTATTATGTAACTTAGGCTAAATATAAAGTAGTATGAAGTCCATTTTCCATTGTATGTATATTACAAGCAAAACAAAATTATATTTAATTTTACAATGGATATAATTTATTTCTTGTTACAACGTTTCGGCTCAATCCATAAGGCCTTCATCAGGTACAGCAAGAACTGATAGATAAATAAATAAACAAACTCGAGAAGTTTCCATGGATATGATTCATGTCAAAACGCCGGAGCCACCGCCTTCTGGAATATCCGGAATATTGACGTGAAAACTAGAAGTTCTTCCAAACCTTTTAATCCACTCATCCGGTATGTTATAAGGGGTGTCCAAATTACCGATATCAGGAGGGGAGGGAAAGGTAACAGTCCGTCTACAGTTTTTAAAATTCTTGATCACATTCAACCACACTTCTCCAAGGTCTCCTTCGTATCTATTAAAATTATCTTGGTTGTCAATGATATTTACCGCTTCAAAGATCTTCCTTTTAATAGGGTCGGGTTCGACCTTCAAAATCCTGAGACCATCGATATGGTGCATATTATCAATCATATGCTGGCTTAAACCGGGAGACCGGCTACCGGTTTAAGCCAGCATATGATTGATAAATAGTTACAGTAAAAATAAAATGTGTAAAATATGTGTGAATTTTTATTACGTACGAGATTTGCATGGAACATAACATTTTTTCTTCTTCTTTAGTAAAGATATAGGAAAATTAATGCATGATACGAGGGTCGTTCAAGTCAAGTCAAGTCAAAAGTCCGGGACTTTTTTCTTTTCAGGTTTAAATGGACGCCTAGGCTGGATATTTTGTATGCAGTAGAAACTGGCATCTGTGTCCTGTTACTGGTAGACAGCGCTCATTTCCCGTGCTTCTGGATAGACCGTTATTCAAGATAGCGGACAACAGTGTGAACGTCTACGTGGAACAGCTGTTGTGATGAAGTTTTTAGGGAACGAGGGCATAAAACCTGCTGAAATTTACAGAAGACTTCAGGGTCAGTATGGTGATGAGACACACAGTCGCAGTAAGACATTTTCTCTAAATTTCAGCAGGTTTTATGCCCTCATTCACTAAAAACTTCACAACACACTTTTCCATGTAGATGTTCACACTGTTGTCCGCCAACTTCAATAACGGTCTATCCAGAAGCGCAGGAAATGAGAGCCATCTACCAGTAACAGGACACAGATGCCAGTTTCTACCGCATACAAAACCTCCAGCCTAGGCATCCATTTAAACCTGAAAAGAAAAAAATTCCCGGATTGACTTGAACATATCAGTCCTATTAAAAATTTTCAGACATTTTATTGAAAAAATTGTGTGACAAAATAAATCAAAAGCTAATAAACTGCCAGAAATGAAATTTCTTACCGACATTATCTGTTTCACCATGAGTATGTGTACGAAAAATTAAGTAGGCTTAAGTAGGTTTAAAAAATGTAGGAAATAGAAGTTTCACCTACTTAAGTTATTTGATGGACAGACATTATTGTTATTAGAAGCCAATTATGTGTCAAAAATTACCCTAACATATCATCGTCACTAAGTCCAAAATGTTCTCAGATACAGCTGTTTTAAAGCTAGAATAAAAAAACCTGATATAACCAAGTGCCAGAATGCTTTTGTTTAATCAGTGATAATTGCAATTATGATATGCAGAAAAGTTATTTTTGTAATCGATTTCTGCCAGCAAAGTATACAATGCCTAGGCAATGTATAAAATATCAATTATTTCATACTTTCACGGTCGACAGATTGTCGGTAACATATACAGGGTGTTAATAAATAACACCGAAATATTTTACCTGTGTATAGAGGGGACATAGACAAGCAACTTTTATTAGGAGATTTTTGCTCTATGGATTCAATTTTTCCTGTTACGGAATAAAATCTCCCAGGGCATGGCCGCCACTGACTTCTAACATTTGAGAAATATCCAAACCAAAGGAACTTCGTTGTTAATACTGGATTGTGAATAAAGAACATTAATGCAGTGGCGACCAGTGATGTGATTAGTCTGTAAATTTTGCAGATTACGAAAACCTTAAATTATGATATAGCTGTTGATTAATGACAAGAAAAGTTTTTTCTTCTTCTTCTTTTTCTCTTTTTACTATCAATCCCTTTTCTCTTCTACCCTACCTACCTATTCCTATCCTATAAATTTTCGACCTATCGGGATTCGAAGGTGGCGCTAGCATCATAGCCAGTGATCTTATCCACTATGCCATCGAGTGATCTTTCAGGTGTGAAGCAAGAATTCTACTATTTAAGTTTAGAGAGCTGTTTTGGTTCAAAGGGATGCCTCATATTAAACTAATTAACGCAAGGGCTATTTCATAGGGTAGTAATTAGTGCATATGGTGTGGTACAAGGGTTATTTTCATATTGGGGATGCCTCGATTCTAGTAATTAGTACATAAATTTTGGTACGAGGGGCGGAAGTGGGCCATCACCATGGCAACGCTGTATCAGAGTGGGTGGAGCTTAAGCAGCGACCTGTTCTTCCATTTTGCCGTTAAGGCCTTTTAGTTTATCCAAACCCTCAGATAACCGACCATTTGGCATTCATTGCTGCTGTGAATTTCAAAGTGCAGCAACTGTCTGTTATTTGAAAAAGTGACAAGTATAGTTGATTTCAATTTCAGAAAGAAATGGAGCTCAGAAACGGTGCGGGAAAAAATCAGTGATATTTCAGTTAAGGTACACAATTGTATTGTTATTCATTTCTATAATTTTTTTTAAAAATATACAATCACTTTTTATCCAAGTAGAAGTATGTTAATATAATTATGAAACAGTCAGCATGTATAACAGGAATAAGAAAGTTTAAAAATAAAATAGTTCCTCTAAAGAACAAGAATTGTGAAAGGACCCCATAATGCTCGCAGCATTGCCCCGTTGTTTAGCTATACCTATACGCTGCCGAAGATAATCTGTGGTGCATGGATCGTGCGTAATGCTCTGCAAGATGTTACCAATGTCTATCACTAATTGTTTTGCTTCTGCACACCACGGACCAAAGGTTTTTCACTGCAAACAAAGTAAATAAATAGTTCTCGGTGATACCTCGGTTTCAGTTTAACTGCTGCTTCTGCAGTGGAACCGGCAAGTTTGCATGTCATTGATAAGTGGGAACCAGCCAATGTGTCAACGCAAGTCTATCATTATACTTTTTTCAAATTTTAATGAGTTATTTTGTAAATATTCAATAATCAGAGCAAATTGAAAATCTGATCCACCTTCTGTCCCAATTAGTTCTGATAAGTGATGTTCCAGCATGTGTAAATTTTTATTTAGTTTGAGCAAGGAGATGTCCTTCAAACAACTTTCTGAGAATATGAATGAATAGAGAAATGCACACAATGTGCATTGGTTTCTTTTTCGATTCAGTTTTCTGCGGTGCAGAACTTTGTCAATGATTCGTGCCTTTGCTTACAATACAGTACATGGTATCTGTCACACGGTTCGCTGCAATGCTTGTCCCGGTAAGTGGTATCCTGCATTATGTCATATTAGATGATGAAAGCCGTGAACCTGGTCATCACATGTCGGAGGTCGTAGTTCGGTTTTCTCCAGTCTTGTAGTATCATTGCATCAGTGGTGAAGAATTCATCCCAGATTGCTTCTCTTTTGGCTGAGAGTTCTTTCAGAGTTGCCATATAGTTGGGTGTGGCTGGTAGTAGAAATTTCAGTCTTATCTCTTCTATGTACAATTGTTCTATTGTGAGGGCGTATTCACTTTCCGAGAATATTAATTCACGCTCTCGGAACATGAGTAAGGAAATGTTCCTTGAGATTTCTTTTCCGACGAAATGTTTTAGCACATACATTACAAGTAAAAGTTTCTCCTTTATGAATAAGCATGTGGTCACTGAGATGACCCTTCCGAAAATATGCCTTGGAACAAACTTCACAAGAAAAAGGTTTCTCCCCACCATGAATAAGCAGATGGGAATTCAGTTCACTCTTCCAAGGAAATGTTTTGGTACAAAAACTACATGAAAAAGGTTGCCTTTCTGGATGAGTATACATATGTCTTTTGAGTGCACGATTTTTACAAAATGTCTTAGCGCAGAGATTACAGGAGAAACGCTCTCCAGCATGAGTAAGATGGTGACTTTCGAGATCACTTTTGTTGGGAAAAGAAGTGGTACAGACTTTGCATATGAAAGTTTTCTCTTCTGAATGAATCAGCAGATGTCTATTAAGCTTGTTTCTGTTATGAAACGCTTTGCTACAATATTCACATTTAACTTTTGTATGGATAAGCATGTGTGTCTTCAAATGACCCTTCTCTGAAAATGTTTTAGTACAGATGTCACACGAGAAAGGTTTATGTCCTGTGTGCTTCCACATATGTGTTTTAAGGTTCACTTTTCGAAAAAATGTTTTGGCACAAACACCACAAGAGAAACACTTCTGTCCGCTATGTAAAAGCATATGTGTTTTGAAATTTGCCATCTGAGAAAAGGTTTTGTTACAAACATCACATACAACACGTTTCTCTCCTGTATGAATCAGCATATGTTCTTTGAGACTACTCTTCCGTGAGAATGCCTTTGTACAGATATTGCAAGAAAACGGCTTCTCTCCCGTATGAATAATTATATGCTGTTTAAGATGACACCTGTTACCGAATGTTCTGGTACATATGTTACATGAGAAACATCTCTCTCTCCAGTATGCATAAGCACATGATTTCTTAAAAGGTATTTGTGAGCAAAAGCTTTCGAACAGATGTCGCATGAAAATGGTCGCTCTCTTGTATGGACAAGCAGATGTCTTTTGAGAGCATTTCGTTGAGAAAACACCTTTTTACATACATCGCACATGAACTTTTTATCCTTTTCTGTACGCATTACTCTCTTCAGATGACCTCTTTCGGCTTCTTTCTCTTGGGAAAATTCATGTTTGTCATCATTTCTACCACAAGATACGTCTGTTATTCGTTGGCACGAAGCCAGTGTGTCTATGTCCAATGCGTTCTGTACTCCACCAATACCATGGTTTTCGGCGAAATTCCTACCCTGGGTGTTTTGACCCAACTGAAATGAATCCGCAACCAACGACAATGGCTCATTCTTCGTTTCAGCGGGTGTACAGTTGTCTACTGTAAATTCACATTTTAAATAAAGTGGAGTAATCTCTTCTTTAATTTCAATTTCAACGTATTCTGATTTCACTAGAGAATCCATTTTTTACGCTGGTCCTCAGACTATTTACAATGGTTACAGAAATTGTACGTTTGTATAAAGAATGATAACGTCGCCGTTGCGATGGAACGACATTACTTCTACTCATGTTATCATTTCATTTCAAATAACTTTTAGCAAAATTCGAAAAACGAGCTACTGGATACCGAAATATTGACAAGAGACATTGGCGGAAACAGGGTTGCCATACGTACGACTATAGTCGTACACCGTACACATACGACTATTTCATACATTTGTACGACATGCGACGCTACAGTGAGTCGTACGACTATTTGTTCGACTATTTTTAACATAGCGTTTTATATATTTTTTTTTAATCAACCTAATGACGAATTTTAAATTTTGATATTTATCCAGCTCTTTGTTTTCTCATGGTTTTTCTTGAAAGCATGTTGCTAATAATAACAACAGTTCCGATTACTGTTTATTTAATTTTATTGTATTTTATTAAATTTAGCACATCCGAAGATAATGAAACTCACCTAATCATTTACAAATAAGATGATTTATTAACAAATACATGATATATGTAAGGTGTATAATACTGATTATTATTTATTTATTTATTATTATTAACGCAATAAGTTCACTACACTGAAAAATCACAAAGTATTAGAGTTTTATAATGCCCTAAAATGCCTATTTGGACCTTTAGAGCCTATTTTAGTATTTTAGTGCCTAAACTGCCTATTTTGTACATTTAAAATAAAATTCAACTTCTGTAATTTTTACAATCTTATAATGGACATCCTGTGTGATAAGCAGAACAGCAGAGATGGGTTTTACACAGAAACTTGATTATTCCAAACAATTGTCACTAAAGGAATGCTGACTGACGGGGGAGGGAGAGGATTAAGAGGGAAGGACTACTGTGTCAAGTCACCAGTGAAAGAACATCTGTTTAAGTGAATATAGTTCGTGATGCCAAGTTTTGCAGTTAATTCTGTTAAGAATAGGTATACCACGTTTCTTGCAGTAAAAAAAAAAAAAAAAGACCATGTTACAGTTTAAGTGTATATTGTAATATTTTAAAGTCTATTTTCTATCTATTTACACATTTTTGAAGCATACTTTAAGTGCCTATTTTCTCTTTTAAAAGCCTATTTACTTGTTTTAAAAGCCTATTTTAGGTGCCTAGAACTAATTATTTTAGGTGCCCAGAACTAATTTTTTTAGGGCCTAAAATCCCAGATCTATATATAAAGAACCACTCCCGTAATTGCAGTTTTTAACTATTTAAGAAACAGGAACTTCACTATCGCAGACTGGTAAACATGCGAAATATTCGAACATGTGAGAAAAGCAACCATTAGAAGACCGCCCTAGTCGATTCAATGAGCTAGTGCCGAGCTTCACAACCCTAATCAACCATTCACAGGATCATCCATAAACATCTACAATTGTCACTCCACAAATGCTACAGAACGTTAGACAGGGGTGGAATACCTGCAGGGCAACTCGAGATGCACACATTGAGTTGCACTGACCACTTACCGGAACTCGGACAGTTTGTACTTCAAGTTGTGTAAAAATACATGTTAATAAACCATTATTTATACTTAAAATTAACCCTTATTTCTCGATCCCTCTAACCCCTGTTTCTTGGAGTGTTTGGTCCAAGAGAGAATTTATTTCTGCCCAGGTGGACCTACATTCCACAGCATTGAACATCTGTAACAGAGTTTTCTTTTGCTAGCCATAGCACGCACTGAAAGTTCTGTTACGTCCACATGCTTACATTAGCATGCCTGCTGTTCTACTGAATATCTTTCAGGCTTGTTTTCGCATTGCCCCTTGTGGCCCATTCAAGTGAACACAACCCTTATTGCAGCATAAACTCAGACAGTTTCTGTCAGATGTACATCACAGCAAAATCTTCCTCTGGTTTTAAATGGTGTGCATTTACTTCTCGATCCTTCTAAGCGGGACACACTGTATTGTTTATGATATATACTTTACAACCACTTATGTGGTCTCGTTAGTGTCACTTGGCTATGGATCCATAGGCCCGGATTCGATCCTTGGTACTTCGTCGGACTTTTCTGAGGTAGAGAGGTCTGAATGGGGTGCACTCAGCCTGACGATACAAACTGAGGAGCTACTTGATAGAGAAGTAGCGGGTCCAGTCACGGAAGCCACCATTAATGGCTGCAGGTGTCGGCATGCTGACCACATGACCACAATCCTGCCATCTGCCTATGGTAGATGACGCAGCGTTGTCCATTCAGGGATGTAGCACCACAGAGTTTAGTTTTTTTATATACTTTACAGCTTGCATTCAAACCTCTTTTAATCAATTTTATAGGGAGTTTCATCATCGGTTGAGACACCCATATGAATGATGATGATGATGATGATGAGTGTTCTGCCCGAAGGCAGGTCCAGACCCGAAACGAAGCTGTGGGGTATCCATATGAATAACGAAGACAAATTATATAGTGAACAGTAATTTATTTACAGTATGTTAGAAATAACAATGCAATGATGAGACTAGTTTATCTATAAAATTTCAAGAGCAAATGCTTTACAACCAGCAAGACCTATCACCTCATTCTAAACAAGGCTTTACATCCCTGCGATGAATTTAGACAGAAAATCAGTTGGCTTGGGCTCAACAGTCTCCTTGAAGTATGTCATTATGTGGCCCTTCTGCTTCCAGATTTCTACCGTTTCTTTCAACTCCATCTGTCCCTAGAAAAAAAATATATAAAGTTAGTAAGGAAACTGATTTTTTAAACTAATCGATCCAAGTTCCTAATGCTACCAATAGCATGTCCAGCCCATTTCATCCTCCATGATTTAATTACCCTTACTATATCTAGTGACGAGTACAGGTTATGGAGCTTGTCTTTTTCAAAATAATAATAATAATAATAATAATAATAATAATGAGATGGCGCATAGTAATAGTAAAAATACAGAAATTTTAGCAGAAACATTTAACAAATTACTAAACTGTGAAGACCCCTCAGAACTTCTTGAAATAAACACTGAAACCCATGTTAAAACACCAGCAGAAAACATAAACCCACCCACAATCCATGAAGTCTACAAAGCCTTGAAAGAGCTTAAAAACTATAAAGCAGGTGGAGAAGACCAAACATTTGCAGAACTTTGGAAATATGCAGCAGAACCAGTAAAGATATCATTACATCAATGCATTGTGAAAATATGGAACACAGAAAAACTACCAGAACATTGGACTACAGCTATAATACATCCATTACACAAGAAAGAAGAAAAATCAAATCCAGACAACTATAGAGGAATTTCCCTTTTGGATGTCACATATAAAGTTTTATCAAGGATTCTGTATGGTCGCTGCAAAGATCAACTTGAATTGGAAATTGGAGAATACCAAGGAGGATTTAGGCCTTGGAGAAGCTGCCCAGAACAGATAATCACCTTAAAACTAGTAATGGAGTACTACAAAAGAAGACAAAAACAACAAGTTATAACCTTTGTAGACTTCAAAAAAGCCTACGATTGTATTCACAGGTCTTCAATGTTGAAGATACTAAGGAATTTTGGACTTCATCCCAAATTAATAAAATTGATACAATTGACTCTAACGAACACCAAATCTAAAGTAAAATTTAGAGGAGAAATATCGGAACCGTTTATGATAAAAACAGGGCTAAGACAAGGAGATGGTCTATCACCATTACTTTTCAACTGCGCTCTAGAGTATGTGATGAGGGAATGGTACAAAGAAAATCCTAAAAACATACGAATTGGAACCAAAAAGGATGGAATAAACTTAAATTGCTTGGGATTCGCAGACGACTTAGCGTTACTAGCTAATAACATTCATGAAGCCAGAAATCAAATAACTAGCCTACAAAATATATCACAAAAAATAGGACTTCAGATATCATTTGAAAAAACCGAGATAATGGTAACAGACCCACTAGTAACCAATCACATAACAATAAATAACAAGAAAATAAAATTAGTAGAGCAATTTAAATACCTAGGAGAAATTATAACACATAACTTGGACGAGAAACCTGCATGGCAAGCGAGGACTAATAAAATGATAAAAGCTCAAAAATTAACATGGTCTACATACAATAAAAAATGTCTATCGATCCAAACAAAATTAAAACATTACAAGACGGTGGTTCAACCAGAGGTGACATATGGAAGCGAAACTCTTTTTAAAATCACCCAGAAAAATAGAATAGACAAAATCCTGAAAGTAGAGAGAAGAATAGCTAGAACATGCATAAATAAAAAATACCAAAAAGATGGACAGTGGCGGATAATACCAAATGAAATGGTGTACAGAGAACTAGAACCTATCACAGATACTATACGGAAGAAAAGGATCTCTTTTTTTGGTCACATTATGAGGACACCAGAAACTCGACTGACAAGAAAAATTATAGAGAAACTCTGGAATATGAAGCAACAAGTAGGATGGATTACAGAAATTAGAGAGGATATGACAGAATTAGAAATAACTTTGGATGACTTGAAAAACAAAACAGGAAATTCAAGGAAACTTAAAAATATTAAAATAAGATTTAAGCCAAAAATAGACAGACGCCAGACAATAAAGAGGGTCAGATGAAGAGCGACAGAGAAGATCGGAACGCATGAAAAACTACTGGGCAAATCGGAAAGGAAGACCGAGAAATGATTGACTGAAGTGGTCCAATGAGGCCGTAAAAGCAGAAGAAGAATAATAATAATAATAATAATAATAATAATAATATTTTTTAAACACCATTCTTAAAAGATAAAAAAATCTAATTTTCTGACAAACAATCATGTATTCCCCCTCTTTAAAAACCCCATCAACACCGAAGGACTTATGAGAAGCAAGACAAGCAGCCAATCAAATGACAAGCTGGAAAGTTGATACTACAAACAAGCCATGCAAGCACAGAAGACATCCAACACAGAATACTGTATTTACCTGAATATAAGACAAACTTTTTTTCCCTAGATGAAGCCTGGCAAAATATGCCTTTGACTTAAAATTGTGTACAAGTACGCAATAATGGTAAGAATGCGCACAATATAACCAGTTGATCTACCATGGCTGGTTCCCCTAATCCTAGGCTTGCCACATTTCTGAAATGTTCAACCGGGACACTGTAATGCCCCCCAGCGTCACGGGTATTCTAGGATACACACCCTTGTCGGGTTTTTAGGGTGTTTTAGAGGGTAGTTTATTCTCAATGCTAGGAATAAATGGTTACTGATCAGGAACCTAAACCAGGGGTAGTAATAAATGACATAAGCATATAAATTTAAACATTTTATTTCTAACATGTTAATATTTAAAAGTTACTTAAGTAAGAAGAAACACTTTGAATGAGGAATAAAAATTTGAACAATATGTACCGGTACATGTACTTTTCTTTGGCTAGGACTTTTTTTATGCTTTTTTTGGTCATCTAGAAAATCAAATTTAATTTTTACCGGGATGTGAAGTAAACCGGCCAGGACACCGGGATTTTGTCTGAAAACCGGGACTGTCCCGGTCAAACCAGGACATTTGGCAAGCCTACCTAATCCCAACATTACCACAAATCAATTTTCTTGAATTTCCAATAGTATAACTACAACAATCAATTCAACATCAAAAATATTTGTAAATTTGAATCGAAGCATCATGAAAAACAGCATTTTAAGCAAGTGATGTTCATTTTACGATAGCCTATAGCCTATTCTGCATCTTTTGTGATAGTGGTATTATGTAATATGAGCTGTTCAAATGTTTGAATTTGAATTTAGTCTATGACATCCCTTAACGGGCAAAGGCCTCCTGCTGATCGCAGGGGAGCTCAGGTGCACTCATTAGGGGAGCTACTCCTAAAGAGTGTTGTGCTACGTCCGTTTAGTCACTAGTTTTATTCACTTCACTATTTTCATTAAGCTTGGTCTCATTCCTCTACTTGCGAATTTAAACATTTTTCTTGTTCTTTTCACTGATCCCCGTTTCTGGCCTGCTGTGTCTATTGTTTTCCTGCCCGTTGTGTGAAGAGGTCTGCCCATCGTGTTCTCTGTCTCTACATGTCTTCTCCCTATTTGTGGTCCTGTAGGTCCATTTTGTTCCTTCCATTATGTAAAAAAATGCATAATGGTTAGTTTTAAACTGATGACAGTTTAAAATTACGAAAATTAGGAAAAAATTAATGACAGCTGAATTACGAAAAATAGATAAACTACTCGGATTTCAACAATGATAGTCATGTGAAGAGTACAGTACTGAATTCTATTTTGTTTTCCGCCGTTTCATTTAATGTCTGATGAAATAAATTCGGAATTTCATAATTTTACGCCATTTGAAATTAATTTTTTCTGATTTCAGGCCCTAATGTAGCTAAGAAAAGTCTTACTTTAATATTATGAAAATGAGGCAGTTTATTATTTCCCTGTGAGATTAATAATTATCTTTTTCCCTTTACTATAACGTTAAAAAGACAAGTGGAGCTTAAATTCAGGGGCAACTTATATTAGGGTAAATATCAAAACATAACTCTCTTACTCACCTGAAAAAATTATACATCCTCTTCTTAATATATTAAAATCTTCTGATACATGTATCTCAAGCAAACTCCATGCAGAAACAGAAAAAGATCTTCAGCCATGCTATACACAGGTGCTAATAAGCTACTACACCACTGAAGGGAAAAGCACAGTCCATGCAGGCCTTGGTTTAAGGTACTTTACACCCTGGGCAAAGTTTAGTATAATCGTCTCTTTCGATTTTTTTACTTTTAAATTTAATGTTAATAAAAACTCAGAATATAACAAGCGTGATGAAGAATCCGATATTTACAGCCTAATATAAAATCACGTTAGATTATTTGTGTAGCCTGAAGCTGCAATAATAATAATTCTAACATTTGGATTATTCATATTTTTCCATTATTCATGCATGTCCCAATTGACATGGATAATAATCAGGATCTTGCTTTACTGTACAACAAAATCATATACAATTTCACGGTAGGTGATGATGATGACGATGATGTGTTCTGCCTGAAGGCAGGTCCAGACCAGGGACAAAGCCGTGGGGGTGATGATCACGACTCGTCCGAGGCGATTCAGGCAAGGGTGATACCGCGGAGATTTGCTATTGCCTCTCGCGGGATGGGAATGAAAGGACACAACACCCAGTCCTGAACCCAGGAAGAGAATTTTCCACTGCTTAAAAAATCACCGACCCGACCAGGAATCGAACCCGGGCCGCCAGGGTGAAAGGTAGTCATGCTACCAACTCACCCATGGCAGCAGACACAGTAGGTGATCTAACCAAAATTAAAAAATCAAAGCGATGTTCATGAAGAAGGCAATGGGGGTGGGGAAAACAGTGCCTTCGAGACTGGCATACGAGCTCATGAGGGAATCATACTTCGTGGAAGATATAAGAGCGCAACACCATCTACCGTCCACAGAGCCATACCAGAAGCACATAGAGATCAGAAACAGGAAAAAAAGACGAGATTGAACTGGATTTCTACAGCACATCTGCAATGCTAGAGAGAACGTGGACCAAAGAATGTCAAGAGCAAAGACATGTGATAAACAGACTGGCTATACACGGTTTTTATCACAAAACCTGTGTAAAACATGAGATACCACAAACCCGATAATAACTGTGTTTGCATGCTGTGCGGCGAAAGATGTGATACACATATAACAAAATGCAAGAATAGACAAAAATCAACAACGGAAATCAGCAAAGAATAATTTGTACATAAATGCTTGCCTGAGTGCACCTTTCTCTCATTAGTAAAAGCATATACAGTCAAATCTCCATATAAAGATATTTGTGGGCCCTAGCAGATTGTATTACTATGTGACAGTTACTGGTATAATGAGGGGTTGTAATAGAAAGACTGCATGCAGAAAACTGTGTAACTTAGGCCTACAGGATAATTCATGGAACAGACATGCAAAGAAGTAGAACGCTAATTTTGTTACTTCCGTTGAATTGTAACCATAGATTTAAAAAAAAAAAAAAAAAAAAAAACAGAATGTTTTAACTTCAGGGATCATGGCACGCTCTTTGAGCCTAGCCATGTATCAGAAATTTCAAACTCATAGTTGGTGGGAGGAGAGAAAAGAAAGACAAGCAAATTCACCAATAGCTAAGGTAAAACTAGAACAGTTGCTCCTTATGGTGTTTTAATTGCACCTTATGTACATGTTGAAGTAACAACCTAACTCAAAGTATGTTTTTGCACACATAAGGGATGATTTTAGCCTCAGTGATCCTATTTTTCACCCCTCATGAACCTTCCTTTTCTCGATTTCTAAGAAATGTAACGGTGTAACCCAGGAAACAATATCGGTGGCTGGGAAGGATACTCTGATCTGATACCAGCTACCATCCATAGGGGTAAGCTACTGGCTTCGCAGTAACAATTCAACCTCCAAATAAAATAATAAAAGGATTTTTCTAAAACAGCTTCAACGTTATAGTGAGTTACATTTAACATTATTAAGCTAGGAAACTTGCCAGGATCAAACAAAAAATATTGCTATTTGCAGGTTTATCATTATACCGATCTTCGTTATACAGAGGTTTGACTGTACAAACATCTTCCTGACCACAATGTTGGCCAACATGGGAGTCAGTTGCTGAAGATGGGTGCCATATTAGTTGAAAGTGCTCCGACAAGGTAATTTGTAGTAAGTAGTAGCGAGTGCCAATATAAAAGTTTTTAAAAATAAATATTATTTCTATTACTGTTAATATTATTATTTGGTAGCAGACAAACTAGTAGCACAAAAGAGTACATTTAAACAATAATGCAAGCAGATAAGCAGGCCTTTCACCAAGCACATTGCCAACTACAGGCAGTTATCAACTATAAGAAATTCAATACAATTGATAAACACTGCAATCAAATTTCCTTAAATTAATGAAAGCAGACTATGCACATAATGAATTTAATAGCTATAAAAATAAACTTTTTGAAGCTTCTACTCCAGGGATGGATGGGTAGGTAGGCAGAGGATGTTAGGATGACAAAATGCACTCCTTTTAGTCCGATGATAATTGGAACAGAATTGATTAATTTTCCCTCCAGAGACAATTTCATACACTTGCGACAGTACATTTACTGACACACAGTGAACGCAGCTTAATGTAATCGCGGATAATGTTATCAGTCAGGTAATGTTATCACTTTTATGAAGCCCCATATGGATTAATATTCATACATTGAAAAAATGCTGTTTATTGTGAACAAAGATTCGGTTTATGTTATCACATTTTACTTTTCATGGCTTTATATCCAAGTACTTTATGTCATACAAAATTTTGTTTTTAACTCAACTCTATTGTGTTGTATTGGAAGTAGCGGTACTGTTCCCAGCTCACAAGATGACCAGTTCGAGGGGGTGGAATTACCTAAGTTTCTCTTTTCAGCAATAAAACATGTTTCACCCCACAGTTAAGCTGCAACTTTTGCTTTATGAAGATAACAGTGTTGACATGCAGTGATGGCTAGTGTAAAATGAAATGACTTGAACAGACAGGCGTCACGGTGTTTACCACAGGTCAGTAGACTTCCAAGAACACTTGTAACTCGTAACTAAGTATGCAGTATTGGTTAATGAACTCCAAAATGACAACAAATATACTATATGGGGTTATGCTTTGGGACGATTCCCATTCAGCAAACAAAATCTTCATCTGGCAGAAAAAAATTATCAGATTGATAGCAGGAATTGGAACAAGAGAATCATGTAAACAATACTTCAAAAGGTACAACATTCTTACACTTACCTCTATGTACATTTTAGCTAATATTACATATGTTAAAGAAAATAGCACTAAATTTACAACTAGATCGTCAATGCATAACTACAACACGCGAAGGAAAAATGATTTAGATAAACCACAACTTCACTTAAGTACAAATATAAAAAGTCACTGCTATCAACAGATAATTTTTTTTAATAAAATTCCATTAAAGATAAGAAATCTTGAAAAAAAAAACAACTGTACAATATTCTATCTATTTGGTTCAAAAGCAAAGCGACATACACCGTAGAAGAATTTTTAGAGAGTAATATACCAGAAAATATTATGGATATAAATTTGTATTCTTAGCTTTTTTGTTATTATATAAAACTATCCAAAAACTGACGAAGCCTATTGTACAAATATATTGTATTTAAAGGTGAATAAAGATTTGATTTGATTTGATTTGATATAATTAGAAACTTTGTTACTGGTTGAAAAAATAGTTGCTTGCTGTCTACTACTGTATTAAGAGTGGTTCAATGATTCACAGTTACGTATTATTTTGTATGAATGAATAATTAGCTTTTAAATCTGGTTTTGTAGTGTATTATCTTATGTATGAATAAATAACCTTCAATTACGGTAATTCTTTCAGCTACTGATATCAATCTGTTAATATTATCAGGTTAGCTGCATCCTGAAGTGATCACAATAAGTGGCATGCACTGTATTTACTTTTCTATCTGTACCATAAGTATTATAGGTAGAAGAACTGTGTTCGACTTTGAGGTCTCCTGGATCCAAAAATGCTGTTTCCAGAAACATATCCTTCTGAGGGTGTAATACAATGATCAATGACAACTTTCCCATATTAAGTGCCAGAATGATACTTTCTGAAATTGTATGGTAGATGGGAAAATATCTGTCCGTGAGTCTGTATGCTTGAAAACTCAAATACGCTTTATCAGATTTTCATGAAACTTGGTATATACACTTATAACTAGGGACCGGATTTTTGGGTTTTTAAAAACACTGTTTTAGGTTTTCCATTAGGTGAAACAGTTTTTTTAGGTTTTTTATCCAAAATATCGTTTTCGGGTAGAATAATTGGTTTAAAGAATTTGAATGTGCTACAAACAATTCAATACATCATTAACACATCTTCTTAAAACACAGTGTGACCACTCAGTGTGGATAACAAGACAGTACTAAAGGCAAACAAACGCTTTAAAACACAGAATTCTATACCCTTGCTCATACACGGCAACAATGGTTGTTCTTACGAATATTTTAAAAGGAATACGCCGGGACTCCAGACTTCCTCTCTTGATACAGTCCATCCTAGACGACAATGGGTTGAACGAAACGCTGGTGGTATTAATTTCAACCCGACAAAAATTATTGTCTCTCCGCAAAATATCGATTTCTCAACTGACAAGCAAAAAAGACAATAAAAAGTAGCCTAAATTAGATATTTTAGGTTTTATATCCCGTTTAGGTATATTTAGGTTTTTATACCCCATTTAGGTATTTTTAGGTGCCACAGAATTAATGTGGGTGAATCCTACGGACATGATTCGAAAAAGTGTATGAGCGCTTTTTGTTTTGTAAGCAAGGAAAAAAATAGGTAAAAACCTAAGAATCCGGTCCCTACTTATAACGCCCATGGGACAAAGTCTATTGATTTTGGACCAAATTAGTTGACTGGTACTAGAGTAATGCCCTAAGCCACTCATTGCATACATAAATTTAGGTTTTGATTCTTGCCTTGTAAATAATCGACTTTGTATGAGGTTACGACAACCAAATACATGCTACTGTTGCACAGTACTGTTGTGAGTATGAGGAACAACAACAATGTTTCACGCTACATGACAAATGAAAATCAGATGTCCACTACAAAACTTCAAACTTCTCTCTTTCAAATGGCAGTAAGATGTTTTATTTATGTTAAGTATTAGTGAAAATATAGTCTTAGGAATTGTCCAAAAATTTACTGAAAATATTATACGGTACTGAATTCATCAAACGCAATCCAGTTCTCGTGACAACAAAATTGTTTTCAGTGTTCACAGGTGGCTTTGGAAGTTGCATGATACAGGGCTTTCAGAAATAATTAGAGAGACTATTGATATAATATCAATAATGAAGAATAAAATCCACGTAAATAAAAATAGGATGTGATGCATCACATAACTTTTTCTACCCTGGGCATGGAGAATACTGTTTTCTCACTTCATACTTTCATTTAGAATAAGAGGTCGTATTGCGGGGAAAGCATTTTCAGTTGCCTCAACCTGAGTTTGTGCCAACGATGGACAGCAAGTGTGCTATGTCACTAGTCGGTAAAAAATCCTATCCACTGATATATTATTCATCACTGTAGGCTTTGTATTGTGTTTATTGTAAGCCTTAAGCATGTACCAGGTTTTTGGGAAGAAAGTGTAAAATTGATATTGATTTTCTTTCTGAATTCAACCATGGATTGGTTGTATGGGAACACAATATCACATAAAGATAGTTAATTTTTATGTTACCAGAATTTCCATTTCTTTATACCAGGTAAGGCCTATGTAGAAGCAATGGGTTGCAAAATAATTCTAAGTCCTCTATGAGTGATAATATCTATATCTAGCGTTTTCTGAGGTAGCAGTTTGAGTGTGACAGGTAGTTCTTCTTCAACTCGAGATACCTATATAGGCTATAAGGACTTCAAAATCTAAAGTTATAAGTTATTTTGAATTACAAAATACAAAACCCAGGCGATGCCGGATGAAGCTCTATTATAGGTACTTAATAATCAAATACTCTTTACAGGACTCACAGTGAAGTAACCAAATATTAACACTGAAAAGGGTTACCATCTAGACTAGTTCCTACAATATAGAAAAATATTCTGGAATTAAAAAAGATGGCGAAATCATCCCAACAAAACTCAGGCGTTTATAAAATTAAATGCAAAGACTGTGGAAAATTTTACATTGAAAAACAAATGAAATGTTAAAGAAATATACAATGAGCATTCAAATATTGAAACAAATGAAAAAAATCTACTATTGCTCATTATTATTAGACTACCGGTAGAGATCACGAATTTCTAGTTGAGATTTTATATTATTAAAAGCTATGCAAACCCAAAATAACTGTTCGGGAAAAGTCTTCATAAAAAAACTGTCAAAGTCGCAATGTAAGGGGACCCTTCTTGCAATGTGAACAGACTTTCATGGACGGGTGATGTTTTTTTGTTTTTCAGTGAAGCAGGTTGACAAGCATGTGGGAGTTAGGTTAGAAATGGTGATATTAGTATTAGTGACAGGTTCTGTTAGGTTATGAACAGTGATATTAATTTAGTAGGGCAATCTGAAATCTCCCATTTCGTAAATGTGCCATATTGTATCTCTCCCGCAAGGTTGGTTGTGTTTGTGACCGTGTTTCCCAGAATCCTACATGTTCTGCTGATGTGACGTCACACCTCTTAACGTCCAATGACAAATTTTTTCATCATACGGAGATAAAAATATGGCAGAATTGACGCTACTTTTCGCTAGATTGTGTTATAAAAAAGCGTATAGTTTAGGGCAGGTGGGTTGGACCAAATCATTCGCTGAGACTACATCGCCTCTCCAGAGAGCTATCTATAACAAAATACATGTGATATTAGGTGTTTTATGAAAAGAAAGTTGGTTTTAAAAGTGGGTCCCCTTACAATGCGATTTTACCAAGAAACTTTGTAGCCTAAATTTTGAGATTGTAAAGGGCAATCTCAGCAATGAATTGAGATGGGCATCAGTAATTATTGTCTTCTAACAAACTTCGCAGTTGGCTTCATCTGATGATGAATGCCTTTTAAAGTACTGTAATGAATGTTAAATGGTGACCATATTCAATGTTAATATTCTATTACACTGTTCAAATAAATTGATGGTAGGCTTGCTTACCTTTATAACCAGCATATCTATCACCCTGATGTCTGTTACATGACGATTCTTTTCAAATTCTTCCCTGAGTTTTGCTCGGCACTGCTCCACGGACTTGGGGATGTCATAGTCCATCACTGGAATGTAATATTGAACATTAATTATTATTAAACACAAGAGTGTGCAGGGGCCATTACCGAGCAACTATTGTTTCATTAATAGGCCGCACACTTTTAATGATTCATGCTATTTAAACCTTTAAACCTAGGGTTTCTACTACTAGAGTGTGATTAAAGAAAGAAGCTCATTCTGACAGCGACCGCCAGCACATGTAACTGCTAACAGCAGGCATGCTTGAAAATGTTACCATGGCAACGAACCCTTCCACCAATCAGCAATCACATCATGCTGCACCCCTCGCCCTCAAACAGTTCTGAAGCCATCCTTAGTTGCCATGTTACTCTATGAGTATTGTCACAATGCTAGGTTTATTTAGTGTCAAGGTTTATTTATGTATTCAAAGAAAAAGCAAATCCTTCAAAGGATCTCTCAAGAAATTTTTAATTACTCACACCTTCTACAATATGGATGAGTATTTCCAGTTTGAATAAGTTTATAGTGTAGTATATTATATATCATTATTTATTACTTGCTTGTATATTGTAATCTGACGTGTTCTATATCCTTGAGTCCCACTCAACACAGGATCTACAGAATGAGATAACTACATCTACATCTACATCTACCACCAGTGAATGGCAGTGATTAGTGTTAAAATATGTGCAAATTGATGTGAAAAGCCACGATTAAAGATTAAACATTTGCGAATATTTTATGTATAGCTCGGCTAACCATGCAGGTAGGGCACAAAGCTCAGCTGAGGAAGGAACCAGCGACACAGCACAAAGCTTGCGGTAGCTGTCAGAATGGATATTCGTTTCTTTAATCCCCTGTGTTGCATAACCTACATAAGGTGGCCCATATCTGGGACTATCAGTGTTATTCCCAACACATAATACTAGCTATATATCCCAAATGCTGTAAGCGATACCACGTACCCAAGTGCCCAAACAGGGGAGTGTCAGTAACGAAATTCTGTCTTGCCTACACATCAACTATATGCACAATTGTGCAAATTTCATTCATTCATAATTAACATCCCTAATGTTTTGTAAGGACGAGAGGACTGCAAAATCTCAGGCAGTCCAATTGCTAACATAGGCCTATCAACAAAGGTGACATTCTAACCGCCAAAGATGTGCATTTATTTTAAAGTAAATTAATAATACGGGTTACAGTATGTATATATTTAATGCAGTTCACATATTACACCGTTCTGCAGCCTAATAATAACAACATTGCCATTTAACATGACCTCTAGGACTGAGAGATAAGGGATAATGATTTATTGTGACTAAAAGTACTTCTACCAATCACTTACCCACATAAGGAATTTGTCGATACCATGCTTTATACAAATTGAAGACTCTTTTCCTAGCTTCTTCCCTATCTACAGACAAAATAGGTTTTACTTGTCTCAAAACTTGTTTTACTGCTTCTCTGCTCGCCATGATGGAGAAGGACGGTTATAAGCAGTCACGCCAACATGCCGCATTTAATTCGTTCTTCTTTGCCCTCAGCGCAGCCAACATAAAAATGAGAATTAATTGGTTTTCACCGAAATAAGATTTGTAAATATAAATGAAATGTTGGTTCCTACAAGATTTATTAGGAGTTTGTCGTTGCGGAAAAATCGTATTCTGATTGCACGAAATGAGATAACAGTCGTACAAGCCAAGAACGTAAGTTAACCAATGTGTTTGCAGGTTATAGAAAACCACCTAAAATTGTTCAAGAAAGTGGTACCCTATTTTTGATTCACTTTCTGAAGACCAGAATCGACGAGAATGTCGCTACTCTTAAAAACGAAAACCTAATTAAGTTACATATTAAGCTATCGGTAACCTATATTTCAATTATTGAGAACTAATTGCATGATCCCCAACTAGCCCTTTCTGGCATAACACAGTATGGTGAATAGTTGTGAAGCTGGTGTGGCTGCCAAATTCTCCAATTGGTTACTTTATTATTTTATATGGACATAAGTTTGATAGAGACACTGGAACAAAGGATAAACTGATATTCCATTTCCACTTGCTCACATAAATTTTATTTTAGCTTACAAATTCCTTATGCAGATTCAGGTGCACATATTTTTTAAGCCAAGGACATGCAGCCATAAAGTATACTAAATAGGTGCTGTGGATAGCTGTTAGCTTATTTACCATTATAATGCTCTTCAACTTCTGTTATGTGTTACAGGCATCTGGAAAGGTAAAGAAATCGGAGAAAGAAGAACCAGAAATTCCTCGCAATCTTCTACAAAGTTCTGCAGCTTTCCAACCTACGAATGGGAAAATATATGACAAAAAGCCTTTTAAACTACCACTGCAGAAAGATAAAATCTACTTTTGGTGTCTATGTGGAAATAGTAAAGGCCAGGTACTGCTATTTTCAAATGCTTCATGCCCTTATCAAATCAAATCATCTTTATTGTAGAAAGCTCCTGAGATCTTCAGGTGCATTACAAACGTCGGTACTATTATAAAATACAATACAAAATAAAATAGAATACAATAAAAAATAAAATACAATACAATACAAAAACATGCATTTTTACCTGAGATTTATTACTAATTCATAAAATTCATTCACTCTATACATGGGGTTATTCAGTATAAACTGCTTAAGCGCTAATTTAAAACTGTAAGTTATAGGTATAGCAATCTAATTTTACTAGGTAAAGAATTAAACAGTTTTAAAGCTATTTTGAGTTTTAGCATAATTAAGCCTACAATACGTTGTCATTAATTGTGTTTTCCTCTTGTATTGTAATTATGACACATACTATGTTCTGTGTGAGAATTGTAGTTTTCCTTTATATACAATAGACAATGAAAAACAAATAGCCCTGGCAGTGTCATGACTTGAATAATCCTAAAACTTTCTCTACAATGGCCATTTGATGGTAATCCACACATCAACCTAACCGCCCTTTTTTGCAGTCTAAGCAATTTTAGACTATAAGTTTGACCACCCCATAATAAAGGCCCATATGACAGGTGACTGTGGATATGTGCAAAATACACCAATTTCAGAACATCAAGACCAACACAGGATCTCAACTTTCTCAACATAAAAATTCCTCGACAAAATGTGAATTGTGCGGTGAACAGTGCGAAACTTATCACGAATTAACATGCAAAAATAGATCAGTGTCGCTGATTCAATTCTGCTCAGAATAACATTGGATTAACATTGTACCCAGGGTTGCCAGTTATCTGAAATCAAAATAAGGGACAGATGCGTGGTCGACGAAATCGACGGCTCGTATCTCAGAAGTTGTAAACTTTATTTAATAACGATAGTTTCGTTGTGATATTAGCATCACAGTGCAGCTAATTAATAAACGGTAAACGACTTTCTGTTGATACTTGTATTTGGATCATTCTCCAAAAAAAAGTGCAGATTTCAATGTTAGAGTTTTTAAATTTTTTTTTTTTTTAATTTTGGACCATGTAATTTTTTTATGTAATATTTCTTTCTGCAGAGTACTAATGAGGTACTAGTCCTACTTACCGAGTGGTATTTTGCATTAAATTAACAAGGTTAGAAAATGGCGCATTCACGGAGGTGGGAAAACAGTAAGAAATAGTAATTATATAAGAGAAGTTATGTGAGAATTATATTAAATTGACTGTATTAAATGTTATCATGAAAAAGAACAATATTTATTACCATATAAATGGTTTAACACACGACTTTTTTGCTTATTTTTATCTATGTTAAAATAGATTATCACCTTCAAATCAAAACTTTAAAACAAAACATGATATATTGTCATAAACTATTAGGCTATGCCAGTATCTTCTTTAAACAAAAATAACAAATGCAGACAGTTAAATATGTCATACTACTCAGAGTAGAGGACCAACAATTATAAGGCAAGGTAAAGATTCCTTGCAATAACTCCAGAGAAAAAGAACCAAACAGATCATTTTGAAATAAATATGCCGTTGGTATTTACCTTTTACCAATTCCAAAAAGTTTCAATCCTGGCGTATTTTTTGGGGAGGTTTCAAAATTCTCCGAAATACGGGACAATTAAAAAAAATACGGTACTGTCCCGTAAAATCCGGGACGTCTGGCAACCCTGATTGTACCTATAATGCACATTGTGCGCAATACTACTTATTAAAATTCCTCGACACATAACATACTCATCATTTCTGGTACTGTAAACTTACCAGGTGTAACTTCTTGATATATTTTATTCACTTTTTTTATGGTCTTTAGCAGGGAATTCATTCTTGGTTGGGAATCTCTTTTTTTGTTTTGTGCAGATAGCTCTACTGCTAAGGTAAGCCTTGGACCTATGACTTATCAGGGGCGGATCCACGGGGGGGGGGAAATGGGGGAAATTCCCCCCCCCCCAAAATTTGTAACATTAAGCACAAATTATTGAAAATTTATTAGAACATAACCCAAATACTTAAATTAAAGCAACGACATTCATTATTTTGAAATACCTTTGTAAGAAAATGCTGAAATTTTCATTTTGTTTTCAATTGTGTACTGGATATAATTAATTTTTATGAGTAAAAACTTCCCTCTCTACTTTAGTTCCCCCCCCCCCCCCCCAAAATGTCTCTCTGGATCCGCCCCTGTAACTTATACATAGTTATCTCTTGGTTAGAGGTGGTTTATTTATTTATTTTTTAAAAATCCAGTTCCTATCATAATAATTCTTAAATCCGTGTATAGTAGACCAAGGGCATTTTTTAGTAGCTAAAAATAATCAGCGAGGTGAAAGTTGTGCAAACAGATCAAAATGCAATTCGGGTCAGCATAAATTGGAAGATTTAATATGCTGATGTACATACTATTTTCAGAAACATGCCTGTGTGTGAAAAGCCTAGTTCCAGAACGGGAAAGCGTATGAAAACAAAATTTTGTATCTAGGTCAGGTACCTTCTGAAGATGTGACACTAAGATTGGCAACAAGTTTCTCTTATTTTTAAGGGGACTTTACATGAAGTTTTTTGCAATTTTCTCGAAAACTGCTCAAACAATTTTCTTTAACTTTTGCACATGAATTGGTTATACCAAGAGCTAAAATTTTTATTTGAAACATTGTTTCAAAACAATCATCTGAAGGGTAGTTATAAGCCACCCAATCTGAATATGTGCTCTCTGCAAAATGGCATCTTGTTCTATATCAGAATGTGAAGTGAGAAATAAAGTAAAAAAAGTTACGAGAATACATTAATCACATTTTAATTATTTATATATAGCGTAGAGCTTTATCACTGGCACTCACTACTAAATTGCGGTATTTTGTTACCTGTTGGAGCGCTTTCAACCGCATGGAGCGGCCATCTTCAGCAACTGGCGTATGTATCCTTCGGGGATGCGATGTGATGTGGCAATGACATTATCTTAATTTTTACTGCCAATTTACATGAAGCGAAAATACTTTGAAAACACTTATTTTATATTTTTCTGATGATAAGCTAAATAAGTATTGTAGGAATTATTAAAAGGGGGGGGGGGGAGGAAATAGCTGCTGGTGTTATCTTTGCTTGAGGTAAATAAGGCATCACATTTCTGCTTCTGTTTCAGCCTCTGTGCGACGGGACACACAAGAACCCATACATGAACTACAAGCATCGGCCAGTAAAGTTCCAGGTAGCAGAAACAAAAGAATACTGGCTTTGCAACTGTAAGCAGACTTCGAATAGACCCTTCTGTGATGGAACTCATAAGCGACAAGACATTCAAGAAGCTATCAAATAGAGACATGTATATATGCAAATAAAAGATAACAGTAGCCAGTGAATTCCTTGCGAGTTGCCTTCTCATTTATCCTAAGTCCATATCAGACTAGCATAGGGTGTCCATATGATTTATATACAGAGTGTTAATGAATAACACCGAAGTATTTTACCAGTGTATAGAGGAGCCATAGATAAGCAACTTTTATTAGGAAATGTTTGCTCTATGGATTAAATTTTTCCTGTTACAGCATAAAATCTCCCATGGCATGGCCGCCACTCACTTCTAACATTAGAAAAAAATGCAAAACAAATGAACTTCGCTGTTAACACTGGAGTTATGAATAAAAGAACTAATGCAGTAGAGGCCAGTCATGTGATTAGTCTGTAAATTTTGTAGATTTTGTAAACACTAAATTATGATATAGCTGTTGATGATTGATTAAGAGTCAGGTTTTATCGATCACCAGGAAGGCGTGAAGTCAATTTAATGAACATTTTAACCTTATTTCACGTAATTATTGATTTATGAGCACCAAATTATAATGACTTTAATGCCCTGTAGCATACACTTTTTATGTCATAGAGCAAAAATCTCCTAATAAAAGTTGCTTGTCTAAGTCCCCTTTATACCCATATACAGGTAGAATATTTCGGTGTTATTTATTAACACCCTGTATAAAAACAGGACATTTTTTAAAATATTGGAAAAAACCTGGGACAATTAAAGAAAAAAAGGGGACAAAAATTTCATTTACAAAATTTAGTGAAAAATTAAATTTGATTTTGTCTCATACATACAAATTATCTCAAATGGCTTAAACTTCTTCTGCAGACTGCGGTAGATAGTAATTCATTCTGCAGAAGTAGATGCCTCATCATTGTACTTGTCACTTTTATGAATTTTATCAAGAAGTGCATTTTCTTCTGATATTTTACTATAAAATTCAGCACATGGTGTTTTAATTTGATTCACAACGAAGGAAGGGCCACCATGTCCAATATGAAATTTTGATTTGCACAACATACATACTACAGTCTCTCCACTGCCCATGATAAAAGTAAACTCACTTTTAATGTTGCTGTTAAAATTACACTTTCGCTTCGGCATGCTGAAATGGTGATTTAACAGTCCAAATCAAACCTCAACAACTGCCAGAAGAACCTATGCAACGCCAGTCTAAAATACAACTTAAAATCACTTCCCGGTCAACCAGTGCTACCAATAACACAAGGTATTGACAATAAAAAGCAAAGAGTATTGACCAAGCTGTACAAGTGGTGCTTCCTAGAAAATATACTTGCACAAGAGGGTTGATTCCCCGATCGTGTTCTGTGCGAATCAGTGACCAAACATATGCTCACTGTGCACATTTAGTCATGTTATTTATATACTTACACAACTAGTAAGAAAGTTAGGTAGCGTAAAATACAGTTGCCAAGTGGAATCACAAAAAAGCAGGATATTTGAGCGTCCCCAGTTAAAATTTTTGGGACAGCGGGACATTTTGCCAAAAATGGGATGAATGGACACCCTAGACTAGCAAGTTACCATTGGTCTCATTCCCTTTTTTCAGAAGTTCATTTCTAAGTTCCTATCCTTTTGTCAGTTATTTATTTCCCAAAGTTCCGCCCGATAAGTGGTAATACAGTGAGTCTCAGGCAGATTGCAGCCGCCGCACCGCCTATTGAGTTCCCCCCAGATGACGCTCCTATCCCCAGCATGCAGCAAAGGAACTGCCCGGCAGTTGCCTGACTTTGTCCGTACGACAATGAAAAGAAATGAAATAAGTTTGAAAATAACGAAAATAGGCACCTACCTTATTACAGGAGATGTGGAAATGTCCTCCTCCTACATCCACACATTTTTGGTATTGCGATAGGAAATTCTGATTAACACGCATTAATTGCTCTTCCGTTATTGAGTTTATCTCTAGCTGTCCATTGTCATTATGTATATTTTACAACTAGCAGGACCTACTTGCAGCATTATGTAGGTACCAGAGGTGACGGGAATTCGAATGCAAGCGAATGGAATGTGAAGACTGCAGCAAAATTTATTTTGGACAGACTAAATGAAATTTAGAAACCAGGATGAAAGAACACTTAAGATATGTTAAATTAATACAGACAGACAAATCAGCAATAGCTCACCACTCTTGGACCACCACATCAAGAAAGACGTTAAATTATTAAAACATGTGACAAGACCACAAGAACTCAACACCTGGGAGAAAATCTTCATACTGAATAATAAAGACTCTGTGATGAATTTCAAAATTCCCCCCCGTGGACGACATCATCAAAATGGCAGACAGGAAGAAAGATGGCGCCACAACACAGACGGAAACTTCTATCCACTGCTGTGTGGATACCAGTCGACCAACAGCTGAGGATGGGGATGAGTTGTTTCCCCGAAACTAGTCCATGAAAGAATGTGACGTAAGTGGAGCTTAAAGTGTGTGTAAGTTGACCATCAGCTCTTAAGATTCTTATACATCTATGAGCTGAACCATTCGCAAACCTCAAGTTTCCCAGATTGGGACCTCCAGGCTTCATCGTCTATTTTGTGCTAATTGATTTTGTTCTATTGTTTTGTATTTAATTATGGAGTGGTCAGAGAAAATGTACTGAAACTGGTTGATAATAAATAAAACCAGGGCCCCTGATTCATAGAACTTTTACACTCATATTATTAGTAAATACATAATAATAATATTAGTTATTATTATTATTAGTCTTCTGTATCATAAGAATATTTTCTAATAATATTAGTTATGAGTTCATGGCACTCAATTGTTAGTAAACATTGCTAATATTATTAGTAAACTGTTTCATAGACTACAGAATTAATAAAATTTACTGATAATATTAGGTGTTTTTCTACAGGGTCTTTATTATAAGTTGAGACCGGGCGACGGAAGGCTTGAAACCGGGCGACGGAAGGCACGCGCAGTCGGTCTGACCTTGATGCAACAGCGGCACGTGCAGTTATTGTTAAAGTGTCAACATGGTGAGACCCATTTCGCTGCAGCATCGTATTTTTGTGTGTAAACATTATTTTAAGTACGAGTCTGCTAGACGTGTACGTGATGAATTTATTCGGACATTTCCTGCTGATGTGCCACCTTCAAGAGCACAAATTCACAGAATTGTTAATAAATTTGTAAATACTGGCTCAGTGCAAAACAAAAAGCATGTGCGCACACGAACAGTGTTAACAGAAGAAAAGCTAGACGAGATTGGCGCTTATCTTGAACATTCACCAAATAAATCACTCTCAAAATTAGCCCAACAAGTAGGGGTTTCAGTTTCAGCTGAAAGAAAACATTACGAATGAAATTAGGGCCATTACAGTGGAAGAACTCACTCGCGTCAGCCAGAATGTGGTTTCCAGATACAACGCCTGTATAACACAGAAAGGACGACACTTCCAACATATGTTATAAGGTAAGCCTATATAGCCTACACTTTAAGCAGGGAAGCCGTGCACGTGCCGCCCGCGGCTAATGCGGACTCCGTAGCGGAGAGTGAAAACACCGGTCGCCCGGTCTCAACTTATAATAAAGACCCTGTATAAATGTATTTGGGCTAATGACTTACTCTCAAACCCATGTAATTCAGATTTCATGATCTTAAATTTGTGGAAAATTACTCACTTTAATTTTATTATCTATTTAGAAAAAGCTTACATAGGCTATCAAAGGAATTTTTGTTACAACAAGTTTTTAGTGTTTGAGGGTAGATTTCAGTACATAAGCCTACTGCTATCTTGAATAAGTGCCTGGCAGATTTATTCATTTCTTAGAGCTAGTTAATATTCGTTACATTTATGAAGATACATGTAGGCCATGTTGCTTTGAAATAGTACTGACAAAAAGAAAGAAAGAAAAAAAAACAACAATCCAGATAGAACGTCCAAATCAGCTGACTAATGAACTAATAATAGGTTTGTTCGCAAAGCAAATCCGTGACCGCTTGAGAATTTGTTGTACTGCGCATGTCCAGTCTGTAACTTACCCGTGATTTGCACTTTGCGAACAGTTACAGGAATTTGGAATCGATAGTTTCTGCGTTTAATCGATATGATATGCAAATAAAATATATATTTCCCTTTGACATGTTATAAATGCAATATACATCGACAATATAATCTATATTTTGGGAAACTTTGAATTATCTTCCATTATTCATACATATAAGTAGCCTATGTTTATAAATCTGGCGCAATGTTATAGGAGGGAGGAGTCAGGCGCGTGAAAATAGGTTACTGCGCATTTCTCTGATAACAATTCATACTAGAGCCTGCAAACTTTTCTTATAGTACAGAAACTGTCCGTGAGAGCTTTGCGAATAGAAGATTGAAATCAGAATCACGGATTCTCGCTTTGCGAACGCGTGTGGAGAAAGAGCGCATGCGCGAACGATATGTTCCTGGTTTCTGACTGCTTTGCGAACAAACCTAATATTAGTGAAGAGATTTTATGAGTAGTGTTCACGATTTTGATAACTAATGAATAATATTATGAGTTCTAATATTATTAACCAATATTATTAGCAAGTTCTATGAAACAGGGCACAGATCTCTGGGCTTCTGAACATAGGGATCATTTAAAAAAATTAGAAGAAGATGCCTAACGAGAAATAGGTGCTGAGAAGAATATATCTGTGACCAAAATAAAAGAACACCTGTAACAATGCATGTACCATGCAGCAGCTGTGCACAAAATGTTTAAACATACAACTATTATTAAGGAAAAGTCAGTCTGTCTGTCTGTCTGTCTGTTTGTGTGTCTGTACGCACGATAACTCAAATATGCTACGTACGTGGCACTCTCTGTCCACTTGACACTTCAGTCTCCCTGAAGACGGAGAAAGCATGTGCCTCTGAAATGTCTGAGCTCTCCAATCACTCACCTGGCTAACAACCCGAAGAACAGTATACTCTGAAAGCATTCTGTTTGGTACAATGGAATGACCATGAGTGGTTGACTTAAATCTCCACTCAACACATATCTGTTTTTTAAAATTTACTTTCAACTAATTTAACAATACATAAAATATAAACAATAGTATAATAATGACTATGTACAAGGCTAGTTAACAATGTTTATGGCAGGGATGACTTTTTCTGTTTGATACATTCGTTGTCGTCATTTTTCTGGAATGGAATGAAATCATCTTCCTGGAGAGAGAACAAAACACAAAGTCACATTAGTTGCAATTACACATAACAACGCCGTATTTGCTCGTGTAATGGATTCCACCACATAATGGGCACACCCAGGGCCGTCGCGTGGTTTGTTGGCGCCCGGGGCAAGATTTTGTTAGGCGCCCCCCCCCCAACTCAATCCCACGTGCACTCACCCGACATTCCTATCTGTTAGCCAAGTTGCGCGTCGGGTTGCATCGCTGTCTGTGTTTTTGTGACCAAAAGAAACACCTAATCGGATAACCTTACAAAAATACCAGAAATAAAATTATTTAATTTTTTTTAATAACATTGTATTGAAAATCAAATTAATACAAGTTTAGCCTAGTAATGTTAGAAAATCTTAACAATCATAAAAAATACTATAGGCGTTATTAATGGACTACAAATTAATAGTGTGGGAAACCTCGATACATGCATTGAATAGAATATAGAAAAGGGAACCGCGTTTATCAAATTAAGATAAGGTACTAAACATTAAATGGCATTCGCCTGGTTTTTGCACGAGCAAATGTCGATAGAATTTCCTTCAAGTCTATTTTTTGTGCTTAATCTATTTCAATGGACAAGATGGCCAGAGAATTCAGTCTCTCCTGTGACGTAGTTGATCGTAAATATGTCTTTATAAGGAAATATTTATTTTGGGATAACTTAGTACAAATATAGGCCTAAAGTTATTGGTGAAAATATTTATTTGTTCAGTAAAAACATACAACGTAATATTCAAAATTCAGTTGTACCTAACTTTAAAAAATATGTTATGTACATCCTACTTATTTTTTCAAATTTTGTTGTTTTATTTTTGCCGTTGCCACGGCGCCCCCCTGGTCACGGCGCCCGGGGCGATCGCCCCGCTCGCCCCGCCCACGTGACGGCCCTGGGCACACCCCGACTTTTCGCATTAAAAAATAAAAATTCCCTGCTTTATCCACACAAAATTTAAAAGGTTACGATAGTTGGATCTCAGAATTTTTTTTTTTGCATATGCAGTCAAACCTCCATTTAATTACATTTGTGGACTTTAGCAGATTGTATTGTTATATGAGAGTTATTGTTATATTGAGGGGATGTAAATTGCCACACGTTAGAAAGACTGATTGCAGAAAACTGTCTAATCTACAGGATAATTCACTGAATGGCCATGTGCAGAAGTGGAAAATAATTAATCACAAATCCATATTAAAAACTGCTATTTCGTTAAATTTAATGACTTCTATGGAATTGTAACCATGGCTACTTTACACCCTCGCACTAAAAAATTACTGTTCAGACTGGTTTAACATCACGGATCACACCATGCTTTGTGCCTAGGCAGTAGACATAAGCCAGAAATTTTAAACTCGAAGATGGTAGGAAGAGGGAAGACAAAACTGCAAATTCAACACACAACCAAGGCAAAACTAAAACACTTGCCCCTTATGGTGTTTTAACCATAAGCGGGGTGTGTTGTACCAACCCAACTCACTTTATGTTTTTGCACTCATAAGTGATGATTTTAGCCTCAGTGATCCTATTTCCCACCCCTAATCAACCTTTTTTCTGGAATTTCAAAGAAATGTAAACAGATATCATGCACCTAGAAAACAATATTGGTGGCTGGGAAGGATACAGATCTGATACCAGCTACCATTCATAGGGCTAAGCTACTGGTTTGCAGTAAGAATTCAACCTCCAAATATTGTTATAAAAGGGTGTTTTTAAAATAGCTTCATCGTTGTAGTAAATTACATGTAACAATCATTAAGATAGGAAATCTGCCAGGACCAAAGAAAAATAATACTTTATCTGGGTTTTTTGTTATATCGATCTTTGTTATACAGAGGTTTGACTGTACTAGTATCGGAATTTTTGAGTTGTGAAAAGTAAGATGGTTAAATATTAAAGTAATACAATTGTTGGTTTAGTCATAGAGATGGATGAAATGTTAGGGGGCTAAGATGGAGGTGCTGATTAAAAATATTCTGAATAGCACACGCTTCATGACAGTAAAATAAAATGTACGGTATATCATTCTAAAAAGAGATTTACATATTTTAAATAAAATCAGGTAAGCTGATGTAACAAAGTGCCAGTATGTTTTGGTTTAATCAGTTATGACTGCAATTATGATATGCAGAATATGTTTTTTTTTTTAAATTTATTTCCAAGTTAAGCTCCAGATTTATTCATTAAGCAGGGCTTACGGAAGAAGAAAGGTCTACCATCTCGGCCACCTGGGTCATTTTAACGGTCTAGTTGGATAAGCGCATGTAAATCAATATGTTTTTTGTCATAGCTACCTGTATTTTAATTTCCAAGGCCTTACAAGATCACAGTAAAACAATAGGCTATGTTGTCAAGATAACTGATTTTCATTTTTTTTATAAATTCTTTCGAATGCGTATATTACCATAAAATAGGCACTAAATTGAGCATTACTCCGAAACAGGTCAACCGATTTTATCCATTATGAATAGATGTCTTCCCATGGACATTATAAATGTGTATACGAAGTTTCATAAAAATCCAGTAAAGCGTATTTGAGTTACCGCGTCTTTAAAATATACACTAAATTGGGTTTTACTCCGGTACCGGTCTACCGATTTGGTCCAATATCAGTAGACGTCTTTCCACGTACATTATAAATGGGTATACAAAATTTCAGGAAAATCCAATAAAGCATATTTGAGTTATCGCGACTTCTTATATATTAACATAAAAACACTAAATTGGGCATTATTCCGGTACTGGCCAACCGATTTGGTCCAATATCAATAAACGTCTTCCCATGGACATTATAAATGCGTATACGAAGTTTCATAAATATCCGATAAAGCGTATTTGAGTTATTGCGCCTTTAAAGTAGACCCTAAATTGGGTTTTACTCCGGTACCGGTCAACAGATTAGGTTCAAATTCAATAGGGCACTTCTCATGGACGTCATAAATGGGTATACCAAGTTTCATGGAAATCCGCTACAGCGTATTTGAGTGATCTATTAAAATAGGCACCATATTGGGCATTACTCCGGTACCAGTGAACCGATTTGGTTCAATATCAATAGGGTTCTTCCCATGGACATTTTAAATGTGTTTTCCAAGTTTCATGAAAATCCGAAAAAGCGTATTTGAGTTATGGTGCGTACAGAGACACGGACAGACATTTTTTCGTCCACCACACAATCTCATAAAGTACCATACTGGCACTTAATCCTAAATAATTTTTCAAGGATTTTAAGTCTAGAGTAACTATGAAAACTGGCAATGAATTACATGAATATTTATACTGGAAAGCAGACCGTTCTTTATCTATGACACACTGTATACCAAACTGCTTAAACTGTCATATAAATTTTATGACAGAACCCTGAAAAACATATCAATTATTCAACTGTGAGTTTTGGAATTAAGGTTCAAAATTGCATGTAAGGTTGAGAAGAGAAGCATGTGCAGAGTTGTGTCGCACCACCTTGTAATGTGATTGGAGGAGGCCAACTACAGCAAATCATAGTCACGGTTGCAAGTGTATTGTGGGCAGGAATATCGTAACAAGAGTGAGTACATTTTATAATATATCTACTACTACTATTCCTTTAAAAGTTTCAAACTAATTAGGAGATCCCATTCGTTATTATGATTATTTAAAACCAGCATGTGCCCGCGATAATTATTTCAAAAATTAAAAATTAAGAGCATAATAATTAAATATAATAATTAAATAAAAAGTGCCTCTCAATAGCAACCAAATTGAAACATTATAAAACAGTGACTCAACCGCAAATCACGTATGCATGTGAAACACTATTCAAAACAACTAACACAGTTGCAATAGATAGAGTACTCAAGGTAGAAAGGAGAATAGTAAGAACCTGTTTAAACAAAAATTACCAAGTAAATGGAGTCTGGAAACTAGCTTCTAATGAAACAGTATATAAAGAAATAGAACCAGTAACAAGTACAATGAAAAAAAAACGAATATCATTTTTGGGACATATTTTACGGTCACCAGAAAATAGAATTAGCAGAAAAATAATAGAAAAATTATGGAAGAGTAAGAGTAAGAAAAATATAAGATGGATTACAGAACTTAAGGAAGATATGGCAGAGCTACATATTACAGTAGAGGATTTAATATACAAGACAGACACACTCAAGATATTGAAAGACAAACACACTACACTACAGATGAAAATCAACAAACAGAGAATAGGAAGAGTAGTTCCAGAAGCAGAAAGAAAATTGCGGTCAGAAAGGATGAAGAAATACTGGGCTGACAAAAAGAAGAAAAACCTCAACCAGAAACCTGACTAAAGTGGTCCTATGAAGGCCAAAAAATTAAAATTAAATTAAATTAAATCATTATATTTATTTACACCTAAATCACGTGGACTACATACCACAATTAGATAGCGTCGCCTGGTAAAAGAGACCTCAGATTCGAGTTCCTTGGCCCACAAAACCCCTGTATAGTGAGTTTCGTCCAAATAAAACAATGTTTGACCATATTTAGGCCTATATTGATTATCCCTCTTTCATGTAGATTGACAATATAAACAAATGAATCGACCAGCATGGGCTTACAACATTCAAGTGATCGCAATGCTTTTATGTCCAATGTATGACTAAATTAGCCAAAGCCAACTGTAACTGATTTCACATTGAAATGTATTACTGAAATCTGATGCTTTGAAAATGCAAAAAAGCACGTTTTCTGCTCATTTTTCACTCACAACTCACAAGCGAAAACTAAAATTAAAATTCCGGCTTTGAGGTGCATTGTCTGACCCTTCAGTCCACCTATGTTTAAAATTTCAGATCTCTGTGTTTAGTAGATTTTGCTGGGCATCACGGACAGACAGACAGACAAACACTTCCTTTTATTAATATACATATATTTTATATTATATTTTATTTTTATATATTACATATTTTATATATTTTCTCACATAAACTTTGTGATGAAGAAGGAAAAAATAGTATTTTTTTCTTTCCATTGACATCTTGAAATAAGGTATTTCTAACCATGGCTAAGTCACGAAAAAATAAAATCAGGTAAACTAATATAACAAAGTGTCAGAATGCTTTTGTTTAATTAGTGATAATTGCAATTATTATATGCAGAAAATAAGTTATTTTTGTAATCAGCTCCAGATCAATTCATTAATCAGGGCTTGTGGAAGAACAAAGGTCTGAAGTTTAGTACTTAACCTTAATTCATACTCATATACAATAATAATAGAAATTCTTAAAATATGTCAACATTTCACAAAACACTGGGAAAGCACTCCCCTTAATGTACGTAGGCCTAATTATTTCATAGTAATATACCTTTTGTATATAACAGTATTCATGTAGTACTCATTTCAACTTGATCTGACTGCAATAGAGTCAAGGACCTCAATGATTAAGCAAAGTGGCATTGTAGTATAGTCATGATTTTCCATTTCAAAAGCATGTGACCTTTAATTAGTCATTACTCCAGTACCGGTCAACTGATTTGGTCCAAAATAAATACGCTTCTTACCATGGACATTATAAATGCTTATACCAAGTTTCATGAAAATCGGATAAAGCGTAATTGAGTTATCGTGCTTACAGACAGACGGACAGACATTTTCCTGTCCTGCATACAATCTCATAAAGTACCATACTGGCACTTAATACAAACAAAAAAGGGTTATTGCAAATAGGTCAATACTGTACTTTAAACCCACGTCATAAAACTATTAAATCTAAAGCTATAAAAATTTGCTTTTAATGTATTGACCTTATTAGAATAAAAATATATTAAAAAAAAAAATTGTGACCAAGAGTGTTTTTGACCTACTGTTTTGAAAGGAATAATCCAGGTCTTATTTTCGTTAAATGAAGCTAATGGTGTTCCAAACCTAAGAGCCCTGTATTGTGCCTCCACTCATTACTTACCTCATAGTAATAATCCTCAGGATCGATGTGTGTGAAGGGTGTTTTCCAAGGGCTCCCTCCCGATGCAGATGCAGATGCAGAGTTCAGTTCCTCGTCCAAACTATGCCTGAAACATTATACACAATTCGTATTTTCTCCTTTTAAAAATATTTTCCTTTAAATAAATTACCTTTTATTTATAAATTATTATAAATAATATTAATTTAATATGCTGTGAGCATTGAGAAGACTGCTTAGTGCATGAATTAGTGACCAATTCAACATAAGAATGTGGAATTTCAACCAATCACAAGTGTCTACTGTCATACGAGGGTGGATCAAAAAGTAATAATTTGTTTTTTACAAAAAGTTTAATAGGTACAATTATAAACAAATGCACACATGAAGGGATACCTTTTGTCTATTTTTCTATATAGTCGCCAAGTTTCTCAACACATTTCTCCCATCGTGATACCAGTTTCAAAATACCCTGTTCAAAGAAGTCCCTTCGGTTGGAGCATAGCCATCTGCTGACTGCTGTTTTCACTTCCGCATCTGACAATGCAGTTCAACTTTTCACACGGTGCAGTGTATGATATTGTGCATGACACACTGAAATTTCATAAAGTCAGTGCTCGCTGGGTGCCTAAGAACCTGACAGACGACCACAAGGGCTAGCGAATGATGACAAGCTTGGATCACCTATCGCGTTATACACTTTCATTGTTTGGTCCCATGAAGATATTCATGGCCGGTAAACGCTTTGCATCAGATGCAGAAGTGAAAACAGCAGTCCGTAGATGGCTATACTCCAGCCAAACGGACTTCTACGAACAGGGTATTTTGAAACTGGTATCACAATGGGAGAAATGTGTTGAGAAACTTGGCGACTGTATGGAAAAATAGACAATAGATGTCCCTTCATGTATGCATTTGTATGTAACTAGCAGGTGCCCGCAGCTTCGCCCACGAGCATTGTCAAGAATTTACACCACCAGCATGAATGTTACAGCGTTTGTTCTGCATCAGATGCAGAAGTCAGCAGATGGCTATACTCCAACCAAACAAACTTCTATGAACAGGGTATTTTGAAACTGGTATCGCAATGGGAGAAATATGTTGAGAAACTTGGCGACTATATAGAAATATAGACAAAAGATGTCCCTTCATATGTGCATTGTTAGTAATTGTATCTATTAAGCTCTTTGTAAAAAAAAAGTTATTGTGCGTTACTTTTTGATCCACCCTCGTACTATTGTTTTATTTTTATGGCTTTCATTTTGTTGTTCCTAAGTCCACTTGAAATTATTTAAACTAGCTAACTTCCATCACTAAAAGTGCTGGTAATAACCACATCAGTGGCGGTTTCTCCTATGTGCTGCAGTGCTGCAGCACACAGCTTGTTTTCTGCTAGTCGTATAATGTTATTTTCAAACGCAATATTATATTTTCTTTTGCGTAGATTTTGAACTTGGCGCGTCCACGCGAGAATTTCTTAGCTGGTAGCTTGGGAGTCAAGAGTCGGTAATGTGAATATTATCTTTTCCGCCTCGTGAATTCATTTTTCGAACAGCGCAGCGTTTGTAGGGTGTGACGTCATGCTCGACCTTGATTGCAGGGAGTATATGGGAGTTTTAAACTGCAAAATGCGCAAAACGCGCCAAGTTCAAAATCTACGCAAAAGAAAATATAATATTGCGTTTGAAAATAACATTATACGACGAGCAGAAAACAAGCTGTGTGCTGCAGCACTGCAGCACATAGGAGAAACCGCCACTGAACCACATACAGCATGACCATTGCTAATTATATCAATTGTCTTACCACCAGATCTTGCATTTTCGCCTACAATGCCACAAATAGCGACACATTTCATTCAATTGTCGTTTTAATTATTCATTACGCTTAATTCTGCGAGTATTCGCTAAATAGTCATAATAAACGTAACTCGAGATCCAGAGTCTCTCAAGATAAATTCACGAGGAACAAAGATGTTTGTGAATTTAAATGATAAATTTTAAAGCAGGCCGGATTACAGCAATTAAAATCTTTACCACCATCATACAAGTATGTAGATTATTTTTCCCCCAAAAATATTTTTTCTTATACCTCTCTAGCATCTTTAGCAGATAATTTCACGGCCATGGACATGTCCATTAGTGCTTTCACTGTAATACAGAATCAAGATTAATTACCTCTGTTTTTTTGACTCTTTGGGAATGTCTGATCTTTCTAATGTAGACCTTATGTCTTGAAGAATTTCCAGCTGCTGTTTCAACCCTGAAAATAAAAGGCCAGTTTTAACATTCATTAATAACATTTCATGTGACATCATTGGACAATAAAATAATGAAAAAGATATAATTTGTGAATTAAAATGCAATATTTTGATTTAAGAATTAACACTATTTTACGCTAAACTGCAGAATAATGTGACTGCTACAGCAATGCATTTCTACACAAGTAATCAAAGTTATCTCCGAACTACTGGATGGATTTGCACTTGATTCGAATGTGCCATCGTATCTATTGCGCACCCCAATTTTAAATGCTACAAATGGACAAAAAAAGGTGGACATTAGATTTGAGTGGCCGCCGGCGTGGTCTTGTGGTTAGCGTCGCTGACTACAGATCCGTCGGCCCGGGTTCGATTCCCGGTACCTCCTCGGATTTTTCTGAGGTAGGGAGGTCTGGTAGGGGTGCACTCAGCCTCGTGATTCCAAATTGAGGAGCTACTTGATAGAGAAGTAGCGGCTCCGGTCCTGAAAACCACCATTAACGGCCGTGGGTGTCGGCATGCTGACCACATGCCCCCCAATCCTGCCATCAGCCTACGGGAGATGATGCAGCGGTCGGGTGGTAGGCCAAGTCCCTCCAGGGATGTAGCGCCACGGAGTTTAGTTTAGTTAGATTTGAGTAAATATGGTACTGTCCCAGCTGACTGCTAGATATGGTTGAATTTAAAAGTATGTATTTCAAAATTTCAAAAAGTGTAAATGAATTTTTAGGCAGTGCAAAAAAAAAGTAAATTAAAGGCTAATAGAGAAGCAAAAGTTATGAAATTTACTTACTTACTTACTCAATGGCAAATGGCAATAGATAATTCCTAAGCAAGCTAAAGGAATATCATTCTATTTTATGGAACCCGAAGGTTCATTACCGCGCTTACCTGAGCCCGCCATTCAACCCTATTCTGTGTTAACTCCATCCAACCATCCCTCTCAAATCCTACTTCCCTTAAAGCTATCCTAATATTGTCCACCTGCGTCTAGGTCTTCCGAGTGGTCTTTTCCTTTCAGGTCTTCTATTCAATACTTTTGAGATATGTCTTTCCTCCCCATGCATGCAACATGCAACATGTCGAACCCATTTCATATGTGTACGAGCAAGGCCCGGAGGATAGGACCAAAACGTCGTGAAGGCTTGAGAAGGAAGGAAACAAAATTAAAAGTTCTCCAGGTGTGTGTGTGTGTGTGTAATTTGGGAAAAAAAAAAATATATACATGAAAAAATTTGAAAGTAAATTAACGAATTTTGACATTCCATCTGAAGACAATCTGATCACAAAGTACATAAAACCGCCACCAGAGATACACAGGAATTCTTCTAGCAAAACAAGGACCAGCAGTTGACAAATAGTTGAGGACACATGCAATACATGTTCTACCAAAAAATTTGGTAAGTGGAGTAACAAATTGTGTTAGTCAATTCACATTATTTTTATAAATATGTTTGTTATAACTTCACTGTGAAAGTTCCATCATAACTTTTTAAAATATTATGTCAGTGTTTATGTTAATATTGATCTGACCATGCCAATCTTGGTTTCCGCTTTCTAAAATAAAACCAACATTGTAATATTCTTTCATTGTTATCACTGACCTCAGTTCTTCCCTTACTTTAATCAATTTACACGTGTTATTGTTTACTGTAACTAGATCTCGCAAACCCGCTATTGACTCTATGAGGAGTAGATGGGAAGCTGTCACAAAACATTCTTACATTTTGATTGGCTGAGGTAACTATCTGATAGGTGCAGACAATAAAAGCATGGTTTGAGCTGGCGGAAAATTTCTCCTCTTAGCAAAAGAAGCCACTTGGGTATGCAATGGATAACTGTACTAAATATAAGACCGTATATTAAAAAGAAGACTGGTAAAGTTTCTGTTTAACATAAAGAAACAACGTTGGATTATATTAGTTGATGTTTATTAAGTGCCAGTATGGTACTTTATGAGATTGTGTGGGAGACGAAAAAATGTCTGTCCGTCTGTCTGTCTGTCCGTGTGTCTGTACGCACCATAACTCAAATACGCTTTTCCGGATATTCATGAAACTTGGAAAACACATTTATAATGTGCATGGGAAGAACCCTATTGATATTGAACCAAATCGGTTCACCGGTACCGGAGTAATACCCAATTTAGTGCCTATTTTAATTGATTATATTAGAAAGGCACCATAGCTCAAATACGCTGTATAGGATTTTCATGAAACTTGGTATACGCATTTATGACGCTCATGAAAAGTACCCTATTGAATTTGAACCTAATCTGTTGACCGGTACCGGAGTAAAACCCATTTTAGTGTATATTTTAAAGGCGCAATAACTCAAATACGCTTTATCGGATTTTTATGAAACTTTGTATACGCATTTATAATGTCCATGGGAAGACGTCTATTGATATTCGACTAAATCGGTTGGCCAGTACCGGAATAATGCCCAATTTAGTGTCTTTTATGTTAATATATAAGAAGTCGCGATAACTCAAATATGCTTTATTGGATTTTCCTAAAACTTTGTATACACATTTATAATGTACATGGGAAGACTTCTACTGATATTGGACCAAATCGGTAGACCGGTACCGGAGTAAAACCCAATTTAGTGTCTATTTTAAAGATGCGGTAACTCAAATACGCTTTGCCGGATTTTTATTGATATTGGATAAAATCGGTTGACCTGTTTCGGAGTAATGCTCAATTTAGTGCCTATTTTATGGTAATATACGTATTCGAAAGAATTTATGAAATGCAAATCAGTTATCATGACAACATAGTCAATTGTTTTACTGTGATCATATAAGGTTTTGGCAATTAAAATACAGTTACCTATTACAACACTATTGCTTTACATGCGCTCATCAAACTAGACCGTTAAACTGACCCAGGTGGCTAAGATGGTAACGCCTTGGCATCACATGCTGGAGTTCCATGGTTCAAATCCCGAAACCGGCCAATTTGACTTTTTTTGTATTCTACATATTATCATAACTGATTAAACAAAAACATACTGGCACTTCGTTACATCAGTTTACCTGATTTTATTTATTTATTGAATTTAAGAAACCCTAACGAGCAAGTGTTCTGTTTAAAACCTTATTGAAGTTAATGAGACTGGTGACTGTCATTTTGTTTAGCACCCTGGGCCACTAAAGATAATATACAGGGTGTTAATGAATAACACCGAAATATTTTATCTGCATATAGAGGGTACATAGACAAGCAACTTTTATTAGGAGATTTTTGCTCTATGACGTAAAATGTGTATGCTACAGGGCATTAAAGTCATTATAATTTGGTGCTCATAAATCAATAATTACGCGAAATAGGATTAAAATGTTCATTAAATTGATTTCATGCCTTCCTAGTGATCGAAAAAACCTGACTCTTAATCAATCATCAACAGCTATATCATAATTTAGTGTTTCCATAATCTGCAAAATTTACAGACTAATCACATGACTGGTGGCCATTGCATTAGTATTTATTTATTTATTCATAACTACTGACTACAGTGTTAACAACGAAGTTCCTTTGTTTTGCATTTTGTTCTAATGTTAGAAGTCAGTGGCGGCCATGCCTTGGGAGATTTTCTGCTTTAACAGGAAAAATCGAATCCATAGAGGGGACTTAGACAAGTCCCCTCTATATACACGTAAAATATTTCGGTGTTACTTATTAACACCCTGTATACCTTGCTGCTCCAGCATCATCCTCCTGGCGAGTCTGTACCCTGCATTCATGTGTTTCTCTCTTTCTGAGGCCTCGTTCTTCTTCATCGTGGCTGTGAGTCGCTTCAGCTGCAACACTTCCTGATGCACTGCCTCAAGCCGCTCCTCCAGTTCCTCCTGAAACACAGTTACATACGTTAGAACTAGAGATGGGTTCTACACATAGGCGTACCGAGGGGGGGGGTTTTGGGGGTTTGAACCCCCCCCCCCCATTGATAAAAAAAAAGGAAAATTGTATAATTTTTTTAAGTCTGCCGATAAATTACTTAATACAAGTATAAAGCGTGGGAAGCTTAAAACTCGTTACTTTGCGTCTTAATTTTTAAAATTTTCCGGAGGAGGACCCCCGGAAGCTTAAAACTCGTTATTTTGCATCTTAATTTTTAAAATTTTCCGGGGGATCCCCGGAACCTTAAAATTCGTTATTTTGCATCTTAATTTTTTAAATTTTCCGGGGGAGGACCCCCGGGCCCCCCTCTTCCTGGGGGGTATTCCAGACACCACGGATGTTATAACCCCCCCCATATGGTCGGCCTGGTTACGCCTATGGTTCTACATACTTGATACTACAAGAAATACTAATACTACTGTACATGAGCTCGATACTTTTTCGATACTAAGGGCCTGTATGACTATCTCCCGATATGTGACTTCCCGATAGCTTAACTGGAAGATGTCTTTTAATACCACAGCCAAACTACTACTGGGAAGAACGTCCCTTGTTTTGCTAATGCATCCCATTATCCTGAAAAAAGTCAGGGTTTTGTGTTTAGAAACACTGGTTAATAGTTCCAGCTTAATCGCAATTTGCAAAGCCATTCAGGATACTTGGTATGATATATGAACATGCTTAGTCAGGTTCTCGTAGGCTTACACAGTTAAATAAACAATAATAATAATCTTGGCTGTCTGGGTGGTGCCGTGTCATCATGTCTAAAACCGACGTTTTGGCCCTCATGTTGTGGCCTTCCATGACAACCATTAATGACCTCATGCGCGACCTAGCGACCGACTGACTAATCAAACCGTCGCCATATAAACAAAAGGAGAAAACAAAACATCATAGTTCAGTATACCCAGAAGAAGGCCACAAGATGAGGGCCAAAAAGTCGGTTTAGACATGAAGACACAGCGCCACCCGGACAGCCAGGCTTAGTTGTGTCGGTTGGCTTTGTTGTATTTAGGAATCCACACTGTAATTTCATCTTTATTGCTGAATCCTGCTGTGCAAGTGATTGAAATAGAAAATGCTTAAATGGAGATGTGAATTTACGGTGCATTTTTTAACATTCATTCATTCTTCAAAGAAATGATTCATGAATGCGACTTGTAATGAAATTAAAGGTAAGCCTACTAATTATCTATTTTTTTAAGCTTGAAAGAAACTAGACATAGGCTACATATGGTATGCAGTGCCAAAGGAATGTATTGGTACTTTGTTTTCCAACTTAAATCTAAGTGTCTCGTATTTTTCTCTTATATTTCTGGGAACCCTAATTACAGTGAAACCTCTCCTTACGGACACCCCAAGGTACAGAAATGTCCCAACTGTGATAATATAGAAATAATGATAAATTCAACTCTTGTTTACAGACACACTCAGATACAGACACGGACAGTTGTTTGACAGTCCAAATGCTTGCTTTACCTCCTTACTTCGGACAGAACTGTGTTAACAATAAATAGAAAATTTAGTTTTGAGATTGTACAGAAATGTGTACTATACAAATTCCTTAACATGAAAGAAGACGACAAGGGTCTCATAAAGATCACACACTTTATCTAGAGCTAAACACTCCATAATGCTGAAAACGGTCCATATCAAGAAGGCCTCGCTCAAAAAATTTTCAGTATTGCCATACCAAAAGACTTTCCATAGAAGCATTCTTGAACTACCGTCTATTTTTTTATTTTTATTTGCTTACAACATGTTATTCTGAAATTGACAGAATTAAATTCAGGAACATTAGAAGATAGGTGATGTGGAAATGGTTGATATAAGTGACAACGGACTTAAAAATGAAGGTTCTTGAAATCAAGAAGTGTCGGACATCAATGAATAAACAATAAACCAAATAAATGAAATGGAAGGAAAATAAATTTAATGTGTTTTAAGCTGAATCTGTCGGAGAAAAATACAAGTCAATTTTTATTATTTTGCTAGAAAGTTGTATTAATTACCTACAAACTCTTGTGAAAGATATTTAGTTATATATTATATTAATTCAGGCATGTGAAAGTGCATATTCAAGTACATGTAAAATGCTACAACTTCAACTGATTTTCTATATTCTGAAGACTGGAAGAGAGAGTGTTTAAAGAAATACATAATTTTTTTCCATTCTCTGAGAGCTAGAGGGGGGCCGTGGCCCCCCCTTGCCCCCGGGTATGGGTGCCCATCCATGGTGGGGTATGCCTTGACGTAGTTGTTGAGTCGCTGCACTACAAAACCAGAAGGTCACGGGTTTGATCCCTGATGAGATCGGAGATTTTCAATTGGCCTAATCCTGCTGGTGGCACTATGGCCCTGGGGTTGACTCAGCCTCCAACTGAAATGAGTACCAGGAGCAATCCTGGGGGTAAAGGCAGTCGGTGCATATGGCTGACAACCTTACCACCTTCACGTGCCAAATGTATAAAAATCTGGGGGCCTCAACCTCCTGAAACCTTCTGGGCCTCCATGCCTGTATAGGGAACACTTCACTTTTTACTGTGTATGGTAATAATCTGTGCAAACATAGATATATCTCTGACTATTGATTTCTATGTGGGTGAAGCTACAGCTGGCCTGAAGTATCTGATAATAGCACTTAATTGGAATCAAGTGCTTTAACAAGCAGAAGTAATAAAATGCTCACATGTACAATGCTGGGGTAAAAGCAAGATGTAACAAGATTCTGTGGTCTAGAAAAGCACAAATGTACTCACAAACATGATGCTTCCCAATCAGTCTTATTATCTGGAATGACATGGCTTAACACATGACAAACACTAATGTTTGTTTATGAATCTGGAATGCGTGCCAACATTACAAACAACTTATTACCATACTCACTCAAGTGCTCTCTTAAATTACCCTCTTCATTAAAATGTTGCTATGGGCAACATGTCATGGCTAGAGTTCCTGACTGCTGATTAACAGGTCATGGGTTCAGGACCTGTGCATACTGGTACTTCACAGATATGATCCCACTGCTGACCGTAATGGACCTTCTAGCAAATAAATATTTTATTTAATCCATCTAATAATGTATCAACCTTCCAGCATCAGAACTGGGCTACATTTTCATCAAATCAGGACCCCGTTAGAACTTGTTAATAATATTAGCTAATACTTACTCAATGCCAATAGATAATTCCTCCGCAAGCTAAAGGAATATTATCTGTTTTATGGAACCTGAAGGTTCATTGCCACGCTTACATGAGCCCGTCATTCAACCCTATTCTGTGCAACTCTATCCAATCATCCCTTGCAAATCCTACTTCCCTTAAATCTATCCTAATATTGTTCTTCTACCTAAGTCTAGGTCTTCCACATGGTCTTTTCCCTTCAGGTCTCCCAGTCAATACTTTTGAGATATTGAGATATTGTCTTTCCTCCCCCATGCACGCAACATGTCCAGCCCATTTCATCCTCTGTGATTTAATTACCCTTACTATATCTGGTGAAGAGTACAGGTTATGAAGCTCATTGTTATGCAGTTTTCTCCAGTCCCCGTTTTCATCTCTCCTAGGCCCAAATATTTTCCTAAGCACCCTGTTTTCGAACACACTCAGATTATGCTCTTCCCGAAGAGTAAGTCTCACATCCATATAATACAACCGGCAGGATAATAGTCTTATAAATCTTTATTTTTAGATTTCTAGACAGAAGACACGAAGATAAAAGTTTCTGAACTGCACAGAAACAAGTATTTCCTGATTTTAGCTGACAATTAACTTCTGCCTTAATACGCGTATTATTTGTGTCTGTAATTATTGCTCCCAGATATTTGAATTTTTCCACTTGCTCCCAGATATTTGAATTTTTTCACTTGTTCTAACAGTTTACTGGCTATTCTAATATTCTGTAATGCATGATTTTGACGTTATATGACCATGTACTTAGTTGTTTCTGTATTAATTTACAACCCAACATTCCTGCAGGCATCAAAAAGACCCTCTGCATTTCTCTTGATTGTGTTAATGTCATCAGACAACAAGCAAATGTCGACTGCAAAAGCTAAAATTGGATGACTGCTTTCTAATTCTAGGCCTACCTTGTTTTCCTGAACTTTCCTAATGGCATATTCCAAAGTGAAATTAAAAAGTAAAGGCGATAGTGAATCTCCTTGCTTCAAGCCGTTTTTAATGGCAAACCTATCTGATATAAATTTCCCTACCCTGATTCTGCTATAGGTTTCATTTAGACACATTTTGATCAGCCTAACTAACTTCTTTTGTATCCCATAACATTAGAGGCCCGGTGCTTCAGGGTCCGGAAAGCTGCACACGTGGCTGCAATTGTACGGCACATGCAGTCTGTGAGGGCTTGCAAAAACAGGGCAGTGCTCCCCTTAAAGAGTAATAAACATTAGCTAATAATTAGGACAAATATGCTTTATTTTGCAGAGAACTATGCTTTTAATTTTTAAACAATATACTTATTAAAATGCTAATTTTATCATTAGAGACAAACACAAAACCATCTACCATTCTCCAATGTTAAAGATTGAGAGGAAATTCTCAAATACTTTTGATTTTCACTGCGGAATTTCTAAGAAGAGGAATACAGAAAAATTTCATAACTTGGATAGTAGAAATGTGAGCACCAAGATGTGCTTTTTGTAGTTTGAGGTGTGACAACTCGATCATAGTGTATTTTTCAATTTGTAAAGTGAAATTACATCAGAACATATCATTTCAAGCACATTAATCAATTTATGCAATTCTTTATTATTCAAAAGTGAGCCTAAAATGGCCTCACTGTATTAGTTAAACCTTCCATCATCAATTCTGAAGTTGAGGTATCTAAAAAGCTCCAATGGGCAGCCATTTTATTTTCACAAAGTCTGCCAATCTGATAGTTAATAGTTTATCAGGCGTTCCATTATCCTGACAGCTTAACTGGGAGTTGATCTTCCAGATAGTTTTTATCGAGAGGCCGTAGTACTCAATTTTTGGTCAACTTCTAGATAAGTTCCTACCTTGGAGATAAAATATTTATATTAAAAGAGCTTTTTTTATTCTAAGTATTATAACTGTCAAAATTAATAGGAGGGCCAACATAATAAATGATTAGCATCTTATTTTAATTTTCAAGACTATGCTTTACATTTTACTTTTGTAAAGCATTCTGGCCCGTCCTCATCTGAATGGAACGAGGCTTTGAAAATGTCAACCAACACAACAGCAGGGTAGGAAACCGTTGCAGAAGAAATGCATGTGAGATTATATGTATAGCATACAGTGTAGTTCAGAGTATAACTTAATGCTAGGACCCTGGGGTTTTTTTCTGTGTCATGGACTTTAAATAACCCCTTAGCTTAATAGTACAGTAAAATTCCAGTATAACAAACACCAGTATAACAAAATTGTGTATTGACCCATTCTCGTTTCCCTATTTAATATGTGTTAAAACATTTCATTATAACAAATTTAGAACTTTTAGTATAACAAAATAAAATTTTGCTTATTTGCCTGTATATAATTTATTTTTCACGGTATATGCTGTGTAATATTTGTTGCCTCAGGGAGAGACAATAAATGCCGAGTGTTGAATGCTAAATGGAAATAGCTTAATGAAGAAATAATAATAGCTAACTGCTTTAGAAAACCTGGAATGAAGTGCTAGATGACATAAAAAGAGAAATGAACTGGAAAAGTAAGATGGGCCTGCAAGGGTGAATCTTATTAACTATTTCAGTGTGGACTGATGTGATAATGTAACAAGAAATCACAGATGATGGAAATCCATGTGATGATGAGGTAGAAGAGGATCAACACAGTGATCAACAGAGTTTGACTCTTGTGCAGGCAACACATGGCACATAGTCTTCAAGATTTTCTTCTATTACAACAGAAATATGCCAGATTCTAATTCATATATACAGTAAAACCCCCTTTTTACATTCCTGTCATTTACATTTTCCTGCCTTTTACATCATTTTCTGCTGGACCCATCTTTTATCCTATTCCGATAATACATAGTGTTCCTGTCATTAAAAACTTTCAAACAGTTGCATTTCCTGCCATTTACACATTTTCTTTATTGGCAACATTGGTTTTCAATGAAGAACTGCTTTCCCTTAACAAAATTTTCCGCTATGTTGCCAACTCTCTTAGATGCAGTGTCAGTTTTTATTTGTGTTAGTCCAGGTGAAGTTGGTTTTCTTCTGTGCGGGTGCAATTTACTGCTTTTTAATGTATTGTAGTTATTCAAATAGCATAATTCATCGTAATTTGAATCATTGCCAGTGTTTTTGTTTTGCATGATTTTTGGTGGTATTATGAAGTTGAAATAAAACAATAGAAAATGCATTTCTTTGCAATGTGCAACATATTTTGTATAGATAATGTAAGTGTACATACGTATCTATATTTATTTTCAAGTATTAAATTTTGCAATATATAACATTACAGCTATTACACTTCCTGCAATTTACACTTTCCTGCCATTTACACTTTTTTTAATCAGTCCCTTGAAAAGTGTAAAAAGGGGGTTTTACTGTATATTGGAAGTTTACACAGTGAAGCTATATTATAAAGGATATAATATTGATCTAAGTATTGTAGGAAGTTTACACAGTGAAGTTAATAATTAGAACACGAAGTATAGTGTATAATACCTCCACTCATGTGTTCTAATATAATATTGAGTTGGGTCTAGCACGTATACTTCACTTTTTGTGTGAAGTATACGTGCTAGACCCAACTCAATATTATATCCTTTATGCCAGTTTCTGTTTTAAATTCATGTGCAGTGGTTGGTGACTATTTTGACTTTTTCAAAAAATAAAGTCCGGAACATTGTACACCTGTAAAATTTCAGTATAACAAAATTTCACTATAACAAATTCATTTCTGAGGTCCCCATAATTTCATTATACTGGTATTTTACTGCAGATGGTTAAAAATCTTCAATGAAGATATTACCTTTGCTTTAACTAAGCGCTGGTTCTCCTCCTTGTACTCCGCCTCTTTCTCCCTCAGACTGTGCACTCTCTCTGCTAGCTCTTGCTGTCTACGCAGAGCTTCCTGCAGCTGCTGCTCCTTTTCTTCCAGGTCTCGTTCCAAACTGTCTCGCTTTGCTCTCACCTGATGTTCATCCTGGAAACAACAGTCAAATTCAAATTCAAGTTCAACCCATAGTCATAATAGTTATTGGTATTTAAGGTATATATCTGAATATAAGCTGCACTTTTTTGACTAGATTAAGCCCAGCGAAATATGCCTGTGGCTTAAATTTGTGTACAAGTGTTTTTATGCAGTAATGGTAAAAATGCACACAACATAGCTGGTTGATCTACCATGAACAGTTTCCCTCTCCCAAACACTGCCATTTATCGATTATCTCGATCTCCAAGAATATCGATAAATTAATCAATTTAACATAGAAAATAAATTGATTTTAACTGAAGCATCTTAGAAAATGTGTAAAACTGCATAAGCAAGTGACATTCATATTATGGTATGTATTTTGAGTATTTTGTAATTTTTTATAGTGTGTGCTAAAACAGCAGGTCCGGCTTAAATTCAGCGCGGCTTATATTCGGGTAAATACAGTATGTTACAAGGGATGTATGTACTGGAGTGAGTAAAAAACAATTAAGTCGCTAATGCCTGAATACTCTCTATACGACGGTTGCCATGATGATACAAGATATGACTCGTACCAACTACTAGAAGAGATATAGTTCAGTTATTCATTGCATGGCCAGGCGGCTTCAAAGGAATAAACCATTAAGTTGGTGTTTCTTTATGTTAATTGATCTGACTAAATCGGACTTGGCTTCAGCTTTCCAAAACAAAAGCAATGTTGCCATATTCTCTCATTGTTATCACTGACCTCAGTTCTTCCTTCGCTTTAATCAATTCATACGTGTTATTGTTTATTGTAACTTGATCTTGCAACCACGCATTTCACTCCATGCGGAGTTGATGAGTAGCTGTCAAAATCGTCACAGGACATTCTTACATTTTGATTGGCTGGGGTAACTAGCTGATTCGTGCGGTAAAAACAAAGAATATGGGTTGAGCTGTCAGCAAACTTTTCTTCCTAACGAAAGGAAGCTGCCTGGCCATGCATTGAATAACTGGACTATATATAGTGACTAGCCTGACTGTACAAGAATTCCACTTTAAAATGTGTACCACGAAGCTGTTTCACGATCCAGGAGAATCGTGCGTGTGTGCACTGTGTGGGAAGTAGTGTGGTAGATACCATATAGTGGAATGTGAGTCAAGGAAGATTGCAATCAGCGAGCTGCTTAAATCTAACTGAACAATGCACATTGTGCACAATTATTACTATTATTAAATGTACAGTTTTAGATTTTGTGCCCATGTGTTTCGAGAAGGTGACAGCACATGCCAGCTAGAATATATTCAATAAAGTAACCCCAGTACACATTCAACCAGAATGATATCCAGTGCAAGATGGAAGGCGTGCTACAGGAGTGTGCCAGACTAGAAATGTGCACAGTTAGGCATTTTTGTGGGCCAAGATTTCAATGGGAATCCTTGGAACATCCACCTTGATGGCCAGACTTCTGGGATAAATGAGGGAGCTCCTATGGATTCAATTAAAAAGTTTTGTTGAGTACCGCCACTTTTTTCTTAGAAAAAAAAAAAAAAAAAAAGCAATGAGGAAAAATAATGTGGGCATGTGAGTTCCTGTTTTAACAACAATTAGTCTAGTTGTTGTTTAACATAAATTCAATCCTTACTTTTTCTTATAGGACTTCGATTTTTACGAACCTGTCGAGACTTTCTTCTCTTGTCTTCATTAACTTGTGATTCCATTTCTTCAAACAGTCTTCGTATCTGAAAAAAATACATATAAGTCCAATTAAATTCCAATACATCCTTGAAATTAACATCTCAAAATTTGAAAATCCTTAAAGAAATTCAGGAAAGTTGATTTTTCCTTAAAAGGGTTTGCCTTAAATGTACGAAAACTGCTCTGAATTATAGAAATGTATGTAATTTACATAAGGCTCCTGTAATATATACAATAAATTAATAGAATCCATTCAAAATAAATTTCTAAAATATACGTATTGCAAACGGTTTAACTATTTTATAGAAACTAATATTGGGAAGAACACAGTGAAGTCATCATATAAATTATTAAGGCTATATTTCACACTTGAACTTCACTATTAAATATTTACCTAGGACTACGTAGTTTCAGTCACCCTTGTGACTATCTTCAGCTACATCTGAATTTTTGTTGGTAGCACTGTTTCCTTTTACTACCAATCCTGACTGCTGGATGCCATCTCTTGGTGGTTGGATGTACCTTCTGATTAAGTTTTCTTCTGCTGGTATCTCAAAATTTAGTAATTTGTGTTTATTTTTTTGAATAAAAATATTTTCCCAGACTGTTAATTCTTGGGGTGTTTCTATTGGCTTTAGAAGCTTTACAGTTTGTTCTATTTCATGATTATCTTCCCAAAAATGAGCAGCTATTGCAGATTTATCTGTCTGTGCGTATTTAATGTTTCTGAAATGTTCTTTGTATCTGGTTTCAATATCTCTTTTTGTTTGTCCAATATAAACCTTATCACAATCTTAAAAATCTTAAAAACTGCTAATAAGAATGGTTTTAGGAAATGCCTCATTGACAAAAAGATAACAAATTTTGGAAGGAAAAAAGATATACAACAGACCACATTAAAAAATGTGAATGAAAACAGTAAAATCAAATACAGAAAATTCACTTTCCATCCATGGGCACAAAAAAGATTCCAGAAAGTATTCTCCAATTTTAACATTACTTTGGCCCCCCAGAACAAATCAAATGTAAAAAACCTACTAAAACATAACCACAAGGACAGAGAACCAAACAACAAAAAATCAGGGATTTATGAAATAGAGTATAAAGATTGTGATAAGGTTTATATTGGACAAACAAAAAGAGATATTGAAACCAGATACAAAGAACATTTCAGAAACATTAAATACGCACAGACAGATAAATCTGCAATAGCTGCTCATTTTTGGGAAGATAATCATGAAATAGAACAAACTGTAAAGCTTCTAAAGCCAATAGAAACACCCCAAGAATTAACAGTCTGGGAAAATATTTTTATTCAAAAAAATAAACACAAATTACTAAATTTTGAGATACCAGCAGAAGAAAACTTAATCAGAAGGTACATCCAACCACCAAGAGATGGCATCCAGCAGTCAGGATTGGTAGTAAAAGGAAACAGTGCTACCAACAAAAATTCAGATGTAGCTGAAGATAGTCACAAGGGTGACTGAAACTACGTAGTCCTAGGTAAATATTTAATAGTGAAGTTCAAGTGTGAAATATAGCCTTAATGGTTTAACTATTACCCATATTCAACCATATTCAACTGTGTTATAGTATTTCAATTAAAAAATAATATAATATAAACAATAATACTTATTTATAATAGTGGATAAAACAATCTTTTACAACACACAACATTTCAACCTGCCCTCCAGGCCTTTCTCAAGTGTACTGAATTGAATAAATCGTAAACAAACTGCCGTGACTATGTAGCACCGGTCTCTGGTAATAAATAATAATAATAAATAATAATTCAGGGTGACAATTAAGAGGGACATAATTCAGAGCATCCGATAGTCGATATTAATGCCATGAAAAGACTTCACACAGTACTTCACAGGGTTTACATCACCCTCCGTAAAATAGAATATGAAAAAGAACACGGTACCAACAAATAGTAAATACTGCTGAAAAGAATGGATTCGATAACGAGTTCATGGACAAGAAAATTGACAGATTTAGGAAACAGAAAAACATTAGAGCAATCACTACACTGAACCCTATAAATGAAAAAAAACCATTTTGAAAAGATGACATAGCCTATCACCCTTGGACAAATCATAAATTCAACAAGATCTTCAAAGAACATAACATAAAGTTGGCTCCTCAAAATAAATTCTTAATCAATGTTCATTTATATTATTTCAATTTTCGAACAAGTTATGTTGTATAAAATAATCTGTTTTCGTGCCGCTTAATGGCAGTATATGACTTATTAATCATGGCACATTGATGCTTACGTGTCCAGTAATGAGCTGACGATTTTAATCAGATAAAATAGCATCCTCATATTAATAACAAGCATTTTATGAGATATAATCCTGATTGGTCTATATCCGAGGAATTGCTAAACGTTATTGGCCAATATCAAACATGCAGCGTATGTATGGAATAGTCACTAAAACTTTTTCCTCACATAAAGGACACACTCTAGTTTTTTTATAAAAACCTCGGAAAAAGTACATCTATCACGTGGATAAATACGGTATTCTCTAGCAACATAAAAATGACTTCATTAAATTGGAAATGATCTCTACACACTCACATGGGCTTCATGTTCCTTGTCCTTGATCCTCAGAGCTTCCTCCAGACTCTTCTGCTCTTCCTGGTTCCTCTTCAGATCGGAGACCAGCTGCTGTAGGAACAACTCTACGTTGTTCTGGATGTGAGAACTTGTTCCCTGGGATACACGACGACACAGCTGTTTCAGAATCTCAATACTGAAACATAAAAATAAATTGGTTAGATGTACAATAGAATTTTTATTTACAGCAGGGTAAATGTTTCATGCGAATGGTCGCTTAGTCTTTGGGAAGAACATAATTAAAGAGTATTTGAAAACAGGGGGCTTAGGAAAATATTTGGGCCTAAGAGAGATGAAAATGGGGACTGGAGAAAACTGCATAACGACGAGCTTTATGACCTGTACTCTTCACCGGATATAGTAAGGGTAATTAAATCACGGAGGATGAAATGTTGCGCGCATGGGGGAGGAAAGACATATCTCAAAAGTATTGATTGGGAGACCCGAAGGGAAGAAACCACTTGGAAGACCTAGACATAGGTGGGAGGACAATATTAGAATAGATTTAAGGGAAGTAGGATTTGCGAGGGATGATTGGATGGAGTTAGCACAGAATAGGGTTGAATGGCGGACTCAGTTAAGTGAGGCAATGGATCTTCAGGTTCCATAAAATAGATAATATTCCTTTAGCTTCCTTAGGTACTGTCTATTGCCATTGAGTAAGTAAGGAAGTAAATGTTTCATGCAATGTAATCATCTGGAGATTTGAAAACCTTTCAGATAAAATATCACCAAGAGTTTGCATTCCTAGCATAAGCTTCCAGATTTGTAAATAAATATGGGAACAGTTCCAAGATTGTTTGAAAGTCATTTTCAGACAAGTATGGGCAGCTTAATTAGGGCCTGTTTTTAAAGTCATCGATTAATTCCATCGATACCATCAGACTTTCATCAGGGTGTTTGTAAAATCAGTAGGCAATCCCCCGGGAAAGCAGCAGGCTGTTTGTAAACTCACCGCTGTTAGTCCATTAAAGTCATCGATTGCAATCAGACTCACCGAACTTCTTAGATGACAAACATGGCGGAGCAGAGAAGCAAGACAATAGTTGCCACTAGCATAAGTAAATTGAGTTTATTTTCGTGCGAAAGCTAACGAACAGCGCTTCATCGAAGTGTGAGTCCTAAGAACATGAAAGTGATGAGTTGATTTTGTTTCATGATGAGAAAAGAAAGAAAAAGTACTCTATATAAAAATTTATTAACTAATGTCTTTTTCAAATATCTCGAAACAGACAGCGCAGGTTATCCATAATTCCTGTTGAGGTTAGGTACAGTTCTTAAATTTGCAAAATGCTTTATGGAATTTAATACACTCAAAACATGATTTATTAGAATGATAGCACTCAGTTATTAGTTCCCTGCCTGTCATTATTATAATTTCCACTTCTTGCAAATCCATGGCACAATAATAATTAATTATTATACAACTCTAATACTCCTGCTGAAATCCATCAACCTACAAGTAAGAATCAGCTTGAAAAATTTTATGTCATAACCGGGATTTGAACACGGATCTTCAGCTTAACGCGCTGATGCTCATCAGCATCAGCATCAGCATCAGCGCGTTAAGCTGAAGATCCGTGTTCAAATCCCGGTTATGACATAAAATTTTTCAAACTGATTCTTACTTGTATTAATATCCCAGACATGGATTTAATGTCTATTTCCTTTCCCTCCACTTAATCCATCAACCTGTTTGAAAAGTCAATGGCTCATCAGGATCAGAGGTAGGAAAAAAAAAAGGGTGGATGATGTTCATCGTACATTCAATGGGCTTTCATCGCACTTATCCACTGGTGGATTTATTGATGACTTTAAAAACGTGCCTATACATTACACTTTTTACAATAAGTAGGAGTTAATGTAATGGTATGCAATTCACTACCTGAATCTGATAAATGAAATAGCCAAGTTTGAAACAGATCAAGCCGAGCGAGGTTCTGGGACCTAATTCATAAAAGTTACAATTTTTCAGGTGACAGGTATCAGTAAATTGTTTTACAGGTTTACATTTCGACAATTGTGTTTTTCATAAAAGCTGACAACTTTACATAAATGTCATGACAATTTTGTAGACAATTTACATTAATTTGCTTGTAATGTCAGGAAAAGTTGTAATATTTATGAAAAATACAAATGTCATGACATAATTTACAAATAACACTACCCACATATTCCTTCACATGTGCTTATCAAACTAAACCATTGTTACGAAAAAAAATAATATTGAGATAGATCCATACACTGCTTCCCTTATTTTAATTACTAACCTGAACCCAGGTTTCGGTGAGCCTTCCCACCATGTTCACCAGTTATACTCGTATAACTGGTGAACATGGTGGGAAGGCTCACCGACGTATAACTGGTGAACATGGTGGGAAGGCTCACCGAAACCTGGGTTCAGGTTAGTAATTAAAATAAGGGAAGCAGTGTATGGATCTATCTCAATATTATTTTTTTTCGTAATATTAACTTCCCTGTATAAACTTTCTAAAATTCTATATATTAAACCATTGTTCTTTCACAAGCCTTGCTTAATGGATCGATCTGGAGCTTAAAGGAAGGGTAAACTAAAAAAATACCATTTTTTTATTTTAATCTCATCGCACGGAGCTTTGAATTACAAAACGAATGGTGATCTCGCGAACTTCAAGCGCCTAATATTACGCTTTGTACGGGTGAAGTAAAAAGCTACTGTGACGTCACGATTGACTAACTCGCTGACAGGACGACAGTTGCTGTAATGCTCGCGCGTGTGTCTCTAATGCACCACAAAGTCTCATTTGTGTTTGTTGTTGATAGAGATGTCTGCAATGTTACCTTATAAGGACAAATCTCGGTATTCACAAATTAATATCACACGAAAAGAAAATGACAAGGGATTATTGAAAGAATTGCAAGGAAGAAAAGAAAATACGGAATGGTGTAAATTTGGGCTGTGTATACAAATGAAAATGGGCCACGAATGTGTGTGTTGTTGGGACTGTGAAGGAATTTGTGAACAGAAGGGGGTTATAGGCTGTATAACACAAGATGCCTCATTTGATAGCATTATTATAAATAAAGATACACTAGTTGCCAGTTGTTATCAGTTAATACTTAGAGCTAATACAGTTCAAAAACAAAATATTTTAGTTCTGTAGCAAGATTGAGATCGGAAATATACACACAAAACTTCACTAAAAAGGTATATTTACCCAGAATGATCATTTCAACGGGTCTTCCCGCCATCATCAGCTGATTCCGACAGTCGGAATCAGCTGATGATGGCAGGAAGACCCGTTGAAGTTTTAGTGAAGTTTTGTGTGTATATTTCCGATCTCAATCTTGCTACAGATTTGAACACTTCACTGTAAATTTCCATCTAATATTTATATTGAAAAATATTTTAGGTCCGTCGCCGTGGGTGAGTCAGTAGCGCGCCTGCCTTCCACTCCGACGACCCGGGTTCAATTCCCGGCCGGGTCGGGGATTTTTCAGTAGTGAAAAATCCCTTTCCCGGGTTCAGGACTGGGTAGGTTAAGTCTTAGGTTAAGAAAATGTACATTGTGCGCGATTCCTTAATTATTAAAACAAAATATTTTTCAAGATACGAACAGAGTCACTTTCAGATTCAGAATCATCTTTTGTGGTAGTAGAAATGTCTGAAATGCTAAAAGAGCTATCTAAATCACAATTTCTAGATGAAACATTCAATGAATCTGTGAAACATTGACATAAGTTTCATTTCCTAGTTCACACTGAACGCCTACGCTGTTAGAAACTGAATTTTCGTCATAAATACTAGATTTGTCCATTCCCGGATACTGATGGATTACTGTTCGAATCTTGCAACAACTCTCTCATTTCCTTCTTCCTCAAGTTCGACGATTTTCTTTCCTTCATTGGCGGTGTTTCAGAATTCCCACGCAAAAATGGCACAACACTTCTTTTTTAAACAGATTGCGGGGTTTCTCCAGTTAACTGTTTTCGTAACTGTACCGAAAGCTCGGTATCATTTTCTTCAAAATGTTGTGAACAAACCGTACTGTATTTACTAGGAATAAATTTTTCTCTTTTTATTTTTATCAGCCATTGCTTATAACGTTCGGGTGACTTATCTCTGTTGGGAAATCGATGGAAAATATTTTAAGTGTGTTATCACTCTTCGACGATGAGTATGTACACCCCACAACACAACAATAAACCATTGTTTGAACATATACTCACTAAAAAACTGTAACAGTAGACAGAATGCTGTGAACTATCTTTCACCGGGCAAGACTGAGTCAAGCACTCGTCAAGCGTGACGTCACGCGCCCACCGCGTTACAATAAACATATTCGTCTTGTGATTAAATGTGAAGGTGTAAAACATTTCTAACAGCTAATATAATTTCTTAAAAACATTTTCTTTCAATCCGTATGAAGAAAATGATGCTGAATTTTTAGTTTACTTTTCCTTTAACTCGGAAACCAATAACAAAAATAACTTATTTTCTGCATATCATAATTCCAATTATCACTGATTAAACGAAAGCATTCTGGCACTTGGTTATATCAGTTTACCTGGTTTTCTTAGAAACATTTTCTAGATGGAAATATTAAGATAAAAACTATCAAAAAGTGGATAAACATTCGGAATGTTTAGTCATATTACGAATATGCATGGAATTGTGTTGTTCGAGTAATAATTACTTGTTTAATATTTTCATGCTCTCCAGTTCTTGCAGTAGATACTGTACCGGATCCTCGCTGTCCTGACTATCTCTCTGCGATGACTCCATAATGTCGTCAGACGACCAGGATGACTCACTTGAATGTGAAGATATGAATTCACCTGCAAAGTACACATATTATGAATGGTTTTGTAACACAGTTTCTCTTAAAAAAGGGTTAAGAATAAATACTTTAGATAGAGGAAGTGTTGTGATCGACCCTTAAATTCCATGTCCAGTTTTCAGCATTAATATACAAGGCGCATCCATAAGTTAAGTTTCCCTGGTGCTGTTTACAGAAACAAAACACATTTTCATGGAAATATTTATTGCAACATATACAGCAAGTGTTCAGCAATTTTTAACAAATTCGCCACAGGAATTGTGAGGCACACTAAGTAGTGATTTTTGTGACCGGGCTCCCACTGTTATTGTACAGTTAACATTCAAGATACATATATATATAAGCATTCATGAACCACAGATTATTGTTTCTGTTTGACATTACAGTACTGCATATGACATAACTTGTCTGTCTGTGAGATAGACCATTAGGGCAATCAGTCATAGGAGAAAGGTCCAATCTGGTGCTGTGAATTGAACTCCGGCTTAGCTCAGTTGGCAGAGCATTGGCGCGAATAGCCAAAGGTCCTGGGTTCAAGTCCCAGTGTCAGAGGAATTTTTCTCCTATAATATTCTCATGTAATGTCCAACAGAGACAATAATCTGTGGTTCATGAATGCTTATATATCTATTTCAATTAATTATTGTGGGTGAAGCCATGGGCCCCTGCTAGTTTTTATATAAAAGAGAAACAAACAGACTCACAGAAACCCTAGATTTTTATATCAGTAGGCCTTAGTTATATAGGCTATATTTAAAAATGTCACCCTTTAAACAACAATCAAATGAGGATAAGTTACAAATTTTCTGAACAATAAAGTCTCAGTTAAAATTTATACTTACCAAACCCAGAGAGGAACTGCTCTATAGTGAGGTAACCATTATTGTTCACATCTAGAGAGTCAAACACAGCTTCTAGTTGTTCTGGAGTCAGTGGTATTTCACTTCTCATTCTCTGTGGATAACAAACACAAATACAATTACAAGAAAACAAAGGCTGAGAAGTAACAAATTACTGTATTTTATGAACTATAAGACACTCCGGACCATAAGACCCACTTCATTTTAGGATGGAAATTTAAAGGAAAAGAAATTTAATGTGAATCTAAACGAAACATTTTGAAGGGAATAATATACATCATTGAATAAACAAATTATAACCTTGTACAATGGAATCATTGTAAACCACTTCTAACTTAAAACCTGCGTTGTACGAAAATCTCTTAGGTAGGGTGAGAGAAAGGAAGACGGTGGAAAATGTAGAGAAAAAAAAGAGGATAAAGGAGAAATAAAGTATTTAATTTTTTCCCAGTTTCACCTTTCCCGTTGGCAGTAGTTTAAATATAGAGACACCTAGTAGCTGCCGTTTTAGTTGGTTTGAGGAGCCTAGTCCGCGACCTAATATTACTTTTTCCTATCTCCTGCAGAAGTAACCTGCAATGCTGGAATGAGAAATGAGGAGAGAATCGAGAGGTGTAGTAGCAGAGGGCAGTGCCAATCATGCTACAAAACAGAGAAAGGGTGGAGCCAAAACAAGCAGCCCTCATCTATTAGTGTGCTAATAAATGATTCATTCGATCTCTCCCACTCTCATTCTAAAAAAACTGGGGAAAATGGTACATTACGCCTCACCTGAGTCCCCCACTCCTACTCTCAATCCCTCCCCTAGCGGCGGCATTTGAACTACTAGCAGTGACGGTAGCACCATCTACCAATGATTTGATGAAACTGAAAAAAATTAATTTTTCTCTTTTAATCTCTTCTTCTCTTCCTTTCCCGTCTTCTTAATCTCACCTCCTCTTCACCCTACCTATTTGAGACCTATTCCTAATAGTAAATCTTGGATCAACCAGGATTCGAACTCGGGACCCCTAGCATTACAGGATTGTAGCTAGGAGTCTTAACCATTACGCCACGAGTGAATGTTGAGCAGTGAAGGAAGCTTTGTATATTTGAGTTATGTTAGGGGGAGATTTCATGAGTTCATGAGTTTTAACGCAAGAATCGGTTTTTATAATTTTGAGATATTTTGTTAGTTATGAAAAGAGTAGTGTTGGTGCAAGGGAATTTTCCTGCATCAATTAAGCCATATGTCATGTTATAATACAGCGTTTTTTATAATTGTGAAATATTATGTAATGTGAAAGAGTCTTATTTCATTATGAAATATTATTTTGTTTTTTTATGATTGTGAAATGTTCTGTTGGCATATGTACGGTGTCTTTTATAGTTGTGAAATATTATGTTTGGTGCAAGGGAAAATGGTGACATCTCAGTGCAGTATAACACAGCGAGCTGCAGGCAGCGGCCGGCGGGTGGTTAGGAGAAAACAGTGTAGTGGGCAGGCGGGGAAGCGGGGAGAAGACAGTATAGTGGGGAAGCGGGGAGAAGACAGTATAGTGGGGAAGCAGGGAGAACACAGTATAGTGGGGAAGTGGGGAGAAGACAGTATAGTGGGGAAGCAGCCGCATGGAATGGGGATGAGAGTGAGATGTGAAGTTCCAAATTGCCAAAAATTATTATTAGTAACACTTCACTAGGCTTAACACATTCTTACATTTTTTTTTTTCTTCTTTTAAAAATACCGGCTACAAATTTTGATCGGATTTTTTTAAATTTGTGCGGTACTGACTTAGTTAAAAATGCGTATCATCAAATATATTTTGAATGTGAAAATTCGTGTGACTTTCTTATCCCAGTTGGCTTTCATTGGGATGCGAATATTTTAATGTTGAACTCGCGTAGTCATATTATATTTAAAACATTCGGACTACCCTGTAAAATTCTACATAAAGTACCTAGCAAAAAAACTCTGTTTGATCCTTGCACATTATAGTAGATAATTCAACACTCTAAACGTAATTAATTAATAATACATGAATAAATTAAAACTTACATAACCTCTACTATTGAAGTAAATCCAATAAATCTTAATATACTTATACTGATACTTACACTATATATGAAATATAAAATCAGAACGCATACACAATTAACGTATACTTAATTGATTAATCCACATCCTTAATTAAAACATGATAACACAAACTTCACCGCACTCACGCCCAATCCCACTTCCTGTTATTCCTCTAAGTTGGCATTCCTAGTACACGTCACCAGGTTAGCCACCACAGAACACAACTCCTTAATATTAGGAAATTCGCACAATGTGCATGTTTGTTTATTCCTAACAAAATTTACCAGCGCCATTTTTAAATAAAAAATTCGTGTTCAGTCGGAAAGCACCCAACTAGTCCAAATTAATGGGGCTTGTACTGTGTTTGACCCGAAAATTCGATGTAGAGTTTTTAACATAAATACACGGTTTGAACCCCAAAAGTCTACTTTCAGAAACATGTCTGTGAAACGAAAAATCATATAAAAGCACATTTCATATTTGGGTTAGATATCTTCTGGGCATGTGATATGAATATTGTCGACAACTTTCTCTTATTTTTAATGTCACTTTACATGACGAAAAAATTATTCTTTTTTAATTTCCTCTAAAACACCTCTAAGGACTTCGTTTAAATTTTGTACAGAATATTCTTATACTATTTGCATCAGGTTGAAACAACTGAATATGCTCTCTTTCACGGCCTCTTATTAAGTGCCAGTATGGTACTTTATGAGATTGTGTGGGGGACGAAAAATGTCTGTCCGTCTGTCTGTCTGTCTGTCCGTCCGTCCGTGTGTCTGTACGCGCTCTAACTCAAATACGCTTTTTCGGATTTTCATGAAACTTGGAAAACGCATTTATAATGTCAATGACCCTATTGATATTGAACCAAATCGGTTCACCGGTACCGGAGTAATGCCCAATTTAGTGCCTATTTTAATAGATTATGGCGCCTTTCTAATAGAAAGGCGCCATAATTCAAATACGCTGTATCGGATTTCCATTAAACTTGGTATACGCATTTATGACATCCATGAAAAGTACTCTGTTAAATTTGAACCTAATCTGTTGACCGGTACCGGAGTAAAACCCAATTTAGTGTATATTTTAAAGGCGCAATAGCTCAAATACGCCTTATCGGATATTTATGAAACTTCGTATACGCATTTATACTATCCATGGAAAGACGTCTGTTGATGTTCAACCAAATCGGTTGGCCAGTACCGGAATAATGCCCAATTTATTGCCTTTTATGTTAATATATGAGAAGTCGCGATAACTCAAATATGCTTTATTGGATTTTCCTGAAACTTTGTATACCCATTTATAATGTACATGGGAAGACGTCTACCGATATTGGACCAAATCGGTTGTCCGGTACCGGAGTAAAACCCAATTTAGTGTCTATTTTAAAAACGCGGTAACTCAAATACGCTTTACCGGATTTTTATGGAATTTGGTATACACATTTATAGTGTTCATGGGAAGAGGTCTACTGATACTGGATAAAATCGGTTCACCTGTTTCGGAGTAATGCTCAATTTGGTGCCTATTTTATGATAATATACGTATTCGAAAGAATTTATATAAAAAAAAAAGCAAATCATTTATCATGACAACATAGTCAATTGTTTTACTGTGATATTTTACGGCTTTGGAAATTAAAATAGAGATAGCTATGACCAAAAACACTATTGTTTTACATGCGCTTATAACTTACAACTAGACCGTTAAACTGACCCAAGTGACCGAGATGGTAACGTTTTGGCCTCACGTTATGGAGTTCCATGGTTCAAATCCCGAAACCAGCCAATTTCACTTTCATTTTCGTATTTTTATGTGAGTGTGCGATTGTCAAGATATCAAAAATCTGTACAGTTCAGCTGATGCTGGAAGATTTTAATCTGATTAAAAAGAAAACTAGACCTTTGTTCTTCCCTAAGCCCTGCTTAATGAATAAATCTGGAGCTTAACTTGTAAATCAATTAAAAAAACATATTCTGCATATCATAATTGCAGTCATAACTGATTAAAAAAAACATACTGGCACTTTTTTACATCAGTTTACCTGATTTTATTCTATATCAGAATGTGAAGTGAGAAAGGTGTATTGCTCATGCTTAGGGTTAAGAAAGTTACGAGAGTACGTTAATCAGATTTTATTTGGGTTATGTATCCTTCAGGGATGCGATGTGATGTGGTAACGACATTCTCTCCATTTTTACTTCCGGAATTTGAGTTCAAGACGTTAACATCTCGGCCACCTCGCTCGGCTTTGTAATTTTGTGACAAGGTAAACGATGAAAAGTGGAATGAGACAAGTCAACACTTCAAAAAAAGTCCATCCTACTTGAACATTATCTGAATATTGGATCATTGATGCTCGGTTTCTACAAACTAGTGAATTACCTATGGGTAAATTATCCATGGACAAATTAGTTCCATTTATGGCCGGTTTCTATAAACTCTCGAATTATCTATGGGTAAATTATCCAATGGACAGAATTTACACAAAAATAACACCACACAAACACAAATAATTTAAAGATAGCAATCACATACACTTGTGGCGAGTTTCTAGATAAATGTCCTCTGGGTAAATATGAAAATGACAGAAAAAATGTTCCTACAAACTCGGGCTAGATCTTTCCAAGGGTAAATCTTCGGGTTAATTTATCCTTTCATGGATGGCTGGATAAAATTTAACCTTTCATAGGATCAATAGTAATATTTAAACAATGAGAATCAAAGCCTTCTGAATTAAATTAACTGTACAACTCCAAGGCCTTGCTCATTATATCATTGTAGGTTAAATGGAACTAATTTGTCTAATTTACTAGTTTGTAGAAACCGGGCATTAACCTACAATGATATAATGAGCAAGGCCTTGGAGTTGTATAGTTAATTTAATTCAGAAGGCTTTGATTATCATTGTTTAAATATTACTATTGATCCTATGAAAGGTTAAATTTTATCCAGCCATCCATGAAAGGATAAATTAACCCGAAGATTTGCCCTTGGAAAGATCTAGCCCGAGTTTGTAGGAACATTTTTTCCGTCATTTTCATATTTACCCAGAGGACATTTATCTAGATACTCGCCACAAGTGTATGTGATTGCTATCTTTAAATTATTTGTGTTTGTGTGGTGTTATTTTTGTGTAAATTCTGTGCATTGGATAATTTACCCATAGGTAATTCGGGAGTTTATAGAAACCGGCCATTAGTCACGTAACTTCCAGATAGAAATTTTTCTTATGCATTTACACCAGAAATGAAGGCACTGCACATTTTTCATGTAACGATTTCAATAGACAGGCAAAATTACGAAAGATTCAAAAACCATTTGACTTAACTGAGGGGGGGGGGGACGGTGTCCCCCAAAATATTCAAAGTTTTTACTTCCTTTGTCGGTACCATAGTACTGTGGGTAGAAATATTGTTTTCAACCTCGAAATTCGAATTTGAACTTTTAACATAAATATACTTTTTGAGGAATCCTGAATCCAAAAATACTATTTTTTACCACATGTGTATGTCAAATCCCGTTGACATGGGGTTTTTCATGATTTCCCCAGTCGTAAAGGTAAAATGCCGAATTGGATATTTACAAACCATGAATCATCCTCACCATTTCATCTTGTATCATATCCATTTAAATTAATGTCAGTTCAAATTTACTCCATAAAAATACATCAATAATAGAAACAATTGACAAGCAATAGTTCCATGGCCTACCCTACTGTATAGACACCCGAACTCCTGATATGGCTCGTAGCTTCAAAGGAGTATAAACACAGCTGAATAAAAAAATTATAGATATTCCCGACGAGAAAATTATTTTCCGGGAATAAAATTCTTCTCCACAGACAAAATTGGGAACAGCTACTCATAATCAGGGTCTGTCCCCAAAAATCGGGGAGGTACCTAAATTAGGGCAATTGGACATTTACTTATCGATACAGCCACAGTAAGAGAAAGTAAAGTACCTGCATGTCCCTCTTCACGATGAATCCCTTCCTCTCCTGGTCGCTGATTAGGAACAATTGCTGTGCGCGCTCCTCCAGGAATGCTTCCATGCTGCTATCCCGGCGATCCATGGCATGCCTAGATCCTGAAACATCATCAACACATTTGAGCCAGGTGGCCTTGGCCTTGACTTTAAGCAAATTGCAAACTCGAGTTTAGAGAAGACTAAGCCCCCTGCACTCTCCTGTCCTGCATCATTTGTTTGCATTTATTATAGCCCCGAGGGTAACTGTTTTCCCAGAATAGTTGAGAAGCTTCGCTGTAAAAGGCTAATTGCAGTGGTCTTCAGCCTTTTTAAACTAAAGGACAGTTTTCTTTTTGGTGGAAGACTAGCGGGATGCATTGATTTATTGATTTACCGATTAATAACAATATGATACTTATGAAAAACAAATGTAGGCCCATCTATATTATAAGAGGAAGTGTTTGACTATCTGTCTGTCTGTCTGTACGCGAAGCCAGCGAAATCTAGACCTACTGAACGCAGAGATCTGAAAGTTTAAACATAGATGGACTGAAGGGTGGCCGAATGCACCTCGAAGCCGGATTTTTAATTTTTGCTTTCGTTCGCGAGTTATGAGTGAAAAACCGGCAGACAGTAAAGAGTAATGTAACTATTTCAGGGTTTCCCAGTAGCCTATGCTGGACAGATGTTCTTTTGAATATTATATATATATATATATATATATATATATATATATGTGTGTGTGTGTGTATATATAAAGTTTTATTGACCCTAATGGTACTACACAAGGAAGGTTAATATGATGAAAGTTAAATATTGGGGGCATAAAATTCCTAAGCCCCCTGTCCTCAGAGTCTGCGCCCATGAATGTAATCCTATATTTATTACGTATAATTATTATTGTTGCGTCACTGTATGATAATACCAGTATGAGCTGTATATGCGGGAGAGTTTGGCAATGTGTATTGTGTACACAGGTGACAGGCAAAAATAACAAAACACGACTCACGCAACGCTTCTTCTGTTATTCTCTTCTATGACCTCATATTTCTGGGATCGATTTTGTTTTCGTCCATAACACTACGAACTATCGAAACTAGTCAATATGTATCGCGATTAAGATCTGGGAAGTTCATAAATATGAGGAAAAAGAGCACAACTGCTACATAAATATTCCACTCTCTGAAAACATGCATTAACTACACAGATACAACTTTATCTCTTTTCTTCAGGGGCTAACTTCGTTTTTCGAAGAGCTTATACTACGTACAGACTACAAAAAGCTAACCGCGATTAGTGCATTACTCAATAGCAATATACTATTCCTAAGCAAGCTGGAGGAATAATATCTACACTCTGGAACCCGGAGATTCATTGCCGCACTTACCTGAGCCCGCCATTCAACCCTATTCTGTGCTAACTCCATCCAACCATCCCTCTCAATTCCCACTTTTCTTAAATCTATCCTAATATTGTCCTCCCACCTGCGTCTAGGTCTTCCAAGTGGTCTATTCCCTTCTGGTCTCCCAGTCAATATTTTTTAAATATGTCTTTTCTCCACCCCGCGTGCAACATGTCCAGCCCATTTCATTGTCCGTGATTTAATTACCCTTACTATATCCGGTGACGAGCACGGGTCATGAAGCTCGTCGTTGTGCACTTTTCTCCAGTCCCCATTTTCAACTCTCTTAGACTCAAATTTTTATTATTATTATTATTATTATTATTATTATTATTATTATTACATACTAAATCGTGCAAAGAAAGAAAAGCTGTAACGGTAATTAAAACAGTTAGTTCTAAGTAATGGCTTACCTGCCTTAAATGAATTACTGTAACTGAAAAGACGTCAATGCTAAATCTTATCACACCTCTAAAGATAAGAAGCAAGATAATTCGCAGATAAAATAAACATAAACTCTTATCTACAAAGCTTAATTTATTTCGCTGTCTTGCTATCGTTTTTACAAAGGAGAATAACAAGCTAAAAAAAAAGACAGACGTTAGAGTGACGTCATTGACATTACGGGGAATGCGAAATTATCAATAATAAACCTTGTAGTAATGATGGACGCAAAACGAAAAAAAAAAAACCTTTCCGTGTTTTAATCAAAGTTAAGTTTTTTAAACTATGAAGTAATTAGCTGCACTGAAACCAGCCTGGAAGATAATTTCTAAGGGGCTCATTTACACTACAATTCCAAATGGTTTCCATTGTGATTTAACTTAAAATTTTCTATAACTTCAGCTTTATTAAGTGCCACTAGGGTGGCCAGACATCCGGCTTTTGGCCGGACTGTAAGGCTTTTTGCTAAGCAGTCCTCCATCCGGCGCGGCTTTATGCCGGACGTTGATTTGTTCCACTTTTCGAGACTCTGATGGAGCATATTAATAAAATTTGTATTTTCCCGTGTGTTCCTGCCAATCCTAAGGTTGACACGCTTGTCGATACTAGCATTTGTTTAGTTGGTGCCGCGGAAAAATCTGAATCTATTCCTAAGGATGACACGCTTGTCCATACGATGATAGCGTATTATCATTTATGTTATGTAAATGCAGTTATTAAGTAAAATTAGACAGGGTTATACCATGTAATATCTGCTGTCCAGCCCGAAGTTTTATACTATGCTAGATTACCGAAGAAGTGTGTCCTCCTTTCGGACATTTTAGAAATGGCCACCCTAAGTGCCACTATATTTTCACATGTCACATTTGTAGGCCTATATAGTGAAGAAATGCTTCAAATTTGCATTTAATACATTTATGCCCGGTTTCTACAAACTTGTGAATTACCTATGGATAAATTACCCATGGACAAATTAGTTCCATTTAACCTACAATGGTATAATGAGCAAGGCCTTGGAGTTGTACAGTTAATTTAATTCAGAAGGCTTTGATTCTCATTGTTATTGATCCTATGAAAGGTTAAATTTTATCCAGCCATCCATGAAAGGACAAATTAACCCAAAGATTTACCCTTGGACAGATCTAGCCCGAGTTTGTAGGAACATTTTTTCTGTCATTTTCATATTTACCTAGAGGACATTTATCTAGAAACTCGCCACAAGTGTAAGTGATTGCTATCTTTAAATTATTTGTGTTTGTGTGGTGTTATTCTTGTGTAAATTGTGTAAATTCTGTGCATTAGATAATTTACCCATAGGTAATTCGCGAGTTTATAGAAACCGGCCATTAATCCCGAAATTGTACTTGTTACATGAGTGCACTAAGCCATCGACATGTTCAGGCCCAAAAGTATTTTTACCACACACGAATGAATAACAGAGAACTCGCCGATATTTGAGGGCAAACGTGACGAGCGTGTGTGACAAAAATAACATATTTCAGAGATAGGAACAGTTACACAATGATAAGATTTCCATTTAACGAAACACTTCTTTTAGCTCTTTTCCAACATTTCATAATTACCGAAGTAGGTCAGTTGTTGAAATGCAAGAAGCATTTCTCCCCAAAACTGTAAATAGACGCATCTCCTGAAGTTTAATATTTACCTCTTGAATAGACCAGGGATTTTAGGCTCTAAAAAAATTAGTTTTAGGCACCTAAAATAGGCTTTTAAAACATGTAAATACGCTTTTAAAAGAGAAAATAGGCACTTAAAATATGTTTTAAAAATGTGTAAATAGACAGAAAATAGACTTTAAAATATTACAATATACAATTAAACTGTAACATGGTCATTTTTTACTGCAAGAAACGTGGTATACCTATTCTTAACAGAATTAACTGCAAAATTAAGCATCACGAACTATATTCACTTAAACATATGTTCTTTCACTGGTCACTTGGCACAGTAGTCCTTCCCCCTTAATCCTCTCCCTCCCCCATGAGTCAGCATTCCGTTAGCAATAATTGTTTGAAATAATCATAATTCTGTGAAAACCCACCTCTGCTGTTCTGCTTTTCATTGAGGGATGTCCAAAATAAGATTGTAAAAATTACAGAAGTTGAATTTTAATTTAAATGTACAAAATAGGCATTTTAGGGAACTAAAACAGTAAAGTAGGCTCTAAAGGTCCAAATATGCATTTTAGGGCACTATAAAATTCTATAAATGTAAGTGTTTTATCATGAAAAGTCCACATATTTAAAAATTGTCATGTCATTTCATAAGGAACAAAATAGGCATTTGCCTTAAAATCCCAGGTCTACTCATGAATCAGTTGCCAATCAGGTGTTCAGATATCTAAAACTTCAACCCAATTACCGCTGCTTATCGCGTAATTTTTATCATCGGATAGAATAAAATGTGTCTAGTATTACAGTATTATTTTTGGTTTCGTTATATAACGGGATCTGTGTCTGTAGAGTAGGGAACGCCATGGAACTATTGCTTGTCAATTATTGTTTCTACTGTCGATGTATTTAATGGAGTAAATTTCAACTGATATTAATTTAAATGGATATGATACAGGATGAAATGGTGAGGATGATTCATGGTATGTAAATATCCAATTCGGCATTTGCTTTTACGACTGGGGAAACCATGAAAAAACCCACGGGATTTGAACCTGGGACCTTCCGAATGCGAGTCCAAGAAGTTTTCATCTCGCCAAACTCGCTCGGTTTAAGCAAAAAGTGTTCTATAATTTGTAGTTCTGAACCACGGAAATTGTAGGTAAAAATAGAATTAATTAGTATATTTGGTTCAAAGTGTTTATTGTACTTATTAAAACTATTTTTTAAATTATCTAAGATGGTAAAAGAACCTAAAATAAAACTAATTTTAAGTTACGTGTTTAAAAAAACTAAAACAGAATTTATAAAAACCTAAAAATCCGGGCCATAATAATAATAATAATAATGATAATGATGGTAATAATAATAATGATAATATTAATAACAATAGTAATGATAATAATAAAAACAATAATATTAATAATAATGTGTATTTGTGCAGGAACTATTGAGAAAATTATTTACCTACTTGCTATTCCTGCAAGAGCCGGCACAAGTATAGCACTGTACTGTATTGTACTTGTGGTGTGATAACATGGTTATCACCTCACCTTCATGTGGAACATAACCTTGCTCACGTAAATAAGCATAGGTTCGAAACCAGTCACACTTTCCCGCTAATTGCAAGTTCCTAAGCATCCAGAATAGAATGTAAATATCTTAAAATGACCTTAATGTTAGGTCGGGGGTCAGAAGGGGCTACAAGTTTCTACTAATAGCTCTGTCTTCCTCAAACACACTTTCAATTGTTCTCATAGTTATTTTTTTTATTATATCAGCTGTGTTTATACTCATTTTAGCTCCGAGGCCATATCAGCAGTTCAGGATCTGTGTCTATACAGTAGGGCAGGTCATGGAACTATTGATTGCCAATTGTTTTCTATTGCATACATAGAGAAAACTGCGTAACGACGAGCTTCATAACCTGTACTCGTCATCGGATATAGGCCTAGTAAGGGCAAATCACGGAGGATGAAGAGGGCTGGACATGGGGGGAGAAAAGACATCTCAAAATGTTTACTTGGAGACCCGAAGGGAAAAGATCACTTGGAAGACCTAGACATAGGTGGGAGTATAATATTAGGATAGATTTAAGATGGAATAATAATGATAAACGTTCCGAATGAAGCACCAGAAATTAACTTTGAGCCTAATCATTGTGATAACTGTTTTCTATGCGGTCCGGCATATGTATGCATATTGTGTTAAAATAGAAAGTTTGCATGCGAATAATATAGGCTAATGGTCTATCCATGAGAAAAGGTTCACATTCTCCAAAAATTGAAAGATGAAAATTGAGAGATGAAAACGGTGACAGGAGGAAACTGCATAACGACGAGCTTCATCGCCTGTACTCTTCAACGGATATAGTAAGGGTAATTAAAACACGGAGGGTGAAATGGGAGAGGAAAGACATCTCAAAAGTATTGACTGGTAGACCCGAATGGAAAAACCACTTGGAAGACCTAGACGTAGGTGGGAGGACAGTATTAGGATAGATTTAAGAGAAGTAGGATTTGCGAGGAGTTGGATGGAGTTAGCACAGAATAGGGTTGAATGGCACGGCAATGAACCTTCGGGTTCCTTAAAATAGATAATATTCCTTCAGCTTGCTGAGGAATTGTCTGTTGCCATTGAGTAGTAAATAGGCTAAGTAAGTGAGTTAGTGTATTTTTATGGAGTAAATTTCAACTGATATTAATTTAAATGGATGTGATACAGGATGAAATGGCGAGGATGATTCATGGTATGTAGGCCTAAATATTCAATTCGGCATTTGAAAGGTTACGCCTTCATGGGGGGGGGGGAAATTCGTTTTATTAGCTTTATGAATACCTTCGCAACATTCGCTACCATACTGTAGGTTACGTTCCATTCTGGATGAGGCTCTGAAAGATTTTCCACACACGCCTGTATCTTCAAGTGACGTCGAACTAAGTTTTTGTTCGACTATAGATACCATAACTTACGCTTATTACGTGTGACGTAACAGCATCTTAATGACATCCATTTCGAAACTGATTTTCATTATGCCAACAGTATGGTATTTATTACACAGACCAACAGCCCTTTTGGTACCTTAGAATTTATACCTATTCTTGGGTATCTTTAGGTCGCTGATGCCAAATGTGCCATTAGTTTTACCCTATCAGCTTTAGTTTTGCGAGATATGGTCTTACCATTATGCATATTATCCCATTTTACGTTTGATCCAATTAAAAAAAACCGTCCCTATTTCTAGCTTCTAAATCACGTGAGGAAAAAAAGCAATATAATTCATACTTATTCTTGGGTATATATAGGTCACTGATGCCAAATGTGCCATTAGTTTTGCCCTATCAGCTTTAGTTTGTGAGGTAAGGTATTATCATTATGTATATTATCCCGTTTTACGTTTGATATAAATAAAAAACAGTGCCCATTTGTAACTTCTAAATCATGTGAAGAAAAAAGCAACACACTAACATTACATTAACATTACAGTAACGATATAACATGGGGTCTTTCAAAAAATATATATTATTACATATTGTACGGTCGTTTATGATTTATGAGCTGTCAATTTGAGGGCTAAAAGAGTGCGTGGAACGCCACGCGACAGAAGTAAAACTTTATTTTATTTTTTTATTTTTTCAATTTTTGATTATTGGATATTTCAATTTTGCATTATTGAACTTTTTAATATTGGGTTTTTGGACTTTTTAAATTTTGGATTTTGGACTTTTTAATTTTGGATCTTTGAATTTTTAATTTTGGATTTTTTAAATTTTCAATCTTTGAATTGTTTATTTTTTTTATTTTTAAATTTTTTATTTTATTATTTATTAAATTTTGAATTTTTGGATGTTATAATTTTTAATTTTGTTTTTTTTTTTTAATTTTGGAAATTTGTATTTTTTAATTTTGGATTTGCGCGGTAATGAACCTCCGGGTTCCATAAAATAGATAATATACATTTAGATTGCTTATTGCCATTGAGGAAGTAAGGTCTGAAAAATTTCCTTTGATTACTCCTAATCATTGAGTTGATTGTTTTCTGTGCAGTCCGCACCGAAACAAGTAAGAGTGTGACTGATTTCGTGACGGTTTTAGTGTGACTGATTTTCCAGATTTACCCTCTACCGCCACTAAAGAAGTTTTACTTCAAAAATAATCCAGCTCTTAGTTTTTCTCTGTACTTCGTACAGTTTTCGTCCTACGTGTCCAAAGTATGGTCAAGAACCTTCACTAGCTATATAATCAAGCAAGATTTTGTCTCACTAGTAGACTAAGAGTTCGTGGATAAAATCTATACAAAAGTAGAGCCGGTAGAGAAAAACTGTTTACATATTTGGAATAAGCACACTAAGTGCAGCCAAAATCTGGTAAAACATCTGAGACACCAAACATAAAGTTCTTGGGCCTGAGAGTAGCAGCTGAAAATTGCGTAATAACAACCAGTTTTTGAATGAATTTGCATTATGTCTTAGCTGACATAAGTGTGCAAGAGTGATGTCACATGGACGCGGTGACTCCTACTCAGAATGAATTTGCATTCCATGGCCCTCGGCAATAACACGTGAGAAAGCTAAATACCACTTATTCAGCCTGTCGTGCATAAATGTGATTTTGAACAAGTTGTTAAGTGTTTTGAAATCTCAAGTTAGGCCTACAGACTATTGAAATCATTTTTATCGTCATATTTCTACTCACTAATACCCTTATCATATCGGCGATTTTCTAATATTTAAAACTAATATTTGAAACTTTACTCGCCGTAATTCAATGCTGGAGGAATAACAAAGTTGCATGTATAAGTGTGAATTATGGGAGAGCTACGTGCAACTATTGCATTACCATGCCCACTTCCGTTTCCGTCTTTTTTTAAATAGGAAATATACCTAATCCTTCCTTCTTTCCTATATAGTCATTACCCTCAAACTAAAATAAAAATTATAACCGCCATGCTTAAGTAAAATAGACTGATTAGATCAAAGACTGCGAAAACTTGCCTTTTGAGAGTAGATTAATCTTCGTGTGCCTACTTTTACCTCCCAGCATTTGTTCTTATGCCACCACTACACCGTCCTTTGCGGTTAGTGGGACAGGCTTACAATATAGCTGTCTTTGGATTAGATTATTCATTGCTTATTGTTACTATAGCAACAGATAATGATTGTGATGGCATAGTATTTTAGTCATGGCCCTCTATCTAAATACAAATTATAACAGGCCATGATTCAGTAAAAGAGACTGATTAGAAGTAGAGCAGGCACTTTTTTGTTACTATAGCAACCGATAATATTGTGATAGGATTGTGTTTTAGTCATGGCCTTCTATTTAAATAAAAATTATAAAAAGGCCATGCTTGAGTTAAACAGATTGATTAGAGCAATCATTGTTTATTGTTACTATAACAACAGATGATGACTGTGATGGGATGTATTTTAGTCATGGCCCTGTACTTAAATAGAAGAGATTAAGTACGCATTTCTTTTTATTAAAACTGAGTAACAGATGATGTGAATAGGTAGTGTGCATGAATTATAGTTCAAAGCATGGGCGTACGGTGAAATTTTGTTCGGGAGGGGTTCAATGTCGTCTCAGCTCCATGTCCTTGCGCACATTGTGAATTATTACCTTTTTCAATTACTAAACAGTTGTATTGTGATGATTAATACACTGTAATAAATTAATATGCAGCTCAGTCTTTGAATCTGTTTTTCTTGAGATTTCTATCCATTTCTCGTTTAAGCTAGAGTCTATAAATAAAAACTTTCTTTTGAAAAAATATGATAATACTGTATGGTGTATAGGGCACGTTTTTAAAGTCAGCGGTAAATCCACCGGTGGAAAAGCCCGATTAATGCCGATTACTTCATGATAATTTTGTGATGAGCTCGTGAGTACTGTTGGCTTTACAAACAAGTTGATGGATTTCGGCGGGAGTATTCGAGTTGTCGTTTGACAGATTCCAAAGGGATTTTTGTTTACTAGTAATACATCACTGTTATTAAGCCGAAAAACTATCAACTCCACGAGGTTTTGAAATTTGAATCTTAAATAAATTACGATAAATCTTAAATAATGCTGTGGTATGTACGAAATTGTAAAATATGTAACCGAATCAGAGTTTTTTTTTTCGTTCCATGATTTATAATCTTCAAAATATTGCAGATATTTCGGGAGGGGTTTCAACCCCTTTGAACCCCCCCCCCTTACCGTACGCCCATGGTTCAACGGATGACATATTGGGAAGTAAACAATTTTCTGGTGGGATATTTTCTCATGCAAGTCACTTTTCCATGTTGAAATGAAAATTAATTCCGTTGAGTGCCCAAGTTCACCTCTGTGTATTAAGATGTTATGTCGTTTGTTGTGATCGAGCATGTATAGAATATGACGTAATTAACAGACCGGTGACACGCCTCGCTTGACGGCAGGACGAGTGTGACGAAATGAATGCGATCGTAAAACTGTATCATCAGCATAAAGTGACGAGGTCATGTTTTTATGGAGACCTATCCACCTAGAGTAATCTAACAGAAAACTGTGTGAATCTACAGTATATATTTATAATATCACCGAAAACTTCTCAATAGATTTAAAAAAATTCTTTCAAAGTTTTAAAACTTAATTTCTACCGTAGAGTATTCAACTAAGTTGGGCGATATACTGAGCAAACGAGTAAACAACGCATGGTTTTCCATCAAACTCGCGTTTTTTGTTTTTGTTTTAAACATAGCCTACATTAATTTCAATACCCAGAGAGGTGGCCGAGATGGTAGCGTTTTGGACTAGCATTCGGGAGGTCCTAGCTTCAAATCCCGGGGCCGGCCAATTCGACCTGGGATTTTTTCATGGTTTCCCCAGTCGTAAAGGAAAAAGCCGAATTGGATATTTACATACCATGAATCATCCTCACCATTTCATCCTGTATCATATCCATTTACATTAATATCAGTTGAAATTTACTCCATAATAAAAATTTAAAAAAATGACAAACAATAGTTCCATGGCCTACTCTACTGTACAGACATAGATCCCGAACTCTTGATATAGCCTCGAAATTAAAAGGAATGTAAACACAGCTGAAATTAATTTCAATTCAATATTCCATGCAAAGAGATGTCTGGTTAAGTCTGTGCATGATCGCCTCTTACTAAATCCTCAATGGTTCATATTCCAGTATTGATACAGTGGTACTTGTTATTTTTATCATTTTTAGTCGTGAATACAAAGACGTTAACCTTGACAAAACGACCACAGGGGATTCAGAATTCCCTGTAAGTGTGTGAAAGTTTAACTGATTGGCTAACGCGTGATTGTAATGGGATTTTATTTTAGTCATGGCCCTCTACTTAAATTTACAACAGGCCATGCTGAAGTAAAAGAGATTGATTAGAGCATCCGTTGTTTATTGTTACTATAGCAACAGATAATGATTCTGATGGAATTTATTTTAGTCATGGCCTTCTACTTAAATAAAAATTAAAACGGGCCATGCTTAAGTAAAAGAGAATGATTAGAACATGCATAGTTTATTAAGTGCCAGTATGGTACTTTATGATATTGTGTGGTGGACGAAAAAATGTCTGTCCGTCTGTCTGTACGCACAATAACTCAAATACGCTTTTTCGGATTTTCATGAAACTTGGAAAACACATTTATAATGTCCATGGGAAGAACCCTATTGATATTGAACCAAATCGGTTCACCGGTACCGGAGTAATGCCCAATTTAGTGCCTATTTTAATAGATTATGGCGCCTTTCTAATAGAAAGGCGCCATCACTCAAATACGCTGTATCGGATTTCCATGAAACTTGGTATACCCATTTATGACGTCCATGAGAAGTGCCCTATTGAATTTGAACCTAATCTGTTGACCGGTACCGGAGTAAAACCCAATTTAGTGTCTACTTTAAAGGCGCAATAACTCAAATACGCTTTATCGGATATTTATGAAACTTCGTATACGCATTTATAATGTCCATGGGAAGACGTCTATTCATAATGGATAAAATCGATTGACCTGTTTCGGAGTAATGCTCAATTTAGTGCCTATTTTATGGTAATATACGTATTCGAAAGAATTTATAAAAAAAAATGAAAATCAGTTATCTTGACAACATAGCCTATTGTTTTACTGTGATGTTATAAGGCCTTGGAAATTAAAATACAGGTAGCTATGACAAAAAACATATTAATTGACATGCGCTTATCCAACTAGACCGTTAAAATGACCCAGGTGGCCGAGATGGCAGACCTTTCTTCTTCCGTAAGCCCTGCTTAATGAATAAATCTGGAGCTTAACTTGGAAATCAATTAAAAAAAAAAACATATTCTGCATATCATAATTGCAGTCATAACTGATTAAACAAAAACATACTGGCACTTTGTTACATCAGTTTACCTGATTTTTATTGAATTGGTTAATTTTATGGTTATTTGACGAAGGGGTGTAATGCAACTTAGGCCTGTAACCATCGCCGGTGTGCCGGAATTTAGTCTTTAAGGAGTTCTTTAATGATATGGATGTGAGACATGGTCTCTTACTCTTCGGGAAGAATATAATCTGAGAGTATTCGAAAACAGGGGGCTTAGGAAAATATTTGGGCCTAAGAGAGATGAAAATGGGGACTGGAGAAAAGTGCATTTCGACGAGCTTCATAACCTGTACTAGTCACCGGATATAGTAAGGGCAATTAAATCGCGAAGGATGAAATGGGCTGGACTTGTTGCGCGCATGGGGGAGGAAAGACACATCTCAAAAATATTGACTGGGAGACCCCAAGAGAAGACCTAGACGTAGGTGGGAAGACAATATTAGGATAAATTGAAGAGAAGTAGATTTGAGAGGGCAGCCATTTCATAATTTCGGGTGGGACATTCTAGGAAATTATAACAACTATTTTTGTTTATTACATGTAATAAATAATGAATTAGAACTTGTTCTGCACATTCTGTAAAATCTACTATGGCTTCTCCTTCCTTCTACATGCAAATCATTATTAAAAATTTATTTTAAATATTTTAAATTTGTTTTTCAAAATCTGTTACGGGTGGGACATAATTTGGACACTGATTTTAATGATGCACAAAAATAGTTCATTTACTGTTCTGCTATTATTGTTAGGGTCTTAATGTTGTTATTAATGAAGGTATGAGGGATTCAATACAAATTATAAACTGTTTCCAGGTTGTCAGAACATTTATTTAACTCATCAATAATAATTTAACAAAACTATCACTGTTACGGGTGGGACGTTACGGGTGGGACGTTACGGGTGGGACAAAAATTCCCTTGTTTGTTATTTTACATAGTAATTAACCACACATATTTTTTGAAGTTACTCTTATACCAAATTGTACCTTAAGATGTATATTTTCTCAAATGAAAATGGACATAGCTGATTACTCTTGACTACTTGGTATTAAAGAGTGTTAAAATCATGCTAAAAATGGCAAAAAAGTAACTCAATGCAATAAATAAGTGAATCGACAGATTTTACATATGAAACCACCTCAGATACACCTAAGTCCTTAATATTCAAGGAATTTGAGGTTTTAAACTTATTTTTGACTACCCAATTACAATAATTTTATAACTTCTCTCTTTGAGGGAAAAATTCCCATATTTTATGAAATGGCTGAGGGATGGTTGGATGGAGTTAGCACAGAATAGGGTTGAATGGCGGGCTCCGGTAAGCGTGGCAATGAACCTTCGGGTTTCATAAAATAGATAATATTGCTTTAATATAAGTAAATAAAATCAGGTAAACTGATGTAAAAAAGTGCCAGTATGTTTTTGTTTAATCAGTTATGACTGCAATTATGATATGCAGAATATGTTTTTTTTTTTAAATTGATTTCCAAGTTAAGCTCTAGATTTATTCATTAAGCAGGGCTTACGGAAGAAGAAAGGTCTACCATCTCGGCCACCTGGGTCATTTTAACGGTCTAGTTGGATAAGCGCATGTAAAACAGTAGTGTTTTTTGTCATAGCTACCTGTATTTTAATTTCCAAGGCCTTATAAGATCACAGTAAAACAATAGGCTATGTTGTCAAGATAACTGATTTTCATTTTTTTTATAAATTCTTTCGAATACGTATATTGCCGTAAAATAGGCACTAAATTGAGCATTACTCCGAAACAGATCAACCGATTTTATCCATTATGAATAGACGTCTTCCCATGAACATTGTAAATATGTATACCAAGTTTCATAAAAATCCGGTAAAGCGTATTTGAGTTACCGCGTCTTTAAAATATACACTAAATTGGGTTTTACTCCGGTACCGGTCAACAAATTAGGTTCAAATTCAATAGGGCACTTCTCATGGACGTCATAAATGGGTATACCAAGTTTCATGGAAATCCGTTACAGCGTATTTGAGTGATGGCGCCTTTCTCATAGAAAGGCGCCATAATCTATTAAAATAGGCACTAAATTGGGCATTACTCCGGTACCGGTGAACCGATTTGGTTCAATATCAATAGGGTTCTTCCCATCGACATTATGAATGTTTATACCAAGTTTCATGAAAATCCGAAAAAGCGTACTTGAGTTATGGTGCGTACAGACAGACGGACAGACATTTTTTCGTCCACCACACAATCTCATAAACTACCATACTGGCACTTAATAAGTAAGTAAGTGAGTTCTTCTAGATGCCTTTAAAACATAGACATGAGACTATCGCATGTTTAATGATGTTATAGCAACACATAACGACCTAATGACAATTATAGAATTTCCCAATAAGTTTTCGGCGTTAGTGCTTAAAAGCACTACCCTACTTTGTTATCTATTAATGCTGTGACTTAAACTGTTTTTAAAGAAAATATCTACTCACATTTCGTCCAAGCCCATGCAGGTGAACACAATTATTTCCAATGACAAATTCTTTATGAAGAGCAATACATAACATGCTTGTGTATGAAGTAACACGTGCGCACGCGCAGTGAATCATGCAGCCATAATAAACTATTTCTGGTACATACAATAACATTGCTTTCAGTCACTAAACTGTAGAAATGACAGCGGAAAACCCACATTATGGCTTTATATAACCCGGCCATGAAACATATGATTGGAAGGTAACTACCGGTACTTGCAAAGGGCTAATGCAGGTGCAGGGATATAGCCAGGGGATCCGGACATCCCCCCCCCACCCGCTAATATAAGGGGGGGGAAGCAATAATTGATATACATTTTTAAATTTTACTTGATGAACAAACAGTTTTTGTTATTCCCATAAGCAGCCTATGCACGTACAGTAAAACCTGTCTAAGCCGACAACCGTTGGTTTCGGTCAGATCTGGTCAACATTATACAGAGCGTTAACGAACAACATCGAAATATGTTAGCTGTGTATAGAGGGGACATAGACAAGCCACTTTTATTAGGAGATTTTTCTTCTATGGATTCAATTTTTCCTGTTACAGCACAAAATCTCCCAGCGCATGGCCGCCACTGACTCCTAACATTTGAAAAAAATTGAAAAACAAAGGAACTTCGTTGTTAACAGTGGAATCAGTCAGTCATGTGAATAGTCTGAAAATTTTGCATATTATGAAAACTCTAAATTATGATATAACTGTAGATGAATGATCAAGAATCAGACTTTTGTCGATCACTGAAAGGGCATGAAGTTAATTTAATGAAAATTTTAACCCTATTTCGCTTAATTAATGACGTATGAGCATCAAATTGTAATGACTTTAATGTCCTGTAGCATACATACTTAATGCCAAAGAACAAAAATCTTTTAATAAAAGTTGCTTGTATATGTCCTCGCAGATGATACTAGTGTACTTTTAACAGGAACGTCACAAGAACATTTATCAAGAATAGCTACAAAGGCTTTTCACGAGTTAAACACATGGTTTCTAGCTAATAAAATGACACTTAATATTGATAAGACCCATTTTATACAATTTAGAACAAAAAACAGATGTATCTCAAATCTTGAAATTAATTATGGAACACAAATCATACAAGAAATTAGCAATGTAAAATTTTTAGGACTGCAAATTGACCAAAATCTTGACTGGAAGACACACATAGAAATGATAAGTCCAAAACTGAGTTCAGCGTGCTTTGCTTTAAGAATTTTGAATAATATATTAAAACAGGATGCATTACTTATGGTATATTTTGCATATTTTCACTCTGTAATGAGGTACGGGATCATATTCTGGGGCAACTCTTCTCATAGGGAGAAAATATTTAGATCACAAAAGCGGGCAATAAGAATAATATGCGGCAAGAAAAAAAGGGAATCTTGTAAACCGCTATTTGAAAAATTAAAAGTCCTCACTCTTACAGGGGAGTATATATACTCTGTTATGTGTTATGTAGTGAATAATATTGATAGATTTCAAACTAATTTTAGTGTACACGGACGTACTACCAGAAACATGAATGATCTACACAGACCAAATAACTTGTGAAAACTCTTTCAGAAGGGTGCTTATTATTCTGCCGTACAGATATATAACAAGCTTCCAAACAACATTAAATTATTATGTATTCAAAGAAAGAGCAAACCTTTCAAAACAGCTGTCAAGGAATTTTTAATAACTCACACCTTCTACAATTTGGAGGAATATATTCAGCTTGGATAAATTTGGCAGCTTGCAGTTTCTGTAGGCCTATATTATTGTTATAACATGCATGTATTTTTTGATCTGACGTGTTCTATATCCTTGAGCCCTGCTCAACACAGGATCTACAGGACGAGATATCTACATCTACATCTACATCTGTCTATACACAGGTAAAATATTTCGGTGTTATTCATTAACACACTGTAGAGGTACTCATGTTACAAAGATCTTCAGTGACATAAAAAGTCTGATTATACAGCAATTTAGATAGAACTCAAAAATACATAAAATGCAGTAAAAACCAATATTAACGTTTATTTATAATTTATTACCAATATGCATTAGACCTATTATTAAGCTCTCAACATTATCATCATCATCATCAGCGATGCACTTGTAACTGTCCTAATCAAAATTCATGTGACACTACGGCAGAGTTATAACTTAGTTCCCTTGAAAAATAGCCTTTAAAGTTTATGCAAGAGTTGAGGCTTTCTCGGCGCTGATTATTAATAATAGTTTCACGGCCTATAAGCCAAGTAAAAGGATATACTCATTACCCTGAGGAAGGCCACAGAGACGTCAGCGACCGAAAGCCTGGTTGATGTAGACCTTTTATTCGGCTTATAGCCCGCGAAGCCCTTGTTAATAAAAAGGCTTTACAGTTTGTTTGTTTCAAGTTCGTTTTAGATTTGACTAGCAGGTTGCCGTGACTTCGCTCACGATAATTCAAAAATTAAAAATTCTCTCTCTTTCGTAGTTTTACCGGGGCTTACGGGCCTCGACCTGTTGGGAGAGGAATGAACTATGGATCACAACACAGACATACTTTTTTACCAGACAAGGACATGGAGGGCCTCCCCGGATGAATGATCAACCCAATGCCGGGGTCACCTCCGAGACAACACAAACACATAGGACGAGACATATCATTCACTCACACACACACACACACACTCACTCCGAACAAGGCGAGGATGGGATGAAGATGATAACGACGACCAGGTGATGTTCGGGGACCACAAAGGGAAAACTCCGGAAAAACCTTACCCAGATAACTTGTCCCGACCAGGAATCGAACCCGGGCCCGCTGCGTGAGAGGAGCGAACGCATCACCTGAGCCTCAGCGGTGGACAAAAATTAAAAATTAAGTACAAACAATGTATGAATTTGTTAGTTACTGAAGATGGATGACTTTGGAAACGTCAGTGCATTTCTTACCTCGTGTTGGAGCGCATTGCACACAGTTGCTTCACAAAAGCCATAGACCCTACTGAACACGATGCTACACACTTCGTGCCTTGTAACTCACTTCTGTCTCCTGACATCGTGGTGCCTTTCACCATCATCCTTATTCTCCTCTTGGGCATCACCCTGGATTCTAAATTGACATGGAAACACCATATTTCTGGTGTTTGTACTAGATTGTCAAGAGTAATTTTTGTGTTGAGACAGCTAAAATGCGTTGGTCTTGTGGTTAGCGTACAGATCTGTAGGCCTGGGTTCGATCCCCGGCACCTCCTCGGATTTTTCTGAGGTAGGAAGATCTGGAACGGGGTGCACTCAGCTCGTGATTAAAATCGAGGAGCTACTTGCCACAGAAGTAGCGGCTCCGGTCTTGGAAACCACCATTAACCCCGGCACCTTTATTTATTTATTGTACTAAGAATATTACAGGCTAATGCCCAAATACAATATTCTACCATACATCTATGGTAGATGACGCAACGGTCGGGTGGTAGGCCTTGTCCCTTCAGGGATGTAGTGCCACGGAGTTTAGTTTAGTTTTAATTTTTCTATTTAGACACCTAAAAAGTTTGGTGCCAAGAGGATGTTTGAAAAACTGACTACTGTTTTTAATAGTATTATGTCGTACGGAATTCTCATTTTGGGGAATAGCAAGAACAACAACAATAAAATCAGGTAAACTGATATAACAAAGTGTCAGAATGATTTTGATTCTTTCCTTCTATCTTTCTTTATCGTAGTTTCACCTCTCCCTTTTTTAGGATTTAAGCGACCCAAGCCGCCCGGGCCTTACAGGGCCGCGACCTGTCAGGAGAGGGATTATCTTTGGATCACATACATACTTTTTTGACCAGACAAGGACATGGAGGGCCTCCCCGGATGAGTGATCAGCCCAATGCCGGGGCCACCTCCGAGACAACACGAACACAAAGGACGAGACACAACATTCACACTCACACTCATTCCAAACAAGGCGAGGATGGGATGAAGATGATAATGACGGCCAGATGATATCTGGGGACCACAAGGGCCTAAAGTTACCCGACATTTGTCTCAAAGGTGAGGGAAAACCCCACCTAGGTAACTTGTCCCGACCAGGAATCGAACCCGGGCCCGCTGCGTGAGAGGATTGAACGCATCCCCTGAGCCACAATGATTTTGATTAATCAGTCATAATTGCAATTATAATATGAAGAAAATAAGTTTTTTTTTAATCGATTTCCGAGTTAAGCTCAAGATTGATTCATTAAGGAGGACTAATGGAAGAAAAAAGGTCTAGTTTAAAAAAATCAGATTAACAGCATCAGCAGAACTATACAGATTTTTGATATCTTGACAATCGCACACTCACATATAAAGACAAAAAAAAAATTGTCGAATTGGCCGGCTAGGGGATTTCAATCAGGGACTGCAAAAATGCGAGTCTAGGCCATCTCGCTCAGTTTAACGGTTTAGTTTGATAAGCATATGTGAAGTCTAGTGTTATTTGTCAAAGCTACCTGTATTGCAACTTCCAAAGCCGTATACGAACTCTGTAAAACAATATGTTGTCATGAGAACTGATTTCCATTTGATAAATTCTTTCTAATAATATTGCCATAAAATAAGAACTGAATTGGGCATTACTCCGGTACCGTTTAACCGATTTGGTCCAAAATCAATATACTTCTTTCCATGGACGTTTTAAATGCGTATACAAAGTTTCATGGAAATCTGATAAAGCGTATTTGAGTTACAGACACACGGACATACATTTTCCAGTACACCACACAATCTCAGAAAGTACCAATGGTACCAAGGTCAGTTTATTCTGAGGAAACACTACTTTAAAATTATAAGAAGATCCTAAGAGCAGTGCTTTAGTTGGGCCGGTACGCACCGGTACTGCGAGTATATCTACGTACCTTGGGTACTGCGTACCGGTATAAAATTATTTTCCTTCTACCATACCGGGAAAAATATGTGCTCCGGTACGTCGTACTGGCAGTACAGGAACGATATTGTCCTAAAATACTTATTAAATGTCCAATTCACGAGAGTGTATTTGTTAATAATGACAAACACTATTAAATTCGCAATAGATATGCGTTCTAATCTTCACCTTCGTGCGCATTTCTACAATAATTACTTTCTCCTTAGATTACATGTTTGCTATCCTGATAAGATGCTCGGTTTTTTAAAACTCTTTTTATGAGGCGATATGGAAAATTTGAAGTAAGGTGAGTACCCCCATAAAATATTTTCCAACTAAAGCACTGCCTAAGAGACAGGGTCATATTAATCCATTTAGTTAGACTTAATGTAAACATTGATTGTATGACCGGATTAGCTTTCTGTCATTTGCTGCATACAAAACAACTCTAATGAAATACGCAACAAAATTCTTCGAAGCTTACCAATGTACCTGGGGCTTATTCACTTTCTATCAAATTACAGTCATTTATTTTGAACCTGTTCGTCGTAAATATTCGGTTGAACTCGTGGAACCACTTTTTCGATACCAAGACTCAGAATTTATTTAGTTAATTTGAAGTCGCAGGTTATGTAACTAATGCAACGGTACAAGACGAACCCAAACCAATCGTTTCACAATTGCAGGTTTAAAACGGGCCTAGTTTTGTTCCCAGATGATTCAATTCCATTGTTTAAAAATCCCTTTAGGCAGGCCTACAGGCTGAGGAAGATTTCAAAGTGCTTTTGGTTTAATTTATTATCGCTGCGCAGCACTCTTTTTTTTTAGCCTTGGCATGGCAAACCCGCAGTAATAGGAACTGAATTCGGTAAAGAGGAAGAGCCTACAATCATTTGTTTTGACAACAAGAATAGGATATAATATACTGGGAGGCCGTGCGCAAGATCAGCAATGAATAAAATTAGCAAAGCCGCTAAACAAGACAAAATCATGACATTACAATAATTCTTTTAAGTGTTATTATTTTCAAACATTAAAATCTCGCGTCATATGAGAGCTATCAAGAAACTATTTATTGATTTGTAGAGTACTCGTCAAGAGCTTTTCAACGATACCCCACAAGATGTGGTTTCAAAAATTTCGAATTTCCATCCCCTCACCCCCACCCCCACTCGTACCCCCCAAAACCCCCGAATTGTTGGTGTCACTGTGAACTCCATAGGGAGTACTCTAATTTATTCAAACAAAGTTTCCCTCTATACTTCATAGGGGCCGAGATATAAATGTTTTGAAATTTCAACCCCCTCCCCCGACCACCCCCTTGGGCCAATTTTGCCCATTAACGAACTTGTCCGAACTATTGGGCCTAGAAATAACATAATAAAATTTGGTTCAAATATCTTCAAAATTACAGCCGCTATCGTGTAAAGATATATATATATATATAAATATCACAAAAATTTTTTTTGAACGGGCGGTGGTTTCGTACTTAGGGGAGCATGAAACGTAAAGATATGAAAGAATTTTTCGAAAATCATGACATGGTATCCATTGCAATAGGTAGATTTTTCTTCGAAATCTACCTAAAAAAAGCGTTGAATTAATTCGTCTGAACAATTATGAATTAAAGAAAATAAGTAATTTATTACATTTATGTTATTTCAAATGTTTGGATATAACAGTAGGCCTTGTAACTATTGATGTGCATTTGTTTATAATGGTTTTTGTTATTTTGAATCGTAAACATTGCTTAAAAGAATTCTCTTCTTCTATGTAAAGTTACATTTTATGGGCCGAACCCGATATGGTAAAAATTGAGGTGCTAGCACGTCACAGAGATTAAAGAAGATATCATCAGATGTCACTGTCGTTCACTTCCCTTTCTAAAGAAATAAAATCAGGGAAACTGATCTAACAAAGTGCCAGAATGCTTTTGATTAATCAGTGATAATTACAATTCTGATATGCAGAAAAAGAAGTTATTTTTGTAATCTACCTCCGAGTGCATTAAGCAAGGCTTGCGGAAGAACAGAGGTCTAAAATTTGATACTTAACCTTAATTCATACTCGTTTACACTGATACAAGAAATTCTTAAAATATGTCAACATTTCATTTCACAAAATGCACTGGCAAAGAACTCCGCTTAAAGTACGTAGGCCTAATTATTTCACAGTAATATAGGCTACCTTCTGTATATAACAGTATTCATGCAGTACTCATTTCAACTTGATCAACGAAATAAACAAATTTCAACTTGATCAACGAAACAAACAAACATATGACTGCATTGGAGTCAAGACCCAAATGATTAAGCAACGCGGGATTGTAGTAGGTTTATAGTTATGATTTCCCATTTAAAAAGCATGTGACCTTTAATTAGCCGTTACTTCGGTATCGGTCAACCGATTTGATCGAAAATAAATAGGATTCTTGCATTTGGCGTTATAAATGCGTTTACCAAATTTCATGAAAATTCGATAAAGAGTATTCGAGTTTTGGCGCGTACAGACAGACATTTTCCTATCCCGCAGTCTCATAAAGTACCATACTGGCACTTAATAATAACAGCTGGTCAAACGGCGCCTTTCAACAAAAAGTGTGACAGCGCGGATTTGCCTAAATTTGGCCGATCCGACTCTGACACAAATATGCTACAAGCGAAACAGTTACAAACTAATATTAGTGTTGTCTGTATACTAGAATTCGTTACACATTGCAAAGTTGTTTTGTAATCCGCGACCTTGGATTGAGAAAACATGAATATTGATCACGACGTCTGCCTAGTCCTTACTTCATAACCAGATTCCAGTTTCATACGTGATTCAGCATTTAGGAGAAATTTTGTGACAACTAGGCCTATCCTAGTTCTTGGTGCAGTACAACATTACTGGTTATTGGCAGGCCCGACGAGAGGGAGGGCCAGCCGGGGCCTGGGACCCAAAAGGGGACCAGCCGACCAGGTTATATTTTTTACTTTCTAAATTTACTCTAAAGTAAAATTTGTTATAAGTCAATAAACAGTTTAAGTTATGTTTTTGTGTTTATTTTACCTGCATTGTCCTGTCGTATACCGGAATTAATCAATTAATTTGAAACGGATTATTCTTGAATAAAAATTGTTATTTTTTAAAAGTAGAAGCAGAAATCCTTTTGGACTCAACATTAGGCCTCACTAACGTTCGACATTTAAAATCATAATTTTCAAAAGATTTTACTGGTACATACAGATAAAATTGTTTCTAATTAGAACATTTTAATGTATTTTTCCGTTTCGTGCCCGGCATCAGTTAACCAATTTGGTAAAAAATCAATAGGCTTCGTCCCATGGGCGTTATAAATGGTATACCAAGTTTTATGAAAATCCGATAAAGCGTATTTGAGTTACCGCGCTTACAGACACACGGACGGACAGACAGACAGATATTTTCCCTTTTACCATACAATCTCATAAGTACCGGTACCATTCTGGCACTTAATAATTATGTAATGTCATTACATAATCTTTTTGTTGCATACATTATAAAGGGCGAGTTGGGTAATAAATTTAATATTTGACGGGGGCCCGGGAAAATTTGTTTCTAGGGCCCTTGCTTTCTTTCCACGGCCTTGGTTATTGGACATCAATGCCGAAGGACTAAAAATCAATTAATCCACGGTCGATTGCTAAAACGAGGATTTTTATCCACGGCCATCACTTAAAGCCAAAGTTTCTCTCATTTTCCTGATCTCGAAACCAAGACCATCTACGCGTAGGTTTAAAACCTCGGTTGCAGAGATACAGCATGGAATGAACGCCGCTTAATGTAATCGCGGATAATGTTATCAAGTTATATCTACCTGTATATTAAAAATTCCCTCTAGGCAGGCCTACAGGCTGAGGTAGATTTCGAAGTGCTAAATCTCGCCTTGTATGAGAGCTACCGAGAAACTAGTTATTGATTTGTAGAGTACTCATCAAGAGCTTTTCAATGATACCCCACAAGACGTGGTTTCAAAAATTTAGAATTTCCATCCCCCTACTCGTACCCCCAAAACCCCCGAATCGTTGGTGTCACTGTGAACTCCATAGGGAGTACTCTAATTTATTCAAACAAAGTTTCCCTCTATACTTCATAGGGGCCGAGATATAAATGTTTTAAAATTTCAACCGCCTCCCCCGACCACCCCCTTGGGCCAATTTTTCTCATTAACGAACTTGTTCGAACTAGTAGGCCTAGAAATAACATAATAAAATTTGGTTCAAATATGTTCAAAATTACGGCCGCTAGGGTGTAAAGATATATATATATATATATTTTTTTTTTTTTAGTGATCCCTATACAGGCCATGGAGGCCCAGAGGGTTCCAGGAGGTTGAGGCTCCCAGATTTTGGACATTCGGCACGTGGAGGTGGTAAGGTTGTCAGCCTTACGCACCGGCCGCCTTTACCCCCAGGATTGCTCCTGGTACTCATTTCTGTTAGAGGCTGAGTAGACCCCAGGGCCATAGTGCCACCAGAAGGATTAGGCCAATTGAAAAACTCCAACGACCTCATCGGGAATCGAACCCGCGACCTTCCGGTCTGTAGCGCAGCGCCTCGACCACTACGCTACGGCGTACCCCAAAGATATATATAAATGTCACAATTTTTTTTTTGAACAGGCGGTGGTTTCGTACTTAGGGGAGCAGGAAACGTAAAGATATGAAAGAATTTTTCGAAAATCATGACATGGTATCCATTGCAATAGGTAGATTTTTCTTCGAACACTACCTAATATGCGGGTAGTATTCAAGTGGAAACGATAAAATAAGTGACAACTTCCTGCAAATGAATTCAATATGTTAATCCCAAATAAGAGTGCTATTTATATGAAATTGGCAAACTGAACATTCAATAACGATTTGAGTTATCAATCGAATCAGTTTTTAGTAGTTCTCACTTCTCGGCCACTGACTTGAGTTCTCAAATCTCGCATCGCAAGTACTCGAATTCTGCTTTCATCTGAGAACTTTTTCATTCGAATAACCTTCACAACTACTACATGACTACATGACAACAGATAACTCGATTCTTAAAATCATTTGATTCTGCCCATCACTAGAAATTATCAACTTTAAAACCAAAAAATTGGATCATAGGAGATTGGCATTAAAAATTTCAATGATGAATTGCACTAACCTTGTTAGAGTTTGCTCGTTATGATGAGATCTGGCTGGGAAGATGTCTTCCATTTATGTTGTCCCTGAGGCTGACGCTGAAGAAAACCTGGACCTTCAGTCAGTTTCTCATCAATTAGTTCTGTAGTAAAATTAAAAATCAAGTTAATCATCCATCAACCATCCCTCGCAAATCCTACTTACCTTAAATCTACCCTAATATTTTCTTTCCATCTATGTATAGATCTTCCAAATGGTAATTTCCCTTCGGGTCACCCAGTAAATATTTTTGAAATATGTCTTTCCTCCCTCGTGTCCAGCCCATTTCATCCTCCATGATTTAATTACCCTTACTATATTTATTTATTTGACGCCATATAAGTAATCAGTGATGGGAAGTAATTGAGTAAAAGTAATCGGATTACAGTAACAATTCCTTTTCTGGTCCCATTTACTTGTAATCAATACTTTAAAAAAAAAATGTAATTTCTACTTGTAATTTACTTCTGGAAATAAAATTGTAATCGTTACATTTTAGTAGTCGTTAGTATCTTTCTCGCTTGCTATATCGTCATCACTAGTGTTTTTGCAACTAATATCCAAATTAGAGTTAGGTTAGGTTATTAACAAAATGTTACTCAATGTTTCCAAGAATATTCTCATTGATGTGTTTTTTTGTTTGTTTGTTCATTAATAATTTGGGCTTGTGCCCAAAACAATCCAAAAACAAGGAATTTTTAGGTACTGCCATTTTGTAAAGTAATTATAAATGTAATTGTAATTTTACTGATTACTTTTTGAAAAAGTAATTTGCAATTTTAATTAAGTAAAATGTCTCTCAGGCAATTATAATTCGGCCCAATTACTTTCTTTTTTGTACTTTTCCCATCACTGTAAGTAATACAGATGTATTACATTGGCTGAGCCAAGTTTATGTATAAAATACATTAGTAAAGTTATGAAAGAGATACAAAATATTCAAACTATTTATATCAGCTGTCTAAACAGTAAGTATACAATAAATTCTATTTGTTAGATATGTCAATGAGGTTAAGAGGCACTAGGCCAAAACTGATTCTAGTGTAAAGGAGAGGAATACCAGAGAACTTACCAATCATTAGAGAGGCTGTCTCCCTCAGTGTCCCTCTGAGTTGATAGTAGCACAATAAAGATGTTAAAATACATAGAAAGTTGATAATTTTCGGGTAAAGTTTACCCTTTGTCAATCAAGATTGAGAACAGAGTGAAGGGCTGCCAACTGAAGCCATTCCATGTTTACACAATGTAGGGCTGCCAACTGAAGTCCAAAATTCACAAAATAATGTCATTCCAGCCAGAGAACATGACATTTTGTATATAAGGAATGACATTATTTTGTGAATTTTGTGAATACAGAATGACTTCAGTTGACAGCCCTTCGCTCTTCTCAATCTTCTCCTAGTGATTGACAAAGGGTAAAGTTTACCCGAAAATTATCAACTTTCTATGTATTTTAACATCTTTATTGTGCTACTATTTGTTAGATATGAATTAAATACACTATAGTACAACACAATTGGACAAAAATATACTGATGAAATATGAGGTGACAAATATCTGGTGACGTGTACACTTGTCATTATGCAGTTTTCTCCAGTCCCCTTTTTCATCTCTCTTAGCTCCGGAGATTTTCCTAAGCCCCCTCTTTTTGAACACACTCAGATTATGTTCTTCCCGAAGAGTAAGCGGCCATGTCTCACAGCCATATAATATAACCTGCAGGATAATATTGTATCATACATTTTTATTTTTAGATTTCTAGATAGAAAACAAGAAGATAAAAGTTTCTAAACTGCATTAAAATAAGTATTTCCTGATTATAGTCGACACTTAACTTCTGCCTTAATATTATTTGCATCTGTAATTATTGCTCCCAGATATTTGAAAACTCCAAAATATGAGAAATACACACCCTTACAAAATTAATTCAAGGACAACATTGTAATTCAGTGGATACCAGCACATTGCCAAATTGCAGGGAATGAATGTCAAAAAAGGAACAACCATTAAGCAACAGACTAATCATAACTTATCCTTCCAGAGTGCTAAAATCTGGATAAGATACAAAATTTACGAAGCCTGCAGGACAAAACATTCTGACGACAGTATGAGCAAATCCTGGCGCATACTACTGAGGGACAAATCTACCATCCCTGATCTGCCTCGGAAGAAATCTGTGGCACTTTTTCGACTCACTACAGGACATGATTGCCTGGCCTCACACCTATATAGGATCGGTATCTTACCCTCACCACATTGTAGCCTACTCTCTGCCTGGATGTGAATTCCACCATGAATAAAGACCACTTGCTGAAGTGTCCAGCGATTAAGAAGATTGACGCTGATATACCTTTCCAGCTTACAAACTATTACTGGGATGCCCGTAGGAGAATGGAGGAAATCCAAGTTCCATAAGCATTGGCAACAACAACAACATATAGTTGAATAAAAACACTTTCTTAAACGCACTTTATTTTACCTTAGTAAACTTCTGGACGGCCGTTTCGCAGGTAGTGTTCCTGCATCATCAGCAGAGTGCCAACTGAGGTCTCTGGAGCAGGTGTTTGTGAGGGTGTCTGTTATGGTGGGGGGTGTAGTGGAGGTGGGGGTAGGTGATGGGGGTTTGGTTTGACTGCCTGTGTGTATTAATGTGTCAAATAGTGTGTGTGATTTGAAATTGAGTTGGTTATTTAAAACTGATGTTGGGTGTGATTTTGTGTGTTTGTAGATTTCAAATTGTTCCAATGTGTTTAATTTCTTGCTTTTGTGTGTGAAGTGTAGTATTTCCATGTCTGTGTTTATGTTTTCGTAATTGTGGTCTGTTGTGATCACAAACACCTGCTCCAGAGACCTCAGTTGGCACTCTGCTGATGATGCAGGAACACCACCTGCGAAACGGCCGCCCAGAAGTTTACTAAGGTAAAATAAAGTGCGTTTAAGAAAGTGTTTTTATTCAACTATTTGTTACACAATGCTAAAGTCGGACACAAGAATGAACAACAACATATTTGAATTTTTTCACTTGTTCAAACGATTTACCAGCTGTGCATTATTTTTACATTTCATGACCATATACTTAGTTTTTTCTGCATTAATTTCAAATCCAACATTGCTGCTGGTATTGAAGAGACTTTCTGCATCTCTCCCGATTGTGTTTACATGCTTAATTCTGTTAGCATTTACTAAATAATCACAATAAATATAATTTGAGGTCTGGATCCTCTCAAGACAAATTCAAAACCTCTTGTAACATTACTTACACCACTACAACTTTCTACCCACACTCTGCTACACCACCACCAGACAAACAAACAAATAAACAAGGGTAAAGTTAGTATACTTGTACACAGTAAATAACACAATGGTTAGGAAATAACTATTTTATTTAATATCTAGTTTATTTCAATTTTCTACAGATATAAATTTACATTTAAAAGACAATATGAGAGGGGAATCTAGAGAAAAGAATGGCATGTTGTAACTAATTTGTTTATCCTAGGAACAAAATATTACGCAGTCCAGTTCATTTCTTCTGGTTATAAGAGTTCCCATACAAACCAAATTAGTTTCCCTAGTAACAGACCTATTCGTAAATGGAATGATTAAGTTCATTTCGTTAATGGCTGGTTTCATCGACAAGGATTAAACAAAATTAGCCCAGGGTTCCTTAACGCCAGGCTGAAATTTTAATTCTTTCTCTTGACTTACGCGTTTCACCATGTGTTCATCGTTCACTTAATATTAATAGTTTATTTTAAAAAATATATATATTTTAATGAAAAAAAAATTAAAGAAATTGATTTTTAAAATATATTTATAATGTAGATTTTCTAAAGATTGTAGATAGCGTTGTTCATATGATATTAACAAATAAACAGACAAAGAATCACTCAGAAATGTTGATATTTGTAGAAGTTATCAAGGAAACGGCATTTTAGTGCACCAAACATGGCTGCCATTTTGTAACGACAATTATCCGTAACTATAACAGTGTCATAAATTTTGAAAATATTATGCAATTATAGAAGTATTCAATAAAGAGTATGTCAGATTGCAAGATTGTAGAGCAATTCATAGCTGAGGAAAAATATAATGAAATTCACCTATTTCTCACCTATGTATTTCATGTCCCCCCTTAAACCGAAGACAAAGTAGGTGTTAACTTAACTAAAGTTTAATCCAGATTTAAAACTAATTCCTGCTGGTGGGAAGAAGAAGAAGAAGAAGAAGAAGAAGAAGAAAGAAAGAAAGAAAGAAAGAAAGAAAGAAAGAAAAGAAAGAAAGGAAAGAAAGGAAAGAAAGAAAAGAAAAGAAAGAAAGAAAAAAAAGAAAGAAAAAAAAGAAAGGAAAAAAAATAATCAAAAGAAAAGTTTAGAATATCTGTAGCAAGATTGAGATCGGAAATATACACACTAACTTCACTAAAAGGTATATTTACCCAGTATGAACATTTCAATGGGTCTTCCCATCATCATCAGCTGATTCCGACTGGTCCTCTAGCGGCGAGTAAATGAACTTGTCGATCAAAGTTCCTTGTATGCCAACTGAAGTGTCGAAGTTGAAGGAATTTTTCTGGTTCTTTTTAATGAATATGTTTTAGTAGTTTTCAACTAAACAAGTTGAAAAACCAATAGAACTTATAGTTTGGGAAAAAATATTCATTAAAAAGAACCAGAAAAATTTCTTAAACTTCGACACTTCAGTTGGCATACAAGGAACTTTGATCGACAAGTTCATTCACCCACCGGTAGAGGAACAGTCGGAATCAGCTGATGATGATGGGAAGACCCATTGAAATGTTCATACTGGGTAAATATACCTTTTAGCGAAGTTAGTGTGTATATTTCTGATCTCAATCTTGCTACAGATATCAACACTTCACTGTAGATTTCCATCTAATATTAATATTGAAGTTTAGAACATCTTAATCCCTGCCGATGAAACCGAACATACAAGAAAGAAAATACACTTGCACTGCTTTAAGCATAATAAAACGTTAAAGTGAAATAACATAAATGAAATATTCACAAGTCCTTCAGTTAATAATGACCTATTTACACTGAAAATGCTTTTTAAGTAGCTGAAATATCTTGCAACAGATGCATCTGAAACTTAGCTCATTTTTACATAACATATAATTATGTGCAACCTTCTTCACTACATAATATGGCAACTCATGGGTAGTAACATTTCGTAAACGAATAGGAAATAAAACTAAAACATATAATTAACACAATTCTACTGTATTAAACACATGTAACCCTATAACTAAGACATCTCAAACCTTAACTGTTTCTTTCAACTAAATCAGATGATTCTATTACCAAAGAAACCAATAACTAAGGCTGACATTACAGGAACGCTCCAACTTCTACATTGACCTGATAAATCTCTTTCTCTCTCTGGTTTCCTATTTCCCCTAGTGTTGGGGCATAGGGCCTCCAATCAGAGGTTTCTATTACCTAGATCAATTTTGTTACACTTATTTTCTGAGAGAGGGCAGAGGGACAAGTGGTAAGCCCATTACCTCACAGACCCCCCTTCCCCCCAAAACTAAGGTATTACTTGAATGTGAAAGGGCCGAGGAATTTTATCCAGAGGCTCTAATTTAGGCTTGCAGTTCCGGTTTAAAGTCCCTCCTAGAGGACTCTGTGGGCAGGATTTTTAGGTAGTGAAAAATCCATCGACCACAGCTGGGTTTGAACCCACAACCTTTGGATCTAGAGGCAGGCACGCTACCTCTAGATCACCGTGCCCAACAACCTGATATATATATACAGTGAACCTGGATTATTGTAATCGTAGATAATGTTATCAGTTGAATAATGTTATCACTTTTATGAAGTCCCGTACAGATTAATACTGACACATTGAAAAATGCTGTTTATTGTGATCAAAGATTCGGTTTATGTTATCACATTTTCCTTTTTGCGGCTTTATTCCCAAATACTGTATGTCATTCAAATTTTTTTTTTTTAAGGGTTGTGTTTTTAACTCAACTGTACTGTGTTGTAGTAGATGTGTGTAAGGCTAGTGTTCCCAGCTCATAGGATGACTTGTTCGAGGGGGCAGTATACGCTAACTTTTTTCTCTTTTAAGTAGTAAAACATGTTTCACCCCTCAGTTTAGCTGTTGCTTTTGATTTGTGAAGATGTTGTCGAAGTGATCACAATAAGCTGGGAAGTAAACTGGGAATAAAACAAAAAAACAAACATGCCACTACTTTACTCCAATGCATAGCCAGGGTCAGACTGACGATAAAATTTGGTTGACATCCAGAGAACACCGGCGCCTCATCCATTCCATTCTCCTGTTACCACTACTTTGTTTCTTTTTTTACTCGTCACAAAATGGATCAAATATGTGTTTATTATTGATCGTCAATTACGTTTTCAACCATAATAACAGGTAACTGCTAGAAAAAATACATGTGACATTTTTGTATTTATATGAGTGAAATTTCTTAAGTATCTGATAATTCTGTCCGCCGGCGTGGTCTTGTGGTTAGCGTCGCTGACTACAGATCCGTCGGCCCGGGTTCGATTCCCGGTACCTCCTCGGATTTTTCTGAGGTAGGGAGGTCTGGTAGGGGTGCACTCAGCCTTGTGATTCCAAATTGAGGAGCTACTTGATAGAGAAGTAGCGGCTCCGGTCATGAAAACGACCAATAACGGCCGTGGGTGTCGGCATGCTGACCACATGCCCCCCAATCCTGCCATCTGCCTACGGGAGATGACGCAGCGGTCGGGTGGTAGGCCAAGTCCCTCCAGGGATGTAGCGCCACGGAGTTTAGTTTAGTTTAGTTTATCTGATAATTCTAATTTTTTTAAATCTAGAAAGGTAGAGTCAAACTGAAAAATTCAATGCCATAGCTGGCATTTGAACCAGGATCTTTGGCTCTCCGTGCCGATGCTCTAACCAACTGAGCTACCATGGGCAACATGCCGGTACAACATTAAATTCTCCAACTGACTCACATATTCCAGTATACCACCAGGCGTTCTCAATATGAGATATCAACCCAGTGGTGAATTACAATCTGTAAGTACTTTACGACCTGGGCTTCATAGTAAACCACAAGTAGGTCACAGTGGAATGATAATTCTTTCACACTGGCCGTGTATAGGCTAAGGTGGTTTCTATGCTTAATCTATGCTTAGCTAAATTATCAGTAGAGCTAAAAGATTTTTTAAGCCAACCATCTAAAGTATATAAAATTTCAGTTTATGTTTGATTACAATATGAGTTTAATATATGAATTATTTATTGGAATAAAATTATGAAAGTAGATTTAATTGTAATATTATTCAAATCATGGATGTCACGATTAGAACACCAGGCTAGTTGTTTTAGAAATACAATAAAATATACAGACAGGTAGTGAATACTTAAGTGTATGTTCAGATTAAAAACCTGAAGATATTTCAACAGTACACTCTTTTTCTTTGTCATTAATATTGCCATCATGGGGAAACTTCTTTTTCAATGAACATCAGAATAATAGATTTCAATTTATGTTGACCCAAATTACATCTTATACTGTACACACAGCTTTCACGGCTCTATTTCTCAGTTTCTAAAAAAATAATAATAATCGCTGGTCAACCAGCGTCACTAAAAAAATTAGGGTGACACATTGGCATTTCTCCAAATGCCCGTATGGCCAGTCTGACCCTGATGCATAGAGTAAATTCTAAACAACAAATAATACAACACCCATGGACTTCACAAAAAAATAAACTACTAATACCCTTCCAACCACCACACAGATTCTTCTTTGTTTCTAGATAAAGGATACGAGAGAATTGAAGTTGTATGAGATGTCTTAGTGTTTACATAAAAATAAAAGCATTAGTAAGAAATAGTGACTAGATCGCTGGTATGTGAATGTGACTTATAACTACCCTCACCATCCCTCCCCCCTCCCGACATTGTACATTTGTCTGTTGTGCAACGGCACTAAGTACCTTTCAAATTTGTACGAACATTTTGGCTGTACCTGAAACTTCATGCATTACCTTTACATCAGAAGACAAAACACTTCATCATGGCTCAGAGCAAAAACAAAAATGTTAAAGATTGTGCATATGGGCATCAGTAAAGAAAGGAAAACTTGAATAAAGGTAAACATACTAGGATAATTCTCCTTGAACTTCTATTGCCCAATAGAATAGCTCAGTGATGCCAACTTATATGGGCCCAGGGGCTCAAGCCCACCCAATAATTTGCAATATTTTTTTAAATCAAAATTATTTATCGCTATTACTAAAAATCGCTGCAATCGTGTAGTGAGAATCAACACGTGATCACGTGCGTCCGACCCACTGGTCCGACCCAAGGTAAATTTTACCAAACTTCATTTTTCCCGAATTTATGTTTCTGCTTATACTGCACTGTTACTTGGTGTCTGTATGAGTAAAGCTTTGTTTGACCACCAGTCATGGCGGATCATGTGAAAAACAAAGCATCTTCATTGTCTCAATGCGTAAATAAAGTCGAGAGAAGAAGTTGCGACACGAAAGTCAAAATTTGCATTTCACATGAAGCAAAATGTACTAATAAACTATTTTATTTATTTTTGATAATTATCCTTAAAAAATTCAGAGTCGTCTTATATGTGAGGTAGCGTTGCCACTTGTCCCGAATTTGGCGGGACATCCCGCATTTTAAGAACATTTTCAGCGTCCCGAATAATGCCTAAGAGGGACGCATTATATATATTTTTTATTATTTTGCTAGCCTTTTCTTTTCTAATGTTAGTGTTACTGTTACATGGTCTATTCAGTTTTGGCTTTGTAACGAATACATACCATCTTTCTCTTATTAATAAATTGTTCCATGTACAAATTTAGCTATGAAGATCGGCGATATGCATATATTTGATAAGTGTCCCTCCTTAGCCTTACCAAAAGGTGGCAACCCTAATGCGAGGTCATCTTAAATTTAAACCTATAAGGTAAATTCCCAGTAAAACTATCAGAATTCATGGTATTACAGTCTACATGACGAAAATATGTAATCTTTTAAGATAAACTGTTTTATAAAAACAATATGTTAAAGTTTTTATAATTCTTAAACACTTGATTTTGCAAACTAGGATTACCTTTGGTGATCCGGATGGCCATTTTGCACTATTTTAGCGTATAATCAGCAGTTTCCGAACTGTTACTTTATGTTATAGTGCGGCAGATGTATGAAATACTACAAAAGCACCCCCGTACAATCTTTACCATTTTGTATGCATAAATTTCACTTCATTTTTAACCAAGCATAAAGGAAAATATTAACGACACTGTAAATTAATTTCAGGTACAGCCATTATTTCCAATAACAATGTAAATTACAAAAAAACATGGTGCAAAAATTTCAGTACAGCCTGCAGAAGTGCATTTACAATCAGTTTTACACTGAAATAATCTTCGTAAGGTTAGCTGCTGGAATTACAACTTAACAATGCCAAACTACGACAAGTTGGCATTTACAATGGAGCAGCAAGCATGTTTGGGAAGATTTCTTTGTATGAACACTGGATTCAACTTTTATTTTGGCCTCAAATACTTTGAACGTTGCTTTCATGTCTGTTTTGGACAGTTTCGTTTCTAGTAACACTCCGCCATGGTTATAAGCTACACAACATATATAAATCAACATAACATTTGCTACCAGGTACTTTTTTTTTGCTTGCCTCAATCAATCTGTCTATTTAAATGCATTACGGCATTAGATAAAACTCATTTTGCTTGTTGGGGTCTCTGCCCCCAAACCCGAGTGAAGAGCTTTTTTTATGAACTGACACTATATCGGCAGTAAAGTCTGTGCATATAAACTGTCGTATATTTACACAAAAACTTAACTATTGGTATAGTTTACCTGTATTAGTTTCAGCGCCTTCACCAAAATTGTCAACAGCTATAGTTAAACTGCCGTGGCACCCTCCCACAGACGTGGTACAGACTTTGAGATGAGGTCCTCATTGGTCAGGATATCAAAGTTCATCAGTTGGTTCCCCTTCTTGTGAATAAAAATCCTCTCCCAGACTGAAAGCTCTTTGTGTCCATGGACACATTTTAGTAGTTCTGGATCCCTGTCAATTTCACGTCCATCATCCCAAAAGTGTGCCGCTACCGCTGATCAAATATCAAAACACAGACAAATCAGCTGATCAAATATCAAAATACAGACAAATCACCTGATCAAATATCAAAATACAGACAAATCACCTGATCAAATAGCAAAATACAGACAAATCAGCGGTACCAACACACTTTAGGGATGATGGACATGAAGTTGACAGGGATCCAGAACTACTAAAATGTGCCCATGGACACAACGAGCTTTCGGTCTGGGAGAGGAATTTTATTCACAAGAAGGGGAACCAACTGATGAACTTCAATATCCCAACCAATGAGGACCTCATCTCAAAGTTTGTACCACGTCTGCTGGAGGGTGCTCTAGTTGAAGTATAGTTGTTGACAATGGTAGCGAAGGTGCTGAAACTAGTATAGGTAAACTATACCAAAAGTGAAGTTTTTCTGTAAAAAAGGAACTCTTATATAATGAATACGGTATATAACTTCACTGTGTTAACTTCCAAAACAATTTAATATTGTCGTATATTACCATTTATCCATAATAAGCCTAAGTGCAGAAAAACTTCTAGATTTTTCAGGGGTAAAAAATTAAAAATTTGAACTTATGGAATTTTCCCGTCAGTTGCAGGCTAAATTCTATAAGGCTGCCAAATTTCAAGTTTGTAGCTCATGTGGAAGTGGGTAAACATTAATATTAACGAATGGATAATTTAAACTATCATAGGAGTCACAGACACCCAGTCACTTTTCCACACTTATAAAGGGAGTTAGAATCACTAAACTTGGCACGCTCATGGCAATTGAATATGTTAATATTCCTGCCAAATTTTCTAATTTTAGCTGCCTTACAAATGAGTTAAAAATTACATAATGTGTGGAAAATGTGCGACATTAACTTAAAATAAAGAAATCTAACTCTATCTAAGGCATAACTGATGGAAATACGACAAAAAGTAATAACACGAAACTTGTAGACCTCTTAAAATCCATTATTGGAGGCCTACCACTTGGCAACTGCATCATCTACCATAGGCAGATGACGAGATTAGGGCATAAGGTCAGCATGCCGACATCCACGGCTATTAAGGATGGTTTTCGTGACCACAGCCACTTTATTTTATCAAGTAGCTCTTCAGTTTGGGTCACGAGGCTGAGTGCACTTCCCAACTCAGAAAAATCCAAGGAGGTACTGGGGATCGAACCTGCACCTGCAGATCTTTAGTCAGCGATGCTAACCACGAGAACAACAACAAATGCATTTCCCGAAACGCCAAAATAAGGCACTACAACACTGTCCTTATATACCAGCGAATGCTTACTGGTGAACTAGAGGTTCTGGAAAGGAGAATCCTAAAGAAAATCATGGGCACAGTCCAGACTGTTGATGACTGGAAACTGTGGAGCAACAAAGAAGTCTACAAGAATGCAGAGAGAATCTATCAGATTATGAGGAAAACAAGGCTGGCATTTCTTCAATACCTGTACAGAATGAACAATGAACGACTAATCAAGCAGATATTGGACCGCTTCTAGAAAAAAGAAAACATGGATTAACCCTTACAGCTAGTCTGATATGCTAAACACACAGGGGATCTGATCTACTGCTAAGGTGGTATAACATTCCAGGAACAAATTGAGCAAACCAGTCTCAAGTATTTCAGTCATGTATTTACCAATTCATGTTTGCACAAGGATAAATCCAGATTCCTAGCCGTTCCACTAAGGGGGCAGTCACACTAAACCGATGAAGCGACAGCAATTAACAGAACCATTAAACAGCAGTGGTACCATTCACATAGCATCAATCGTCAGTGATCAACAACGAGCATGAGAGATCAACTGATCTGTGAAATCAAACCCATTTGATTTTCAAGCAACAGTCAATGGCAAATGGCGGGTGAAGAAGACAACAGCACTCTGAAGCTTCGTACCCATCTGAATTTCAGAACTGATGCTGAAGATTTAACTTATACAATAATGCTGTTTTAGGGTTATATATGAATGAAATAGAATTGCACAAATCGTTTAATGTACTTATATGTTCTTATTTAATTTAATTGTACAAATACACATATACAATACGATCAAGTTGTCGCACCTAGCGGTGGCCAACACATCTCTTTGCTCAATGAGCGAATTTCACTGCATTCTTACTGATAGCAGTTCGGCAGTGGTTAATCGATAATGCTCGATGGTTAGTGTGACAAGGAACAGAAATGTAGTCAAGAGCACTTGATGGCAGTCGGTTGGTCTTGATCGATCAATGCTCTGTATGACAGGCTGCTAAATATAGAGGAGGAAAAAGTGCTACAATAGACAAGAAATCCTGGGTTTTAGTCTCCAAACCAATTGTTCAGATTCCAAATAATAACTTCCTTTTTCAATAGATAGAACTACAGAAAGGTAGCGAACTCTCACAAATTTGTCCTCACATATATCCTTTCCCAACTTGTCTTACAGAGAGACATTTGAAAGAAAAAAAATATTGCCCATGGGGAAGATGGCAAAATACTGCCCATGGGGAAGATGGCAAAATCACAAAAATGGGGTGTAATGGATCAAAAGAATACGAGATACTAAATTCTGGCATAGTAACAGCCAAGTGGGAATGTGATTCCACCCTACTGAAAACTTCTACATTTACACAGCACTAAAATAGCCTATTTCATGAAATATTCACTGAAATAAAAAACTAGGTCTTTTTATTTCAACAAAAAAGTATATTTATGAAACTCGCATTGCTTGTTTCATAATGTTCATACGAGTATTCTAATTACGATTATAGGCAAGCTGCATACGACTGTTTGTGTTCGATCATAATTAGTATGAATGTTTAAATTTTGAGATTTTAGATTCTCTCAAACAAACAGCAATGACCTTCGCATCAGATGTTTGTCGTAGTTCTTGTGTTCTATTAGAGATGGCAGCTCTTGGCATCGGTCAAATCAAAGCTTACTTTTGATAATTTTGTTGAAACCAACGGATTCTGACCACATGAAATGGATTTATTTTAGTACGATACGAGTATGATCATTAATACGAACAGAATTGATTTTATTTTAAATACAGGTCTCAAGATCGTTCAGTGTTTGATAATAATCGACATCACACCGATGTCATAATGAAGATCAGTTTCGAAATGAATATCATTATGATATTGTTATATCACACGTAATAAGCGTTTTACAATGTGGTCGAACAAAAATGAATTTTTTAGTTACAGATTTTGCAGTTGCAAGAATACACAACAAATAACGGTGCAGTGTTGTGTTTAGGAAGTTAAAAACACTATGATACACATACTGTTCCATAGCGGAAGTACAGTTTTAAATAATAGACTACGTTGCCAGTATAATGAAGGGAAAACATTACGCAAAGTGTTAAATAAAATAAGTAGCGCATAAACAATTTTTATAGTACAGTGAAAAGAACCTGGTAGCAAACGCGGATTCTTCTAACTCAACGCTACTTAAACAATACAGTATACCTTCTACCTAATGTAACACCACCTTGTGTGTTTAGAATGAGACATTGGATACGACCTAGTCGTCCAGTCAAACTACAGACAGCACAAAACCTCGGGGTCCACCATGCAGGATTGTGTGAATGTATTAAATATTAAGTACATTGTTTTATCTTTTCACATATGAAACACACATAACCTCAATTTTTTTTTTGTGAACAGGTATATTCCTACCTGGAAGTTTATGAAATTTACTGAGGAGAAAATATGGTAAATTACGATTTAAAAAACTGCATCAAGTTATCATATGACTCTAGATGAGTTACCCATGGTAAATCATTTACCGGGAGCAAGAAATAATGGAAGAATCTATCTCCATGGTAACGATAAATGGCGAGATAACATCAAGGAACGCCTGCTATTGTGTTTATAAAAACTATTCCATCACAATTGTCATTGATTAGTCAACTGCTTTTCGAAACTTTATCAAGCTTCTAAAATAGTTTCTCTGAAAATCTCAAAGAAATTAATAATGATATATCAATATTGTTCACAATCTTGTAACCCTTAAAATTAGCATTCTGGCCTGCGTCGGATATCTTAGTGCCATGAGTTCAGACCCCAGCCAGAAAACTTGCAGTACACTAAATTACATTACATACACACACGCACACTAAAATACGTCAAAACTTCACAAAGACGAAGGCACCGAACATTTATAATACTTAGAACACAAAAATAGAAAATAACCGAGGAAAAAATTATTATTTCTTGCCTAAATAAATGCAGTAGTTATGAAGATATTAAAAAAAAATTCAATACTATAAAAGACAAAGCAAGAAAAACTGGATTCATGCCAACAGTTCTTTTTAAATCAAGAATTTTAGGCTACAACTGGAAATAGAATTCATGTTGAAATGTGAGCTACTAAAAGACACTTTCCTGTGAAAGGTGTTTTGAATGGATTATTAGCGTGTCAAAATGGCAAATGAAGAATGACAATATGAGCTTTTTTTAAAAAATATACATAATACTTAGTGTTTGAGTATTTCAAAACTCTAGTTCACCTTCCGAGACACTGTACAATGCTGCCAACATAACTGGAATGCCTGCTTCTTTACTTTCCCTCACATCTCTCCAAATCAGCCGCTTGTTTCTTCTGCTTCAATTAGAGATTGCTTCAGTTTATCAACGACGACGCGTTCACGAATTCAGTTCAGACCTGCAAACATAAAGAAAATGATTAGTATAACTTCACTTAAGTTGCGAAACACAATTAAGTGGGAAAAATTGATTATTGATTGATTCGGACTTAATATTCTGAAGATCCAATGAAGATAGAGTCATAATTATTCTACAAAAGATGGATAAGTATATGGAAGATTTATCGTATTTTACGGACCATAAGACGCACATTTTTACCTTGAAAACAGAATCTTGAAAGTTGGGTGCGGCTAATGGTCTGAAGTACACTAAAAAAATAAAATTATGGTAAATATTGCTGGAATACTATAGTTATAAATAGGGTTCAAATGTTTATGACCTAAAAAAGTGGAAAAAATGCCCTTGAAAGTAACTAAATATGACCTAAATATCCAAAATATTACCTAATAATAGTAAAGTATTTTCAAATATAAATGTTTCACATGAATTCAATCAGATAATCAGTTTTTAACAATTTTGGTTATTTACAGTTTTTAAAGGATTTGCTGCTGTTGATTATCATCATCATCTGCAAATTGTTTGCCTCCAAGATGATGTTTCAGTGGACCAAACAGATGAAAATCGCTTGGGGCTAAGTCTGGGCTGTAAGGTGGATGATGTAGCACTTCCCAACGAAATTGTTGAATTGTATCTCGAGTTCAACATGTGGATGAGACAGGAACCCAAAGAATTTTATGCAGCTGGAATTGGGGCTCTGATAAAAACGATGGGATAAGTGTATCAACGTTGCTGGAGATTATGTGTAAAAATAAAAATCCTTTCCAAGTGATTATCGTAAGTAATCCCATGAGAGTTGACGAGTTTATCGCTAGATTCGCGACTGCGAAGCATGGTGCATATAAGACATGGTTAACTTCATTCAGGTAAGCCAACAGCAGAACAGAATAAAAGCACACGAACTGGCTTGCACTGAATTGAAATTGTTTTTTTAATTGATGTACGTTTATATTATTTCAATTTCCAAACAAGTTATGTTGTATAAAATAATCTGTTTTCATGCTGCTTAGTGGCAACATCTGACTATTAATTACTGCACACTGATACTCGCGACTCCAGTAACGAGCAGAGAGTTTAATCATGGTAAAACACCATCCTCGCAATTCCTACAAGAATATTGCAAGATAAACGGCCGTGATTGGTCTATATCCGAGGAATTGCTAAACGTTATTGGTCAATATCAAACACATGGCGTATGAGTTGAATAGTCATGGTAAATTATTTTTTTATTATCTTTTATGACTTACTTAATGACTTTCCCTTGTATCATACCATTATTGGACACGTATACAGTAGCAGAGATCGAAGTATGCTTTTGTAAAGTAAAAGAGTATAATCGATTCTGAGAGACGATTTCCTATTCATAATCGGGTCAAGGGCGCCCATACCCGGGGGCAGGGGGGGGGGCCGCGGCCCCCCCTAGCTCTCAGGGAAAGGAAAAAATTCTATATTAATAATTATAGTCTGTTTTTTTCTTTTAAGACAATTATTTGAAAGTCAGTAGAGACATAAGTTTGCAGAAGTTTTACCATATGGACACCATGGAAGCAGAATCCACACTGGATTAGAAAAGGGGATCCTGGGGGTTTGGACCCCCAAAAATCAAAACCTAAAATTCCATTTTTGTATTTTAAAAAAAATTAATAAATTAAACAATTTTTGTGGGTGTGTCAAATATGATATAGCAGTTATTTTGTTTCCATAACATATTGAGTAGGCCTGTTATTTCTATTGTTCCTTGTGTTATTTAATTTTTCTTATAAATAGTAATGAGTATTATAACTTAGGTTTGTTTAAGTTCGCATGTCTTAGAGTATGGTAAACAAATTTCCTAACTAGTTTTTCAGAGCTAAAGTAGCGTAAAATGTTATTTTAATTAGTTCAATATTTAAAAATTTTCCGGGGGTGGACCCCCGACTTAGGTAATGATTTCTTGTTTACGTTGGTATGTCTTAGAGTATGGTAAATAAATTTCCTAACTAGCTTTCAGGGCTAAAATAGCATAAAATGTGATTTTCATTAGTTCAGTATTTAAAAATTTTCCAGGGGTAACCCCCCGACTTAGGTAACAATTTCTTGTTTAAGTCGGCATATCTTAGAGTATGGTAAACAAATTTCCTACCTAGTTTTTCAGAGCTAAAATAGAGTGAAATGTGATTTTCATTAGTTCAGTATTTAAAAATTTTCCGGGGGTAACCCCCGACTTAGGTAACAATTTCTTGTTTAAGTTGGCATATCTTAGAGTATGGTAAACAAATTTAATAACCTGTTTCTCAGAGCTAAAATAGCGTAAAATGTGATTTCAACTAGTTCATTATTTAAAAATTTTCCAGGGGTGGACCCCCGACTTAGGTAACAATTTCTTGTTTACATTGGCACGTAAACAAATTTCCTAACTAGTTTTTCAGTGCTAAAATAGCGTAAAACGTGATTTTAATTAGTTGAATATTTTAAAATTTTTGGGGATGGACCCACGACCCCTTTGTTTGGGGGGTATTCCAAATCCCCTGCCACTTCCAATCCTCCCCGAAATTATTTTCTGGCTACTTCATTGTTGCACTTACATTATTATATTATTAATGTAATGTTACAAACTAACCCAAGAAGTTAAAGGGACAAAAAATAAATTAACTAAAAATTTGGCCCCCCCCTAGAAAATATCATATGGGCGCCCTTAAATCGGGTATAATTTTAGATCCCACTGAAACATGAATATCTTCTCTTGATATTATATAATAATGTTTTCTGACCACTTGACTGCATTTGAAACAGTACATATTGCACATTGTTGAATAGTGAGTTGGCAACAATGGCAATCTCTCTTCAGTTGTCAGGGAAGCCAAGAAGGCATGAAATATATTCCTCTCAATTTGAGATAAAGAACGATGTGGGCCATGGAAGAGAGCCAAGTCTGGCTATAAAACTCTCCAGCGATGTAATTAATGTATTTATGTGACGTATTAAGCAAGTGAACAATTTATCTTGACTCAGACATGGTAATAAGAAGATGTAATTACAATCTAACTGGGTACAGAGCAGATTATAACTCTGCAGGGGTGGGAATTATGTCTGGAGCATGAATTATGAGATGCTACGACTTAATTCTTGGAAATATTTGTATGAGTGGTATTAAGCACTGGAATAATAAATACAGGGTGTTAATAAAACCCAAATATTTTACCTGTGTAGAGAGGATACATAGACAAGCAACTTTTATTAGGAGAATTTCGCTCTATGACGTAAAATGTGTGTGCTACAGGGCATTAAAGTCATTAACATTTGGTACTCATAAGTCAATAATGAAGCAAATTAGTGTTAAAACTTTCATTAAATTGACTTCATTCCTTCTTAGTGATCGACAAAAACCTGACTTATAATCATTCATCAACACCTATATCATAATTTAGTGTTTACAAAATCTGCAAAATTTACAGACTAATCACATGACTGGCGACCACTGCATTAGTCTTTTTTTATTCGTAACTACTGACTACAGTGTTAACAACGAAGTTCCTTTGTTTTGCATTTTTTCAAATTTTAGAAGTCACTGGTGGCCATGCCCTGGGAGATTTGATGCTGTAACAGGAAACATTGAATCCTCAGAGCAAAAATCTCCTAATAAAAGTTGCTTGTCTATGTTCCCTTTATACACAGGTAAAATATTTCGGTATTATTCATTAACACTCTGTATAATGTCATAGATGCTGACTTTTGTTCCCATATATTTTGTACTACCTAGGTATGAATTAACACATAAATGGTAGTACTAATTAGGGACCGGATGTTTCCGACCTAAAGAAAAGTCGGAAATATGCAAGACTATGACCTTAAAACTCTCATGTTAGTATAATATATTATACAGGGACCGGCAGAATAATCTGACGATTTCGAAATGCATATAAAAATAATAAACATCACTGTAATGCAAAATTTAATGATCACATTTGTTAGAGCAATAATTGCCATTTACAGTTCTTCCATTAGTTTTTGTTTGTTTTCAAATTTGTGTCTGATAAATGATGACCACCAATTTGTAAACATTCATGTAGCCTTGCCTTGAAGTTTTCCGTCAATCTCATGAGCATGTCGTTCGGTATTGCTGCTATTCGTTGTGAATAGCTAATTTAAAGTCATCCAGTTTATGAGGTCTTCCAACATACACTTTTGACTTGAGAAAGCCCCAGAGGAAATAATCACACATCGTCAGATCCGGGGAGTGAGCAGGCCAAGCGAGATTACTATTTCTTGACAGAACATGTCCAGGAAACATTTCCCGGACCATGCCCATTGAGTGTTCTGATGTGCACGCTGTAGCACCATCTTGTTGAAACAAAATGTTTGGAGCATTAATTCCACGTCTAACCAATTCAGAACGAAATAGCGGCAATACTGAACAACATGTTCATGAGAGCGATGGAAAACTTCAAGGCAACGCTACATGAATGTCCAAAAAATGGTGGTAGTCATTTATCGGACACAATTTTCAATTTAAACAAGAACTAAATGGCAATTATTGCTCTAACAAATGTGATCATTAAACTTTTCATTACATTGATGTTTATTATTTTTATATGCATTTCAAAATCGTCAGGTTATTCTGCCGGTCCCTGTATATGCCATTATCTTCATGTAAATTGGTTGTAAAAAATGAAGAGAATGTCGTTGCTACATTGCATCGCATTCCTGAAAGATACATAACCCAAATAAAATCTGATTAATGCACTCAAGTAACTTTCTTTACTCTAAGCATGGCCAACTATACATCATTCTCACTTTACATTCCGATACTGCTTGTATCCATATCTACTATTAACTTTGAATTTAGTTGCGGAAACTAAAATCAAATAATAAAAATAAGATAGCAGTTTTCAAAGTTAAATCCTTCTTGCTAGCTTCAGAATTCTGGTCGCCAATGGCGATATGATGATCGGAAATTTGGTGCCCTGCATTAGAGTGTTGATAAAGACCACAGAAAGATGGTTGAAACATCGGCAGATCTTTTAAACTTGAGATGGCAGAAGAATAAATTATAATTCAGAACGAGAACAATAAATTTGTTCCATTCTTCTCAATTAGAGTCAAACTTCCATACTATGTCAATTGGGAATCAGAGATGCCCACTGGATGATTGTGCCAGTCGCTATCAGTAGAACACTTGCCCTAATCTACTCTTATACAATTCAACGGCCCTCAATAGCAAATACTCTAATTGTATTTTTACTTACAATTTTCATAGCTCTGAACCCCAAACATTTTTAATAAACTGCCAGTGTAAATTTCTTAAAAATCCTGGAGTCAATTAATAATGGCGGGTGGATCCGCAGGCACCAGCTATTGATAGTTTAACCCTCGAAGTATCGCAGACAATAAAAATCCAAACAAACTACTCCTTCCCTTGATAAATTATATAATTTCTGAAAATTACATTGAATTTATCAAATCAAATTCACATCATATTAATTTGTCAACAAACAGTTGAGAAACAATACATATTATCAGTGTTCACAGGTAGCTTTGGAACTGAATAAAACTTACGATATAATTAATTTCTGAAATCTACATACTGGTAGGAACAAATCGTATTCTAAAGGAAAAAGCAAAATTATATGATGAGATATTTTAAATAAAAATTGATGAAGCTAGCACTGACTTTTGTAAATGTAATGTCAGTGCCTTCAGGATTCTAGACCTGTAAGTTTCGTATTTAAGCATCATTTTAACTGTGGCAAAGCCACGGGCTTTTTTCCAGTATGGTACATATTAATTTAGAAAGCAATTTGACATTTTCACCTTGAAAATTCACTTTGCGATACCACTAACTACTTACTTGAGTGATTTGTAGCGCTCCTTCTCATGATTGTTCTCTGGAGGCTCACATTCAAACGAAGCCAATGCCAAGGCTGAAACACAGTAAGATTCATTAAGTACTAGGTAATTAAGACTTTTCACAGTAAAAATGAGAAACTAGGTTAACATTATGAACACATGTATGTTTTATTTTAATTTTGAAGTTTATCTGATGGTGTGAACTTACTTCCCTAGCATGACAACGCTAGGGAACATACCAGAGCCGCTGACTTGGAAATATTTCTGGGGGGGGCAAAAACTGGATTTTCAGTAGCTATACATAGGTCTTACATGATAAAATCTTAAGTCTTGGGGGGGGGGGGCAGAAAGTACCTTGCCCCCCCTAAGTCGGCGCCTATGGAACATACAGCAGGAGTTGTGTCTGAATTGTTCAATCGCTGGAAGGTGCTCTATCACTCTCTGTAGTCTCCAGATTTAAGTCCCTGCGACTTTGCTTTCATATGGTTGAGGATGTTTTACAGGCAACCGACCACTCTCTTTGCACCATCAACAGATTAGGCAGTGCCAGCGGGTTCCAAAGACTTACACATCGTGGGGAGCATGTTGTATGCAATGGTGGTGATTACATTGAAGGCCTATAAAAATTAGAACCATGTACGTATGCCATATGTGGAGAAATAAAATAGTTGCCACTACTAAAAAATCAACCCATGTATTTTACTTTAGGAATGAACAGAGGTTAACTCAGATTTGTACATTATGGAGTGCATATAGGGCATAACTGCAGGTCTACTACTTTAAACCATAACTGTTCCACAAACTGCAGGTCTTCCGTTTTAAAATACTTCAGCTTAAGTTACGCAGACTCGAGCGGTATTTTCCTCTTCTATGCTGTTTAAATTCATAATACATGGGAAGAGAGTCTGGGAACGGGCATTAAATATGCAAATGCCCATGAGGTGCCGCGCCCTTGCAAACTGCAGCACACTCACATATTTTATTTAACATTTCAACGTCTAAAACACAATTTCAACTAAACTTCAATAATATGATCAAAGAAATTTAATCTGCAATATTACAGGAATAATTGAGCCATCAATAAATTTGCCCCAAGGGAGAAAAGATGTAATCACACGAGAGAATTGAATGGCAAATTTGTATTTGTTTGTGTAATTTTAATTAATTCGTTTAAATTGCTTCGTCATTGTTCTGTATGCATTTGTCAGTATGGCCAAACTGTATATATACAGTGCACATCACTTATTGTGATCGCTTCGGGATGCAGCTAATTTGGTAATATTAACCGATTGATAACAGTAGCCGAAGGAATTAAATGAAGGTTATTTATTCATACATAAGATAATACACTATAAAACAGGATTAAAACCTATTTATTCATAAAATAATATGTAACTGTGAATCATTAAACCATTCATAGGCTAATACAGTAACAGACTGCAAGCAACTATTTCTTCAACCAGTAACAAAGATTTTAATTGTTTTGAGTCCATTAACCAATACTACATACACAGTTACGAGTTACGAGTGTTTTTGGAAGTCTATACTGATCTGTGGTAAATGCCGCATAGCAAAACATCTAATGCCTGTCTGTTCAAGTCTTTTCACTTTACACTAGCCATCACTGCATGTCAACACTGTTATCTTTATAAATCAGAAGCTACAGCTTAACTGAGGGGTGAAACATGTTTTAGTGCTTAAGAGAGCTAGTTAGGTAATGCCACCCTCTCGAACTGGTCATCCTGTGAGCTGGGAACAGAATTGCTACCTCCAGTACAACACAATACAGTGGAGTTAGAAATGAAACCCTTGTAAACAAAATTTTGAATGTTGTATAGAACTGGGAAATAAAGCCACAAAAAGGAAAATGTGATAACATAAACCGAATCTTTCATCATGATAACCAGTATGTTTTCAATGTATCAGTATTACTCCATATAGGACTTCATAAAAGTGATAACATTATGCGACTGATAACATTATCCGAAATTACATTAAGCAGCGTTCACTGTATTACAGATTACTTCTTTATTAGTAAAGAAAATGAAATGAAAACTTGGAGGTTTAACAATTCTTGGGTATAACCAGACCCTACTGATTTTGTGTTAGCTTCCAGTGTAACTAGGAAAGTAAGTAAAATACAAATAAAACACCAGTACACATCATTGAATACTTGAGTGGAAAAAACGTTGCAAGTGACTTTTCTTTTTTCCGAATGGGATAATTTAATGGAAAAACGTTCTATACTTTAGTGAACTCTAGTAAAAAGTTTGAATATAAGCAATTGAATTGTGGAAAAACGTTAAAACGTGGCTGACACAAACGAACACTCTATAAATAGTTTTTGTCTCATATGAAAGTATGATTTATCTAGTTTCTAAAAAGTATATACTACCTTACATAGGCGTAACTAGGTCGACCATATGGGGGGGGGTTATAACATCTGGGGGGTATGGAATACCCCCAGGGAGAGGGGGGTCCGGGGGCCCTCCCCGGAAAATTTGAAAAATTAAGATGCAAAATAATGAGTTTTAAGCTTCCGGGGGTCCTCCCCCGGAAAATTTAAAAAAAATTAAGACGCAAAATAACGAGTTTTAAGCTTCCCACGCTTTATACTTGTATTAAGTAATTTATGAGCAGACTTAAGAAAATTATACAATTTTCCTTTTTTTAATCAATGGGGGGGGGGGTTCAAACCCCCAAAACCCCCCCTCGGTACGCCTATGCTACCTTATATGAGTTTTCTCAATAAATTAAACTACTAATTTATTTATAGAAAATTGCTAAGTCAAGGGTCGATGAATACCTTAAATGAAAAGTGTTCCATGGCAAAAAAAAAGTCTGGGAAACACTGATGTAGAATCATTCCTAATCATTTTGTAGAATAACTCATTTGATACGTATATCCTAAAATATAATTTGCTTTACAGAATTCATTTGAAAGCTAGATTTATGGAACAGAATATGAACTGTTTCTGAGCATTTAATGACGAACTAAGCTAAAACAGTCCTTAATCTCTATATATATAAAAGGCTTTGTCCTGACTGACTGAATGAATGACTGACTGACTGATTGACTGAATGACAGGAATCAACGTATAGCCTAAACTATAACAGGTAGAGACTTGGAATTTTGACAGTACCTTCATTGCATAATGTAGGTGCTCACTAAGAAAGGATTTTCAAAAATTCTGATTCTAAATGCCAAAAATTAAATGTTTTTGAAAATTCTTAATCCCTTTTGACATATAATTATCAATTCCAAATCACAGAATATATTGTTGCCAAATGGTATCAGGTGGGCTTGGAAAAAACAAATGAAATGCACTTTTGACAAATAAGAGAAGTTATCAAAATAATTCATGTTATAAATAAATATTACAGAATGAAATCCACTAAAATAATGGAATCACATAACTTTCTCTACCCTGGACATAGAGAAAACAAAACGAGGTATGGTAATGTGTATATTATTATATTATATCGCAGGTTTTTGGAGAGAAAAGTATGAAAGTGATAATGCTTTCTGCTTAATTTCATCTCAAAACGGCTTTATGGTAACATAAGAGTGGGAAATTTCCCGCCTCGATATTACAATTTTATGTTAAAGGAATTTCTGTTTCTTCTTATTTAAACCTCTACCAGGCTTGCTGTGCACTGTACAAGCGATGGGATGCAAAATTCTAGATCCTCTATGAGCCATAAAAAACTATATCAAGCGTTTTCTGAGGGAATAGTTTGAGTGTAATAAGTCGTTCTTCCTATTTCAAATTATAAATGCCTATATATGGACCTAGAATTTAAAATTGAAAATCCTTCATAAGTTAATTTCCAATTACAAAATACAAAACCCGGGCGACGCCGGGTCTTTTAAGCTAGTTGTTCATAAATCTACTTGCATCCAATTATGCCATGTATGATAACGGACCCTTAAATTGTGTATTTAGAACTGAGCGAATGACAACAAATTTATGTACTCTTCTATGCATTCTGTTAACTTAACAAGTAATTTGTTTGTTCCATTTTAAATGTTGATCAATTATAATCCTAAATATTTGAATTTATCACAGTTTGTTTACATTTTAATTGTGCATTATACTGTAACAATTTGTATAGCCCCTTAATGTGATATGCTCTTTGGGGCTTCTTTCTAATAAATAAAATGTGTAGATATTTAAAAGTTGTGAAAAGTTTTGCACTCCTCATCCAGTACCCACCGTTCTCCGTAAGGACCGGGCTCGCCTGCAGGAAGGTGATGACCTTAGTGTTCTTTTCGAAAGGACAGGTGACCTGTTTCCACGTGATGAACTCCGTCACCTGCTTGGCGAGTTGCCAGAACTTCTCAAAGTTGATATGACCATTAGGCAGTCTGTGGAAATAAAGTACGCATTGTAACAAGGAGTAAATTAGTTACACAAAAAAAAATCCAAGCATAAATATACTGTATGTTAATACTTGAGATATCTCAGTTTCATCTTTCACATTTTCAAAACTCTTTGACAGAGACTGTAATATACATGTACATGTACCTAACAGTCTAATTATCCATGAATATATTATACAGGGTGTTAATGAATAACACCGAAATATTTTACCTGTGTATAGAGGGGACATAGATAAGCAACTTTTATTAGAACATTTTTGCTCTATAGGTTCAATTTTTCCTGTTACAGCATAAAATATCCCAGGGCAATGGCCGCCACTGACTTCTAACATTAGAGTAAAAATGCAAAACAAAGGAACTTCCTTGTTAACACTGTAGTCAGTAGTTATGAATAAAAAAAAAAAGAATAATGCAATGACGGCCAGTCATGTGATTAGTCTGTACATGTTGCAGATTACGAAAACTCTAAATTATGATATGAATATAGCTGTGTGTGAATGATTTAGAATAAGGTTTTTATCGATCACTAAGAAGGCGTGAAGTCAATTTAATGAAACTTTTAACCCTATTTCGCGTAATTATTGACTTATGAACAACAAATTATAGTGACTTTAATGCCCTATAGCACACACATTTTACGCCACAGAGCAAAAATCTCCTAATAAAAGTTGCTTGTCTATGTCCCCTCTATATACAGGTAAAATATTTCGGTGTTATCCATTAACACCCTTTAAATGAAACTAATGAACAACATATAGCTCTATCATACCTACACTTGGTGAAATAAGGCTCCTTGTATAGGATAATAGTAATAATAGTAATAATAGTAATAATAATAATAATAATAATAATAATAATAATAATAATAATAATAATACTTGAGATGAAGATTTAACATAGATAATAGGCCTACAACGTGCATAATCACTGGTTTTTGAAATGCCAGAATGGTACGGGAGATTGTGTGGTGGATGGGAAAATGCCCGTCTGTCCATCCGTGTGTCTGTACGTGCGATAACTCAAATACGCTTTATCAGATTTTCATGAAACTTGGTATACACATTTATAACGTCCATGGGAAGAAGCTTATTGATTTTGGACCAAATTGGTTGACCGGTACCGGAGTAAATCCCAATTTAGTGCCTATTTCATGGTAATACATTAGAAAGAATTTATCAAATGCAAATCAGTTCTCATGACAACATCGTATACGGCTTTGGAAGTTGCAATACAGTTGGCTTTGACAAATGACACTACCCACATATTCCTTCACATATCTGTGGCTTGGTTCTAAAAGGGCCGATGTCATAAAACTTGCTTTTGAGATAACTGACTTTGAAGCCTTTATAGAAATAACATTTTTTGCTGAGAAGTTCCAACATTGGCCTCTAGGGTTTCTGTATTATATCTATTAATAGAAAAATTGGCACTTTTATTAAATGAAAGATAACGACTAGCCGAGCTCAATAATGCATAGATCTCATTTTTAAAAGAAATTGGCATCGGCCCTTTTAGAACAAGCCACAGATATGTTTATCAAACTTGAGACCTTTGTTCTTCCGTAATCCCTGCTTAATGAATCGATCTGGAGCTTAACTCGGAAATCGATTACAAAAAATAACTTATTTTCTGCATATCATAATTGCAATTATCACTGATTAAACAAAAGCATTCTGGCACTTTGTTACATCAGTTTACCTGATTTTATTGATGTATGTAAGGATCGCAATCTACTTAAGTATACTTTGAAGCCTCTATTTGCTCCTCACCAAGCCTTTAAGTAGGCCTACCCCATCTATCATTTGTAAATAGACAGGAATAATTTATACTCATCAGTCATCACTCAAGGAAATCTTAAGGTTCTCTCTCTAAATAATGCATAGCAGGTTATGTTATACTCTAAGATGCTTTCTGTGAACTCTAGAGAGTGAGTATTACTTACATAATGAACACACGAGAGAGTAAATACGACTGGAACGATATTACACAGAGTCAAGGAGGAACAAATATTATAATTAAAAGTGAAAGCACTTAGCCAAGTTGAGAATATTCAAGAGAGAAGATGAGATGAGTTACACTTATTTAAACTTCACTTTAACTGCTCCGAATTCAAAGCTTTCTCATTTACATGTAAGACAACACAATTAATTTATGGCAGCCCAATTTATTTCAAACACTTACAAATATGAGGCGCATCTATAAAGGTTCCCTGGGGCCGTTTACCAAATCAAAACACAATTTCATGGACACATACATTCCAACCTTTAAGCTGGGGCATAGGCGTAACCAGGCCGACCATATGGGGGGGGGGGTTATAACATCCGCGGGGTCTGGCGAGTATGGAAGGAGAGGGGGGTCCGGGGGCCCTCCCCCGGAAAATTTTAAAAATTAAGATGCAAAATAACGAGTTTTAAGCTTCCGGGGGTTCTCCCACGGAAAATTTTAAAAATTAAGATGCAAAATAACAAGTTTTAAGCTTCCGGGGGTCCTTCCCCGGAAAATTTTAAAAATTAAGACGCAAAATAACGAGTTTTAAGCTTCCCACGCTTTATACTTGTATTAAGCAATTTATGGGCAGACTTAGAAAAATTATACAATTTTCCTTTTTTTAATCAATGGGGGGGGTTCAAACCCCCAAAACTCCCCCCTCGCTACGCCTATCAGCTGGGGGGCCTGTGTCGTAGATTTACGGCACTTAAACAACTCCAAACCTAAATTAGAGCCTCTGGACAAAATTTCACGATCAAGTAATACCTTAGTTGCCTGGGGGGTTGTGAGGCGATGGGCTTACCACCTGTCCCTCTGCCCTCTCTCGAAAAATAAGCGTAACAAAATTCACATAGGTATCTGGAACCTCCAATTGGAGGTCCTTCGCCCCGACACTGGGGATATAGGACAGAGACGGCCAGTCGGTCAGTCAGTCAGTCAGTCAGTCATACATTCCAATAGATAGAGCAAGTGTTCAGCTATTTTTCAACATATTCGTCATCAGAATTGAAACATTTGTCATACTGTGGAACCAACTTTTGAATACCTGTGTAGTACAAGTCTGCCACCAGGGATGTGAACCACTGTGTGACAAACATCTCCTCCTCTCTGTCATTCTTTGTCATTTCTTTTGAGGTGTAGGAAAAGATGGAAATCACTGGGAGTGAGGTCCGGGCTTTAGGGCGAAAGTTTAAACACTTCCCAGCCGAACTTCTGCAGGAGACATTGGTTTGAATCATATGGAAAACACTCTTTTAGTTAAAAATATTACTTTCTCAATGGCAATAGACAATTCCTAAGTAAGCTAAAGGAATATTATGTATTTTATGGAACCCGAAGGTTCATTGCCGCGCTTTCCTGAGCCCGCCATTCAACCCTATTCTGTGCTAGCTCAATGAAATCATCCCTCGCAAATCATACTTACCGTACCTTAAATCTATCCTAATATTGTCCTCCCTCCTACGTCTAGGTCTTCCAAGTGGTCTTTTCCCTTCGGGTCTCCAAGTCAGTATTTTTTATATATCTTTCCTCCCCCATACGCGCAACATGTCCAGCCCATTTCATCCTCCGTGATTTAATTACCCTTACTATATCCGATGACGAGTACAGGTCATGAAGCTCGTCGTTATGCAGTTTTCTCCAGTCCCCATTTTCATCTCTCTTAGGCTCAAATATTTTCCTAAGCCTCCTGTTTTCTAACACACTCAGATTATGTCTCACATCCATATAATACAACCGACACAAAACTAATAAAATGTCGGAAAGTATTATTCGCACACTTTATCTTGAGCCTCACACTCCATAATGCTGAAAACCGTACATATAAAGAAGGCCTCGCTCGAAAAATGAAGATCGCGACCCGTCCCCAGTATTGCCATACCCAAAAACTTCCCGTTGAGGCATTCTTGAGCTACCGTCAATTTTTTTTTATTTGATTACATCATATTATTCTGAAAATGACAGCAATTTAATGTGTTTCAAGCTGAATCTGTCGTTGGAGAAAAGAACAAGTCAAGTTTTATTATTTCGTTGTATGAATTGTGTTGTATTAATTACCCACAAACTTTCGCGAAAGGCATTTAGTTAAATTACATCAATTCAGGCATGTGAAAGTGCGTATTCAAGTAGGCCTACATGTATAATGTTACGACTTTTAAACGATTTTATATATTCTGAAGACCGGGAGAGAAATTGTCTAAATAGGCCTAAATATATTACTTTATTCATTTCTCCAGCGATATATTCTACTATAATATCTGAATCAATGTAAAATCTTTAGTTTGGTAGCGAGGGTTGAAAGTGCTACAAAATACAGTTAGTTCCATTATGTACCAGCATAAAACTACACACGTTATATTTTCTGGTAATTGGCAACCCTTCAGAAACAACGTCAATTTCAACTCACCGCCTTCTGCAATAGTCAATCTCTTATACTGCCTGCAATATCAGCTCCCCTCACCCCCGTATTTTTTTGGCTCAAGATAAAGTGTGAGCATAATATACTGGACATTATTTCGAAGTTTATTATCAATATTTAGAACGTCACTCACACGAGATTCAGGTAAAATTTAATTGTCAGAGACAGGGACCCACTGTCAAAACACGCAGCAAGTTCTGGTAACATTTAATAACAATTTCCAGTTCGTGGGGCCGTGCATCTGTTGAATCTCACAAACAAAATTAATGAAACGCCCAGTCTGCTATTGACAGCAGAGATGAGGTTTTATCTTTTTGTTTCTAGTTGACAAAAACTCAAACACAGCTGTCTTTGAGCTGCCAATTCCCTACATTCACACTCTATCAGCTCCACAGACATATCCTTCCACATGTAAAATATCCAAGCGATATTTTACTGGATAGCGTTGATTATACAGGGTGTTAATGAATAACACCGAAATATTTTACCTGTGTATAGAAAGGACATAGACAACAACTTTTATAAGACGTTTTATGCTCTATGGATTCAATTTTTCCTGTTACAACAGCATAAAATTTCCCAGGGCATGGCCGCCACTGACTTCTAACATTTGAAAAAATGCGAAACAAAAGAACTACGTTGCTAACACTGGAATTATGAATAAAAAAATGAAGTCAGTCATGTGATTAGTCTGTCAATTTTGCAGATAATGGAAACTCTAACTTATGATATAGTTGTTGATGAATGATTAAGAATCAGGTTTTTATCGATCACTAAGAAGGCATGGAGTCAATTTAATCGAAATGTTAACCCTATTTCGCTTCATTAGGCCTATAGACTTATGAGCACCAAATTGTAATGACTTTAATGCCCTGTAACATACACATATTACGCCATAGAGCAAAAATCTCCAAATAAAAGTTTCCTGTCTATGTCCTCTCTATACACGGTAAAATATTTCGGTGTTATTTATTAACACCCTGTCTAATAGGCTGCGCAGAATATAGGGCCCGCAGAGATCTGAAATTTTAAACATAGAAAGAATTTTCGAATGCACTTCGAAGCCGAATTTTCAGTGTTCGCTTTTATTTGCGAGTTATGAGGGGAAAAAATGGCAGAAAACTTTATTATCGTAGCACCATTATTCGTTAATATATTACAATCTTGAAATTAATTGCAATGAACACTGTAAAACAATATGTTGTCATGAGAACTGATTTGCATTTGATAAATTCTTTCTAATATATTACATAAAATAGGCATTAAATTGGGCTTTACTCCGGTACCAGTCAACATTTGGTCCAAAATCAGTAGGCCTCTTCCCAAGGACGTTGTAAATGCGTACACCAAGTTTAATGAAAATCCGATAAAGCGTGTATGAGTTATCGCGCATACAGACACACGGACAGACAATTTCCCGTCCACCACACATCTAAGAAAATATAGGCCTACCTTGCATTCTAGCAATTAAAAATTACCATTGCATATTATGTTATATTGTTATATTATATTAATACAAGCAATCTATCTGTGAGCTTTAAGTTTGAAATTGAGGAAGAAAATTTCACCACTGGAAAACCTTATTTCCATGAATGTCAATGGTTACACGAAAATTAAAGCCCTCGTATTTTACGCAAATAATTACTGTATTGATCTTATATTTCTGCTTTATAGGCCCTAAAATCCTTTGGGGTAACTGGTTTATGCGTCAGTAGCAGTGAAAAGGTGAAACTTTAGGATACATTGTGGCCATGTCTAATATTTAATACCAGATGGCTGTGAAAAAGTTCCTTATATAAAAGCTAATGTGAATATTGAAGACACGCAGATTCCGGAGGGATTAATTTTCGTGTGGGGGCAACTTTTGCTTTAGCACAAATGGAAGAGGATTTCAGATAAGGTTTCCTCTTTCAGCTCTATAAAAGAACTCTCTCCACTGCCCCCTGATCCTGCACTTAAGTGGCATACAGCTTAATGAACAGCGTCATGTGTGACGTCACGGATTCAACCCGTCATTAGTGACGTTTAAACTTCGTCCCAACGCTCACAAAAAAACGCAGCACTGAAAGAAAAAGAGCTCTTGCTGGATGAGAGGCTTCCAGGTTCAAACCCGGCAGTATCAATAAGTATCAAAACAGGCTAGCACCTTTTCTTTACAGCTCAACCCGTAGAATGGAATAGGAACAGATAATGATTGTGATGGGATTGCATTTTAGTCATGGCCCTCTACTTAAATAAGAATTATATCAGGCCATGCTTAATTTGATTAGAGCATGCAATATGTTACTATAGCAACAGATAATGATTGTGATGGGATTGTAATTTAGTCACGGCCCTCTACTTAAATAAATAAATGGTGCAAAAATATGTTACACAAACTTTCTCGCATATACGTGTTAAAGACTAGCACAGAAAAAAGTAAATTATAGATACAAATAAATTGTGTTTATTATACGTTATAAAATTATTATATTATAAAACTAACAAGTATCTAGAACGAAAAGCATCTGGGTCGATCTTTATATTCAATGCTTTTACCGTGAAATAACAATAACAATAATAATAATAATAATAATAATAATAATAATAATAATAATATAATAACAACAATAATAACAATAACTTGGGGTTTGCATGGTTTCCTCAATCTCAAAGGCAAAAATGCAGGATACAATGAGATATAGCAGAACAATAGAAGCAAATGCTGCACTAATGAGTTATTACAGAGAGCCTACTGGTAAATTTTTCGTGGCCACGAGGTTTGATTTGAACCCAGGACCTCTTCCCTATTACCCAGACCACCATGCTCTAATTGATTCACTACGACTGTGGTAAACAGACTAATTTCACAACAATAATTAGATCATAGTATTCCTGTTACTATGGGCAACAGAAGAATATTCATATTTTAATCAAAATATATGTTCCGAAATTCGCATTTAAACCATGTTATTTCGTTTTTATCTTGATACCTATTAATTTTATAAAGAAATGTATTTAATATGTTTTAAAAACATTTCTGTACTACTTGACTGTGCTAAGTTTCCATGTAACGCCCAATGTAATGGAGATAGCCTAGAAAAATTGAAAATGGATACGAGTCAAGTATCCCCTAAATCAAAATTTTGACAAAAGTTTTCATGAAAAGTCCCCTTAAAATTTCAGTTATAAAACCAAATTCAAGGCGGTTCGATGACATTCCGAAAAAGTCCTTAATTCAGAAAATGAAGTAAATACAATGAACCGTTTACCCGCTGTGCTGGTCCACAGACAGACGGACAGACAGAGAGACGGATAGACGTCATTCCAAAAACTCTTTCTTTCGGTTTCTAGGCATCGTGAAACATCCTTTCCCGGTGTTATCTCGATTTTTATGTTTTGTCACGATCACAATACTTTCTCTATACTACGTATATGCGAGAAAGTAAAATTGTAAACAAGTCATGCTTAAGTAAGAGAGATAGATTAGAGCATGCATTGTTTATAGTTACTATGGCAACAGATTATTATTGTGATGGGATTGCATTTTATTCATGGCCCTCTACTTAAATAAGAATTATATCAGGCCATGCTTAATTTTATTAGAGCATGCATTATGTTACTATAGCAACAGATAATGATTGTGATGGGATTGCATTTCAGCCATGGCCCTCTACTTAAATAAAAATTATAACAGGCCATGCTTAAGTAAAAGAGACTGACTAGAGCATGCAATGTTTTTTTGTTACTATAGCAACAGAAAACGACGTAATGAGAATGACATATTTCACACTGTTGTTACGCTACGTGTCTCAATCTGATTAACTCTTCTGTAAAACTGAGTGGTTTTAAATGTAAAACTCCGTGTTGGGAATGTTAGTACATGACCTAGTCGCTAGGACAACTTTTGTCATTAAAACTTGGCCATCAAATTGAGAGGGAGAGAGAAAGAAGATGAAAGGGAGCAGGAACTTAATCATCTATCAGCCTTCGTTCCCACTGTGATTCCCTCTAATTAATATTCCTTTCAGTGCTCAAGTACTTACTTCTGGTTACTTCTCACCATTTGAGGTCACCCTTTGGTTAAACTCCAGTTACATTATAGGAATTTCGTCCTTTTTAACTGTACCTTAGGTACAATGGATAGTGGAAGTAGCTTATTGAACATGAAATTCGACGTCGAATTTTCAGCATTAATGCATATTTGTGAGCATGTCGTTAAACACGTTTCTGCGAAACAGTACAAAACAGCTGTCAGGATGTGAAATATCAATTTTTAGATTTTGATGCCATCTATTGCTTTCATTCGTGTACTACATTCTCTGATCACAACAAACATAATAGGTAAACATAAGTAATTATTCTAACTTTCCTACTTTTATTCACCTATTTCATATTTGTGTATTGTAAGTACATGATGTATTGCTAGCATAGCCATGAGTAGACTTCTGAGTTTTAGGTCGCTAAAAATGCTGTTTTAGGTACCTAAAATAGGCTCTAACAATTGGAAAATAGGTTCTAAAAATCGTAAAATAGTCTCTTATAAAATCGTTAAGTTGCCAAATTTCTGAAATATCTCAATTGCAATCCAGAATATTATATTTATTGAAGTCACCATTAATCAATAATCATGATAAAACACAGATATAGGCCTATGGTAGACAGAATTATATAGACCTATTACTAGGGCCTGTATTACTACCACAACAGTGAAAACCTAATCCCTGGGCCCAGAAGCTACGCATATCATACTAGCATATTCAACCCCTTGTATCCCTTAGTGATTCAGAAAACTACTTTTTTTAACTGGGTGTGGGAGTCGGGAGAAAAACACTACATTTTCTTGGGAATTTCAAGGAATTTTTCTAATGAAGCGACGAAACATTCCTTACTATTTAACCACGTCATAAATGTGTCATGTACTGCACATTCCGAGCTAAAAATTTAGTACGAACTGAAAATAAATGCTAGAATTTATAACAAAAAATAACTTATTTTGAACTTTAGAGGGAAAACAAGCAAAAAGGCAATATTAGGCTCTAACGTAAAAATAGGCTGTTTTAGGTCCTATATAATTATCAGTTTTAGGCACAGTCACTTATGAAACATGCATATACAAGTTTTCGTCCATATATCACTTAAGGATTAAAATAGGTTTTTACCTAAAATCCGAAGTCTAGTCATCAGCATTGTAATTTGGTGTACATCTGTAGCCTAATGTTCATTCTTGATTAAATAAATAAATAAACGACCGTACAGAACGTGATAATTTCAATTTTTTGAAAGTTCCCATGTTATATTGTTATTGTAATGTTAGTGTGTTGCTTTTTCCTTCACATGATTTAGAAGCTACAAATAGGCACTGTTTTTTTATTTATATCAAACGTAAAATGGGATAATATGCATAATGGTAATGCCATATCTCACAAAACTAAGGCCGATAGGGCAAAACTAATGGCACATTTGGCATCAGCGACCTAATTATACCCAAGAATAAGGTATAAATTCTAAGGCACCAAAATGGCTGTTGGTCTGTGTTATTGTTTAGAAGCCAATCTCTGTAAATGTCCAAATTTAAACTATCAATCCAAATAAAATATTGAGGCATCACAGGACCGCAAAGGAGAAGGGATTGCCTTTGGAACACACACATAGTTTCTCGAGCAGATAAGAACATGGAGGGCCTTCCCGGATGAGTGATCAGCACAATGCCGGGGCCACACCTCTGAGACAACACGAAAACATATGATGAGACACACCAGTCACTCACACACTCATCCCGAATAAGGCGAGGATGGGATGAAGATGATATTAACGGCCAGTTGATGTCGAAACGAGTTTTAATACAGAAAAAGGAGAAAGCCAGAGATGGAGAAAAGATAATTAGGGATGGAATAAAAATGATTGAAGAATTGCAGGCGAAAGAATACAAATAAAAATTAAATTTAAATAGAGATGGAGGACATGAAGTAAAGGGTAATAAAAGAGAAGTCGCAGAAAGCGTAGTAAAGACAATAAAGCGAAAAGGAATATAAAAAAAATCATTTAATTCAAAACAACGTCTTTTTTTATTAAATCATATTATTTATACCCGTAACAAGGACTGGCGCTCGTTTCTGCGCCATTTGAGGTCTGCCTGCCTCTTTATGACGTCATTATTCCATTTCATTACGTCACTTCTCTGTTTTTAATTTGGTTACGGCTCATAGCGAATCCCTTGTATGCATAACATTTCTCCAGAGAGAAAACACCATTAAAAACAAAATGGCATTTCAGTGCGCAAAAAGGGTAAACATACACAGCTTATTTATAATAAATTATGAATAATATCCCTGGTATAGAGTCCCACCCCCCTCAGTAGAGGGTGGATTTTCGCATTTTTGCATGTTTTATTCCTTGAAAGTAAAGTTGACCGGTACCGGAGTAAAACCCAATTTAGTGTCTATTTTATGGTAATACTAGCTTAAAAGGCCCGGCGTCGCCCGGGTTTTGTATTTTGTAATATGAAATTAACTTATGGAGGACTTTCGATGTTGAAACTCTAGGTCCTTATATAATATGTATGTAGAATTCGAAATGAGGAAGAACGACATATGACACTCAGACTATTCCCACAGAAAACGCTAGATATAGCTTTTTATGGCTCATAGAAGATGTCGAATGTTGCATTCCATTGCTTCTACACACCATGCCTGGAAGGAGAGCAAATAAGAAGAAAACGAAATTCCGGTAACATAAGATTGTATTGTCTTGACAGAAAATTGTATTTCTCACTCTCATATTACCATACAACCGTTTCGAGGCTGAGGTAAAAAAGAAATTCAATATCACTTTCATACTTTCCTTCCCAAAAACCTGCGCGCGTAGGACTGAAAATGTTCCATCCCTTTTTGTCTTCTTTTAGATGCATAGGGCCTCTGAAAAACATGCCTAGGCCTATTTCTCAACTAATGCAAAGCCTACAGCTATGAGTGACGTATCAGTGGATAGGATTTTTTACCGACTTCCGATATAGCATACTCACTGGCAAACACGTAAGTTGTCCCTGCAATACGACCGCTTATTCTACATCAAAATGTGAAATGTATTTTCCATGTCGAGGGTAGAGAAAGTTATGTGACTGCTTTATTTTCGTGGATTTTATTCGTCAAGAATATTTTCACAATTATGTATTAAATACTTCGATAGTATCAGAACTTGTTAAAGCCCAGTATTCCAAAGCCCTATGTGAACACCGTAAACAATACTTTCACTATGTAAACAACTGACAGCAGACTCTCTAACTATGCCTCATTTCACATTTCCGACTTTTCCCGTGGATTTTCCAAAAATTTTCTTTTGTACAAACCTTGTCCTGACAATTACGAACACAACAAAAAAGAAATCAGCCAAATCGGTCGAGCCTTTCTCAAGTGATGCGGCAACAACCATTTGGTAATTCATTTTTATTAATATAGATATTTTAAAGAATTTAACAAATGCAAATCTGCTATCCTGACAACATATCGTTTTATATACTTCTAATACGGCTTTGGAATAGTTATCCATGACACATCCCTTCGCATTTAAGCTGAGACGTACGGTGATAATAACTAAGTGAATTGGACGAATTAATTATCAAACTATTCAGTGTTTATTTCGTTGATCAAGTTTAATACTGTTATATACAGAATATGTAAACTCTCAAATAATTAGGCCTACATACATTAAGTGGAGTTCTTCGCCAGTGTATTTTGTGAAATGTTGACATATTTTAAGAATGTCTTATATCAGTGTATACGAGTTTAAATGAAGGTTAAGTATCAAACTCTAGACCTTTGTTCTTCCGTAAGTCCTGCTTAATGAATCGATCTGAAGCTTAACTCGGAAATCGATAACAAAAATAACTTATTCTCTGCAAATCATAATTCCAATTAACTTTTTACTGATTAAACAAATGCATACTGGCACTTTGTTACATCAGTTTACCTGATTTTATAATAATTTGGAAATCCAAATACGAGATACGAGTGATCTGCGTTGTGCTCTGTCAAACATAAAACCTAATAAAGCAAAACAGTGCCAATCATCTCACTAATATTCAGTTTTTAACTCTACATTGGACATATGTGTTTCTACATTTAACTTTTCTTATGAACTGTACTGAGACTCAAATAAGATTCACAATAATTAGATAGGCCTATGCATTTTCGTGTTTTATATGTGTGTGTGTGTGACAGCAAAAAACATCACGGGATAAATAAGAATAATAAAAGTGGCGAGCAATATTAATTTTATTTTTACAAGTATTATAGGGATCTTTTAAAGTACAAAAGTACTGACAATCATATTTATAGGCCTTCTTCGTCCCATAAATATCAAAGGGGGCATGAGGATTCCATGATATTCGAAGGGGGGCGTCAGCTGAAAAAGGTTGGGAACCACTGCTTTAGTGTATTGTACTAATCGGATCAATAAATGTCTTCCAATAAACTCAATGACATTACTTTCCGGACAAATCACGTAAAACTTATTTCCAGGTATCAGAATTAATTTCCTTTATACTGTATAAAACATAGCTTATTTATTCAACTGTTTATTTTTTTAAAAAAGGTTTTCTATGACTTGTTAGAGCGTCATAAAATCCTTTGATTACCCTAGTACAGGGGAAGACAGAAGGTTGCTCTTTGACGTCACTGCTTTCTGCTCTCACTGCTCGCGTTATATCTCTGCGAGGAGTATGTGAAATGGTGGCATCAGTGAACAGGGGGGAGAGAGGGGCATTAGTATTGCGGGCAGCGGGAATTTAGGGGGTTAGAACTTACGTAATACGTGTTTCCGAATTAATTAAACATCAATCGATTTTCTTGATAGTTTATCGGTTAATTACAGCACAATAGTTTAACATATTATAAATAATTCTATTTTACTATTCTGTGAGAACAATTGCCTTTCCACAAAATCTATGTTCTTTGAAAAAAAATAGACAATACTATCATTTGAATTAACATAATTCACTACAATAAAAATAATAACAAATGAACTTAATTAATTACCATACAAGCTCGTCTGCACCTTAGATGATACAAGATTACAGTAACAATTTTCTGACTTTCCTGTCTCTTTTTTCTTTAACAAGTTTATCAATGTTGGGACGTAATGTTTGAGCAATATTTAATCGAAGACTACATTTAGGTTGTGATTTGACAATGTACTTCTTGATTTGAGCTTTGCACATTTCATTAGTAAAAAAAATTGTTCGGCCACATATGTCGATCCAAAATTACATAATATCCGTGCGGCAAGTGCATAAGTCTCGGGAATCTGGTTTCAGAGAAATTTCTGTTAAAGTTACCCAAGACCACTTTACGTTCGTATTTGTCCTTTAACAGATCGTCGGATTGTAAGTTTAGCAGTTCCAACTGATACCGGCAAGGAATGTCTTTGACATTAACTGAATATGGGGTAGCAAAAAGTTTAAACATTGGAGAAAGGTTTTCCACATCCACATCCACATCGAACTGAAGAAGAATGTTTTGCAGAACTAACACATGTTCTGCAGAGAGAACACTATCAGGATCGCATACTTGCATTAACTTTGAAAAATGCTCCGTATTTCCAACCAGAAGTTGTTCTACCCACAGAGCTAGAGCTAGCTCTAGCGTACTCTAAACACCCCTACTACCGTGCGCTCTTGCTGACGTCACACACAAGGGATCCGCATGCACTTGCTCCACAAACGTCATCACAAGACGTAGTTGACTTCCCCTGCCCTAGTAGTTGCTAAACAGCTCTAAGCCACCGATTTCCATTTAAGATTCCAGATGTGTTGTGTTATTTAAAGCTTCTTTGTGCAGGGATCTTCTCTCTTTTTAATTTCCTCTCTGATTCATGACTTCTTTTGTTTCGAGCGCCACAAGACGTGCGTGTGTTTGTGGAAGAGCGGCTCAAGTACTGTCATCCCTATTTTTCATGTAAATGCTGTTCCCATTAGCTCTGTCTGTAAATAGAATTCAGTACGTGCTTTGTAGTTCGGAAAACTCGATTTCGTCTATTCCTGCTTCCTTTTTTTTTTTCACTACTTCCATGCTGTTTTCATTCTCTTTTATTAATTTTCTCTTGTGTTTTTCTTTCCCTCGACCTATTTATCTTGAAAGCCCATTAATTCCCGCTAGGATCGCTGTAGTCAACGTGCTTCGCTTCTAAGTATGTTACTCGCTATTCCATAATTTCCTTGTAACCTTTCTTTTTGCTCCATCGTTCCATTCGAAGGTAAAATAGGACAAGCTACGAAGCTACTGTGCTCTGTAGAGAATGGATTATTAAAGTGACGGTGAAATTTAGATGAAATATTATGAAACTATCTACATTGAAAATTCGTGTGTTGTCTATCTTTTCACAAAACAGCATTAACTATTTGAATTATGAAAGTAAACTAGGATTTCTTTACACGAATATTTGGTTTTGTATATATAAACGAATGTAGGCCTATGTCTGTTTGTCCTTTATGCATTACTACACCATTCATCCGATCGCCATGAAACTTGGGGAAATTTTGAGTACACTCCCGCGAAGGTTTCTGGCATAGTACATTTTTAATTTTAGCTTTCGTTCGCGAGTTATGAGCGAAAAACGGGAAGGAAACGTGCATTTTTTTGCGCTTTCGAAGCATCGGTTTTCAGCAATACATTTCAATTGTCAAATCAATTGCAGGTGGCTTTGCCTACTTTTGTCATGACTTGGAAATAAAAGCATTGCGATCGCTTGAATGTTGTAAGCCCACGTTGGTCGATTCATTTGTTTATAATGTCAAGGCACGCAGATATTTGAAATTTTCAACCTCGACGTAAGAGGGACAATGAATATAGGTCTCAATGCTTAAACGTTGTTCGATTTAGACGACACTCACTATGCAGGGGTTTTCTGGGCCAGGGAACTCGAATCTGAGGTTATATTTCATATGCTGCGCTTTCTAATCGTGGAATTTACTTCAAAGCCGGATTTATAGCTGTTTCATTAATTAGGCCTATCAATCGTTTAATTTAGACCTATGAATGTTTCGTGTGCAAAGTGTTAATAAATATAATATTTTAATTATTTGGCTGTCCACCGCTGAGCCTCAGGGGATGCGTTCAATCCTCTCACGCAGCGGGCCCGGGTTCGATTCCTGGGCGGGACAAGTTACCTAGGTGAGGTTTTTTCCGGGGTTTTCCCTCACCTATGAGACAAATGTCAGGTAACTTTAGGCCCTTGTGGTCCCCGGATATCATCTGGCCATCATTATCATCTTCGTCCCCATCCTCGCCTTGTTCTGAGTGAGTGTGTGTGTGAATGGTGTGTATCGTCCTATGTGTTCGTGTTGTTTCGGAGGTGGCCCCGGCATGGGCTGATCACTCATCCGGGGAGGCCCTCCATGTCCTTGTCTGGTCAAAAAAGTATGTATGTGATCCAAAGATAATCCCTCTCCCGACAGGTCGCGGCCCTGTAAGGCCCGGGCGGCTTGGGTCGCTTAAATCCTAAAAGGGAGAGGTAAAACTACGGAAAAGAAAGAAAGAAAGAATTATTTTGCTCTTAATTTTTATCTTCCGATTAATTATCGTAGGCGAAGCCGCGGGGATCTGCTATAAGCTATAAAAAGATATATTTAGCGTTTTCTGAGGGAATAGTTTGAGTGTGATAAGTCGTTCTTCTTCGTTTCAAATTCTAAATGCCTATATAAAGACCTAGAGTTTAAAAATCGAAAGTCCTTCATAAGTTATTTTCGAACTTACAAAATACAAAACCGAGGAACACCGGCCTTTTAAGCTAGTGTGTTATAAATATTGGTTACGAATAAACACTATTATTATTATTATTATTATTATTATTATGGGATGAACATTTATATTTCAATTCCGAAGCTTATTAATGACTGGAAAGTGCGAAATCTTACAGGATCCATTTTCACGTGTAAAACACTTTAAAATCTGTCTTATTAGCATATCACTTGCTAAAACAGCATTTAATGGAAACAGATGAAACAGAAATAAGCAAAGTCTAGACAAATGAATGCAGAAACCACGACCTCAGTAGCCTTATTCGTTTTGATATTGAATACTGAGGGCCTTGACTACAATGCAGACACATTCTTGAAATCTCTATATATAAGAGGCTTTTTCCTGACTGACTGACAGGGAATCAACGAAGAGCCTAAACTGTAATAGGCAGAGGGTTGGAATTTTGACAGTACCTTCGTTTCATAATGTAAGTGCACATCAAGAAAGAATTTGGCAAAATTCTGATTTTAAGTGCCAAAAAATAAAATGTTTTTGAGGATACGTGATACCTTTTTACATAAAATCCAAATCACATTCCATGTACAGTTCTCATGACCACAGTGTAATATTGGCAGTATTCACAGGTAGCTTTGGAAGTAAATGATATGGGACTTGTACAAAGTGATACTGAATTTCTTTTTTATTTCCACCCCGAAACGGTTATATGGTAACATGAAAGTGAGAAAAAAAAAAACTATTCCGTCAAGACAATACAATTTTATTGAATCGGAATTTCTGTTTCTTTTTATTTCAACCCCTACTAGGCTTGGTGTTTGAAGCGATGGATTGCTAAATTCTACATCCTCTATGCGCCATAAAAAGCTATTTTTTTCTGAGGTAATAATTTAAGTGCGATTAGTCGTTCTTCCTCAATTCCTCATTTCAAATTCTACATACCTATTTAAGGACCAAGAGTTTGAAAATAGAAAGTCCTTCATAAGTTAATATTTTGAATTACAAAATACAAAACCCGAGGTACCAGTACAGAGAGCAGTATTGCTTTTGGCAATAGAATTAGGTCAGTGTAATTTGTATGTTACGACAGGGAACTCCTGCAGCGAATTTTTGAGGTTTATATTCCGGGGCTAATTTACCGTTTGAAATTTAAAAAAATGGTACAATTATCCAAGTACAGTATAATAATGCTCACCATATAAAGCTACGAAATACTCAAATAATCTGTGACGAGATGTTTGTCACACAGTGGTTCAAATCCCTGGCGGCAGAAGTTCTAAGACACAAGCATTCAAAAGTTGGTCACACGGTAGGACAAATGTTTCAATTCCGGTGGCGAATATGTTGAAAAATAGCTTAAAACTTGCTGTGTCTGTTGCAATAAATATTTCCTTGAAATTGTGTTTTGTTTCTGTAAACGGCCCCAGGGAAACTTACTTAATTTCGAATTACAAAACAAAAAACCCTAGTTTTTAAGGTAGTTTATTATGTCACACCTTGCTTTAGAGATACAAATTTAACAATACTGTATGTTAAATTATACCTATATTAATTTTAAAACGCTAAAAACATACGACAAGCAAGCATTCGTTCTATCTCTTCTATTTAATGCAAACATGAAAACAAATCGTTACATATGACTTAGGCAGCACGCACAAAACGTTTCACGTACCCAGTTAAGTCGGTGGTCTTTGATTACTTCGGTAAAATTTTAAGGCATTATATTGTTCAATCCGTGTTTATACAATACTATATTAAATCTACTCTTCTACAATTCAACAGCCCTAAATAGCGTGCTCACGCCCTCGCTCACTTCGTGAGACATCGGGTATACTCGGCGATGTTCGTCTCTCGCAGTCTAAACTTTCACGAAGATTACAAAATTAGGAAAACCGTTTCTTTATTATATAAGGCCTAAGTGAAATGAACACAATGAACAAATATTCTAATTTTAATTTTATTTACAATTTTCATAGCTCTGAACCACAGACATTTTTAATAAACTGCCAGTGTAAATTTCTTAAAAATCCTGGAGTCAATAATTGTGGGCGAAGCCGCGAGAACCAGCTATAATACAGGCTATTGATAGTTTAACCATGGAAGTATCGCGGAAATAAAAATCCAAACAAAATAACTCCTTCCCTTGAAAAATTATATAATTTCTGAAAATTACACTGAATTTATCAAATAAAATTCAAATCATATTCATCTGTCAACAAACAGTTGAGAAACAATACGTATTATGTGTTCACAGTTAGCTTTGGAACTGCATATCGAATCTGAGATCTTTTTTCAGGCGGCGCTTTCTAATCGTGGAATGTACGCTGAAGCCGGGATTTTAGCTGTTTCATTAATTATTAATTATTTATGAATGATTCGCGTGCAAGTGTTAATAAATATAATGTTTTAATAATTACTATACTCTTAATATTTAATTATTCAATTAATTATCGTGGGCGAAGCCGCGGGCATCTGCTAGTTTACTACATTGTGAGACGAATAAATTCCCGACGCGTTTCGCAACAATGGACTCTGCCCACTTTATATAGACGTTTCGTTATACTAGTACAACATAGACATGACCTACATTATTAAGAAGTTCTCTTTACTTTATCCACCCATCCATTCTTCATCTCAGTTCTTAATTTGCGCATTGTTCAGTGCTACCAACAGCGCTGCCACAGGAAACAAACTTCCCCGCTCAAGTTATTACACTAAGCAACACGAAATGAACATTACAAGGGGGGTTGGAATGTCTGTCAACTTTCCAGGGTGGGAATTTTTAACAAGCTAGAAAGAGAGGCAGAGAGAAGCAGGAGTGGAAATTAAAAGCAGTGGCTCGTACGAAAAGACAAGAGACTGAATAAAAGCGAAATTCTCTTTCTCCGTATTTTTTAATTCATATGCATAAATATTAAATTAAACGGGGGCCATTATTTCTGCGTTAATCGTATATTCTACGAAGCGTTTTCTTTTGTTATTTAATTTTACCTATCGTAGGGAAGTATTGTTGGGCGCAATGAAAGCAGCCATTTTGAAGACATTCCTTGTCACCATCTTCATTCTATTCTTGTTAATTAAAGCATCCAATGGCATGGAAAAACAAAGGAATGATGGAATTTAAAATTAGGTAATATTCTAAAGACAAGAGGAAGAAATTTCTTTAGCTCATTTCTCGGCCAGTGAAAACCGCCCGAGCGATGGAAAGGGGCTCGTCTATTATTAGATTAAAATACTCTGGGAAACACTGCATGAAATGTGACACACAATGGCATCATCAGTAGATAAATAAGTTTTTGTCTCTCCTTCTAAAGCTTTCTTTTGAGTATATTTCAGTAACTCAATTACATGATGTATCAAAATCTATTTGATATAACGACGAACGTCTTACATTATGTAGGCCTACATATTACTGATTACTAGCGGCTTCCTCCGAGTTTATTATTTTACCGCTAGACGTTTTCTTTAACAGGAAAATAATTAGAACATTAAATTTATTAAGTGCCAGAATGGTGCTCTATGACATTGTGCGGGAGACTGGAAAATTTCTGTCCGTCCATGTGTCTCTACGCGCAATAACTCAAATACGCTTTATCGGATTTTCATGAAACTTGGTATACGCAGTTATAAGGTCCATGGAAAGAAACCTGTTGATATTGGACTAAATCGGTTGAACGGTACCGGAATAATGCCTAATTTAGTGCCTATTTTATGGTAATATATTAGAAAAAAATTATCAAATGGAAATCAGTTATCATGACAAATTATTGTTTTACAGTGTTCATATACGGCTTAGGAAGTTGTAATACAGTTAGCTTTGACAAATAACACTACCCACATATTCCTTCACATATTATGCTTATCAAACTAGATCTTTGTTCTTCCGTAAGCCTTGCTTAACTCGGAAATCGATTATAAAAGTAACTTATTTTCTGAATATCATAATTGCAATTATCAGTGATTAAACAAAAGCATTCTGGCACTTTGATACATCAGTTTACCTGATTTTATTAACACTGATTAACATTTAAACAATAAAAGTTACTTAAACATTGAAATATTTATACATAAGAAATATGCCAAAAAATATTTTAGAAAATTTTAAAATCAAAGACGCAAAAAAAGAAAATAAGGCCTAATTAAACTAGAACTGACTTTATGATTTTAAATCAGGGCAATCTGTGTATTATACAATAAGAAAAATTTTATACAAGAATAAACTGGAGTTAAAGGCAAATCATCAAAGACTAAATTAAACGAGGGTATAAGGTGGGCACGAATATTATATTTTATTATAAAAACACCCTTACAGGAAAAATGAAATTCAAATTTCACTGTATTCCGCGAAACAACAACAAAAAAAACAATATCAATAATAATAATAATAATAATAATAATAATAATAATAATAATAATAATAATAATAATAATAATAATAATGATAATGATAATAATAATGATGATAATAATAATAATAATAATAATAATAATAATAATAATAATAATAATAATAATAATAATAATAATAATAATGATGATAATAATAATAATTACTCACTTGTTGGAGCAGCCCTCGTTGAGGAAGTAGAGGTCCTTGACGAGGAGGGAGAAGAAGGGAATGACAATGCGTTGCCGTTCGTCTGTAGCGCCTGCAGATCTCCACATAGCGGCCTTCAGAGTGGACCTGTAGCTGCTGAAGTTTGAGGAAGGGTCCATCTGGTGCTCCAGTATTGAGAACTTGGCAGACTGCACCTTGCTCCACTGTAAACATAAATAAAACCCTAATCAGCTCAGGAAGTGACATATTCAACCCTGAAGTTCCAAGTTATGAGTTTCCCTGAATCCATTCCAGAAACACGTGTGTGTGTGTGTGTGTTGGCCCTGATTGTTTAAGCTCTATTAGAAGACGAAATGTACCGTATATCCAAATATGCTTTAAAATACAAAGGTCATCCAGTAAGTAAGTTCCGATCGCCGATAAAGAAAACAAAAGCATCAATAAGCAACAAATATGCAGTGAGTCCCACTCAAGAGTTGGCCAATCATGCGGGTTTCTGCGTCGCGGCGGTCCCTGCTCTGACTCCCGAGCAATCGGCTGAAATATCTACGCAAATAAAGCCGCTAACGGTGTAATGGTTCAGGTTCTTACATTTACAGTTAAAATTACAATGAAAATAAACAAGTACCTCATCACAAGAGATGTTGGAAATGTCCTCCTCTTGCATCCACACAACACTGCCATCTTTTCAGGAAATTTTCTTCCACGCACATAAGTTCAGCTTCCGAGATAGAGTTAATTTCTCTTGTGATATTGTCTGTAAGTTCTTCTAACAGTATGTGGCTATTATTTATGGGGAAACTTGAGAAATAAAGTGTATATGTCAATTTCCCATACTGTCTCACCTATGTTATATGAGTGATGTGCCAGACTGAGTGAACAGACAGTATTTGTAACTTGTGCATACGACATAGTGTTAAGTATTTTTCTTCTTGTGTTTTACAGGTGAGTGCAGATTTCTTGATGAGGCTGTACTGTAAGCAGGAGGGGGTTACAGGTGACGCAATAAACTAACACTTAAGGGGGGACATACAGCTTTCGATGCTGAAAAATAGGCGAAGTTTCATTATTTTTTTCCTCGGCAATGAATTGTTCTGTAGCCTTGCAATCTGGCATGATCTATATTCACTAGTTCTACAATTGCATACTATTTCCAGAATTAATTTAACTATTAGTGTTAAGGGTAATTATCATTACAAAATGGCAGCCAGCTTTTGTGCAATGAAATGCCGTTTCCCTCATAACTCAAACATTTATTGACACATTGCAGTAAAATTTTGCATGCAAGTATATTTGATATTATTGAACAACACTGTCGAGAATCATAGTGTATTTTAGAATATATATCTGATGTAAATTTTTTTTTAAATTTAAGCGTTGAAATATTTTTAAAAATATTTACACTGCACATAATCCAAAGATTCAAAATTATGTTGTTCATATGATATCTGAAAATAGATAAAAAATCACTCAGGAAAATTGGTATTTATGAAAATTATCAGGGAAACAGCACTTCAGTGCACAAAATTTGGCTGCCATTTTGTAACGATAATTACCCATAACTGTAATAGTTAAATTAATTCTGAAAATAGCATGCTACTGTAGAACTAGTCAATGTAGAGCATGCCAGATTACAAGGCTACAGAACAATTCATTGCTGAGAGTGAAACTTCATCTATTTTCCAGCATCGAAAGCTGTATGTCCCCCCATTTAAGTTATTTTAAGAATTCAGACAAACATTACTTGATTATTTGTATTGTAAAGTCCATTTAGTGTTTCTTCATACTATTCTATTGATACGACATGTATAACGTTTAGCAATTCCTCGGATATTGACCAATCACGATCGTGTATTTTATAACTTGCCTGCTAGGGTAGCAAGATCGGTAAGACCTGAGTCAAACACGCGCAGATAGCTTATCGTCCGCCGGTAGCAATGGAGTAAGGGCAGAAGCGAATGCATATACTGTACTATTCATTCCAAACTATGCGGTTCATAATAGCCCGTAACTGTTGAAAACAAAAATTGAGTGAATAAAGTATTTGTATTTTAGTTATGAAATATTATTTAAGTAATGGTATGTAACTCACAGAATATCGCTGTTGGGTCTTCACTATTGAATGATGTGAGGTTAACTAAGATGTTTTTACACGGTCTGTACAGTTGAACTAGCAAAGAACATCACATGCCATGAAGGTGTAGCAGGTCTAGATTACGTCATCATAGACTTACTGCGAAGCCGTTTGTTTGGCTTAGGTCTTATTGATAGAGTTATATTTTTATCTTATACATCAACTCGTTACTGGACAAGTAAGAGATAATATTATGCACTGATTAATGCAGTAACAAACCTAATAAATAGTAATAGTAATAATAATAATAATAATAATAACAATAGCAATAATTTACTCTAAACTCCACATATATTGCAGCGGTAGTTGAATTAAATACTAGTCACTGCACTAAATACCAGAACTGTTCAGACGAGATGGAAATTCACACGTCACGGCAGCATGGATCATTATAATGGACATTATTAACACCAAAGCCTTTTAACGGACGTCAGAATTCATTTAAAATAACATGCGAGTGATTAATGCGTTCAAATAAGGTTAATTATTACGTAATTATAAATTATTAATGCAGGCCATGCATCAGACCTAATGGAGTGGCTAATAATCCATGTATCATGGCGCTTTTTGCTGAAACGGGATTCAGAGGATAAAAATAAAGCGATTTAATGGGACTGTTTACTGATCCAGGATTATACTTCGCATTCATTTGTCAGTATTTTAGTGTTTTGTGTCAGGGAATCAGTGTTGTGTTAAGTTGGGCACGTGGGATTGTGTAACTGAGCTCCGAGAAAACTTAGCTACATTCGAATGCAACCAGAGTGAAATATACAGGGAGTTAATGAATAACACCGAAATATGTTTACCTGTGTATAGAGGGGACACAGACAAGCAACTTTTATAAACAGATTTTTGCCCTATGAATTCAATTTTTCCTGTTACAGCATAAAATCTCACAGGGCATGGCCGCCACTGACTTCTAACATTAGAAAAGAAAAAAAAAAAATGCAAAACAAAGGAACTTCCCCTGTATAGTGAGTTCCGTCCAAATCCAACAATGTTTGCCCATTTAGGCCTATATTCACCATCCCTCTTCCGTCTAGGTTCAAAATTTCAGATGTCTGCGTGCCTGGACATTATAAACAAATGAATCGACCAGGGTGGGCTTAAAGAATTCAAACGATCGCGAAGCTTTTATTTCCAAATTACGAAAAAAAAAAACGGCAAATTCACCTGCAAGATGATTTGACATATGATACTTGGAAAGCGAAAAAAATCACGTTTTCTACCCGTTTTTCGCTCCTAACTCGCGAACGAAAGCGAACATAAAAAATCCGGCTTCGAGGTGCATTCGCCCACTCTTCAGTCCATCTATGTTTAAAATTTCAGATCTGCGTTCAGTAGAATTCGCTGGGCATCGCGCACAGACAGACAGACGGAAGGACAAAAGCTTCCTTTTATTATTAGGCTATAGATGTACGACAAGTCTCCTGCAGAAGTTCGGCTGGGAGGTGTTTGAACATCCACCCTACAGCCCGGACCTCGCTCCCAGTGATTTCCATCTTTTCCTACACCTCAATAAATGGTAGAGAGTGACAGAGAAACGGAGATGGTTGTCACATAGTGGTTCAAATCCCAGAGGACAGATTTCTACGACACATGCGTTCAAAAGTTGGTGCTACGGTAAGACAAATGTTTCAAATCCGGTGGCGAATATGTTGAAAAATAGCTCAATACTTGCTTTCTGAATTGCAATGAATATTTCAAAGAAATTTTGTTTTGTTTCTGTAAACGGCCCCAGGGAAACTTACTTTAGGGACGCGCCTCGTATATATAGGCCTACTGGTTTACAAGCTATGCACAATTTCCGTATTTCCACAAGGTTCGGTTCTAGGCCACTGATTCGTAAGCTAAATAGTCACAAAGAGCTCTTAAAATAAGTTTACCACCTCAGTATACCTCGAAACATAATACGAAAATTCGAATTTGCTATGGAACAGTCGTATTTCTTTATTCATAGAGCGTGGAAGGATAAAATAAACAGCGGAATTTCACGGAGTGTAGAAACACAGCCTTGTAGACTGCAGGCACGGCCCCATGTTGTCCTGGATGCACGTCACACACAGCCACCTCAGATTGATTCCCAGGGGAAGGCGGGGCTGTGTGGGACACAAGGCACTGTAACGTGGCCTCTGTAATTAACGTCATCTGCATACTGGATCAGATATTCATACAATTTTAACATAGCCTTGCAAACAGGGTGTCATAACTTTGTACTTGGTGGATTGATATCCGAAGTTAAAGTCAATTTCTAAGAGAAATAGGTCTTCAAACTCTTTGATAAAGTAATTTTGAGACCACCGCTTAAAAATTCAAGCATACAAGCGTAAACATAGCGTTTCATAACCGATCACCTAGTACAACAGAGCCTTGTAATATATATTTATTAACACTCTGTATAATGGTTGATGAATGTCATAACCGTTTGTGGTTAATACTTTGATTTATATCCAAAATATACCACCTTATACCACAAATCATAAACGCAGAGAGTTTTTATACTGATACAACATTGCTAATTTTATTGTAGGCCTATTCAATTGTATCAGGATAAAAACTCACTGCGTTTATGATTCGTGGTATAAGGTGGTACGTTTTGGATACAAATCAAACCCTGTATAAGTATCTGCCACTTATGTGGCCTAGTACCGAACCTTGTGGAAGTACGGAAATTGTGCGTAACTTGAGACACTGCGTTGTCACTTCCTTATGTCGCTATTGCATTGAGTGTAGAAGCTGTCTTAAGTTTCCTCATGCTATATAAGTAGCTGTCATCTGTCATGTCGCCACCTCCTAGCGCCACCAGTGGCTCAATTACCGGAGCCACCCAACCGAGCGATACATGCGCCCTTATCGGCTTTCCCAACAAGGAGTTACAGTGGAAGAAATGTATCACATTGGGGAAATGAAATTTGAAGAATTTGTTTCAACGCCTTCCCAATACTTTAATTTTAATGAGAGCCGTCTTTTTTTTTCTCAACGAAATACACTCACATTAAAGTGTAATGTAGTCTTACAAGAGGATTTAATAATTGCGCAGACGCCGATCACAACATGTTAACAATTCAACCTTGTGTTACTTTTTAAACATATTTTACACTTGAAATATTTCGCAATTCACCTTTAAATTTCATATTCTAAATTTTATACAAAATTTATAAATTATAAAATTGAATTAAATAAATGTATTAACATTTATTTAATTCAATTTTTCGATTAATTTATTTGTTCAATGAGGTAGTTTAACATTAAATTTCAACTTCAAAGTTGTGGAAATAACCGGAAATAGCCGATAGCATTCACCATTTGTTTCGTTGTTATGGTTTCTTCATTGATTAAATCGCCTATGGGGCTTTGGAACGAGATATCGAATCGAAATATGATTTCTGTTCAGTTTGTAACTTTTTTCTACCAGGTTATTAAGTGTCAGTATGGTACTTTATGAGATTGTGTGGGGGACGAAAAAATGTCTGTCCGTCTGTCTGTCCGTCCGTCTGTCCGTGCGTCTGTACGCACCATAACTCAAGTACGCTTTTTCGGATTTTCATGAAACTTGATATGAACATTCATAATGTCGATGGGAAGAACCCTATTGATATTGAACCAAATCGGTTCACCGGTACCGGAGTAATGCCCAATTTAGTGCCTATTTTAATAGATTATGGCTGTAACGGATTTTCATGAAACTTGGTATACCCATTTATGACGTCCATGAAAAGTGCCCTATTGAATTTGAACCTAATCTGTTGACCGGTACCGGAGTAAAACCCAACTTAGAATTTATTTTAAAAAAATGAAAATCAGTTATCTTGACAACACAGCCTATTGTTTTACTGTGATCTTATAAGGCCTTGGAAATTAAAATACAGGTAGCTATGACAAAAAAACTATTGTTTTACATGCGCTAATCCAAGTAGACCGTTAAAATGACCCAGGTGGCCGAGATGGTAGAACTTTCTTCTTCCGTAAGCCCTGCTTAATGAATAAATCTGGAGCTTAACTTGGAAATCAATTGAAAAAAAAAAAACATATTCTGCATATCATAATTGCAGTCATAACTGATTAAACAAAAACATACTGGCACTTTTTTACATCAGTTTACCTGATTTTATTTTTGTTACAATGAGTTCCCCTGGGGTCATAAAGACCCAAAATACTTTACACGATATATATAGGCCTACAGCTAGTAACGCAAATGCTTTTTTATAAACTGGTGTAAAAACATATATTTTACTTAGAAAATGCGGGAACTACCGGTATATATATGTTTAAGAATTTTTACACTTAACTTTCTTACTACCAGGTTTTCTTTATTGCAATGAGTACTGTTAGGGTTATAATGACTCCAAGTAATTTACATGGGATATATCAGTAGTATTTAATTTTTTTTATATAAATTGTCGTAAAAACATATTTTTACCTTGCAAAATGGGCAACTATGTATACAGGATAAGCATTTCACATGAAGTTACATTCAAAGAAAAAAGCAAATTTTGAAAGGGGTAATTTGACCCCATTTTGCACCACAGTGCAAAAACAATAAATACATTTTAATGTTTAAAAATATAAAAGAAAATAATTAAACGACATTGGATACAGTTAACTGAGAAGTAAAAGTCATAAATCTGAAAATTATAGTTCTGAAAACAGCGGAGATACTTATTTCAAAAGTGCTTTTGGGATCATATTGACCCCAATGATACTAGGAAGGGAAAAATATAACATTGAAATCAAATATTTTAGTCTAAATACTTATTAAAACTCAAAATGATGCAAAATAGACAAACAAGAGAGAGAAAAATCTACCAACTGACGCAGCATTCACTTCGAAATGTCAAATTAAACAGAAATAATAACGTGATTATATCAGAAGGCCATGCCACAAGTAACCTAGGAAACCGACAGTACTGTATGGAATGCGAGACAGTTTGCAGAATCCACGTTAAGAATCATAGGGGGCTGTTCTTTATCCGCTGGTGGGGATCATTTTAATGAGCGCGCAGACGGCTAAATGACGAAGCTGCAATTTAAAATACTACCTCGGATGGTTTCTCTCATACAGAAACAACTGCAGAAATACAGTACGATTCCAAGCTCTCATAGACTACATTCCTGCATTCTGTGTGTGTGTGTGTGTACGGCGCAAAAATCAGATTATTCCGGCTCATATCTTGCTCCTCGGTCGCCATTATAAATCTGTTATGCAAGACTTTTGGTAATGTATGCCCGCTCTCTGTCTGGGATAAATGCTGTTATTATTTCCAACAGCAGTCGTAACGCCTGCAGTAATGTGTTTAGACTTCACGCAGTACTCGCTTGTAGGAGAAGTTGCCGGGAGGGCCAGGGGATTATACGCTTCATGATCTGGATCGCGCAGTCAGTGATACCAACAAAAGCATAACGACCAACAATGAACACGGTTTCGCTTCCGTCAATATTATATTATTTTCGGAACAGAGAGATATTCCAACTATTATTTCCTCTGACGTACCATAGATACTATAGATAGAGGAAGTACTAACGTATACTGTGGTACTATGTTCAACCCGGATATTTGATGTTAAGTTCTTAACCTAAATACACGTTTTGAGATCCCCTGTATAATATAATTATATATATGACTTGGTTCTAAAAGGGCCAATGCCAATTTCTTGCAAAAATGAGATTTATGCATTATTGAGCTCGGCTAGTCTTTATCTTTCGTATACGAAAAGTGTCAATGTCTGTTGCTATTAAAAGACATAATACAGAAACCTTAGAGGCAAATGTCGGAAGTTCTCAGTAAAAAATGTTACTTCTATAAAGACTTCAAAGTCAGTTATCTCAAAAACAAGTTTTATGACATTGGCCCTTTTACACCATTTCAACCTCAATTTCGGAAAAAGTAATTTCAATTTCGGAAAAAGTAATTTCAAATTCGGAAAAGGTAATCTCAATTTCGGAAAAAGTAACTTCAATTTCGGAAAAAGTAACTTCAATTTCGGAAAAGGTAATTTCAATTTCGGAAAAAGTAATCTCAATTTCGGAAAAAGTAACTTCAATTTCGGAAATACGAGGGCTATTTTTTAAAACATTCGATGGGGCATAAAATGAAAACCACAGTGAAAATCAAAACTGTTTCATTTGGAACATTTAGGTACACCTTCTAGCTACTTCTCTACATAATCTCGCTCCGATTGAGTCATTTGTCCCAGCGTGGTACCAACTTTACTATACCCTCTTCATAGCCCTCGTATTTCCGAAATTGAAATTACCTTTTCCGAAATTGAAATTACCTTTTCCGAAATTGAAATTACTTTTTCCGAAATTGGAATTACTTTTTCCGAAATTGAAATTACTTTTTCCGAAATTGAGGTTGAAAAGGTGTAGAACCAAGCCACAGATTTATGTGTGTGTGGCGGTACATCCCTGAAGGGACAAGGCCTACCATGTATATTAGAAGCATGTGTGTGTGTGTGTGTATCTATCAACAGCCTAGCTCCAGAACGAAAAATCCTACGAAAAAAATCTTGTTTTTAGTTTATATACCTTCTGGAGATGTCGCACGAAGATTGGCGACTACTATCTCTTACTCTTAATGCCATTTTTCTTGAAGAAAATTTAGTTTTTCGCGATTTTCTCGAAAACGACTCTAACGACTGTGTTTAAATTTTGTACATGGAGTGCTTATACCAAGAGTTAAATTTTTTATTTGAAAGATTTTTTCGCAAAAATTCTCTGAAGGGTAGTTATAAGCCATCCACTGCTTGTAGAAACTCAGTCTTGCCTGGTGAACAATAAAATTTGGCATCAGGTTGAAACAACTGAATACGCACTCTTTCACGGCCTCTTATTCTATATATGAGAATGTGAAGTGAGAAAGGTGTATTGCCCAAGCGTAGGGTAGAGAAAGTTACGTGACTGCATTAATGGGATAAACTAAGAAGGGTGGTACGGGTGTTTTAACAGAATCGAGGAAAAGTTAGGAAAAATTTAAACTTCGTAGATTTTTTTTCTGAGGTCATGTGGCTCATAAATCTGTCGTATACTACTTTTTCTTACTAACTCATTCAATGGCAATAGACGATTCCTAAGCAAGCTAAAGGAATATAGGATAAAGTTCATTACCGCGCTTACCTGATCCCGCCATTCAACCCTATTCTGTGCAAACTCCATCCAACCATCCCTCGCAAATCCTGCTGCCCTTAAATATATTATAATATTGTCCTTCCACCTACGTCTAGGTCTTCCAAGTGGTCATTTCCCTACGGGTCTCCCAGTCAATATTTTTTAGATATGTCTTTCCTCCCCCATGTCCAGAACATTTCATCCTTCGTCATTTAATTACCTTTACTACATCCGGTGAAGAGTACAGGTTATGAAGCTCGTCGTTATGCAGTTTTCTCCAGTCCCCATGTTCATCTCTCTTAGGCCCAAATCGAAAGAACTGCTACATACCGTATAGTCTAATTTGAAGTCATTTGACTAATCTATGAAGGCGAGTATTGTGGATACCACTATTTTTAAAAGCTTTTTTTTTTCAAGAACTACGTTTACCTTCTGCCACCCTAATCCTCTTCGACCTGTCAATCAGTGAATAGAAAGGTAATTAGGCGTATTCACACTTGTCTTCAGTACAATACAATGTTGCCACAGAACATTTACTTCACTTGGGAAGTGGTGAATGACAGCGGCAACACTGGGGAAACCCACGTGACTACAAGAGCACCTGTTCTTTGTCGTTGCAGATTTTCGGATTATAGAACAATGCTATTATATTCTTTTGTAGGTAGACGATGGTTTGGGACGAGGTTTTCTTAAAACGGCACGAACATTAATTATTTTATAGTCTATCGTATATTATTAGCAAAAAAAAGAGTTTCGGAAGATTACGTCGATTTTGAAAGACCCTGAAGAATCACACAAAACTTGCTAATAGATATTTGAGTTCCTGAACTGTAAATTTCTAAGATGGAAATAGTTACAGCTACATGAAGAAGTTTCTCTACAGCAACTCTGTAATCCCTTACGTCTTCCATCAGTGACACAGAGGAAAAAGTCGAACAGAAGAAGGGAAAACTGAAATAAAAACAAGACACCTCATTATCAGAAGCCAAACGACAGTACGAGAAAAAAGAAAAAAAAAGGGCTGGAGAAATTGAATAGTGGTCCCGGTGCTTTTCTCCCCTGAGTATGGAGGAATTGAGGAGACGAAAAGTGCAAAGAGAAATTGAAGAAAAGCCGCGACCTTAAAATCCGACAGTCCTGTGCTCCGCTCTGGCGGACAGAAAAAGAAACTTGACAATACAGAGTAGTCTTTCAATTAAAGGGAGCTTATCTAAATCCGGAGGCAGTTTCAAAAGAAAACCGTGCGTTTGTTTAATTAGAAACCGGTTTCTACAGCCTAATTGTTAGCATGTCATTGTTAGATAAATGAAAATACGCAGAATTTCAACAGGAAGAGTTCGGATTTCAATTAATTTCCTGGAAAATAAACTGGAGAGAGAAATTTGATACATTTCAAATGTCAAACGACAAAAGGACAACTTAACCAATTTTTCTCCAATAAAACAAAAATCCCTTAGATTTAACAAAATTAGCTAAAACACTATAGTTTAAAAAATATCACTACTACTTAAAAAATCAAATGTTCAAGCAATACAAATTAACAAATACCCCTACGACATAACAAAGTTGACTACGATTAAACAAAAGTAACAATTTAACAAAAGTTGCTACGATTTAACAAACGAACTAGTAGGCTATTTAAGAAAACGTCATAAGGACAACTTAACCAATTTCTCTCCAATATAACAAAAAACACTAAGATTTAACAACGATTTCATAAAAATCACCACGATTTCGTAGAAGTAGGCCTACTTATGATTTACATGACTGTTGCTATTCACGGATTTAAGAAAAAATATCTACAATTTAGAAAACTTATTAAAATTGATAAAAAGTTGTTAAAATGTAACAAAACCGGAACAATTTAACATCGCCGCGATGCAAAAGTCGAAATAATTTAAAAGATGTCGCTACTACTTAAGAAAAGTCAATATAGGTCTAATTAAAAAGGCAATCTAATTTAACAAATAGGCCTATTTTTATTTTTGTCTTAAGCCCAAAAAATTTCCCTAGGGTGTAATTTAGAAAATTATCAATCTAATTTTGTATTCAAATTTGTATTCAAGATTATCTTGTAACTTAATTGTAATTAATTTAGTTTTAGGTTCAACTGTCTTATATTTAACTAGCTTAAAAGGCCCGGCGTCGCCCGGGTTTTTTATTTTGTAATTGGAAATTAACTTATGAAGGACTTTAGATTTATAAATTCTAGGTCCTTATATAGGTATTTATAATTTGAAGTAGAAAGAACAACTTATCACACTCAAACTATCCCCTAAGAAAATGTTTGAAATAGCTTTTATGGCTATATGTAGAATTTTGCATCCCATCGCTTGTACAGTACACAGTAAGCCCGGGAGGGGTTCTAATAAGAAGAAACCGAAATTCCGGTAACATAAAATTGTATTATCGTGGCTGAAAATTTTGTTTCTCACTATCATGTTACCATAAAACCGCTTTCGGAATGAAATTCAACAGAAATACAATATCACTTTCATACATCTCTTCCCAAAACATATTAGGCTACCTTACCTCGTATTGTTTTCTCTATGTCCAGGGTAAAGAAAGTTATGTGACTACATTATTTTCGTGGATATTGATAGTTCTCTCATTTGTTTCTCTCATTTGTCAAATTTATTCTACTTTCATTTTTTTTTCCAAGGCCCGCTGGTAACAATATGTTTTAATGTCAAATGTGATTCGGATTCGATAATTCTGTGTAAGAAGGGATTAAGTATTCTCAAAAACATTTGATTTTTGGCATTTAGAATCTGAATTTTTCAAAATCCTTTCTTAGTGAGCACCTATATTATGAAACGAAGGTACTGTCAAAATTCCAAGTCTCTACCTGTTATAGTTTAGGCTGTACGTTGATTCCTATCATTCAGTCATTCAGTCAGTCAGGACAAAGCCTTTTATATATATAGAGATTGTAAGTAATTGTATTTTTAACTGTAATTTTTTGACTGGCCTTAGCTCTGCAAGGATAAATACACGAATTATTATTATTATTATTATTATTATTAGGCCTATTATTATGGCTGCATTATAACAAAATTAGCTAATTAAACAAAAGTTGCTATAATAAAATCAATTAACGAAGAAAATTCAAAAGACAATAAAATTTACTAAACGTCGCTGGAATGTAACATAACTCGCTACGATTTAACAAAAGTTATTGTAATTTAACAAATGTCACTACTATTTATAATGTCAAAAAGTTAAGGAATACAAATTAACAAATGCCCCTACGATATAACAAAAGTTCACTACTATTTAAGAAAAGTTGCTACAATTTACAAATGTCACCATGTCATAACGCAATACTATCGCTGCGATATAAAAAAAACTAGCTATGATTAAAAAACTACGATTTAACATAAGTCACTATAGATTTAAAAAATGTCACTACTATTTAAGAAGTCAAAAGTTCAATCAATACAATTTAACAAATACCCCTACCATACAACAAAGTTCAGTACTATTTAACAAAAGTAACAATTTAACGAAAGTTGCTATAATTTAACAAATGAAACTAGTATTTAACAAAATTCAAACGTCAGAAAGACAATTTAACAAATTTCTCTCCAATAAAACAAAATTAGCTAAGATTTAACAGTCGTTGCTATAATTTAACAAAGTTACAACTATTTAACGTAAGTCAAACATCAAAAGTCAATACAATTTAACATATATAACTGCAATATAACAAAATTTCATTAAGATTTAACAAAATTTACAACCGATTTCATAAAAATCACCTACGATTTACATGACCGTTGCAATTCATGGATTTAAAAAAATCCCATACAACTTAGCAAAAGTATTAAAATTGATAAAATGTTGTTGCTAAAATGTAACAAAACCGCAATAATTTAACAATATCACGTCATCACCGCGATGCTGTTTTGATAGAAAGTGGTGTTCCTATACTATACCATCTGATGAAAAAAAATATTGTTTTGATATAGCTTTCGGTAATAGTAAGCGATGGTGTTAGAAATTATGAGTCAGGATGTACTGCCACGTCACAGATAACGGGTATAAAATATGCTTTACTGTGTCTGGCCAAGTATTTATGTGGCGCTGGACTCCGTGATGTCATCTCATTTGTTTCTTGTTGTTCCCGCACTCTGGTGGCAACCAGATGAAATAAAGCTGGTCCACTGCTTATTAAGAGTCATGGGAAGGGATGTGTCTGGTTATGAAACGGAGACGGGACAAAATTTAACTGTTGTTGAGTTGAATGTTTTGTGCAAGTACTGCAAAACGTTATTAATTGCCAGAATGGTACGGTACTTTATGAGATAGTGTGGTGGACGGGAAAATGTCTGTCCGTCCGTCCGTCCGTATGTCTGTACGCGCGATAACTCAAATACGCTTTAACGGATTTTCATGAAACTTGGTATAGGCTACGCATTTATAACGTCCATGGGAAGAAGCCTGTTGATAATGGACCAAATCGGTTGACCGATACCGGAGTAAATAAAATGTGCGTGGAATGGCACACGACAGAAGTGAAACTTGTTTTAATGTTTTGATTTTTTCAATTTTGGATTATTGAATTTTTTGAATTATGATCTTTATTTTTTATTTTTTGTATTCTTGTACTTTTTAATTTTGATTTTTTTTAAATTTTTGATCGTTTAATTATTTAATTTTGGAATTTTTGATTTTTTTAATTTTTAATTTTTTGAATAATTAATTTTGGATTTTTAAATTTTGGTTTTTGATTTTTTAATTGTGAATTTTTGGATTTTTAAAATTTTGGATATTTGGATTTTTAAATTTTGGATGTTTTATTTTTTAAATTCCGATTTTTTAAATTTTGGAATGTTGGATCTCTTAATTTTGGATTTTCAATTTTTTTATTTTGGATTTTTTATTTTGAATTTTTGGATTTTTTTAAATTTTGGATAAGCCTAATCATTGAGTTGGTTGTTTTCTGGGCAGTCCGTTCACTTCAAAAAGTAATTGTATTTAATTAACACGTTATATGCAAATGGATATTTATAAACTGGAATCTGTAAGACATTAAATAGGCCTACACCAAGTGAATAAAACACCTAATAAAAATACTTTCAAGACATTAACTTACCAAGTGGATGTAAGTAGATCGCACACATGACTCTTGAGTAGGGTTCGGATGTTTATGATATAACAAGGTGGGAAATATTACAGCAAATATGCCCTTAACTTAACTCCGTGGCGCTAACATCCCTGAAGTGACAAGGCCTATCACCCGACCGCTGCGTCATCTACCAGCATGCCTACACCCACGGCCGTTAATGGTGGTTTTTTTTTACATGCCACGGAGGCCCAGAGGGTTCCAGGAGGTTGAGGCTCCCAGATTTTTAGACATTCGGGGTTTGAAGGTGGTAAGGTTGTCAGCCTTACGAAACGGCCGCCTTTACCCTCAGGATTGCTCCTGGTACTCATTTCTGTTAGAGGCTGAGTCGACCTCAGGGCCATAGTGCCACCAGAAGGATGAGGACAGTTGAAAAACTCCAATTACCTCATCGGGGATCGAACACGCGACCTTCCGGTTTTGTAGCGCAGCGCCTCAACCACTACGCTACGGCGTACCCCAAATATGCCCTTAAAATGACTAAATATGACCCAATAAAAGGACAAATTTTCTAAAAATAAATGTTCCTATTTAAAACGTTTCAAGACACTAAATTATTTCATCACGTGAATTCAATCAGATAATCAATTTTTAACAATTTTACAGGTGATTTTCAGTTTTACTTGTAATTAACTTCTAATTTTAAAGAATTTGTTCCTGTTTGCTCGCTTCATCAGCTCCAAATAATATTTTGTAAACCTTGCGTGTCCCTACAAAATATGAACAATTGTATTAATTTTAAAATTAAGTTACATATTAATTGGCCATAAACGTTAAATTAATTAAATAAATTTCAAATTTAACTCGACCATTTAGAGCATATACTTTACGTCATAACTGTGCTCCTTTACCGAAGTTAGGCCTATAACTGAAATATGACGTTAATTACAAATATGACCAAAATATGACCAATGCCATGAAAATGACCAAAATATGACTTTGTATGAAAAATAAAAATGGACTGATTAGGATAATAAGCGTGCAATTGAGGGGGTCAGCGCAACAGTGGTCTATCCCACCTTTTTATAGTTTAGAGAAAAAAGCAAGTTCAAGTTCTACATTGTAGTTTTTCGTACAATTTGAAAAATGCAGTTTTATTGGTAGTGGAGTGTTCTATGATGCTTGGTCAACTTAACTGCAATGTTACATAGTCTACTGTTCAGAGTGTTCAGAGATATTATCAATTTTATGAGACGCTGCAACACTGTTTTCTTGGTTAGACCACTGTTGCACTGACATTTATTTCAACTTGACAGAGGAGAAAAAAATTATTTCAATAAATATTGGATGTTTACATGCATTAAAACATTATTTTAAGAGGAAAGGAGTTGTATTAATTTTATTTATAAATTTCAATGATTATTCAGTTCTACACACGATGAAATATTAAATGAAAAAGCTCACTACCATTCTCCCAAGTTTCTTCAACACTTACCTAATTTACAGAAATCAGATTATCATGAAATTAATTATAAATGAACGGTACATATTTCTGAAGACCGTTAATAGTCTCTAGTTATTTTGGGTTTATTTATCTTGGTTTCAAAATTTTTGGTTGCCCTTACACAAGAGGAAATCTGTTTCAGGGAACAGATTATTGACTTCAAAACTACCACAACAAACTTAATTTGTCCAACCTCTATATAAGAATAAAGTTTACCTCCAAGCCATGCAAATAGCATCACTAACTAATTTTCCATGTCGGAGGGGTTAGACCACTGTTGCGCTGACCCCCTCAATTTGTCTTTAATTTTGTTTGTGGCGAGAACGGAGTTCAGGATAAAAATATGACATGTCATAAACATCCGAAAGATACTCATGAGCATTGGGAAAATATCCACAGCTCCAGCGAACGCTGCTTGAGCACGGCTGATCTCAATATTAAACTAGCTGAAATACCACGTTTTATATTTAATTTTTTCAGGAAACCTGTATGTTTAGATTTTCTAATGCGATCCATCGGCCACGCCCCAAACGTAAACAAAAAGAACGTAGTAAGTTGTGCTCTTCTTTCATTGCGAATGCTCGCAAAAAAGACCGGAATAAATAAAGATGTTAATGAAGAGGTAGACTGGAGGGAGGATCATGTTTAAACAACAGCGACACGAAAAACTTGCCTTGCCATTGCTTAGCAACGCGATCTTGTTTTGTTTCCAAGGCCTGAGGCGCCACTCGTGACGTCACTGCTCAATTACCATCCGTCACACAAACATTGACCCCTTTACTACCTTTCTCACAAACATTCGCCCATCGGCGTTCTAGTAATTAGTACCTCAACTGACATCCGCATGTAAGGAATCTTGACAATCTCCACTTCTCTTTCTGGCAACAAAACGATGAACTTGGATGTCCAATGAAAATGTGATAAAATCACGAGAGAAATTATCAACAACTCTTATCTGAAGTAACGGATTTTCTGACAGCTGACTTCATGGGAAGTGACTATTTTTATACTGACTATACCAATCATACAACACGTATTTTATACTAGCAGGTGCCAGCGGCTTCACCCACGATAATTAAAAAAATAAGAGCAAAATAATTACAACATATTTATTAACAGTTCTACGCGAAACATTCATATACTAAACGATTAATATAATTAATGAAACAGCTAAAAATCCGGTTTTGAAATGAATTCCACGATTAAAAAGCGCCGCCGGGGAAAAACGACCTCATATTCGAGTTCCCTGGCCCAAAAAACCCCTGCATAGTGAGTTCCGTCAAAATCTATCAATGTTTGCCCATTTAGGCCTACATTCATTATCCCTCTTCGGTGTATATAGAAAATATCAGATGTCTGCGTGCCTTGACATTATAAACAAACGAATCGACCAGGGTGAGCTCACAGATTTTTTCTAGTAAAATTAAGCCGGCCATAGTCGAATTTTCCTGAATTATTTGTCTTGTTAACAGTTTTGTTTTCCTTTTTTTCCCATTTTTACTCATACCCGAGGTGTTACTCGAACCCACAGCCTCCTTCAACTAAGGAGACCGAAAGAAATTAAGCAATCTATAATTCTATGCGATATATTGAAAAAATCACGATGCATTTATTCCAAAGTTCTGACAAAAAAACGGCAAAGCCACCTGCAATTGATTTTTCAAATGAAATGACGTACTGCCGAAAACTGATGCTTCCATAACGCTAAAAATTCACGTTTTCTGCCAGTTTCTTTTACTCATAACTCGCCAACGAAAGCGAAAATTAAAAATCAGGCTTCAAGGTGCATTTGGCCACCCTTCAGTTCATCTACGTTAAAAATTCCTTTAGCTTGCTGAGGAATTGTCTATTTCTATTGAGGAAGTAAGTGAGTAGGCTAATTATAAAATAGTAAGTTCAAAATTGTATAACTTAGTGGATATACAGAGTGTTAATGAATAACACCGAAATATTTTACCTGTGTATAGAGGGGACATAGACAAGCAACTTTTATTAGGACATTTTTGCTCTATGACGTAAAATGTGTATGCTACAGGGCATTAAAGTTATTAACTTATAATTTGGTGCTCATAAATAAATAATTGAGCGAAATAGGGTTAAAATTTTCATTAAATTGACTTCATGCCTTCCTAGTGATCGATAAAAACCCGATTCTTAACAATTCATCAACAGCTATACCATAATTTTGAATTTTCATAATCTCCAAAATTTACTGACTAATCACATGATTGCCCGCCACTGCATTATGTTTTTATTCCTAATTCCAGACCTAACAAAAATGTTTCGTTTATCTTTTTTTCCCCTCAGAGTTGTAAGATATCGATCGTCATTTTTTACAATTTTCCCGACCACTACACAATATTCACTGTTCCTTTGTTTCCCATCATTTCAAGTATTAGAAGTCAGTGGCGTGCATATCCTTGGGAGATTTTATGTTATAACAGGAAGAATTGAATCCATAGAGGAAAAGTCTCCTAATAAAAGTTACTTGTCTATGTCCCCTCTATACACAGGTAAAATATTTCGGTGTTATTCATTAACACCCTGTAGAGGACTCTGATAGGAATCCAAGACAGGGGCCAACAAGTATTAAAGTAGGCCTATTAAATAAATAAAATAAAATGACATCACGGACACTGGGGGCGGGCTGCGTCGGTACACTCGCGCCAACTAGTGAAAACCCGATGAAAAACTGACTAGTGAAAACCGATGGTAAAAACCTTAAATAAATCGTGAACATTTCATTTTACAGCGACTATACTGGTCCCCTGCCTGCGTTTGTTTTGTCTTCGCTGTTCAAACACCGGTTCCATAGACCACGTCATACTGCTTGCGTCAGTTGCGTCCACAGGTAAATGTGCGGTGAACTTCAGCCTTTAGGTACCCCAAACGCGCTCTCTGTATATGTCGTCTGTTAATCTTAACTGAATTTCAGTTTAAATTGCCATTGACTTATGGCCGGTTTCTATAAACTCGCGAATTACCTATGGGTAAATTATCCAATGGACAGAATTTACACAAGAATAACACCACACAAACACAAATAATTTAAAGATAGCAATCACTTACACTTGTGGCGAGTTTCTAGATAAATGTCCTCTGGGTAAATATGAAAATGACCGAAAAAATGTTCCTACAAACTTGGGCTAGATCTTTCCAAGGGTAACTCTTCGGGTTAATTTATACTTTCATGGATGGCTGGATAAAATTCAACCTTTCATAGGATCAATAATAATTTAAACAATGAGAATCAAAGCCTTCTGAATTAAATTAACTGTACAACTCCAAGGCCTTCCTCATTGTGTCATTGTAGGTGATTAGGAACTGATTTGCCCATGGATAATTTACCCATAGGTAATTCACAAGTTTGTAGAAACCGGGCATAAGTCAGTAAGTATGGTACAGGGGGCTTAGGAAAATATTTGGGCCTAAGAGAGATGAAAATGGGCACTGGAGAAAACTGCATAACGACGAGCTTCATGACCTGTACTCTTCACTGGATATATTAAGGGTAATTAAATCACAGAGGATGAAAATGGGGGAGGAAAGACATATCTCAAAAGTGTTGAATGGGATACCCGTAGGAAAAAGACCACGTGGAAGACCTAGACGTAGGTGGGAGGACAATATTAGGATAATTTAAGGGAAGTAGGATTTGCGAGGGATGATTGGATGTAGTTAGCAGAGAATAGGGTTGAATGGCGGGCTCAGGTAAGCGCGGCAATGAACCTTCGGGTTCCATAAAGTAGATAATATTCCTTTAGCTTGCTTAGGAATTATCTATTGCCATTGATAGTGCGTGAGTAAGTAAGTAAGTTAGTGTATTTTTATGGAGTAAATTTCAACTGATATTAATTTAAATGGACATGACAAGATGATTGCATAGAATTAGCACAGAATAGGGTTGAATGGCAGGCTCACGTAAGCACAGCAATGAACCTTCGGGTTCCATACAATAGATAATATTCCTTTAGTTTGCTGAGGAATTGTCTATTGCCATTGAGTGAGTGAGTGAGTGAGTGAGTGAGTGAGTGAGTGAGTGAGTGAGTAAGTAAGTAAGTAAGTAAGTAAGTAAGTAAGTAAGTAAGTAAGTAAGTAAGTAAGTAAGTAAGGTACAGTCATGGTAAGTAAAAAACCAATTCAGCATTTGCTTTTACGACTTTTACTATTACTATTACTTTTACTATTAAAAAAGCGAAATTTTCACATAAATAATAATAATAATAATAACAATAACAACCATAATAATAATATTAATGTTAGCTACATATTACGATCCCACGCCTACAAAGCTTTTTATAACAAAAGAAAGATAGGCGGATAAAAAAGTATAAGTAAACACAGGTTTGTAGTCCTTTGCTCCCTGAAAAAAAATTCCCAATTATGTTTGAATTGACTTAAAACTTTTATAGGCACCCACAATCATAATCCTTTTTTAAAAAGAGCTTTCGCAACCATTTTATGAAATAGCTTTTTCTCCGCCATCACACACTGGGCAATTTTCCCTGGCATCACACAGCGATATAGGGAAAAGGGGTGACTGAAATACGAGAGGGGAAGGGGGAAAAGATTGGAAGCAAAAAAAGAGTCGAGTTCATATGCGTCACTGTATAATGGGATAGAGGCCGCTAGAAGTCCCGTTCTACCCTGTTATATAAATCTCCCCATTTTCATGGGTATAAAAAATATAATTTGAAACGTATGCCGAAGAGACGGTTGCTAGGATATGATGTATTTTGCACTGCGGTCATAAATTGCAGGACTGCCTTCCTTTAGAATCCAGGGGGCTTTGTTCTGGTTGTAAAGCACAGAGCAGGCCATGCCAGTCTGCCTTCCTGTATTATCTCTGCACTGCAGCGCCATTTCTGCTAATAACTCTCATCTCGTCAACAAATTCCGCGTTTCGGTGGATGCCATACATCTTCAGAAATGTTTTTACTCTCCAGTGTTTTACTGGCACCAGGAAATCTGCAATTTCTATCTCACGTCAAATGAACGTATGCTAAAAGCAAGGAAAACTAGGTTGATTCATTGCGTGTCTAATTTCGTGATGTAAACTTTCAATTTATGAGTTTGTCCGAATCGAAATCGAAGTTCTGAATTCATCCGCCAGATGGGTAAAGTTTCTTCCTACCCGTACCGTTGGTAAGGGAAATATCCTATTTTTAAGGCTCTGATGTCTAGTTTTCAGCATAAATACACGTTTTAAGGTCCCGTGAATATAAAAAGACAAGCACCGCCTAAGTTGCCAAAATTAAAAATGAAAAATCAGGCTTCGAGGTGCTTTCGCCCACCCTTCAGTCCATCTATGTTTAAAATTTCAGATCTGCGCGTTTAGTAGATTTCGTTGGGCATCGCGCACAGACAGACAGACAGACACTTCCTCTTATTATTATAGATTTGAAGATATCATTTAGGGATATTTTTATGCAGTAAATCTCAGTATTTTTTTTGTGACGGATTTTATAGGCCTACATGTGTTATATGTTCTTAACTGATCAAATGAATATATAAGCTTTCATGAACCACAGACCATTGTCTCTGTTGGACATTACATGAGAATATTATAGGAGAAAAATTCCTCCGACACTGGGACTTGAACCCAGGACCTTTGGCTATTCGCGCCAATGCTCTACCAACTGAGCTAGGCCGGAGTTCAATTCACATCGCCAGATGGAACCTCTCTCCTATGACCGTTAGGGCAATCAGTCATAGGAGAGAGGTTTCATCCGGCGCTGTGAATTGAACTCCGGCCTAGCTCAGTTGGTAGAGCATTGGCGCGAATAGCCAAAGGTCCTGGGTTCAAGTCCCAGTGTCGGAGGAATTTTTCTCCTATAATATTCTCATGATCAAATGAAGACACACTGATAATTTTGCTACAAGAGTTAGTTAAATATATGGAGAATGTAAGGGCATGGAAAGTCTTAAGTCTCTGCTTAAAGTAGTTTCAGAGTTCAGGAAACATAAACTTACTTAGCCTATTCATTTTATATGATTCTTGCATGAAATATTTTTAGTAACTTTAAAATATGAAGCCATCATCTTAAACGACCCTAAGCAATATAATTCCGAAAGTTTCCAGACTAACATGTAAAATTTGAGATAAGTATTTTTTATAGTTTTTCTAATAGCCACTTAAAGTAATTACTCTGCCCAGAGTAGCCTACCTTGTTCCCTTAAGCATGCATACTAGAGTTTTCCATTACACACCCAAGCGGCTTCAAAGGAATAAACCATTAAGTCGGCGTTTCTCTATGTTAATTGATCTGACTAAAACGGTCTTGGTTTCGGCTTTCCAAAACAAAAGCAACGTTGCAATATTCTCTCATTGTTATCACTGACCTCAGTTCTTCCCTCGCTTTAATCAATTCACACGTGTTATTGTTTACTATAACTAAATCTTGCAACCCCGCGTTTCACTCCACGCGGATAAGACGAGTAGCTGTCACAGCCGTCACAGGACATTCTTAGATTCTGATTGGCTGGGATAACTAGTTGATTGGTGCGGTAAAAATAAACAGCATAGGTTGAGATGTCGGCAAACCTTTCCTCTTGAAAAAGGGAAGCCGCCTAGGTATACAAAGAATAACTGGACTATATAAGACATGAGATGTGACTCACCGTCTTCTTGAGCCTGGAGATGGGCGACATGTTGAGCCCCGCTATGATGGCCATCAGAGAGTTAAAGTTGCCTATGTTGAAGCATTCTCGTGCTGTTTCTATCCAGTATTCCATCACCTTTACTCGTTGTTTCTTCTTTACGTGCTGTAACAATAAACAACGAATGTATTCTTCCATCAAATTACTTTCAGCAAAGAAAATGCCGCCCTTTGCTTCAAGACGTTGAAAAATCCATGTTGGATGGACCTTTGAAAGCTTTCTGCATGCCATTACATTGGATCAAATATTTCTCTGTTACCATAGCAACAGGATAAACATAAGCTGTTTTTAAAATCAGATTATTAACAGGAGCGTTGCCAGAATTTTCTTAGCAAGGCCATAAGGAATTCCAGAGAGGACATTTGCCCCTTGCCCCCATGCCGACGCCTATGATGATTAAGACCGTTATATAGGCTAGGAAAGGTCAAGTAGGCCTAGTAGTAGAAATAGTAGTAGTAGGCCTAATAATAATAATAATAATACAATTAAGTGAATTTTACTGACTATTCCACTCGTATTCCACGTGTTTGATATTGACCAATAACGTTTAGCAATTCCTCGGATATAGACCAATCACGGCCGTTTATCTTACAATATTCTTGTAGGAATCGCGAGGATTGCATTTTATCGGGTAAAACCGGCTAGTCGTTACTGGAGACGCAAGAATCAGTGTGCAGTGATTAATACGTCACATGCTGCCATTAAACAGCACGAAAACAGATTATTTTATACAACATAACTTGTTTGGAAATTGAAATAATAGAAGTGTACATTGATTAAATACACAATTTCGATTCGGTGCAAGCCAGTTTGTGTGCTTTTATTCTGTTCTGCTTTTAGCTTACTTGAATGAAGTTAACTATGTCTTATATGCAACACTGGTAGCACTGGTCACCACATGGTCACTCGAATTGATTCATGGATGGTTGATTCATAATAGGCCGTGATCTCACAATTGTTACTTCTGTTTTTATAAAACAAAGCATGAAAGTAATTATTATTTATATAATCCGTTACATTTTATTCATGGAATAGTCTTAATAAATCCAACTCGAGTTGGCGAGTTTCATCAGATAAATTTGCTCCTGCTGCGCAGTCTCGAATCTATCGATAAACTCGTCAACTCTCGTAGGATTACCTTTGATAAAGCAGTGGAATTTTGAAAACCGAAGTGTAAATAATGGCATAAATACGAGGTTCCTAAATGAGGAGCTTGTTTCCAAAAGGTACCAAATCCAAAAAAATCGAAAAATGAGTTACAGGTGCCAGCATATTCTTGACTAGCCACACAATCATAGTCAGTGGTTAAAATCGCCAAAAAGTACCAAATCTCAATGCTAGAGGGCTTGGAAGATTGAGTTTTGTAGCAAAAAGTACCACATCCCTCCACAGTTTCGTGACAAAAAGTACCAAATCCTTTCTCACGTTCCATTGGTGAAATACCATGGCCGAACAATTACGTCATAGAGCGTTCTTGCTTCTCATTGACTAAGTGACGTCACATGCCTGTAGTTTGTTGTAGAAAAACTTGTCCACAAACATAGACCTAAAACTTTCTTTCAACATGAACCAGTGTCCACCAGATGCAATAACTATAAATTTTGATCTTATGCAAAATCAGACTCTCCCAAAAACTCAGATAGGACAGGCCTACTATGCAAGACAGGTTAAGTGTAAGAGCCATGTGAAAGAGGCTAAAAAGAAAGATATGGTGGCACTGTTAGCAGCAATGGGCTACAAAGACTTGAATCAGTTGCCATTTTACAAAGGCATTCTTGACTGCAATGCAGCTGATGAAGTGGAAGAAAATGACAGTGAAAATGTTTCTGTTTTTTATGATGAGTAGGAGCTTTATTGTTCTTATGAAGCTAAGACAAGCTGCAGAAACTTGATTCTTTTAGTTGTGGATTGTTGTTTTTAAAATCAAGTAGGGTCAAGTAATTTTTGTTTTGCTCTTGTTTTATATGGTAATAGGTATATCACAGTAAGTTATAATATAGTGTAATTAACTGCAATTAAGAATATTTTGGTAGGCCTAATCCAGTAAATTTTAGTATTAGTTTAATCTGTTTTAATGAGTTTCAAAAATTGATATTTTCATGCCAATAAGTACCAAATCCCAAGTTGCTTGCAAAAAGTACCAAATCCAATTTTATTTTGTTGATAAACAGCATAATAATGAATGGATATCTTAGTTTCTTATGCAAATATGATTCTTAGGTCTACCTGCACATGTAAGGAATGAATGATCGATATCAGTATAATTTATCAACTGTATAACGTTTTTTTCATTTCCTGTAAAATTTGTTGAAGTGGATTTGGTACCTTTTGGAAACAAGCTCCACAAATAGGAATGATGTACTGCGTTGCCATGGCAACGATAATGGGGGAGGCCTTGGAAAATAGTGGAATTATTTGAATTGTTAGCTCGATAATATGAGAAATTGTAGGAATTTCCTCGGGAAATTACCTTGCAGACTTCTGTGGCGACGAAATAGCTGAGCCTATTGAACCAGGACACGTAGGACTCGAGGTTGCGCGTCTTCTTCATGTCCTTGAAGGACGTCTCCAGGTGAGGATTCTCCTTAGCGAAGGCCTGAACGAACTCTTCGGGTCCGATGTAAGACAGCCTCTCTAACTCCACGTGTGTCAGCTGTTGTGCCAACAATGCTGGACTGGGGCACAACTCCGTCACGTCAGTCTGCAACAATCAAACAACACAACCATTGTTATTAACCAGTAAGTGGCCATGAGAACAAAAGAATTCTGCAGGAAGAAGTTGAAATGAATGTTAAAATATCTCAACCATCAAATATACACATGCCTTGTTTATTGTTACTATAGCAACATATAATGTTTGTGATGGGATTGTTTTCTAGCCATGGCCACCTATTTAAATAAACGATAGGCCATGCTTAAGTACGAGGGAGAATCAAATGAAAACCGCAATTAATTTTTTCCTACTATTTTACTGCTTGTACAATATTTTTCCACATAGTCCCCTCCCAGTTCAATGCACTTGCGCCCTCGGATAGGAAGTGCTTCGATACCGCGTGAGAAAAATTATTTCGGTTGACGCCGTAGCCACTCGTGCACCGCCGATTGGACGTCTTCATCAGACTTAAACTTCTGCCCTCCAAGGTGCTCCTTTAATGGACCAAAGATGTGGAAATCTGATGGTGCCAAACCTGTGGCGGATATGGGAGGCACTTGAAGCGAATGCCATCGATGGTTTTCATGGTTGCACGAGCAGCATGCGGACGGGCGTTATCATGTTGAAGAAAAACACCTGCACTCAGCAATCCCCTTCGCTTTGGCACCATCAGACTTCCACATCTTTGGTTCAATAAAGGAGCACCTAAAGCCAATCGTAACATTTGTAGCGTTACCGAAATGTCGGCGGCACCACATTAGTATGACGTGATCTTGCAGATGTTAGTTTTGTTTTTATATAACAAAGCCCGAAAGTAATTATTATTTGGATAATCCGTTATATTTTAATTCATCATGGAATAGTCTTAATAAATCCAACTCCAGTTGATGATTTTCATCAGATAAATTCGCTCCTGCTGCGCAATCTATCGATAAATTCGTAAACTCTCATGGGATTACCTATTATAATACCTCTTTGGTCGTCTGAGTATTTATTGAGACCTAATTTTAAACTACATTAAACTTTAACGTGACCTATATTTCATTTTAAAAGCTTCTTGCTTATTTATGAGCTAGTATTGATGCAATCGAACGCTGACGACTATTTTGAGCTTGAAGGTGGTTTCGCTGTACTCTTGTTCTAACCTGTACAACCGTGCTAAAGTTATAACCTGTCCCACATGTCCGTGAACAAAATACAAACATTCATTGCCAGTGCATTTTTTGAAATCAGAATAAAAGAATTTCTTTAGTGATTCCAGTTTTCCTGGCTTTGTTCAAAAAGGCGGAAGTTCGAAAGCTTGGCAAGGGGTTTCTAGTATTACTTAATTAAAGGAGGTCACGGTTTGTACTAACAGATCAGAAAACGTTCCCCCGTAGTGAAACCTGTTATTATATAGGGACTCTACGTACATATATAACTCTGGAAGTCTGGCAACCCGGCGTTTTAGTAGGCTCAAGTGGGACTTTGTAAACTTATCCCGTGCTTTGGATATTTATATTTATAAACAAACTCCAACAACTTGTTCTGAATTAGAATAGGCAGCCATTTCGTTGTACAAGGAAACAGGAGGCGTTGTCTTATTAGAAATGTAACAGCTGACAATCTACACATAGGAATATTTGTTTTAAAATGCATAAGATGTAGATGTGAGGAATTAGAATTCATGTCGGCGCGAACAGAAGAACATCTGTTGAGCTGGAGTGGGGATATGACGTAGGCAAGGCCTCCTTGTTCTTAACGACAGCGCTGCCACCCGAAGAAAAACAATTTTATTATCCCACCCATTCAGAAATCCAGAATCTTATTTTAATGTTGCTTAAATGCATTTTCTTCGTCCTCTCTCTTTGTTTTTTGTTCAAATAAAACTTTTGAAGGGACTCGCTAACTGCTCGTGGCTCCATCCAGTGAGAGAAAACGTAATTACGGAATATTAGATAACATTCAGGACTGAATTAGGTTACGGTTGTTACCCTGATGAATTGAGTGTCCAAATTACAAAATCGGGTTCCTGGAATTCGTGTATCAACTGTAGATAAATCTTAATCTAAGCTAATCTGCAAAGATTGCTAAAATTAAATGGAATTTCAACATCTTTAGGGGGACATATAGCTTTCGATGCTGAAAAATAGGTAAACTTCACTATTTTTTTTCTCAGCAATGAATTGTTCTGTAGCCTTGAAATCTGGCGTCCTCTATATTGACTAGTTCCACAATTGCAAACTATTTTCAGAATTAATTTAACTATTACAGTTAATGGGTAATTATCATTACAAAATGGCAGACAAATTTTGTGCATTGAAGTCCCACTGGGGAGAACAGCTGATAATAATAACTTAATAATAATAATAATAATAATAATGGTTCGGATGTGTATGACTTTGAAAATGAAAATATGATTGCAAATATGCCTTTACAATGTGTAAATATGACCCAAAAATCCTAAATATGACGTAATAAAGTAACGTAATTAAAAAAAAATTAATGTTCCAATTTAAAACTTTAAAGACACTAAATTCTAACACTTGGATAATCATTGTTACAATTTTGGTTATTTACAGTTTTACTTGCAATAAACTTCTATTTTTAAAGGATTTTCTCCTGTTTGCTCGCTTCATCAGCTCCAAATATTCGTAATATTTTGTAGACCTAGAGTATCCCTACAAAATATGAATTCCAATAATTTTAAAATTTAAGTTACTATTAATTTGGCATAAACATTAAATGAATTAAATAAAATTGAAATTTAACTCGACCGTGTAGTACATAATCTTTATAATTGTGCTCCTTTGCCGAATTTATAAATGAAATATGACGTTAAAATTACAAATACGCCTAAAATATGACCAAGACCACAAAATATGACGTTATTTGCAAAATAAAAACGGTTCGATTAGGACAACAAGCGTGCAATTCATGTTTCATTTGTGTTTACGACGAAAACGGATGTCAGGATAAAAATATGACATGTCATAAACATAAGAATCCTAGTAATGACAATATAAGCTCTTCTAGCGATGGAGAATGTAACACAGTGAAATAGGACCGTGGGCTTGCGGACCACTGTGTGACAGCCACATGCAACGCAGGTGGGGAAGGGGGAGTAGTTTTAATAACATTTGCCGTTACAGGCTCGACAAGCTTGTTTCGACAGCAGGCAAAATACACGCTTCAACTGCTAAATATTCATAAATGCTCCATTCGAATTAGAATAAAAAGTTACACAGATAAATCACATTTAAAAACTTTTAATTAGGTAAAAAGCTACACGAATTAAAAAAAAAAAGCATAACGCAATAATCTTAATGCTAACAAATCAAAGCCCCCTCCTACACAAGTTCATTTTTATATCACATTCAATTTTTTTTTTTCTGTTTCTAAAAGCGAATTGTTCGGAATCGCAATGCACGGATGATCATGTTAGTTACACGATGGCAGCGCCTCTAGTGGCATGAAAGGGAAGTTAACTTGTAAATTAACTGAACCCGCCTCGGGGTTTTGAAAAGGGGATTAAGTCGACTTATTAAAGTTTTAAAGCTTCGCCGTATGCAAGTGTGTCCGTGTATATGGTATGTAACGTTCTATGTGGCACATAGGATGACCCATAAACACAGCCTTCTGTTCTAAATTAAACGCACCTGTTAAGCTCAAAATGGGCACATGTCACACCTTAAGAGGTAATGTCTCTTTGCATGCTATACAAATTGCCAATTTTGAAGCAAAGAGAGATGGAGAGAGAGAGAGGGAGCGACAGAGAGTGGGGAGAGAAAAAAGTGTGGGAGTAGAAGAGGGGAAGAGAGAAAGAGATGAAGGAAAAATGCTGAGAAAGAAAGAATGATAAACAAAGAGACAAAATTAGAAAGAGAGAAAAAAGAGTATAGCTATGTATTTTCATTAAAATGATTTGTTTTTAAGAGATGAACAAAATGTTGAGAGTGATTTGCGCCATAACTTGAAATTTCATACACTTAACTAAAATAGATATATAAGCATTCATGAGCCACAGATTATTGTCTCTGTTGGACACTACATGAGAATATTATAGGAGAAAAATTCCTCCGGCACTGGGACTTGAACCCAGGACCTTTGGCTATTCGCGCCAATGCTCTACCAACTGAGCTAAGCCGGAGCTCAATTCACAGCGCCAGATGGAACTTCTCTCCTATGACTGATTGCCCTAATGGTCTACCTCACAGACAGACAAGTCATGTCATATGCAGTACTGTGAGGCACACTAATTAGTGATTTTCGTGACCGGGCTTCCACTGTTATTGTACAGTTAACATTCAATATAGATAGGCCTATTATATATAAGCATTCATGAACCACAGATTATTGTCTCTGTTGGACACTACATGAGAATATTATAGGAGAAAAATTCCTCCTGCACTGGGACTTGAGCTCCGGCTTAGCTCAGTTGGTAGAGCATTGGCGCGAATAGCCAAAGGTCCTGGGTTCAAGTCCCAGTGCCGGAGGAATTTTTCTCCTATAATATTCTCACTTAACTAAAACCTGAAAAGAAATTAGTTTCAAAATCCCACCTTAATATCTTAAATAGTTTCTGAGATATTAAATAATAAAACTGATTTTCTTAAAAATATTAGGATATTAAGGTATGTAGGCCTACGTGATTTTTTTATATAACATTCTTTGACGCTTGCATTACAAAATTACTGACAGATGTTTATCTTGTTTATAATTTTTGTTTGAAAACTAATTTTACATGCGAAAATGAAAAATTCGAAAAATTGACGTAAGATGACACTATATTTTAAAGTCACTAATAACTAAAATAAAAACTTAAATATTTAATACCGTATTAAAAAAAATGAATGAATTAAATTAACTTTTTATCTTCTCTGACAGGTATTAAAATATAAGCCTGATTTATTGATGGATTTTAAAAAAATTGTTTATACACTTTGTTTTTAAAAATTAACCATATGTTACAGTTAAAAAGTTTTAAAAAAATGTCTATATTGCACAAAAATGTTTTTAAAGAGCTGTGGCCTCTACAAAAGAATGTGATTAGTAATTCTACTCTACACTCTGTAAAGCGGCACTTTTTTTTTTTTAGAAGATATATTTTGAATTTCACTGAATAACATTTTGCATTCATTGGCAGTTTGAAGGGACGGTACTTTAAATATGGCATCAGCAACACGTTTCCATACGCCCAAATGACCTAACACTTAACGGAGATGGATTTTAGGTTATGATGGATTGTTTTACATTAAAATAAAAAATAGCACATCTTAACGAAAATGGATATACTAAACCTTATGTCATCTCTTAATACACGACAGAATCTTCCGGTTTTAGTGGAATAACACGCTTCGCTTAATGGGGACTCCGCCCCCAAATCCCCGCTGAGGTTCTCGGGAAAGGTTTTTTTAAAAGATCTATGGGAGATAGAGTGCGTGTATTTTGTCTGCTGTAATGGTTATTACCTATGTGCTTAAGTGAACACTGTTTGATAATACCGTTGACATGGAAACCGAGCCCTTTTTTGGAGGTTTTTAGGGCTAAGAACTTAAAAAATACATTTTTTGGAATTTTCCTGTGGTTTACAGCCTAAAAGCTATACGTGTACCAAATTTCAAGTTTGTAGCTCGTCTGGAAGTGGGCAAACATTAATAGGTTTGTTCGCAAAGCAAATCCGTGACCGCTTGAGAATTTGTTGTACTGCGCATGCCCAGTCTGTAACTTACCCGTGATTTGCACTTTGCGAATGGTTACAAGAATTTTGGAATCGATAGTTTCTGCGTTTAATCGATATGATATATAAATAAAATATATATTTCCTTTTGACATGTTATAAATGCAATATACATCGACAATATAATCTATATTTTGGGAAACTTTTAATTATCTTCCATTATTCATACATATAAGTAGCCTATGTTTATAAATCTGGCGCAATGTTATAGGAGGGAGGAGTCAGGCGCGTGAAAATAGGTTACTGCGCATGTCTCTGATAACAATTCATGCTAGAGCCTGCAAACTTTTCTTATAGTACAGAAACTGTCCGTGAGAGCTTTGCGAACAGAAGATTGAAATCAGAATCACGGATTCTCGCTTTGCGAACGCGTGTGGAGAAAGAGCGCATGCGCGAACGATATGTTCCTGGTTTCTGACTGCTTTGCGAACAAACCTAATGTCAGTGAGTGAGTGAGGCAGCCATGTGGCTTTAAATTATAGGGACAGATGTGAGATTTGAAGAGAAGGCACTGAGATAAATGTAATATAGTATTAAGAACTGAAGTCACTGATTTTAATAATTAATGTAAAATGTCTAAATCAGAAAGGGCTCTGTAAACACTGCAATGCATTGAGGAACAACGGAGCGCCAGGAGTCAACGCCTGTGGAAAACCATGCAGGCAACTTCTCTGGCAAGCGTGTATTGCGTGTAGTCTAGTCAAACATTCGCAGGCGTTGGAATCTAATACTCGTGAACAGAAGCTCCGAAGGTACAGGTATACTTGCATATCTTGAAGTCTGAAGTGAGTGTAGTTTAATGAAGGTGAAAAGAAGAAAGCATTGTGCTTCCTCTTGTATTGTTCAGTTTAAATTCGCTCACATTTACACTATTTAGTTCTCATAAAATAGATACAATTAAATTAGCTAATGAAAACACCCCAGGATTTTGTGTTCTTTGAATATCCTAAGAGAATAAGATCAAAGAGAGTAAATCCTGTTAGGATAGCGCCCTTAAATTAAGGGTGCCAATAGGATACATCCAATCAAAACAATTCTAAGGCAATATTTTATTAATATGAGATTTTTTTTTTCCATGATTTTCAATATTCATACATGAGGGCTATTTTTGTTCAACTCTTCGATGGCGCATAAAATGAAAACCACAAAGAAAAAATCTAAGCTGTTTTATGTGGAACATTTAGGTACACCTTCTAGCTACTTCTCTACGTAGTCGCGTTCCGATTGAGACCACCCCGTTAGGTTTACGGAAATAATTATTTCTAAACTTTCATAGCGCTACGTGAACACCGTTTGATAATACCGTTGCCATGGAAACCGAGCCCTTTATTCGGGGGTTTTTAGTGCTGAAAATTAAAAAAAAAGACGAACTTTTTGGAATTTCCCTGTAGTTTACAGCCTAAAAGCTATATGTGTACAAAATTTAAAGTTTCTAGCTCATCTGGAAGTTGGCAAACATTGATGTCAGTGAGTGAGTGAGTGAGTGAATCAGCCATGTGGCTTTATATTATAGGGATGTGAAACTGCAGGAATTAGTGGAATAATGTGAAACTGCAGGAACAGACCGATTAACAATAGTAATAAAGCCATAACTACAATGACAATAGTGGCCTCGGTGAACCTCCGGTCAAATACAGTGGTAGAAACAGGGAAATACATTGTCAATGTAAGCAAACATATCGTAATATAACTTAGCACAATAGAGTCATCTCCAATACACAGTGCTATTACGAATGGTTTCCCAGAATTCAACTGCGTATTATTAGCATGTTATGAAACAAAAAGCAATAGAAAGAAAAAATGACATGTTTTTCATTGTCTATAATATTGTTCTATGCATGTTCTTCCCGATAAGGAATGACCGGAATATTGAACGGGGGTTTCTAAACTACTTGTCTTAGAAACTTGAAATTTTGCATTCTTAATCAAATTGTAAACTTCTTAATGTTTAAAATATCTCAATTTGTTTTTGCGACATTAATTAAATTTATATTGTAATCAAAATTGAAATCTTTATCTTCTGACAGGTTATAGAATATGAACATGATTTTTTTTTAATGTGAGATTCTCTGAAGCTTGCTTAACTAATTTACTGATTAATATTTTTTGTTGTTTACACTTTTTATTTAAAAACAAAACTTCACCCCAAAAACAGAAAAAAATAACTGCCCTGGAATTATAAGTTACTAACTATTTTGTTTAAAAAAGAAGTAAGGCCAAAACGGAAAATCTGATTAGACATTTTATTGCAGAGAATGTGAAGTACATTGAGAAAAAAATCATAGCTATATGTCTACTATGGAATTTGAATGTGGCAAAATAAAATGCACTTTTAAGCTTAGAAAAATGCGACTACAGTTTGCATGCACTGGCAGTTTGAAGCCCAATGAGGTTTAAAAATGGCGTCAACAGCACCTGTTCCGTGCGCCCAAACGGCATAAAATTTTGCACAAATATACCTCAGGTTATACTTGGCACTAAGATAAAAAAAATATCATTTTTTAAATAAAAATGGCTAAATAAATACTTCGGTCATCCCTTAAGCAACACATGTCTAGACAATGTTTCATTTCTTGCCATAAGATTACATCGGGACATGTCCCAGGGTCATTTGAAGCTACAGTCGCTGATATTCTGTTCCTCAGGGCTTGTAAATTTGTTGGTAAAGGTGGTAGCCTATATAAACTTTATCTTTTATGTATTCTCATACGAAAAAAGCCACTTTATTTTTATAAGAATTATTTGTCCATCTTATACCCTCATAGTATAGCCCATAGCTTGCGATGTACATGGGATTTTTGCCAATAACATTCACAATGTATGATAGTATGTGAATGTTATTGGCAAAAATAACGTGGACATCGTAAGTTATATACTATGAGGGTATAAGGTGGACAAATAATTCTTATACAAAATAACTAACCCCTCATTGGACAAAAAATTAAGTTTATCAGTAAGTCACAGGTCGTCAAGTCAGGTGAGATGGGAGGTCGAGAACAAGCTGAATGGTCACCGTTTTATTATCGTTAAAATTGGAAGGTAAAGTATATTGTAAAACCGATACATTTAATTATGGTCGCAGAAAAACAGTCGTATGCACCTTGTCTATAATAGCAAGGAGTCCGCATGAAAACAGTTTCGTTTTAATAAAAGCCGTTATAGGTTCGTTGCATAATAAACTGTTACTTCAGTAGAGAGTTAGGCCTATGACTAAAATGCAATCTATCACAGTCAATTATCTGTTGCTATAGTAACAATAAACAATGTATTCTCTAATCACTCCCTTTTACTTAGCCTAAGCATGGCCTGTTATAATTTTTATTTAAAGTAGAGGGCCATGACTTAAATACAAACCCATCACAATAATTATTTGTTGCTATAGTAACAACAAACAATTCATGTTCTAATCGATCTATTTTACTTAAGCATGGACTGTTATACTTTTCATTTAAAAAGAGGGACCCACATAATTTTCGAACATATCCCAAGTATAAGGATTCTGTAAAGCCTTGTCATATTTTTTTAATCATAACGTAGGAGGCTTTGGAAGCAGCAATGGCATTCAAAAAGAGAAGCGAGAGAAAAAAAAGAATAACGCTGATCGGTTTTAACGGGTTGCAGGAGGAGGTAATTAAACAAGTGAAAAGTGGGGATGCGCGCGCAGCCGCCTGTCCGGGTGATGTATTGCAGGACAAGTGAGAGCCAAAAGGGCATAAGTGCGAGGATTACTAATTACAAGCCAGGCTGATATGAATAGCGGCCCGACCCTGTTTTGTGATATTCAAATATTTAGGTCGACCCTCCTTCACGCCGGCTGTTTATTGTTCGCTGCGCACTGTGTGTAATCTACTTTGTATACAAACATATGTTTCCCTTGAGGCCGGACGCACACTACATACGTCACGCGGTGATATACACCTTTGTTAGTAACTCAGAATGTGACAATATATTTGCCTATTTCATTTGTGTTAATTTATGTTGTCATCTTACATTTATGAAAGTGAAGGGTTTTTGAAGTGAAACTTCTTTGAACGCGGTAGGAGTAAATCGAGAGCTAACCCAAACTTCCGTTACGAACAAAATCGTCACGAAATTAGTGGGGCTGTGACGGAACGGACTGCTCAGAAAACAATCAACTCAATGATTAGGCTTATCCAAAATAAAAAAATCTAAAAATCCAAAAATCCATATTTAACAAATCCAAAAATTACAAAAAGAAAAAAATTACGGGGGGGGAAAGGTATCAGGCATTGAGGCGGGAGCTATTTCTGCTTGGAGCTAATCCAGATTTAAAAAATGAAAAATTCAAAATCTAAATAATCAAAAAATCCAAAATCAAATAATCGAAAATCCAAAATTTTAAAATTCTAAAAATTAAAAGTTAAAAAATAAAAAAAAATAAATCAAAATCCCAAAAATTTAAAAGAACCAAAACAAAAAATCAAAACATCAAAAACTGAAAAAATCCAAAAAATAAAACAAGTTTCACTTCTGTCGCGTGGCGTTCCACGTACATATTTTTTTTTTTTTTTTTTTCCCCCATAAACCACCGTTTGACGAATTTGCACAATGTTGAGATTTACTATTCTGATATATCCCGCCCTCATTCTCAAAATTATCTTGAATTCGGCTTCAACATCGTACAAATGCATTTCCTTTGTCTCCTGTTCCAAAGACAAAGCAAAGCGTTTACCGGCCAGGAATTTCTTCATGGGACCAAACAAATGAAAGTCCGACGGTGCCAGGTCTGGACTGTATGGAGGATTCTGGAGCACCTCCCAACAAAATTTGTCGATTTTCTCATGGACAGCTGCAGCAACATGGGGCGAGCATTGTCAAGAACTGACACCATCAACATGAATACAGTCCGCAGATGGCTAAACTCCAACCGAACGGACTTCTATGAACAGGGTATTTTGAAACTGGTATCACTGTGGGAGAAATGTGTTGAGAAACTTGGCGACTATATAGAAAATGTACAAAAGATGTCCCTTTTTGTGCGCTTTTGTTTGTAATTGTAGCTTACCTATTAAACTTTTGGTAAAAAAAAAAGTGTGCGTGGAACGCCACGCGACAGAAGTGAAACTTGTTTTGATTTTTGGATTTTTAATATTAGGTTTTTAGATGCTTTAATTTTGGATTTTGGATTTTGGATTTTGGATTTTTTAATTTTGAATTTTTTAAATTGAGGATCTTTAAATTTTTTTGGATATTTAATTTTGGATTTTCGATTTTTTAATTTTGGATGTTTAGATTTTTAAAATTTTGGATAAGCCTATCATTGAGTTGTTTTCTGTGCAGTCCATTCCGTCACGATTTTGAGCGTTACACAAGCTCTCGATTTACCCCTATCGCGGCTAAAGAAGTTTCATTACAAAAATTATTGTGCGTCACTTTTCAATGCACCCTCGTAGTTTTTTTTTTTTTTTTTTTTTTAAAGAATTAGAACCGTATAAAAGAACAGAAACGCAAAAAAAAAAAAAGTGTTTTGTACAAATAGAGTGGACTATGAAGGGGAAAATGGTCTGTACCATTTGATTGTGCAATAACTTGAGGAATACCCTATAGAATGCATAAAATGTTTTGATGGGCACCTTGTGGTTATGATGTGACATCCATCACAGACCCTGCCAGAACCAGAAGTAATGTATGCGAGGTTAAACAACAGCAGTGGACTGGAAGAGTCATGTTTGCCAACCCGGACTCCAAATTTACCCTCGGCTACAAGAATACCAACTCTAAGCAACTACACCGACCGGAACACCAGGACTTTTTTTTATTTTATTTTAGCTTTTCCCCAACTTTACCTGAGTCAGTCGAGCAAACCTTTCCGTGCAAGAAGGGAATTTATACTTTCCACAACATTTTTATTTTTCCCTGCTTGAATCGATGCATTATTATATTGGTTTTTAGTGGTGCTATAGCCTGTAGGCACACCACACAATAGTCATGAATAGGGTCCCTATGTTTATGACACGTCGTATTTTTTATCCTGACCTCCATTCTCGCCGCAAACACAAATTAAACACGAATTGCACATTTGTTATGCAAATCGGACAGTTTTTATTTTGCACATAAGTCATATTTTTTATCATTTTCATGGTCTTGGTCATATTTCGGTCATATTTATAAATTAACGTCATATTTAAGTTATAAATTCTGTAAAAGAGCATAATTATGCAGTATGTAAAGTAAATTGTAGACTTAAATTTTTCCAGAAAAAGAGTCACGAATATTTCGCTTTAGAGATGGATAAACCCATGAGGCACACATCCATAACTACCGTACGTTTTTTAATATGACTTACTGGACTTAACACAAATGAAGAGAACACTTTTATCTATAACTCTATGGTCATATCTCAATTTTTTAGGATGGTGGACTTAACTCTCTTTGCCCGCGCACCCGCGATTTGGTTTTACTCTATGACGTAAGATCTGTATGTTACAGGGCCTTAAATTCCTTACAATTTGGTGTTCATAAGTCAATAATGAAGCGAAATAGGGTTAAAATTGTCATTAAACTGACTTCATGCCTTGTTAGTGATCGATAAAAACCTGCTTCTTAATCATTCATGAAGAGCTAGGCCTATATCATAATTTAGTGTTTCCATAATCTACAAAATTTACAGACTAATCATATGATTGGCCCCTACTGCTTTAGTTTTTTATTCATAACTCCAGTTTTAACAACGAAGTTCCTTTGTTTTGCATTTTTTTTCAAATGTGAGAATCAGTGGCGGCCATGCCCTGGGAGATTTTGTGCTGTAACAGGAAAAATTGAATCCATAGAGCAAACATTTCCTAGTAAAATTTGTCTGTCTATGCTCCCTCTATACACAGGTAAAATATTACGTTATTAATTAACACTCTGTATAAAAAGCATGAAAGTAATTGAAGGGTGTAACCCAAATACCTGCTAAGTGCCAAAAAGTTGTTTAGGAGTTACAGTACAAAATGTATTCCTAAATGCATGAGGGACATAGCAGAGCTTCCATCTTGTGATCAATGTTTGAACTAAACTAAATACTGTGGTACATTGCCGTGTCTTGGGTCAATTGGCAATGACATATACCTTAGATGGGTTTTGATGCAAAAACTAATTTTTTACAAAAATGGCACTTAGCAGCTATTTGGCTTACACTCTTCAATTATTTTTGTATAATCCGTTACATTTTTATTCGTGGAATAGTCTTAATAAATCCACTCGAGTTTACGAGTTTCATCGATGAAGTCGTAAACTCTCGCAGGATTACCTATGAAAACCCTACATCGGATGTCAGAGTCGGATACAATTGAAGGTCTAGTTCTATAAGGGCGTAAGGCACAAGGACATAGTTTGGAGAAATCTTGTTATTTTTTTACAATGTTACCACTCACAAGTAGGTGGTTTAAAGTTTAATTTTTATAACATATACTTTTGAAGGACAGGCTAAATTAGTGTTCTCCAAAATTACAAGGTAGAATGTATTGGGATTTTTTACAACTAGAGGTACCTAAACAGTTAAACAAAAACTGAAGTATTTTTACAGTAGCAATTTTTTTTTTACTTTGTATCATATTATTTGTTTTTACTTTATTTTAGTAGAAACCTGTATTATACAGTGACAATTGCATGTTTGCCTATGAATAACAGTATAGTCATTAATACAATAGATAAGCAAAACAATCTATTTTGAATGAAGTTACACTTCAGAAATGCAAGTTCAGTTTTTATAAACATTTGCTTCGATGGTAGCACCGTAGAGAATAAAAACAGTTGATAAACACACCTCAATAACAGATAGGAAATGTGCCTTACACCTGTATGGAACTGTTATGAAGTAGAATGAATGTGCAGTCTCACAGGTCTTTTCTTATAACTGAGCAGAGGTTTAAGGCACAAGTACAAATAGTTCACTGACTATTTAAGAGATATGAGGAGAAGGCATAAGTTAAAAACTCAAAATTAAAGATTCGTGCCTTATGCCCTTATGGAACTAGGCACTTCAATTGTATTTTGGAACTATACTATTTTACATCCGGAACTATACTGTATTATCATATTAGTTTATTATAATTATGTACATAAAAAAGAAATTCTGGCTTATTGTACTGACACCTTTCCAATCTATGACAACATTTCATTATAATAATGGAAAATGTGGCTTTTGAAATTTTTAATACAAGCATTCTCTTAAAAGCATATAAAGCATATAAACATAAACACATTATAATGATATGGAGAAGATAGATAATGGAAAATACGTGTTCTCTTCACCACAAACCCGCGCTGTTTAGTTCGAAGTGAGAATCTGTGTTCCGCCTCCAAGAAATACATCTCTTCCTTAAAACTTTGATCCTTACGGCAGGTTGGGTACAGCGTCAAAATCTATTGTTTTATAATAAACTACTTCTTTTTATTAAGTACTAGCGTGTGCCCGCGGCTTCGCCCGCGATAATTGTTTCAAAAATTAAAAATTAAGAGCATAATGGTTAAATCAATATATTAACACCTAAATCACGTGAATTACATACCACGATTAGATAGCGTCGCCTGGTAAAAGCGATCTCAGATTCGAGTTCCTTGGGCCAGAATACCCCTGTATAGTGAGTTTCGTCCAAATCGAACAATGTTTCACCACATTTAGGCCTATATTGATTATCCCTCTTCCGTCTATGTTGAAAATTTCAGATATCTGCGTGCCTTGACATTATAAACAAATGAATCGACCTGCGTTGGTTTTTATTTCCAAGGTATGAAAAAAGAGCCAAAGCCACCTGTAGATACTGAAAACTGATGCTTCAAAAACGCAAAAAACATGTTTTCTGCCCGTTTTTCACTCATAATTCACGAACGAAAGCTAACATTAAAATTCCGGCTTCGAGGTGCATTTTCTGACCCTTCAGTCCACCTATGTTTAAAATTTCAGATCTCTGCGTTGAGTAGATTTCGGTGGGCATCGCGGACAGACACTTCCTTTTATTAATATAGACTAGCTTAAAAGGCCCGGCGTCGCCCGGGTTTTTTATTTTGTAATTGGAAATTATCTTATGAAGGACTTTCGATTTTTAAATTATAGGTCATTATATAGGTATTTAGAATTTGAAATAGGAAGAACGATTTATCACACTCAAAGTATTCCCTCAGAAAACGCTTGGTTTAGCTTTTTATGGCTCATAGAGGAAGTAGAATTTTGCATCCCATCGCTTGTATACAGCAAGACAAGTAGGGGTTCAAATAAGAAGAAACAGAAATTCCTGTAACATAAAATTGTATTATCTTGACGGAATATTTTATTTCTCACTCTCATGTTACCATAAAACTGTTTTGGGGATGAAATTAAACAGAAAGCAATATCACTTTCATACTTCTCTCCTCAAAAACCTGCGATATAATAATATATAGATATTACCATACCTCGTATTGTTTTCTCTATGTCCAGGGTAGAGAAAGTTATGTGAATGTTTCACACCAGACTTTTACATATTTTTAACGTGTGTTTCCCGTCAGTAGGGCAGCAGATATGAAAAGCCATTCATCATAATTATGAGCATGCTGATGTATTTAACAGCTCTCATAGCAATCAGCTCAAGTGCTATAACAGTTATAATCCGCATTGTTTGCGTTGTGCAATGTGAAGAGGTTTGAAGTGGCGATATTTCAGTTCAGGTGAGCAGCGCTAGTTTCCCTACTTCATGCCCGCAACAAGGGTACAAGTGCAAGCAATAAGGTTACCTTAAAAACTTTTCCCTTAAAGACGATGTTTCCTATAATATGTAGAGACTTGGAATTTTGACAGTACCTTCTTTTCATAATATAAGTGCTCACTAAGAAAGGATTTTGAAAAACTTTTGATTTTAATTATCAAATCCAAATCAAATTCCATGTACTGTTCTCATGACAACAGTGTAGGTGTTGGCAGTGGTCACAGGTAGCTTTGGAAATAAATGATACGGGACTTTGACAAATTAGAGGAACTATCAATGTAATTCATTGGTGTAAATAACTCATATAATAAAATCCACGAAAATAATGCACAATGTGATGCAGTCACATAACTTTCTCTGCCCTGGACATAGAGGATACCATTTTATCACTTCATATTTTGATGTAGAATTAGAGTTCGTATAGCAGGGACAGCATTTTCAGTTGTTTCATTCTGAGTGTGTGTTCCAACAAATATGCCATTTCAGAAGTCGGTAAAAAATTCTATCCACTGATACGTTATTCATAGCTGTAGGCTTTGTATTTTTAGTTGAGAAATATGGATATCTATAATAGGCCCTAAGCATTAAAAGGAGACAAAATAGGAGGGAACATTTATTTAAAAATGTTTAATAAATATGTTTTAATTATGTTTCTGTTAAATAAATAATTTAAACAAAACATCGTGGGCGAAGCCGCGGGCACCTGCTATTTTATATAAATACATTTGATATAGGCCATCTGAATATTCCTCGTAAATTTTAGTACGGCTGTTGAATTAATACAATCAATTAGGAAGCTTGTATCAGGATATAAACTCTTTGCATTAATGATTTGTGGTATAGGGTAATACATTTTGGGTATAAATTTAAATAAGCAGATATTTCTACTTCCCTAGCTGGTTACAATGTTTTATGTTGGTACGTATAATAAATCTACTTAAGTTAAAATAATGTTAACCATATTTTCAAGTTCATTTATGCCCGTTTTCTATAAATTCGCGACATACCAAATAGATAAATTATCCAATGCACAAGTTATAATTTAACCATCAGTTGTTTCAACCTGATGCAAAGACTTGCTTTTCACTGGAGAAAACCGAGTTTCTAGTAACGGTGCCTGCTACTTCAGACAATTTTTGTCGACTATTCCATTCAATATTGACCAATAACGTATAGCAATTCCTCGGATATAGATCAATCACGGCCGTTTATCTTACAATATTCTTTTAGGAATCGCGATGGCATTATATCGGGTAAAACGTGCTGATCCTTACTGGACAAGAAAGCATCAGTATGCAGTGATTAATACGTCACATATTGCCATTAAACAGCACGCAAACTGATTATTTTATACAACATAACTTGTCTGGAAATTGAAATAATATAAATGTACATTGATTAAAAACACAATTTCGATTCGGTGCAACGTCTCCTGCAAAAGTTATACCAGGAGATGTTTCAGCATCCACCCTACACCTCGAACCCCACTCCCGGTGATTTCCATCTTTTCTTACACTTCACGAAATGATACAGAATGACAGAGAAATGGCGTATGTTGTCACACAATGGTTCAGATCCCAGGCGGGTTCTAAGACATAAGTGTTCAAAAGTTGGTCCAATGCTATGACAAATGCCTCAATTCCTGTGTTGAATACGTTGAAAAATAGCTGAATACTTGTTGTATCTGTTGCAATTTCCATGAAATTGTGTTTTGTTTCGGGTAAACGGCCCCAGGGAAACTTCCTTTATGGACGACCCTCGTAAAAATCTGATATGAAACTCATCACTTCCTCTACGTACAATACATTCATAGTAACAAACACAATCATCTGTTGCCATAGTGACAACAAGCGATGCATGCTCTAATCAATCTCTTTTTTTAAAGCATAACATGTTATAATTTTTATTTAAGTAGAAGGCCATGATTACACTGCAATCCCTTCACAATCGTTATCTGTTGCTATAGTAACAAACAAAAAAAATGCATGTTCTAACCTAACTCTTTTATTTAAGCATGGCCTATTATAATTTTTATTAAGTAGAGGGCCATGATTACAATGCAATCCCATCACAATCATTATCTGTTGCTATAGTAACAAAAAAACGTGCATTTTCTAACCTAACTCTTTTACTTAAGCATGGCCTGTTATAATTTTTAAGTAGAGGGCCATGATTACAATGCAATCCCTAACATTCACTAAACGCTACGCTCTGCGTAACTAGGATTCGCGGAATCCCCTGTAATGTTTTTAATATAGGGGAAATCAGCTCGCGTGAAGTTGGCTGGTGGAAACAATAATCTGGCTTCATCACCATGGAGACAGAGCCGCTCTGCTTAAAGCTGCATGATTAATTACACGCTTCTTGCATAACATATGACCCCACCTGTAGCAGATATTTGTTGTTTGTTGTAGCAATTATTCAACTACTTTGCATATTAGCTCCGGTGGACAGGATGACTAACGAGGCGGCAAATGAAAAATGCGAAGCACCCCAAAGGAAATTAGAGCGAGGCGAAGAATGATGGCTCCGTGGGGAGGAAAGAAACAGAAAATTAGCTACAAGAAATAATTCTACCAATCAATTTACAATTACTATTTACCTCATGAGACAGTGACCAATCTAATGCTAGTACACATGCAATTTCAACCAATCGCAAACGTCTATCATAATTTTTTTATCATAGGTAATCCCACGAGAGTTGACGAGTTTATCGATAGATTCGCGACTGCACAGCAGGAGCGAATTTATCTGATGCAACTCGTCAACTCGAGTTGGATTTATAAAGACTATTCAATGAATAAAAATCCACCAGATTATACAAATAATAATAACTTTCGTGCTTTGTTCTACAAAAACAAAACTAACAGTTGCGAGATCACGGCATACTATGAATCAACCGTCCATGAATCGATTCGAGCTGTTTTGGTGTAATCAGTGCTACCACCAGAGCACGTAAGACATAGTTAACTTCATTCAATTAAGCTAAAAGCAGAACAGAATAAACGCACACGAACTGGCTTGCACAGAATCGAAATTGTGTTCTTAATCAATCTACATTTCTATTATTTCAATTTCCAAACAAATTATGTTGTATGAAATAATCTGTTTTCGTGCCGCTTAGTGGCACCATCTGACTATTAATCACTGCACACTGATACTCGCGTCTCCAGTAACGACCAGACCATTTTACCCGATAAAATGCCATCCTCGCGATTCCTACAAGAATATTGTAAGATAAACGGCCGTGATTGGTCTATATCCGAGGAATTGCTAAACGTTATTGGTCAATATCAAACACGCGGCGTATGAGTTGAATAGTCGTTTTAATTACAGTGAACGACGCTTAATGTAATCGCGGATAATGTTATCAATCGGTTAAGGTTATAACTTTAATGAAGTACGGATTAATACTGATACATTAAAAAATTATTTTTATTGTGATAAAAGATTCGGTTTATGTTATCACATTTTCCTTTTTGCGGTTTTATTTCCAAGTAGGCTATTGTACGTCATCAACATTTCTTTTTTAAGGGTTTCGTTTCTAACTCAACTGTATTGTGTTGTACTGGAGGTAGTAATTCTGTTCCCAGTTCACAGGATGAACAGCTGGAGGGGTGGAGATTACCTAACTTTCTCTTTTAAGCAATAGAACATGTCTCACCCCACATTTGATTTATGAAGATAACAGTGTTGACATGCAGTGATGGCTAGTGTAAAATGAAAAGACTTGAACAGACAGGCGTTAGATGTTTTGCTAACCGGTGTTCACCACAGATCAGTATAGACTTCCAAAAATACTCGTAACTTAGTATGGACGATTGGTTAATGGACTCCTAAAGGAAAACAAAAATAACCAAAAACGTTGTTACTGGTTGCTTGCAGTCTATTACTGCATGAGTGGTTCAATGATTCACAGTTACGTATTATTTTATCAATAACTATTTTAAATTCTGTTTTGTAGTGTATTATCTTATATATGAATAAATAACCTTCATTTAATTCCTTCGGCTACTGTCATCAATTAGCTAATATTATCAGATTAGCTGCATCCCGAAGTGATCATAATAAGCGGAGTGCACTGTACTATTCAAAAATACATTTCAATGAAACAACACTGAAATAATGAAGTTGAGAGTTCAGTAAACAATAAAAAATGGGGTTTAAACACTTCGGAATCCTAAAGTTAATCTGGCGGTCAGTGGTGTGGCTAGTGTGAAAAGTTGAAAAGGCCTGAATGAGACGCAATCCATGGGAAACTGCGCCATCTTTCAAGTCCAACAAAGTGGAAGTGAAAGATGGGGAGTGTGGCGAGGATAAATGAGCGGCCATTTGGTGCCTGTTAATGTGTGACCCCACTCTTTTTGAAAAAGAGCAAGATACATAGAGATGCTAACTTATATAAGAAGAAGAAGAAGAAGAAGAAGAAGAAGAAGAAGAAGAAGCAGTGTTAAGAGTTGGGAGGGGAATTTACGTTTGGGACGTGCTCCACAGAGCTATGGAAGACGTCATTTGTCTTTTCTCGCTTGTTTCAACTTTACCAAGTTGGTAGCACTAAACTAAGTTTTTTGGTTAACAGGTTTCCTTGTCTAAGAAGTTTTACTGCCTCGTCCTGGTGCGAAGACAGCTTCTTTTCTAAATTCGATCTAAGTTAGTAGTTAAGTTTATTACTAACTTTATTGCTTTCTATGTATCCATCATTATTATTTCTATTATTATTATTGTTATTACTATTATTAAGATTATTATTATTATTGTTATTACTATTATTAATATTATTATTATTATTGTTATTACTATTATTAATATTATTATTATTATTATTATTATTGTTATTATTATTAGGGTACGCCGTAGCGTAGTGGTTGAGGCGCTGCGCTAGAAACAGGAAGGTCGCGGGTTCGATCCCCGATGAGGTCGTTGGAGTTTTTCAATTGGCCTAATCATCCTGGTGGCACTATGGCCCTGGGGTCGACTCAGCCTCCAACAGAAATGAGTACCAGGAGCAATGCTGGGGGTAAAGGCGGCCGGTGCGTAAGGCTGACAACCTTACCACCTTCATGTGCCGAATGCCCAAAATCTGGGAGCCTCAACTTCCTGGAACCCTCTGTATAGGGATCATTTTATTATTATTATTATTATTATTATTATTATTATTATTATTATTATTATTATTATTATTATTGCTACTACTACTATTAGTGATCAGTAGACCTCACATGCAGAAACAAAAACAAAAATTTAACAAGGATTCAACGATTTTGAGGTCCTCTGAATACAGAAATACTATTTTTAGAAATATGTCTGTGTGTATGTGTGTCTGTGAACAGCCTAACTCCAGAACGGAAAATCGTATGAAAACAAAATTTTGTATTTGGCAGGTAGCATTTGAGGATGTGACACTAAGATTGACGACAAGTTTTTCTATTTTTTAAGGGATTTTAAATGAAGAAATTTTCGTTTTTCGCGTTTTTCTCGAAAACGGGCCCTAACGATTTAAAAAAAAAATATATTGCACTTGGGTTGCTTATACTAAGAGCTAAAACTTTTATTTGAAACATTTTTTCGAAAAAAGTTTCTGAAGGGTAGTTATAAGCCATCCACTCTGTGTAAGCACTCTCTGCAACGGAAAACGGAAAACCGAACGAAAACAAACTTTTGTATTTGGGTTAGGTACCTTTTGGGGATGTGAGGCAGGAAGATTGGCGACGATTTTCTCTTATTTTAAGGAGCTTTTACTTGAAAATTTAGTTTGTTGCGATTTTCTCGAAAACGGCTCCGAACTAAGAGGCTAACTTTTATTTGTGTACAGCCATTCCACGGAAAGTGATCCTGAAGTATTCAGACCGTAACAGCCCTTTAATATTAAATTTTAAAAAATTGTCATCATTGAAAAATTTTGAAATTACTTTTAGGATTAGTTCTTCAGTAGATTAATACTGAAAATTAATTTCATAATTTTCCAATGATGACATGCATTTTTAATTAATTTTAAAAGGGTGTTAAGGCTAGTTTACACGATGACACTAGGTTTCGTAACCACTTTCATGAAAGTGATTTCTTGAAACTAATTACAGTAGAACCCCGATAATTCGAGCTAATTGGGGCTGAGGCTACCTCGAATTACAAAAAACTCGGATTATACGGAAATTTCACTAAATCAATGGGTAAATCGCAAATAAATGTTTAATGAGCACAATAATGGTTTAAATAATAAATAAATAAACAATATAGTAGGCCTACATACCTGTGTTACGCCTGTATGTATATATTGTCAAACATTTCCAATTTGCTACATCGGCATCCTTTAAGGATTAAGTCATTTGTCTGACCCTTAATGGAGTGGAACGGGTAAGCGATGCTACTAGGAAAACAATTTTAATTACCATTGTAGGGATTACTGTAACAATACAGTATTTTTTTCTGAAAGGATGGGGAAATATGCACTGTACAATTGATTAACACGAGGTCCCGACAAAGAAAAATCGAACCTAACGGTTTCTGTCAATCTGTAATAGAAATGCATTAGCAGTCTGAAGCCAAGGTTATTTCTGAGTATTATGAACAAAAACCCTAAGTGGGACAGTTTTACCTGAATTGTGGTACATGGAAAAATTGAAAGAAAGCTCAAAATGTAACGCATTCGGAAGTGCGTAAAACTTACTTGCGGACACCGTATAAAAACGGGATTTTACTCTAGTTTTATGGACAATTTTAATTTTCTTAAGACCAGCTCGAATTACACGGAACCTCGAAATACCGGGGCTCGAATTACCGAGGCTCTACTGTACACACATTTTCTTTCCAATACAACTACACATTTCATGTTATTTCTGAAGTTCAAGTTATTAAAATCCCATACAAACGTTTGAAACGCGTATGAATACAGGCATTTCACAATTTCCTCACTTCCCCATTTCACTTTACGAAATGCGAACAGGCTAAATAAGCGTATAATCTCAAAATTACTATAGTTTCGTGAAAAGTTGGAATCAGCCGAAACTGCGTAGTGTCGTAACTCATTGTCGCCAGTCATAGGCGTACTGAGGGGGGGGGGGGGGGGTTTGGGGGTCTGAACCCCCCCATTGATTAAAAAAAGGAAAATTGTATAATTTTTTTAAGTCTGCCCATAAATTACTTAATACAAGTATAAAGCGTGGGAAACTTAAAACTCGTTATTTTGCGTCTTAATTTTTAAAATTTTCCGGGGGAGGATCCCCGGAAGCTTAAAACTCGTTATTTTGCATCTTAATTTTTAAAATTTTCCGGGGGAGGACCCCCGGGCCCCCTCTCCCTGAGGGGTATTCCATACCCACCAGACCCCGCGGATGTTATAACCCCCCCATATGGTCGGCCTGGTTACGCCTATGTCGCCAGTACATCTAGCGCTTGCGCATTCAAGTAAAAAACAGTTGCGAAACTCAGTTACGAAACCTAATTTCGTCGTGTAAACTAGCCTAGTTACAGTCTGGACACTTTAGGCTCACTTTCCCTGGAATGGCTGTGTAGAGGAAGATTTTTTTTTTAGTAGGAATAATCAGGTTGATCCATCATCACGGCCCAGAAAGTTCTAAAGCTAACTTTGCAGAATATTTTCGAGATTTGAAGACGGAAACAAAACAGTTGAGAGACAGGCTAATTCATTAACATGAAGGCAATCAAATGAATCCGATTCAATCAAGTAAGTCTACACTGAACGGGAGCTTAATCCTTTCAGTCAAATTGCCTGTGAAGTTAGTGAATAGCGATTCAACTTCTTGAACAGCGGGTGTTGGGATCTGTCAATACCTCTGGTATCTGCGGAGTAATTAAGGCAAAACACAGGTAACTTGTTTATACCTCCTGAAGCCTTAATCAGTTGAGATTGCTTCCTAACAGTCCTGTGGGACATCCAATCCAATTCTACAAGTTTGCAAAACACATTATACACCCATAGGACTTCAGTTGTGGGTGAGATTACTCACGCCATTTCTCTTCCCTAAAAATCTTACAAATTTCACGGCCATCAATATGTATTGTAAAAATGTATGTTGTCATGAGAACTGATTTGCATTTGATATTACAAAAAAAAATATATATATATATATATATATATAGGCACTAAATTGGGCATTACTCCGGTACCGGTCAACCAATTTGGATCAAAATCAATAGGCTTCTTCTCATGCACGATATAAATGCGTGTACCAAGTTTCATGAAAATCCGATAAAGCGTATTTGAGTTATCGCGCGTACAGACACACGGACAGACATTTTCCGTTCCCCACACAATTAAACACAAATTAAACGAGAATTGCACACTTACTGTCCAAGTCGGACCGTTTTAATTTTGCTTTTTAAGTCATATTTTGGTAATTTTTATGATGTTTGTCATATTTTGGTCATATCTGTAATCTGACGTCACATTTCAGTTATAACTTCTGTAAAGGAGCACAATAATAACTTAAAAATGGTCTAAATGCACTAAATGGTCGAATTAAATTTCAAATTTATTTAATTAATTTAATGTTTATGCCCAATTAATAGGCAACTTAATTTTTAAATTAAGGGATACGCATAGTCTACAAAATAATATTTGGAGCTGATGAAGCGAGCAAAGAGGAGCAATTTCTTTAAAATTAGAAGTTCATTACAAGTAAAACTGTAAATCACCTTTAAAATTGTCAAAAAAATAATTATGTGATTGAATTAATGTGATGTAATAATTTAGTATCATTAAACGTTTTAAATAGGAACATTTATTTTTAGAAAATAGTTCTTTTATTAGGTCATATTTAAGATTGTTTAGTAATTTTTGGTCATTTTTAAGGGCATATTCGCAGTCATATTTTCCACATTTTTAGGTCATAAACATCCGAACCTTACTTATAACTATATGAATAAATAACCTTCATTTAATTCCTTCAGCTACTGTTATCAATCGGTTAATATTATCAGATTAGCTGCGTCCCGAAGTGATCATAATAAGCGGCGAGCACTGTAATTCTCTCTCTCTCTCCCTCCCTCCCAGTACATCTGTCTCCTTCTATCTCTTTCTTCACAATTTCATTTCACGTTTCAATGCTACCAACTATTCATCTCTCTGGAATGTATACAGCTATTTGCTCAGTGAATTTTTTTGCCTGCTTTCATTCAGGGATTATCAGGATTTGACAGAAAAATTCATTTCGTTAGTTTCAGTTTTTTTTTTGTGAATGTTTAAATTCCCTGCCCAATTCCAGAAATGTCGGAACAGAAATTTTTCATCAATTGAAAACGTGTTAACTTTTTTCTCATACGTTTTGCAGCGCCAGCTAATTCGTAGGCGGGTTTAAAGAGACTAGAGTATTACTAGAATGGTACTTTTTAAGAATACTTGGCAATGCTATCATACTCCAGGGGCAGATTCAGAGAGACATTTTAAGGGGGGAACCAAAGTAGAGAGGGAAGTTTTTACTCATAAAAATTAATTATTCCCAGTACACAGTTGAAATCAAAATAAACATTTCAGCATTTTATTACAAACTAGCGTGTGCCCGCGGCTTCGCACGCGATAATTATTTCAAAAATTAAAAATTAAGAGCATAATAGTTAAATCATTATATTTATTATCACCAAAATCACGTGGACTACATACCACGATTAGATAGCGTCGCCTGGTAAAAGCGACCTCAGATTCGAGTTCCCTGGCCCAGAAAACCCCTGCATAGTGAGTTTCGTCCAAGTCGAACAATGTTTGACCATATTTAGGCCTATATTGAATATCCCTCTTCCGTGTAGGTTGAAAATTTCATACGTTTGTGGGACTTGATATTCTAAACAAATGAATCGTCAAGGATGGACCTACAAAATCAAGCGATCGCCCGCGATAATTATTTCAGAAATTAAAAATTAAGAGCATAATAGTTAAATCATTATATTTATTAACACCTAAATCACGTGAATTACATACCACGATTAGATAGCGTCGCCTGGTAAAAGCGACCTCAGATTCGAGGTACTTGGCCCAGAAAACCCCTGTATAGTGAGTTTCGTCCAAATCGAACAACGTTGGACCCCATTTAGGCGTCGCGTGGTAAAAGCGACCTCAGATTCGAGGTACTTGGCCCAGAAAACCCCTGTATAGTGAGTTTCGTTCAAATCGAACAACGTTTGACCATATTTAGGCCTATATTGATTATCCCTCTTATAATAATAATAATAATAATAAAATCAGGTAAACTGATATAACAAAGTGCCAGTATGTTTTGTTTAATCAGTTATGATATGCAGAATATAAAAAAAAGTCAAATTGGCCGGTTTCGGGATTTGAGCCATGGAACTCCAGAATGTGACGCCAAGACGTTACCATCTCAGCCACCTGGGTCAGTTATGGGATAAGCGCATTTAAAGCAATAGTGTTGTCATAGCTAACTGTATTTTAATTGCCAAAGCCTTACAAATCACAGTAAAACAAAAGGTTATGTTGTCAAGATAACTGATTTTCATTTTTTCAAATAAATTCTTTCGAATACGTATAATACCATAAAATAGGCACTAAATTGAGCATAACTCCGAAACAGGTCATCCGATTTTATCCAGTATCAATAGACGTCTTCCCATGGGCATTATAAATGTGTATACCAAGTTTCATAAAAATCCGGTAAAGTGTATTTGAGTTACCACGTCTTTAAAATAGACACTAAATTGGGTTTTACTACGGTATCGGTCTACCGATTTGGTCCAATATCAGTAGACTTCTTCCCATGTACATTATAAATGGGTATACACAGTTTCAAGAAAATCCAATAAAGCATATTTGAGTTATCGCGACTTCTTATATATTAACATAAAATGCACTAAATTGGGCATTATTATGGTACTGGCCAACCGATTTGGTCGAATATCAATAGACGTCTTTCCATGGATATTATAAATGCGTGTACGAAGTTTCATAAAAATCCGAAAAAGCGTATTCGAATTATTCCGCCTTTAAAATATACACTAAATTGGGTTTTACTCCGGTACCGGTCAACAGATTAGGTTCAAATTCAATAGGGCACTTTTCATGGGCGTCATAAATGGGTATACCAAGTTTCGTGGCAATCGGATACAGCGTATTTGAGCTATGGCGCCTTTCTAATATAATCTATTAAAATAGGCACTAAATTGGGCATTACTCCGGTACCGGTGAACCGATTTGGTTCAATATCAATAGGGTTCTTCCCATGGACATTATAAATGTGTTTTCAAAGTTTCATGAAAATCCAAAAAAGCATATTTGAGTTATGGTGCGTACAGACACACGGACAGACAGACGGACAGACAGACAGACGGACAGACAGACGGACAGACAGACAGACGGACAGACATTTTTTCGTCCACCACACAATCTCATAAAGTATCATACTGGCACTTAATAATAATCCTCTTCGGAGTTGGTTGAAAATTTCATATATCTGCGTGCCTTGACATGATAAACAAATGAGTCGACCAGCGTGAGCTACAACGTTCAAGCGATCGTAATGGTTTTATGACAAAAATAGCCAAAGCCTACTGTAATTGATTTGACATTGAAATGTGTAACTGAAAATTGATGCTTCAAAAACGCTAAAATACACGTTTTCTGCCCGTTTTTCATTCAAAACTCAATAACGAAAGCAAAAACTAAAAATGTAATATGCCGAAAACCTTCCCGGGAATGTACTCAACAACTTCCCAAAGTTTCATGGCGATCGGATGAATGGTGTAGTAATGCATAAAGGACACACACACAGACACACAGACACACAAACACACATACATTCATTTTTATATATATAGATGTATTTCAAAATAATGAATATCGTTGCTTTAATTTAAGTATTCGAGTTATGTTGTCTTTACAAAATTTATTAGAAGGCCGACCGTTTGAATAATCTGCGCTTAATGTTACAAATTTTGGGGGAGGAAATTTCCCCCATTTCCTCCCCTGTCATACTCTAGTGTGATCAGCAGGGCAAGGCATTTAATGACATCAAAATAGTGAAAAATATAAAATAAAATATGCATTTCTGATCTAAAAATAGTGAAAAAATGACCCAACTTTTAAAAAAATAACAATAAATTTACCTTTATTACTTATGGTTAGTTTTTTTAGGTAATGGATTGCTAAAACAATTTAAGGGAGACATACAGCTTTCAATGCTGAAAAATAGGTGTAGTTCATTTTTTTTCTCAGTAATGAATTGTTCTGTAGCCAAATTTTGTAGCTTACCGGAGCCCGCCCATTCTGTGCTAACTCCATCCAACCATCCCCTCACAAATCCTACTTCCCTTAAATCTACTCTAATATTGTCCTCCCACCTACGTCTAGGTCTTACACGTGGTCTTTTCCCTTCGGGTCTCCCAGTCAATACTTATGAGATATGTCTTTCCTCCCCCATGCGCGCAACATGTCCAGCCCATTTCATCCTCTGTGATTTAATTACCCTTACTATATCCGGTGAAGAGTACAGGTCATGAAGCTCGTCGTTATGCAGATTTCTCCATTCCCCGTTTTCATCTCTCTTAAGTCTGAATATTTCCCTAAGCCCCCTGTTTCCTAACACTCTCAGATTATGTAAGGGGCCATGTCTCACATCCATATAATGCAACCGGCAGGATAATAGTCTTATAAATTTTTATTTTTAGATTTCTGGACAGAAGACGAGAAGATAAGAGTTTCTGAACTGCATAAAAGCAGGCATTCATGAATACTAACTAAACTTAAGCAAACAAAATTATTTTAAGTATGATCATATTTATCAATATACACAATTGAAAATAACTGTATAGATGTATTTTAACAGTATCTATCTCAAATAAAAATTTCATGAGGATACATTGAAAACTCAGGGGGATAAAAATCAGTACCGTATCCCCTTGAATTCATTTAATAAAAATTTAAGAAGCTTAAAATGTTTGACTTAATCATTTTTAAGTTATTTTACATTTTATGTTACTTCATACTAGCACATGGACCTTCATCTCTTAGTTGTATATTATCTGGGGTTTATTTGTAAGATTTGTATTGTCTACAAATCTTACTGATAGTAGAGTCTAGTAGAGTGGAGAGATTGCTTAATGGCCTTAATTCTACAAGAGTAAATAAATAAAATTAAGGGTAAATTAAAAACCAATCTGAATTTCCTGTAGTATGGTTTATTTATAAATCAGACGAATGAATGCTTGCACAAGAACTCAAATATTTTTAAAAATTTGTAGCACGCTTTTTTTTGTCTAGTGGGTAAACCATTAATACGCATGAGAAAAAAAAAACAATCATATTTAACTTTTCGTTTTGCATCAAACCTTGGCTAATATTTTTGACATAATATTAACGATACCATCCAAACCATGGAAAGTTGCCTGTGTTATTATTTTTCTTGTCTTCCTGTGAAGGGGGTGTTGATGTTTCCGAGGCTGTTGATTCCTCCGGAGGTGTTGATTCCTCAGCAGGTGTTGATTCCTCAGAAGGTTTTGATTCCTCCGGAGGTGCTGATTCCTCAACAGGTGTTGATTCCTCAGCAGGTGTTGATTCCTCAGAAGGTTTTGATTCCTCCGGAGGTGTTGATTCTTCCTTCGCAAAAGTTTCTGCTTGTTCAAAAAGTGCTATATCTTCCAAAGGTGTTGCTTGTACCAAAGTTTCTGCTTGTTCCAAAAATGCTGAATCTTCCGAAGGTGTTGATTGTACCAAAGTTTCTGCTTGTTCCAAAAATGCTGAATCTTCCGAAGGTGTTGCTTGTACCAAAGTTTCTGCTTGTTCCAAAAATGCTAAATCTTCAGAGGGTGTTGCTTGTACCGAAGTTTCTGCTTGTTCCAAAAGTGCTATATCTTCCAAAGGTGTTGCTTGTACCAAAGTTTCTGCTTGTTCCAAAAATGCTGAATCTTCCGAAGGTGTTGATTGTACCAAAGTTTCTGCTTGTTCCAAAAATGCTGAATCTTCCGAAGGTGTTGCTTGTACCAAAGTTTCTGCTTGTTCCAAAAATGCTAAATCTTCAGAGGGTGTTGCTTGTACCAAAGTTTCTGCTTGTTCAAAAAGTGCTATATCTTCCAAAGGTGTTGCTTGTACCAAAGTTTCTGCTTGTTCCAAAAATGCTAAATCTTCAGAGGGTGTTGCTTGTACCAAAGTTTCTGCTTGTTCAAAAAATGCTGAATCTTCCAAAGGTGTTGCTTGTACCATGGTTTCTGCTTGTTCCAAAAATGCTGAATCTTCCGAAGGTGTTGCTTGTACTAAAGTTTCTGCTTGTTCCAAAAATGCTGAATCTTCCGAAGGTGTTGCTTGTACTAAAGTTTCTGCTTGTTCAAAAAATGCTAAATCTTCAGAGGGTGTTGCTTGTACCAAAGTTTCTGCTTGTTCAAAAAGTGCTATATCTTCCAAAGGTGTTGCTTGTACCAAAGTTTCTGCTTGTTCCAAAAATTCTAAATCTTCAGAGGGTGTTGCTTGTACCAAAGTTTCTGCTTGTTCAAAAAGTGCTATATCTTGCAAAGTTGTTGCTTGTACCAAAGTTTCTGCTTGTTCCAAAAATGCTAAATCTTCAGAGGGTGTTGCTTGTACCAAAGTTTCTGCTTGTTCAAAAAGTGCTATATCTTCCAAAGGTGTTGCTTGTACCAAAGTTTCTGCTTGTTCCATAAATGCTGAATCTTCAGAGGGTGTTGCTTGTACCAAAGTTTCTGCTTGTTCAAAAAATGCTAAATCTTCAGAGGGTGTTGCTTGTACCAAAGTTTCTGCTTGTTCAAAAAATGCTAAATCTTCAGAGGGTGTTGCTTGTACCAAAGTTTCTGCTTGTTCAAAAAATGCTATATCTTCCAAAGGTGTTGCTTGTACCAAAGTTTCTGCTTGTTCAAAAAATGCTAAATCTTCAGAGGGTGTTGCTTGTACCAAAGTTTCTGTTTGTTCCAAAAATGCTGAATCTTCCGAAGGTGTTGCTTGTACCATGGTTTCTGCTTGTTCCAAAAATCTTGAATCTTCCGAAGGTGTTGCTTGTACCATGGTTTCTGCTTGTTCCAAAAATGCTGAATCTTCCGGAGGTGTAGCTTCTTCCGGGAGAGTTGCTTCTACCAAGGATTCTGCTTCTACTGAAGAATCTGCTTCTTCAGAGGAATCTGCTTCTTCAGCAGATTCTGATTCTTCAGAGAATTCAGATTCTTCAGAGTATGCTGAATCTTCCAGCAGTGTTGCTTCCTCTGGGGGAGTTGATTCTTCTGCGGGTGCTGATTCTTCCATGGATTCTGATTCTTCCGGAGTACTTCCTTCATCTGGAGATGTTGTTGAATTCGGGGACGATTGAGATTGTTGGTTCTCTGGCGGGGAAGGTTGCACTTCCTTCTCGGAACTAGAGTTTGTTTCAGGTTTCGACTCTTCGGGATGCCTGGCAGTCTCCTGAGTTGGTTCTTGAGGGTTGGTTGTTGTCCCTTGCTCTTTGTTCTCATGTTCACTGCTGTTACGGCTCTTCTTTGTGGAAGAAGATCGCTTGTGTTTTGTGGTACACGTAGCCTTTTTGCATGAACAAGAGCGGTTCCTTTTTGTTTTGCAGGTTTTGCTGCCTTCTTTCGGACAGGAGACCTTTTTCCGAAGAGGAGACCTTTTCCTCTGTCTAAGACAAAAACTCTCCTCCCACCGAGAGGAACTCTCTGCTTTAGATGAGTGATCCTTCTTTCTGCAACCAGATCTCTTGCGTTTTGTGGAACATGTAGCTTCTTCGCTTGAACAAGACCTTTTCCGTCTTTTAGGATGCGACTCATTTTCCCTTAGACAACGTCGCTTACGCGTATTCTCATATCGATCCGCTTTTCTTTTGCAGGATTTGCTGACTTTTTTTGGACAGCAGACCTTTTTCCGAATTGGAGATCTTTTCCTCTGTCTAAGACAAAAACTCTTCACCCGCCGAAAGGAAATCACCGCTTTAAATGAGGGACCCTTCTTTCTGGGAACAGACCTCTGGCGTTTTTTGGGCCACGCAGCCTTTCGGCGTGAAATAGTACTCTTACGTCTTTTATGACACTTCTTCGAGCAAGTTCTGCTAGTCTTTGTGCCTTTCTTCGGTCCGGCAAGACAGAAGCCCTTTACCAGGCGCGTCTTTGTGCCTTTCTTCGGTCCGGCAAGACAGAAGCCCTTTACCAGGCGCGTCTTTCTCTGCTTATGTCCACGGTCGCGTATCGCGATACGCACTCTACGATTATAAAGCTCTAACACCCCAGAAGCTACCCCTTTATCCACAGCCAGCTTTATCTGAGAGTCTGAAATGTCATCATACTTCTTCTGCACGTATTTTACTATATTTGTACGTGTCGAACCCTTTGCCTCTCGGAAGAAGCGAATGGCCTTTGTGACCTGCAGCAGTACGCTCACCTTCCTCGCCATGTAGCTGTCTGAATTCACTAACTGGAGGTGGACAGGCTTCCGAAAATAAAACAGACTTAGAATTTTATACGAACCTTCAAAAGTTTTATCGGACTGATCACATTGGATTTTGAACAACTCACCAGATAAATATTAAACCGTCTGTGTTTCCATGGATATTTCGCCAGATATGTTACATCGTCCGGATATTTCCATGGTTACTGTAGATTCAAACATGGCGGGTGTTATTATTTATAATATAAACTTGTAACAGGTTATACTTTATCGTTCTAGCGTGTATGGTTGGAGAAATAAATAGATTAGGTTGTATCGGGCACGCAGCCACAGGGTACATGAAACGTCTTGTGCGTCTTGCCTAAATATAGGACACACTGTATGCTACGATTTATTTTTTATTTACACTACACTACCTTTTAATTGTGCGGACCACCAATTTCGTAAAAAAATCTCTGAGGCCCTCAAACTAAATATACAAGTAAAATATATAAACACGCAAACACAAATAGACACCTATATACGTATGATATATGTACATATATATATATATATATATATATATATATATATATATATATAATAAATACAGGAATAAATGGAATGCTGAGAGTGATTTTTTTTTTATTATATAGCCTATCGTGTGCACATATGTTAGCATTTTCAGTCAGTAGTAGAACATACTGAACAAGGAGGATTAAAAAATAATTTTCTATAAAGAAAAGAACTTTATTGTACTCACTTAGATGTAACAACTTTAACAAAAACAAATGGTCATAGGGATTTTTTATATTGTTTATCCCCCACGAGAGAGTCAATATCTGGATTAAAACTGGATAGTTTTAGCCTCAAATCACTCTCAACATTCAATATATTCTTGTATTTATTTTTCAAAAAAAGTAAAGTTGAAATTCTCATTCACATAGATAGGTTGTCGAAAAGCCCGTCAAGTATCTCAGTGCAATTTTGGCAATTGCTGGATAGTCTTGACGAACATTTATCTAGAACGGGACCATTGGCGTTGTTTTAAAAAACGATTTTAGAGACTGGTCACATGATAGTTCAATTAAAGAGTCATCTTCACTTGAAGATACTTTCAACTTTTTTTAGGTAATCTTCTTCAAAGGGATTTCTGATCCATTGGATTTCATCTTCAATTTTAGGGAAGTAGTTAATAGAAGTTAATAAATATGAAAAGGCTTAGTTACTGTTCTAGTTAGTAGATTTCTCATTCATATGAATGACTGTTTTCACTCGATTGTTCCCATTTCTACCCCTGAAGCTCCGGCGATATTTATCTTGACTTAGGCCGGTATTCATAATCGCAATAAGTCGTACTTAAATCCAAGTCGAACTTTAATCTCGTCTTAAGGGAATGCACCACTGAGATTTGTTAAAAATTGTGAAAAAAAGTCATTTTTCATTTTTGTACTGATAAAATTCTACAAAGATTCTAGTTTCAGAATCTATTTTCGTTTATGACATTCTGCGTGTTTAAAGGGCGCAGGTGACTTTTAAATGGCCTTGCGCACGTTCCTGACTGCTACCTGCCTGCCCTTAAAGATCGTTTATCTAACTTTCTTTTTTCATCATTTTTCATAATTTAAAACACTCCACACGATGAAGTCTTTATGCAATTTCTCTCAAATTTTCAGCACGTGTTCTTAAGGTGTAGTTATAATAATCTGTCATATGAATTTTTGAAATTATGAATATTTTATTAGTTATGAATTTTCAAAATAAATATATTTTTGAAATTTTGAAATATAAATATATATAACTTACACTTTTTTTATCTCAGGAACCATAAACCTTAGAAAAAAATCATATGACAAATTTTTTCTTCATAGTTAGATAAATAAAGTGCATTTGTAAAAAAAATAATTTTTGAAAATTTTCATCGTGTGGAGTATTTTGAAAATCGCTCTACTTTTTTACTATGAAAATTAATAACTCAAAAACTTTTCAAGATATTAGGATGAAATTTTAAACCATAAAATAAATGCATGAGACAAGTGTATGGTAAAATTTTGAGCTATATTGCTTAAAAACTTTCGATTTTAGTAATTTCAGTGGTGCATTCCCTTAAGTTGAGTTTCTGACACAAACAAGTCGGACTTATGACGTTTTACTTTATTTGTCGAAATAAGTCGTACTTTATCAAGTCAGGGTTTAAGTCAGAACTATGGACAATTATTTTGAGGATCTTAGCGAGGTGTTAGCATTATTTGCGAAACATGAGGAATCCATTTAAATTCTACATTGACAATGAATTTTAAAAGAAGAAAACACAATTTTGGAAATACCAATCGGCTTTCTTTCATCAGAATCTCTCTCCGCGGCCCAAAGCTTCCTAAGCTATTTTTAATCTTTCTAGAACTCAATTAATATCGAAATAAATACATAAGCGTACCGGTATTAATTCTGTACGAAGTCCAAGCGAAAATATACACAGAATATTCTCAAGAAACTATTGAACGGTTTACATACACGCTGCACAATATGACTGGATGAATTGAATTCTTTGTTTACAATACACACCGCCGTCTGTATTTTTATATTACGACAGCGAAATACGTACCTAGATGGCTTTGCATTACACGAAAACTGAAAAACATATGAAGTACGATTCGCTGATTCAGTTGTTTTGGCAGTGAACGTGCGATTTTTCATATTATTGAGTTCGACTTTAGTATGTAGAATAAGTAGAGCTTTATGACGTCAGACTTAATAAAGTACGACTTTAAAGAAGACTATGAATACGAAAAACATATAAATCGACTTGTCAAATAAGTTCAGCTTTATAAAGTCGGTTCTTAAGTCGCCGACTATGAGTACCGACCTAAGATTCTCGACCAGCGTCCACGGCCCAGTAACACGGTGACCACGGCCCACGGGTTGGGAACCGCTGCACTAGAATATAAAAACGAAGCATTTTCTCGAACTGACTTACTAAACAGAAATGTTTAATTTCATGCCATTTATCGTTTCAGAAAATTATGAGTCAGCACGATCAGGTTTTGGATTCGAGTCCCTGTTAAAGAGGAATTTTCCTCCTATTATCCTGCAGTTCCTGTATAAGGACAAACTTCTCCATACAAGCTGCAGGTCTTTGTGTGAGAACAGGGTAATGTAACTTGGTTGTAATGTATGTTTGTTTAATTTGAATTATGAATGATGTCTCTGAGATGTCGGCAAAGTGGATGTAAAAAGCACCGTTTTCTCCTTGTCTAGCAAAACAAATGAAACACTCGTGTTGCACAGAGCGTTCCTAGGTGGCATATTCGTCTCCAAACATGTTACAGCTCCTTTGGCCTATGGGGTTGACTTTTGGTTGGCTGATACCTATAGCCATGGCCTTCTGTAACAAATATTGCTATTCAGACTTATACAAAATTATCACAGTCCAATAGATCACCCAGTCGCGAAGCTCGACAGTAATAAACGGTGCATAAAGGTTGCACAAAGGTGCTCACATATATTAGAACCCCAATTATCCGAAATCCAACTATCCGGATCCCTTTGAAGCCGTATTCAAGTGGTTTTAGCAGCAGCGAGCCAGTGGAAAACCCTCTTTCAGGGCCGATTATTTGCGAAAAACAACTTTTAGCCGACAAAACAGAGTTTGACAGAAAAAAAAAACTGACTCTAACCGATGTTCAATGACAGACTCTGTTTTGTGATTATACCAGAAATTAAGTAACTAATTAACCAACTACCTTCATGGTATTGTATTTGAAAACATTTTTAAACATTTATGTAGCTTTGTATGTAAAAGAGTGTGTGTATTTACTTACTTACTCAATGACAATAGACAATTTCTCAGCAAGCTAAAGGAATATTATCTATTTTATGTAACCCGAAGGTTCATTTCCGCGCTTACCTGAGCCCGCCATTCAACCCTATTCTGTGCTAACTCCATCCAACCAACCCTCGCAAATGCTACTTCCCTTAAATCTATCCTAATATTGTCCTCCCACCTACGTCTAGGTCTTCCAGGTTGTCTTTTCCCTTCGGGTCTCCCAGTCAATGCTTTCATGAGATATGTCTTTCGTCCCCCATGCGCGCAGCATGTCCAGCCCATTTCATCCTCCGTGATTTAATTACCCTTACTATATCCGATGAAGAGTACAGGTCATGAAGCTCGTCACTATGCAGTTTTCATGTCTCTTAGGTCCGAATATTTTCCTAAGCCCCCTGTTTTCGAACACTCTCAGACCATGTCTCACATCCACATAATACAACCGGCAGGATAATAGTCTTATAAATCTTTATTTTTGGATTTCTGGACAGAAGACGAGAAGATAAGAGTTTCTGAATTGCATAAAAACAAGCAATTCCTGATTTGAGACTACGCTTAACTTCTGTCTGTAAATATTGCTTCCAGATATTTGAATTTTTCCACTTGTTCGAACGATTTACCGGCTATTCTAACATTTTGTAGAGCATTATTTTGACCTTCTAAGTGTGTGTACTTAGTCTAACTAATTGTTCAGTTTTCGTGGACACCTTAAGAAAGGCATAAATTGCCACCAAAGCATCACACAGGTGGTGTGTATGATTTCTTTTCTGCCAGTCTTGGTAATACTACTTATGTGATCTTGTGATTACCAACTCTTACGTGGGAAATAAAATTCCCCCTGACGTGTCGCTGCATTTTGTATGTATGGAATGCTCAGAAGAGATAGATGAAGGTTATTATGGGGTTATCAGTTCGAAGCCGTGAAGCGCAGAAAATGTGAAATGTCAGAAGGGATTAGGGCTGAAAACATTCACCGGTTCTTACAGACTAGCACGGCTGTATATCAAACTGACATTCTTTATAACTGTTCTTGTGACAGCTGTACAGGGGAACTTTCAGTCTTCGTAAGGTAAATTCAGTTCATAAATTTGAACTTATCTTAAAGGTACATTCATCCGGAAGGAAACTAAAATACTTACAAATGACGCGGAAGTTAAAAAAAAAAAAAAAAAAAAAAAAAAAAGTTAATAGAGTAAAACAAAGTAAATATTATTGGATGTAGATTGTTATGACTAGGGCCCGGATTTGAAGGGTTTAATCTATTTTTACTCCGCTTCCTAATTAAGTTAGAACATTTTAACGTATTTTTCCATTTCATGCCCCTTGCTTCCGAATATATGAATCTTATTGAACCCAAAAAGGGCTAAATCGAACTGAAGGACTTTTGCTGAAAAACTAGGGGTTAAGGAGAGAATCATGCAAACCGCTCTTTGAAAAATTAAAAGTCCTCACTCTCACAGGGGAGTATATATACTCTGTTATGTGTTATATGGTAGATAATATTGAGAGATTCCAAACTAATAGCAGTGTTCATGAACATATTACTAGAAACAGGAATGATTTACATAGACCGGTTAATGCATTAAAACTTTTTCAGAAAGGCGCTTATTACTCCGCAATACAGATATACAATAAGCTTCCAAACAACATTAAATTATTATGTATTCAAAGAAAAAGCAAATCCTTCAAAGGATCTCTCAAGAAATTTTTAATGACTCACACCTTCTACAATATGGATGAGTATTTCCAGTTTGAATAAGTTTATAGCATAGTATATTATATATGATTATTTATTAATGGCTTGTATATTGTAATCTGACGTGTTCTATATCCTTGAGTCCCACTCAACACAGGATCTACAGAACGAGATAACTACATCTACATCTACATCTACAAAGAGGGCTTTTGCAGAAAAACAATTTTTAAATAGATTTTCCAATTAATGCAAAGGAAAATAAATACCCGAATTTGTGCATTTTAAGAAAGAAAAACATCAAAATAAATTTATACAACGCATTGAAATTAACTATATATATATTATATTATTTATATATTTATTTATTTATATATTTATTTATTTATTTATATATTTATATATATTATATTGTTTATATTATTTATATTTGTATTTGTAATAATTTTGTATTAATTTGTATTTTCTAATTTGTAATTTGTAATTTGTAATTTTCATGGTAAATAATTAATAAATAAATAAATAAATATATATATATATATATATATATATATATATATATATATATGTCGCTTTGTATTTGTAACTGGAAAATGTTCCGCTTCGCGCACTTAACTATGTGGTTAGTGTTATGCATTATTTAGACGATATGCAGAGGTGGGTACAAGGCACTTGCGACAATGTACAAGGACAGTTGGTCACCCTGCTTCGATCAGAAACAAAATACATCACATAGCCCGTGCAAATATGAATATCGAGTGGGCGGAGCTTAAGGGGTGACTTATTTTTAGATTTCGCCTTTCAAATATAACATTTCATTTTAATATTTCAGTCAAAATACTTATTATTCAAAATAGTCAAAACGGAGCGAAAAAATCTTTCGTATGAATCTTAAATGTACGTAATGATCCAGTATTCGTTTTGTAAAGTGTATAATGTGTATAATGAGAATATAATTTATAAATGTGTGTATATATAAAATTGATAAGTGAAATGGTGGTTTTTACCTTGTAAGAAAAAAAATCTGTCGTGAATGTAGAACTGAATACTATATTCACAACATATTATACGTCTGCAAGAGAGGAGGACGAACAAAAAAGAATCACTGCATGTAACCATAACAACGAATGTACATATCAATACAAGCAAATAAACAAAATGCAAGTAAGATGAAAGCTGCACTAGTATGATTCGCTCCCTTTCCGCCAGAGAGCTCCTCTTCTCTCCTTTGATTCGCCCTCTCTACACCAGGAGCTCTCCTTCGCTCCTTTTCATCAGTAATTTGAGGCTATACTGTGTACTTTTTTATCTGTAGAAGCTGCTAAGACCAGACATAAAGGGCGGAGAGGGGGGGATGTTATTCATCGCTCTCATTTATTTTTTCTACACGCCCATCGCAACTTGAGAAACTTCCCCAAGCTACAACTCTCTGGAATAAAAGTTTCAATTTATGTTGCGTTCGATCTAGTTTCCAGTTTCCAGTTGGTTTTATTTGTTCTTCCTAAATCTATAGAAACTTCATTCTGTGCTTTTATCTTCATTCTGATGTTTTAATGCGTTGTTACTAAGTCGGTAAGTCTTTTTCGCTCTAATGGCCGGTTTCTATAAACTCGCGAATTACCTATGGGTAAATTATCCAATGAACAGAATTTACACAAAAATAACACCACACAAACACAAATAATTTAAAGATAGCAATCACATACACTTATGGCGAGATTCTAGATAAATATCCTCTAGGTAAATATGAAAATGACAGAAAAAATGTTCCTACAAACTCGGGCTAGATCTTCCCAAGAGTAAATCGTCGGGTTAATTTATCCTTTCATGGATGGCTGGATAAAATTTAACCTTTCATAGGATCAATAGTAATATTTAAACAATGAGAATCAAAGCCTTCTGAATTGAATTAACTGTACAACTCCAAGGCCTTGCTCATTATATCATTGTAGGTTAAATGGAACTAATTTGTCCATGGATAATTTACGCATAGGTAATTCACAAGTTTGTACAAACCGGGCATAAGTCAGTTAAATTTCAGACACATAAATCCTGTGCTGAATATTGAAAATTATAGTTATTGGACACAAACTGATGGTGAAACATCTTCAGGCCTAAAAGTAGATGAGCTTTTAAGGAAACGAGGTAGCCTACTCTAAGATGGTCAAAGAACAAGTTTTTCTTTTTAGCGGAAAAAGTTATCTGTAACTTCCTGTCTAAAATGTTTACTCCTGCTTTACTCGATAAGTATCATTCGTACTGTCCTAATTTTCAATGATTTAATTAAATAAATCTATTAGGAATGTTTTTTTTCTTTGCAGTTTTGTTATACAGTTGCAGTTAGATGGTTTTGATGAAAATGAAATACAAATATTAACACTTCTCGTAATTCCGATAGCGACGTATGGCAACGCTGCTAGAGCAGGTACTCTGCTTCAGTGATCTCAATATATAAACAGGATACACAACAGCTGTGCTTTGGAACTGCATAAATCGTTACGTTCACTTTTTGTTAAGTTGGCTACTCCGTACGTATTGGTGAAGTGTGCTTCCTATGGTAAACGTATATTTATGAATGCGTTTTTGTTATTTTTCATGACAAAATTGTCAAATATTGCGTGGCATATGGCTCCACAGAGCTCCAGAGAATTGGAAGTGGACTTAGGCCCCTTCCCCCAGCAAAAGCTACGAACACGATTATTTTTAACTTCTTTTTCTATGGCTAGCCTTTTTGTCTTTCAGATCGTCTCCATGGGCTAAGCTATACGAAAAAATAAATGCCAGAATAAGGGAGCGAACTCATGTAGTATTTAATGTATTTATTTATTAAATACAAACATATATTAGTCCAAAAATATTAAGTTAACTAATTAGCAAAATACAAATATGTGCATAATTAAAAAGTAATGAAATGGGAAAATGGTCATGTTTAAATATGACAAAAATTAGGACAAGTTCTATTTTTCATCAGTTGAATGATGCATTTCAGCGCAGTATCCAACTACGCATCTCCTAGTAACCTCTCACAGCAGGAGACCAAAACATTGATAATAGGAGTCAATTTTTTGTAATTGGTAACACGTCAAATATGCAATATTTGTATTTAATACAAAAATTCCGATGAGCAAAAAAAGAGGTGGAACATTAATTTTTATATTAGGGTAGGGCATCACTAGGGGCCCCCATAGTAAGTGGGGCCCGGGGCGGACCGCCCCCACCGCCCCGCCCTAGGAACGCCATTGGTCACCCACAGCGAACAGTACATTAAGCAGCAGACACCTGATTGCTATAATGTCAAGGTCTGGTGCACTCGTAAAATTACTAAAAGATGCTGTACCATCAGTCTTCAATTTTCCAGGACATCTTCAACAAATTATTGTTCCAAAAAGACAAGTGGTTCGTAATGTGGTTAGTAGTAGGCCTACTTTAGGTACCATGTAGGAATATAAATTATGCAATATGTCAGTCATGTAAATATAACTTAGTACTCTTATGCATGTAGGCCTAAATTTTTCATGCTAGTTTTTAATCGCAGAAATAAGAGGAAGCAGAAGTTTTTGTATAAGACCTCGCTGAAAATTATGCGAAAATAGATAAACAGACACAAACAGATGACCTCCCACCATCTCCTATCAAAACAGAATTGAGAAAAAACAAAAGGCTACAGACAATTGTCTGTTGCAAGAACAAGAAGATAAATAGCATGGCTAATTAATTTCAGATTTGAAGAAAAAGGAACTTCTAAGTAGTATTAAGACTTTAAGTATTTTGAAATTTCATTTCAGTGGCTTCCCTTTGCGCTAGTCTACAGGAAGTATTTAAAAAAATAATAAATAATGTGAATTGTATCCAGTACAGTAACGGTACAGTTGAAGGTCACGGTTAATGCATTTCTAAAGCACTTAGCACAGATTTTGCCTATTCTCTTTATATATAGAAATGAAGCATAATATCGCAATATGTAGGCCTAATGTGAAGTTATTTTAAATTTTTAAATGCGAGTGTTTACAACTGTTTACCAGTGTACATTCACGCCTGATTTAGATTAAAGAAATATTTTTACCAAACCATTACAATATGAAACTAGTTTTGTTATGTACTTAAAAAGCATCAAGTAGTTTATATTGAAACGCTTCATTCATAAAAGTTTTTAAAAACGCCAATACATCTTCATAATTCCATTAATACACATGAGTTTGTTAGAAGCAGATACGGGATAGGAGCTAAAGTATACGTTCACTTTCATGGCTGACCGCGAACCCTGCCGTCACGATTTTTCATCATGCAGTGCTACCTCCAGTATGTAATAGAGCTCAATGCTCTGCTTTCCCTGGCTTCAGTAGGCAGGCCTTTGCTTCGTCCTTTTGTCTATGCACAGTTGCCACATTGCAAAGGTTTTAGGGCTCATTATCTCAGTAACCGTGCACTTAATCACAAAATGTTACCCAAGGAACACACTGTCAAAATATTTGAACTTATACCACTCTGTGTATGTATACATATATATATATATATATATATATATATATATATATATATATATATATAATATAATATAATATAATATAATATTCAGAGAAAACATTTCAACTGATCAACAAGAACTGATTCCAAAACTTTGCTTTCCTTTTTTCCTCTAACACACACAAACATCCATGCCCGGGACCTCCTTCACCACCCCTTTCGTACAAATAAATGATGAACTTCCTTCATTCTAACCACTACAAATACTATTATTCCTACAACTACTTACTATCGTGTCCCTATTTACAATTCAAAACAACATAAATAACTATTTCGGCAGTAAACAACTTGGTCAATAAACTAGATACCGGCACTTCAATTGTTTTTAACAAAAAACAAACGCAAGTCAACACAATATTTAGATTTGCTCTAAACTTTACTTGCGAACTTCTTTTCTCCCCACTCAATCAATGTCTGCCATTCCTTATATAGCAAAGAATTTTTCCATCGTAGTTAGTTTTCGCTTTTCTATAACTTCACAGACAACTTTACAGATAGGTCAATCTTTTACGTAAATGTCTCTGCGATATTCAACTGTTTCAAATTGTGTTTATTTCCAAGAAATTGTTGCCCATCAAAAGAGACTGAATTCAGATACAGTATGAAATTACTACAATTTTTTCGGTTGCTATTCCAAGCATAAGCGAACTGAAACTATGTTCGTTACAAAATTTACGATTCAAAATAACATAAAATGTCGTACGATGTTAGACTCGCTGACGCTCAATTTGTTATCTTCGCGATTGCCTATTAAATTCTACGTAACGGTCTTAAATCGTAAATAATTAGTTTTTCGCAAACGTAGGCCTACATAAATAAAATCTCTCTTTTACCCCTTGTATCACAAATAAGTACAACAATGTGCAACGCAATAATAACGCAAGATGTTAAGTACTAATTTTCTAAAACTCATTCGCTTCTATTTCAAGTTTATGTGACTTCCGAATGCAGTTTGACAACAATCACAGCATTATCACGTGATCACATGCATACACGAAACACGAACACAGAGGGCGTATTGAAATATTTCCTTATCAAGTCATTAAGACGCTTGCTCCGTACGCGCGTTATTTTCATATCTCAGGAAAAGTGACATAATACTTTATGTCGCGGGGTTTTAACGCCCCCAAGCACGAATACTGGCTTTGCTTAAAAGGCTTTTCTACGATACAATCGTGTTTCAGTTAAGAAAACCCAATTAAGATAAAGCAAGGAAAGGAAATATAAAGAACATAACCGGGGCTCGGGGATATTTTGCGCTGCACAAGAGGGAATTTTTATTCGCGACATGTCAAGCCTTCAAGGCCTCCTGCGTTTTGTTACCGCACAGGAGAGAAAAAAATGACTGTCGTTTCTAATTACGTTTCTCTTTTATTCCGATGTCAGTAAGACAGATGAACCTCCATATTCCAGACTTCTTTTCGATTGTAGAAAATACGTATATGATAGTGTTTGGTCTTCTATATTAATAAAATCAGGTAAACTGATATAACAAAGTGCCAGTATGCGTTTTTAATCAGTTATAATTGCAGTTATGATCTACAGAAAATATATATATATATTTTTTTAATAGATCTCCGAGTTAAACTCCAGATCGATTCATTAAGCAGGGCTTACGGAAGAACAAAGGTCTAAAGTTTGATTCTTAACCTTAATTCATATTGGTATACACTGATATACTAATTCTTAAAATATGTAAACATTTTACAAAATGCATTGACAATGAAATAGTACAGTAAGCCAATAAGAATAGGATAGTTCCACCTAGCGGTATGCAGTTTTGTTCTGAGTATAGGCTTATGCAATTTTAACGCAACGCAATAACTTTAAAGCTAGTTTCTGTTCGTGAAATAGCATTTATAGGCTTATGTTATTCTTTAGGAATGATGTTGTAGGTCAATGAAAGACAATGAATTCCCAGCTTTTTAAAAGAAAAATGTAATACTTATTTAAGCACATTGACAAAATAGAACACAAGAATGGAATAGGCTCAATTTAACACAATTGATAATAATAAAAAAAAATTTTGCTTTAGGGTGGACTCGAACGTGATATGTCTTGGTTACTAGACAAGCATCTTACCCCAAGACCAAACCACACTGCGAATATTGAGTGTCCAATCCGAGAGAATACTATCGCGCCGTAGCTCACAGAAAAGAAAAATTACTGTATTTCGAAATTAGGCTATGTTTCAAGCCTGCTAGTTTCCTTGTGTTACATTATTTCATGTATTTCATTCATAGGTAAAATAATATTCTAGATATCCCTGTGGTAAATGCTGATATGTCTCTAGCTGAAGCAAAGGTACCAACGTAAACATATTCTCATAGCTTAATGTTTTTATTTATTAAGAGGTCAGGAATTATTAATCTGACATAGGCTGAAGTAAAATTCAATGCTTTAATTTAATTGTAATCAATTTTAGCAAAATAATTAGTCATTATACAACAGCATTTCATCTATAATCGAACATATGGGAACATTTGTTTTTCATGTAGATGTCAATTGTCCATGGCAACTGAAAGAGGCTTTATACGAGCGTGCTGATTGGTTGGCCGCGAGTCAATCAAAATGCTTCGAATTGAACAAATTATTTTTATAAATGTGACTGTTAATTACTCTTTATTTCGGTACTGCTCAACCGATTAGGTCCAAATTCAATAGGCTTATTGCTATTATCGTTATAAATGAGTATATGAAGTTTCATGAAAATCCGATAAAGCGTATTTGAGTTACCGCGCCTTTTCTTATATGATACCATAAAAAGGCACTAAATTGGGTATTATTCCGGTACCGACCAACCGATTTGGTCCACCATCATCAGACGTCTTCCCATAGACATTAAAAATGCGTATACCAAGTTTCATGAAAATCCGATAAAGCGTGTGCGAGTTATGGCACCTTTAAAATATACACTAAATTGGGTTTTACTCCGGTACCGGTGTACCGATTTGGTCCAATTTCAATAGGGTTCTTCCCATTGACATTATAAACGCGTATACCAAGTTTCATCAAAATTAGATAAAGCGTATTTGAGTTAGAGCGCGTACAGACACACGGACGGACGGACGGACGGACGGACGGACAGACGGACAGACATTTTTCGTCCCCCACACAATCTCATAAAGTACCATACTGGCACTTAATAAAAGAAAGTGTCTGTCTGTCTGATAGCGATGCCAAGCGAAATCTATTGAACGCAGAGAACTGAAATTTTAAACATAGGTGGACGGAAGGGTCGGAAAATGCATCTCGCAGCCGGAATTTTAATTTTCGCTTTTGTTCGTGAGTTATGAGTGAAAAACTGGAAGAAAACTTGTATTTTTTTGCGTTTTGGAAGCATCAGTTTTCAGTAATACATTTCAATGTCAAATCAATTACAGTTGGCTTTGGCTATTTTTGTCATGGTTTGGGAATAAAAGAATCGCTTCATTTTATAAGCCCATGCTGGTCGATTCATTTGTTTATGTCAAGGAACGCAGATATCTGAAATATTAAACACAGACGGAAGAGGGATGATCAATATAGGCCTAAATATGGTTAAACACTGTTCGATTTGGACGAAGCTCACTATAAAGGGGTTTTCTGAGCCAGGGAACTCGATTGCTTGATTTTGTAAGTCCATCCTAGGACGATTCGTTTGTTTAGAATGTCAAGGCCCGTAGACATACGAAATTTTCAACCTACACGGAAGAAGACCTAAATATGATCAAACATTGTTCGATTTGGACGAAACTCACTATACAGGAATTTTCTGGGCCAAGGAACTCGAATCTGAAATCGCTTTTACAAGGCGACGCTACCTAATCGTGGTATGTAGTCCACATGATTTAGGTGTAGCATAATGATTTAACTATTATGCTCTTAATTTTTAATTTTTGAAATAATTATCGTGGGCGTAGCCGCGGCACATGGTAGTCAAGAATAATTAAATACTCTATATCAGTATTACTACTGAATTTTAAAATTTGAAAGTAAATATTCTAAAATAGAATTAATAGCAGTAATTGGAATTTTAGACATTCGTGCAGATATGGGAATTTCGGTATTAATATACCATCATCAATCAATTTAGAAGGCCTTAGCGTGTATATGTGCTGACACGTTGGATATTTTTTGGTGGTGATAGGCGGAAAAAAAAACATTTACAATTTTTCACATTCTATCGCACCAATAAGGCAATGATACTCATCAATACATATTCTTTGTATGTATAGAGATGAAATTACGCAATATGAATATGGGCCGAAAATGCTTTGTTTTCTGGTTAAAGCCATTTCTCTACACCTGCACCACTAACTGTGGAAAACAGAATCCATGTGAAATGGTAGGCCTACTCAAAAACAGAACTGTGGGTTACAGAACATTAAAGGAAATGTCCAAAAGTCCTCCGTTAGCACGGATACATCCGTAAACCCTCCGACGCATGGACTCCTTGATGCGCTTATGTATCCCTAGAATATCTCGTATTATCTGGCAGCTTTGCAGAATACGAGCACGGAAACGAGGGGAGCGAGAGACAGCGTGAGGGGAAACTTTCCTGTTGCTATGGCAACGTGTACATTTAGCGCCCGCTGTTTCACACAACACCCGCCAGATAACGTTGGTTCTCTTATGAAAAATTTAAGGGACGGACAATTTGTAGACAAAAATCAAGGTCATAAACTATGTGGCGAAACCCGAAATGTTTACTATTTGAGATAATGGATTAATCGTGGATTTTCCCACTTTTATTAGCGAGGTCCTTTGTCGTGACTCGTTGCTTCGCAGCGGACACCTTAAAATTTCCTGTCAGGACATCCTCCCATAGCAAGAAATGGAGACATCAGAGACAGGCTTATAAAGGAGACTGGGACACGCTAAAGGTAGGCATATTTCTAACCCAAGTTAAACATTTCGTTCGTGACTGGCATAGCTTGTAATTGAGCTATAGTGAAACCTCTCTTAACGAACACCCCTTCTTTACGGACGATTTTTCTGGTCCCTAGGTCACTATAATGAAACTTTATAATAATTAACCTCTATAAGACGGACACCCTATATTACGGACACGGACACAAAAAATCCACTTAAAAACCCTCTTCAAACCTTTCTTAACGGACACTTTACAATTTACAAATTACAAATTAAGTTTATTACAAATTAAAAAATACAAATTGATACAAAATTATTACAAATACAAATAATATACACACAATTTGTACAATTTGAAAAGAGTATTATTTGCCCCGCATGAGCATAGCTCGTGTTCGGGGTCAGTTCAGTCATACTAAAATTATATTTTTAAAATTATATAAAAAAAAAAAACATACATATTATAGTTTTAGGTAAAAAATAAGAATAAAAATAAATAAGATTGCTTATATGAAATAAATGCATGAACAAAGATACGAAAAAATAAATTACAGTTAGATAACAGAGTTACCAACAAATACCCATTGTTAAAAATAAAAAATTTACAGTTGAGAATGATTAACATAAAAAAAGTGGTAAAAGTACAATTACAAGTTAGATTTAATCAAATCGAGTACTCTTTTTTTAAACAATTTATTGTTTAGTGGTATCATATTAGGGTTTCTTCTGGTAAAATTGTTGTACAGCCTTGGTCCGAAATTTATACTATGCCTTAGACCTACTTCTGTAGCACACTTTGGTTCGAAAAGAGGACAAGAGATATTATACCTCCTTGTATTATAGTAGTGATTTCGTGTTAAGAACTTTTCATGATGTTTATGGAAATAATTTAATAAAGTGTAGGAGTATAATTGTTTAATATTCAATACGTCAAAATCTTTATATAAACTTTCAGATGGATAGTCCATTGATTTTTTTAAACATATCTTGATTATTCTTTTCTGCAACAACGACAATGGGCGAAGTGCAGTCTGACATATCCCACCCCATCCTATTATTCCATATTGTATAACTGATTGGACTAAACTTAGATATATTAGTCTTAAAGTACTCTGTGGCATAATGTTTCTTAATATAACAAATTTATATATAGTTTTGACGAGAAAATCATATATCTACAGTATACTGTATTGTACTGAACTTCTTTTCTTCTTCTGTTGACTTAATTTTGACGCGAAACCAAAGTGTACAAAACGAACAAACATTAAAGATTTTTTCGCATGTTAATAGTACGCTCGACTGCTACACGCAGAACTACAGTTGTGTAGGCCTATTCCATTGTAAAAAGTGTGGTTTTAATTTTGATGGTAGGCCTAAAGTGCACTACAGTATAGTGTTCAGGACTTTCGCAATATGTAGGCCTACAGAATAACATATCTGTGTAATGGATTAGTGTAAACTAAAGACATTTTCATCTACTGTATAACACTCTCATGTAAGTACTGTAGATTATTTTACTCTAGAATTTTTTAACCTCTCTAGAGCGTACAGGTCCGTTATAGAGAGGTTTCACTGTACACAGAATGGAAGCGGAATGTTACCTAAAAAGAATGAAGTTAACGCCGGAATCAGCCGTATTACAGCGAGTCCCACGCAAGCGCTGGCAAATGACGCGGGTTTCTGCGTCGCGGCGGACACATCCAACTCCCGGGCGATCGGGTGAAATATCTACGCTAATAAAGCCGCGATCGGTGTAATGATTCAGGTTCTCAGAAATACAGTCAATATTAGAATGAAAATAACCACGTACCTCATCACAAGAGATGTTGGAAATGTCCAACATCCACGAAAAACTTACTGGCACCTTTTTAGGAAATTTTCTTTTATTTATTTATTGAACATATTGGTTTTAATTGTCTGAACACATCTTTCGCTAAAGATCTGGACATTTTTGGTATATTTAAATGCATAAGACGCTCCAAATAATACATTTGAAAAGCCTGTAAGATATAACTATTATCATCCTTTTTACTACTTGAAAATATAGGCCTGCACAATAATTTATATCAATCTATTATTCTTTGTACATGCTGTTTTTAATTACATTAATTATGTGAACATATTCAGTGGCCCGAATGTACCACACAATTTCTCTATGTATATAGGCCTACTATTTTAATATTACTTTATGTAAAAAGGTATCAAAATAAATTAGGTTCACTCCTAAAGTGTTTCAGCGTGTTTCATAGTTAATATTAAAGAGAATAAGGAGAAAAAATCTGATGTGAAATTCACATAACTTCCTCTGCCCAAATAAAAGCTAACAGTATTCACATATCCTTATACAGAACCGCAAGACACAATTTTACGCTAATTATCCTATAAATATCTTATAGCCCCTTCTTTGAAGGTTGCGATTAAAAACGCAGGCGATGGACAAACAAAAAAAGAAGAAAAAACAAGTGACTGCAAACGTTTATTGAACTTTCCGCAGTTAAGAATAATTTCCGAAATTTACAGAATATTCCCTTCAAATATTTCTTTACTGTAAGCATGGCCAACAATTATCTTTCTCACTTCACGTGCTTATATAGCCTAGAATAAGATGCCGTGAATGTCCGCGTATTGAGTTGTTGACCAGGCAAGACAGAGTTTCTACAAACAGCTTACAAACACCCTTCAGCTCTTGGTATAAGCACTCCATGTACAAAATTTAAAGGAAATCGTTAGAGCCGTTTTCGAGAAAATAGCCAAAAACGAAAATTTCTTCATGTAAAGTCCCCTTAAAATTAAAAGAAATTTGTCGCCAATCTTCGGCTCACATCTTCAGAAGGTACCTGACCCAAATACGAAATTTTGTTTTCATACCTGACCCAAATACGAAATTTTGTTTTCATATGATTTTCCGTTTTGGAGCTAGCCTGTTCACAGACTTCCACACAGACACACAGACATGTTTCCGAAAAAATAATTTTTTCTTCAGGGGGCCTTGAAACGTGTATTTTATGCTAAAAACTCAACTTCGAAATTGGGGGTCGAAAACAATACTTCCACTACCTATAGTACCTATGGTGCGGGCAGAGGAAGTAAAAAAACATGTATTCGAACTGATTCAATAGAACCGTAAAAACTGTGTTTTCTTCTATAGATGTCAGGCCAGCTTCAGCCAAAGCAGATGAGTGAGCTCGCCATCTCAAGCTTCACTACATACCTGGAAGACAAAGGTCGGGAGTTGATGACATCCGCAAGGATGACAGGGACTGATTTTCCATCTACAGAAACTTTGGCTGAAGACAAGAGAATCTTCAGGGAGCTGAAACACTTCTTCCATGGCATGAGACTTCCACCGACCATGGCGAATGAACTAACGAAAAATCTTCTGGTAAAATTAAACAAGACCTATACAGTGCTTAATGTTAACAAGTGTGAAGATTATTACCAAAAAATTATTGGGTCGTATCTGGTGGGAATTTACATGCATTCCGATGTTACAGAAATTTCGCTGGGATGGAAAATTGCCCCATGGAAAATTTCCCCTACTGAGCTACACATTGACGAGATTGGCACAATCATGCTTAGGAAAATGGGGAATTTACGTAAATTAAAAAAACTAAATTTACGATATTGGCCTACATGGGGCAGTAAAGAGACCAGCCTATCTCTCCCAAACCAAATCAAAGAGTTGTTATGTGACTGTTTTTATTTCACAAATGAACATTTGACAAGTATTGTTGAATCCTGTCCAGAACTCAAAACCTTAAAACTCAGTTATTCCGACAACTTTGAACGATGTATTCCCACTATCTTGCAACTGAAACACCTGGAAATTTTGCGCCTAATGTCTGGCTTCGAACTTGATGAAGATTATGCTGCTACTATGAACGTAATTTCAACGGACACAACGACATCTATAAAGTCTCTTGGACTAAAATTGAAAGATGAAAATACTTTACACCAAGTTATTGAAAAGTGGCCATATCTAACAGAAATCATTTTGGAAGAAGAGGGTGTAGGCCTAAATCTGTCAAGTTTAGCACAGTTAAGAGATCTTCGATCTCTGACCTTGATAGAAGATTATGGTGGAATGGAGGAATATATAAACGTCCTCCCAGCAATAGGGAAAAATCTTCTCTTTTTGTATATTTGGGCCAACTCATATTTGAACTTGGAATTAATTGGCCGAACGTGTACTCAGCTAAAGACGTTGTACCTTCACCACGGTTATGAAAGGGAAATTACTCAGCCCCCTTTGGAAATATTTCCAAACTTTAGAACAATTGAGAGTCTAAAAGTCGACATGCGTGGAGATCCCCTTTGGACAGAGTTTATAATCGATCAGTGCACAGACGTCAAGGAACTATATGTGGCCTTGGATAGCAGCCTGTACGGCATTATTGTCAAAGTCATCGAACGCACCCCTCTGGACAGCGTGCAAGAAATGCAATGGTGGGCAAACGACAATATTACTGATACAAATAGCATACAGGATATACGTTCGAAATATCCGAACCTTCCCCTACGAGTGGAATTTCGAAGTTTTTCCCCTGAATTGGCAGTGTTTTATTTTAACGGATGTCAACATCATTTCGGGATGAAGTTCTTTCCATAAATAGGAGCTGTTTGCCATTCTGTCATTCTATGGATGTATTTACTGAAGGTGTTTACGGCCTTGTTATTGATTAACACCATTTGTCATCAGTTTACACATATATTTGCTATTAAATACTTTGAAGAAAACACCTATCAGTTATTCATTATACAGGGTGTGTCCCAAAAGTTGCATTTTGCAAAGTTTCAGTGGAGGTAGAAGAAGAGCTTTTCCATGTTCAAATTGTTACTTTCAGACAGCAGACGATCGCTTTTATTTGAGAATCTCCGTCAAAGTGTTCAAAGTTAATTTTAATTCAGGTTTATTGTAGCAATAAATAATTATTTTTCTTTTTAAATGGCACAATTTGCTAGGGGAAAATTGATGCGCATGCCAGTCAGAAAGATTTTTTTTTTTCGCCGAGGGTATCTTAGCAGTATAGATTTACTTACTTTTTTAGTAATAAAAAAAGTGTGTTTTATATTGTAAATTCAAATATTTCGCACTGTCATCCATGAAATTACTTTTAGCAACTCATTGCTTTAAAAACTAATTATAAATAGCCTAATAATGGAAAATGTATTGGTCATTTTTTTTAAATGTCATTTTTCACTATTTTAGGTCATAATAGTATATTGCAATACAAGTGCCGTAAGCCATGCATACGGATCGAGGAAAGAGTTTTTTCGATTCCCGAGATCAGTTATGCGCTTACGGAACGAGTATTGCATGCTAATTTTTGCACGATGATTATTTATATCAATTTATTTATATTATTTAAGATATTAGCTGAAAATATTATGTATATACATTATTGAAAATAGATGTTATATTTCAGAAAGTGATTCGCAATGGTTGGTTGTTATGGGAACTGAATATTTGTCCTATTAAAGCCGCCACAAACCGGGGGGCCTTGGTTCCGGCCTTGGATAAAGGCTTGTATTATGATGGTTTTACTTACGGCACGTGTGCTTATGGTAATTTTTACCGCACGGAGATTTCTTTTGTTTTCATAGTAACTAGATTGCGTGTGGGAATGTCAAGTTACGATCCACGGCAACAATATTCGTAAGTACCAGTAATTAGTTATGTACTGCAAAAATGCATTTTTTATTTTGCATTTTTTCACTATTTTATGGTCATTAAATGCCTTGCCCTACTAATTACGATCAATGTTAGTCACATGGGTTTGTATCCCACACATGGCAGTATGTGAATATAGAGATGTGATATTGAAGTGGGGGACAAAGAAGCGCTTCCTGGAGTGTGACGGTGTTTCTGACAATCCTATTTCCTGGTGTGTCACTTTCTTATCCTCTCGGCGGGGGGCAGTTGGATTTCATAAAGCATGTGACCCCATGCGGAGAGAAAAATCACTCAGTGCTATATTTCCATAAGCGAGGCAAGTATTAAATTTACGTCCTTACTCCCATTGATCCTGTTTTTACTACGACAAGAAATACGTCCAACAGGAAATGATATGTCCAACGAAAAATTTCGGCAATTCAATGTTGTTGATCAACTGCGTTGAAATAAAATCACATCTATCTACTAAACTAAACTCCGTGGCGCTACATCCCTGGAGGGACTTGGCCTACCACCCGACCGCTGCGTCATCTCCCGTAGGCAGATGGCAGGATTGGGGGGCATGTGGTCAGCATGCCGACACCCACGGCCGTTATTGGTGGTTTTCATGACCGGAGCCGCTACTTCTCTACCAAGTAGCTCCTCAATTTGGAATCACGAGGCTGAGTGCACCCCTACCAGACCTCCCTACCTCAGAAAAATCCGAGGTACCGGGAATCGAACCCGGGCCGACGGATCTGTAGTCAGCGACGCTAACCACAAGACCACGCCGGCGGACCACATCTATCTACACTGACAGGGAAAAAAAAAAATCACTTAACTTAAAGAGATTTTAAAAACAATAAAGTTTAAATGGAAATTATGTAGTAGGCCTAGTGCTTGAAATAAAATTACTGCAATTGTGTACGTTTTTAAGAATAAAATTTTAAGACACATTTCACACTTAATTCCCCATTTTTCCTCTTGCACCGTGGTGAATGGTGAGCCTAAGGTTGCAGCAGCATAACGGAGGCTGCGTCCGTCATCAATTAGGGCGGGCGCAAGTTGAGACGCAGTTAGGTGAGGTGAGGTGAGGTGACAAAAATCAAGGTCAGAAACTGTGTGGCGAAACCCGAAATGTTTACTATTTGAGATAATGGATTAATCGTGGATTTTATTATCCACGATACCGCGAAACTTGTTGAATACAGCTCTTACACATATATTCCCACTTCTATTAGCGAGGTCCTTTGTCGTGGCTCGTTGCTTCGCAGCGGACACCTTAAAATTTCCCGTCAGGACATCCTCCCATAGCAAGAAATGGAGACATCGGAGACAGGCTTATAAAGGAGACTGGGACACACTAAAGGTAGGCATATTTCTAACCCAAGTTAAATATTTCGCTCGTAACTGGTATAGCATGTAATTGAGCTATACAGAATGGAAGCGAAATGCTACCTAAAAAGAATTAAGTTAACGCCGGAATCAGCCGTTTTACAGTGAGTCCCACGCAAGAGTTGGCCAATCATGCGGGTTTCTGCGTCGCGGCTGGCACAGCTCCAACTCTCGAGCGATCGGGTGAAATATCTACGCAAATAAAGCCGCTAACGGTGTAATGGTTCAGGTTCTCGCAGTTATATTTGAAATTACAATGAAAATAACCACGTACCTCATCACAAGAGATGTTGGAAATGTCCTCCTCTTGCATCCACACAACACTGGCATCTTTTCACGAAATTTTCTTTTAAGTTCAGCTTCCGAGGTAGAGTTAATTTCTCTTGTGATATTGTCTTTAAGTTCTTCTAATGTATGGGAAATTGACCTATACATAGCGTATACATAGCAGCCGTTTTAGAGAGTGTGAACTAAAAACTCATTTTTTCTAAAATGTTAATTACTAGCAGGTGCACGTGGCTTCGCCCACGATAATTAATTAAAAAAATTAATAATTAAGAGTATAATAACTATTAAAGCATTATATTTATTAACACTTGCACGCGAATCATTCATAAACTAAACCATTAATAATTAATGAAACAGCTAAAATTCCGGCTGCAGAGTATATTCCACGATTAGAAAGCGCCGCCTGGGAAAACGATCTCAGATTCGATTACGCAGTTCCAAAGCTAACTGTGAACACATAATACGTATTGTTTCTCAACTGTTTGTTGACATATGAATATGATGTGAATTTTATTTGAAAATTCAGTGTAATTTTCACAAATTATATAACGTTTCAAGGGAAGGAATGCTTTGTTTGGATTTTTATTATCAGCGATATTTCAAGAGTTAAACCATCAATATTTTACAGCCGGTGTCCCCGGCTTCGCCCGCCATTAATAATTGACTCCAGGAATTAAAGAAATTTACACATTAATCCCATTTTGGGGTTAGTTTCCCATTCTACTGGATTCGTTAATTTTGTTTTTTACACACGAAAAACGGCAAAATTTCATGTAATATTATTCTCCAGAGGCTTTAGAATCCATATATAGACACATTTTGTTTCTAAGAATATTTTAAATTTGGGTAAAATCGGTAAGAAGTTCACAAAAACCTAACCTAAAATGGCGCTCATAAAGGAATCACAATAATACAGAATCAGCTGCTAGAGACAGCGCAGGTGCATGCTGGGAAGAAGCCGATGGGTCACGTGGTGCTGGAATCAGCTGCCAACATGATAATGGTCAGACAACCCTCCGGAAGATATAATATGCCACATTTTCGAAACCTACAAACAGTGTATCGTACATTATTCGAAAATGCAAGGGCGCTTCGCTTCGGCTGCCGCCTCCGCTCGCGCACTTAACTAATGTGGTTAGTGTATGCATTATTTAGCTATATGTAGAGGTTGCAGGACCGTATGGAACAGACCAATGACATGCAAGGTCGTTGTCAGCCAATGGGAGTGTTGGTCTGCAAGCCAGAGACCGCATACCAACGCCGAACATCGCGTGTGGAAATCCAGTAGAGTGGGAAACTAAACCCCCATTTTCATCAGAAAGTAATTTATTTTTCAAATTGGACACTTAAGCTTTCCATTTTCAGAAATGTAACCTTGTAGAACGGAAAATAGATTTTCTGTGGCACTTGAAAGTGTGTATAAATTTTTTTGAATCACTCTGTATTTATATACATTTGAACATTAATCCCTTTTCCATCAGACAGTCATTTATTTTTCAAACTGGACTCTAAGCTTTCCATTTCCAGAAATGTAACCTTTTAGATCCGAAAATAGATTTTCTATGGCACTTCAAAGTGTGCATGCATGTTTTTAAATCACTCTGTATTTATATCCATTTCAGCCACTTGACAATATAGGCCTATATGTAATCCGAATCATTTTAAAATTTTATTCTTAAAATTTTAGTTTGTACTTATTGGTTTTAATTGTCTGAACACATCTTTCGCTAAAGATCTGGACATTTTTGGTATATTTAAATGCATAAGACGCTCCAAATATGCCTAATACATTTGAAAAGAATGTAAGTTATAACTATTATAATCCTTTTTACTACTTGAAAATATAGGCCTGCATAATAATTTAAATCAATTTATTATTCATTGTACATGCTTGTTTTTAATTTTTAATTATGTGAACATATTCAATGGCCCCAATGAACCTCACAATTTCTTTATGTATATAGGCCTATTATTGTAATATTAGTTTATGTAAAAAAGCTATCAAAATAAATTAGGTTCGCTCCTAAAGTGTTTCATAGTTAATATTAGAGGGAATAAGGAGAAAAAATCTGATGTGAAAGTCACATAACTTCCTCTGTCCAAATAAAAGTTTGCAGCATTTACGCTAATTATGCTGTAAATATCTTATAGCCCCTTCTTTGAAGGTTGCGACTAAAAACGCAGGCTATGGACGAACTAGAAAAGGAGATAAACGAGTGACTGCAAACGTTTATTGAACTTTCAGCAGTTAAGAATAATTTCCGAAATTTACAGAACATTCCCTTCAGATATTTCTTTACTGTAAGCATGGCCAACAACATAGGCTATCTTTCTCACTTTACGTGCTTATACAGCCTAGAATAATAGGCCGTGAATGTCCGCGTATTGAGTTGTTGACCAGGCAAGACAGAGTTTCTACAAACAGCTTACAAACACCCTTCAGGAAGTTTCAAATAAAAGTATTAGCTCTTGGTATAAGCACTCCATGTACAAAATTTAAAGGAAATCGTTACAGCCGTTTTCGACAAAATAGCCAAAAACGAAAATTTATTCATGTAAAGTCCGCTTAAAATTAAGAGAAATTTGTCGCCAATCTTCCGCTCACATCTTCAGAAGGTACCTGACCCAAATACGATTTTTTTTTTTCATACCTGACCCAAATACGAAATTTTGTTTTCATATGATTTTCCGTTTTGGAGCTAGCCTGTTCACAGACATCCACACAGATACACAGACATGTTTCCAAAAATAGTATTTTTGGATTCAGGGAGCCTTGAAACGTGTATTTATGTCAAAAACTCAACTTCGAATTTGGGGGTCGAAAACAATACTTCCCCTACCTATAGTACCTATGGCACGGGCAGATAAAGTAATAAACATTTTTTAGTACACGCTATGTAAAACAGCTGCTTATCGGACTGGGAACACGCCGAAAACTGCACTTTAAAGGACAAGTCCGCTAAAATTGCATAAAAGTGCATTCTAACTGCATTCAAAATGCAATTTTAGCGGCCTTGTCCTTTAAAGTCGTCATGGCAATCTGTAAACAAAACCCAGACGGCACTGACCAGTCACACCAACTTTAACATGGATTTACGCATATAATTGGTCATAAAACAACAAATTTAAGCCAACACGATTCTTTATGATAATCAAAAACTTTAACAGGATTTTTAGCAAAACACGGTAGCCCTCTTCATCACATGACAACAAATATAAGCCAACAACTTTTCACATTTTGGTTCACCATGGACGAACAGCATTTAAATGCCGTAATATATCCCTTCTCGTAGCCTATTTCTGCCGTGAAGTTGCTGGTAGCAGCTCCAATTCAATGTTTCTGGCTTGGATTGAAATTTCTTCGGAATTATCATTTATATTTTCACAAGCTTTTCATAAATACTAGTTCGTATGCAATATTGTTTACAAACAAGGGACTCATATATTATGCATCTATACTACCACATTTCTTATTGCTACGTACGGTCATTGTTGTTTTATGATCTAGATGGCCATGACAAAATAACTTAAAGAAATGACTGACTGCCTTTCATTATAATTAATTATACGGTATTTTTTTGTTTTATTTCATGTAATTTATAGAACTTTTACTAAAAAATATTGTATGCACCACGTACGCAAAACCTTTAGCGGACTCATCCAGTATTTCAGCCTCGGCTTTCGCCTCGGCCGCTATACTAGATTCGTCCGCTAAAGCGTTATTTTGCGTACTTGATACATAAATAGCTATATTCGAACTGATTCAATAGAACCGTAAAAACTGTGTTCTCTTCTGTAGATGTCAGGCCAGCTTCAGCCAAAGCAGATGAGTGAGCTCGCCATCTCAAGCTTCACTACATTCCTGGAAGACAAAGGTCGGGAGTTGATGACATCCGCAAGGATGACAGGGACTGATTTTCCATCTACAGAAACTTTGGCTGAAGACAAGAGAATCTTCAGGGAGCTGAAACACTTCTTCCATGGCATGAGACTTCCACCGACCATGGCGAATGAACTAACGAAAAATCTTCTGGTAAAATTAAACAAGACCTATACAGTGCTTAATGTTAACAAGTGTGAAGATTATTACCAAAAAATTATTGGGTCGCATCTGGTGGGAATTTACATGCATCCCGATGTTACAGAAATTTCGCTGGGATGGAAAATTTCCCCTACTGAGCTACACATTGACGAGATTGGCACAATCATGCTTAGGAAAATGGGAAATTTACGTAAATTAAAAAAACTAAATTTACGATACTGGCCTAGATGGGGCAGTATAGAGACCGGCCTATCTCTTCCAAACCAAATCAAAGAGTTGTTATGTGACTGTTTTTCTTTCACAAATGAAGATTTGACAAGTATTGTTGAATCCTGCCCAGAACTCAAAAACTTAAAACTCAGTTATTTCGACAATTTTGAACGATGTATTCCCACTATATTGCAACTGAAACACCTGGAAATTCTGCGCCTAATGTCTTGCTTCGAACTTGATGAAGATTATGCTGCTACCATGAACGTAATTTCAACGGACACAACGACATCTATAAAGTCTCTTGGATTACCATTGAAACAGGAAAATACTTTACACCAAGTTGTTGAAAAGTGGCCATCTCTAACAGAAATCATTTTGGAAGAAGAGGGTAGAGGCCTAAATCTCTCAAGTTTAGCACAGTTAAGAAATCTTCGATCTCTGACCTTGATAGAATGTTTTGGTACGGAGGAATATGCAAACGTCCTCTCAGCAATAGGGAAAAATCTTCTCTTTTTGTATATTTGGGCCGACTCATATTTGGACTTTGAATTAATTGGCCGAACGTGTACTCAGCTAAAGACGTTGTACCTTCACTGTTATGAACTGGAAATTGCTCAGTCCCCAAGTTTCCAAACTTTAAAACAATTGAGAGTCTAAAAGTCGACATGCGTGGAGATCCCGTTTCGACAGAGTTTATAATCGATCAGTGCACAGACGTCAAGGAACTATATGTGGCCTTGGATAGCAGCCTGTACGGCATTATTGTCAAAGTCATCGAACGCACCCCTCTGGACAGCGTGCAAGAAATACATTGGTGGGCAAATGACACTATTACAGATACAAATAGTATAGAAGATATACGTTCGAAATATCAGAACGTTCCCCTACGAGTGGAATTTCAAAGTTTTCCCCCTGAATTGGCAGTGTTTTATTTTAACGGATGTCAACATCATTTCGGGATGAAGTTCTTTCCATAAATAGGAGCTGTTTGTCATTCTATGGATTTATTTATTGAAGGTGTTTACGGCCTTGTTAATGATTAACATCATATGTCATCAGTTTACACACAGATTTGCTATTAAATACTTTGAAGAAAACATCTATCAGTTATTCATTATACAGGGTCTGTACCAAAAGTTGCATTTTGCAAGTTTCAGTGGAGGTAGAAGAAAATCTTTTCCATGTTCAAATTGTTACTTTCAGACAGCAGACGATTGCTTTTATTTGAGAATCTCCGTCAAGTGTTCAAAGTTAATTTTAATTCAGGTTTATTGTAGCAATAAATAATTATTTTTCTTTTAAAATGGCACATATTTGCTAGGGGAAAATTGATGCGCATGCCAGTCAGAAAGCTTTTTTTTTTCGCCGAGGGTATCTTAGCAGTATAGATTTTCTTACTTTTTAGTAATAAAAAAAGTGTGTTTTATATTGTAAATTCATATATTTCGCACTGTCATCCATTAAATTACTTTTAGCAACTCATTGCTTTAAAAACTAATTATAAATAGCCTAATAATGGAAAATGTTTTGGTCTTTTTTTTAAAATGTCATTTTTCACTATTTTAGGTCATAATAGTATATTGCGATACAAGTGCCGTAAGCCATGCATACGGATCGAGGAAAGAGTTTTTTCAATTCCCGAGATCAGTTATGCGCTTACGGAACGAGTATTGCATGCTATTTTTTGCACGATGATTATTTATATCAATTTATTTATATTAATTAAGATATTAGCTGAAAACATTTATGTATACACATTATTGAAAATAGATGTTATATTTCAGAAAGTGATTCGCATGTGTTGGTTGTTAAGAGAAATGAATATTTGTCCTGTTAAAGCCGCCACAAACCGGGGGGCCTTGGTTCCGGCCTTGGATAAAGGCTTGTATTTTGATGGTTTTACTTACGGCATTTGTGCTTTTTGTAATTTTTACAGCACGGAGATTTCTTTTGTTTTCATAGCAACTAGATTGCGTGTGAGAATGTCAAGTTACGATCCACGGCAACAATATTCGTAAGTACCAGTAATTAGTTATGTAGTGCAAAAATGCATTTTTTATTTTGCATTTTTTCACTATTTTATGGTCATTAAATGCCTTGCCCTGCTAATTACGATGAATATTAGGTACACGGGTGTGTATCCCACACATGGCAGTATGTGAATATAGAGATGTGATATTGAAGTGGGGGACAAAGTAGCGCTTCCTGGAGTGTGACGGTGTTTCTGACAATCCTATTTCCTGGTGTGTCACTTTCTTATCCTGTCGGCGGGGGGCAGTTGGATTTCATAAAGCATGTGACCCCATGCGGAGAGAAAAATCACTCCGTGCTATATTTCCATAAGCGAGGGAAGTTTTAAATTTACGTCCTTACTCCCATTGATCCTGTTTTTACTACGACAAGAAATACGTCCAACAGGAAATGATATATCCAACGAAAAATTTCGGCAATTCAATGTTGTTGATCAACTGCGTTGAAATAAAATCACATCTATCTACTAAACTAAACTCCGTGGCGCTACTTCTCTACAAGTAGCTCCTCAATTTGGAATCACGAGGCTGAGTGCACCCCTACCAGACCTCCCTACCTCAGAAAAATCCGAGGAGGTACCGGGAATCGAACCCGGGCCGACGGATCTGTAGTCAGCGACGCTAACCACAAGACCACGCCGGCGGACCACATCTATCTACACTGACAGGGAAAAAAAAATCACTTAACTTAAAGAAATTTTAAAAACAATAAAGTTTAAATGGAAATTATGTAGTAGGCCTAGTGCTTGAAATAAAATTACTGCAATTGTGTACGTTTTTAAGAATAAAATTTAATGACACATTTCACACTTAATTCCCCATTTTTCCTCTTGCACCGTGGTGAATGGTGAGCCTAAGGTTGCAGCAGCATAACGGAGGCTGCGTCCACCATCAATTAGGCCGGGAGCAAGTTGAGACGCAGTTTGGTGAGGTGAGGTGAGGTGACAAAAATCAAGGTCAGATACTGTGTGGCGAAACCCGATGTGTTTACTATTTGAGATAATGGATTAATCGTGGATTTTATTATCCACAATACCGCGAAACTTGAATACAGCTCTTACACAGATATTCCCTCTTCTATTAGCGAGCTCCTTTGTCGTGGCTCGTTGCCTAGCAGCGGACACCTTAAAATTTCCAGTCAGGACATCCTCCCATAGCAAGAAATGGATACATCAGAGACAGGCTTATAAAGGCGACTGGGACACACTAAAGGTAGGCATATTTCTAACCCAAGTTAAATATTTCGCTCGTAACTGGTATAGCATGTAATTGAGCTATACAGAATGGAAGCGAAATGCTAGGGTAATTCCGGGAGAGACGGCCACGCGGGGGAGACGACCAATCGCTCTGATTTCAAGGCCGATAAACATATTTGAACGTAACTTGGTAGGCGGCAAGCTTTTGGTACTAAGAGTCGATTGTTGAACACCTGCGCTGATTATATTCAGAAATTCGCGATTTATATAACATTATTGTTTTCTAACTGGCCATTTATTTTTTGTATATTGAATGAAATAAGCAGAAGTCCGACATTATTACTAACAGTTAAACGATACTTAGTGTGTGAGGTGAGCGAACCTTATATATTTCACTTGCACTGCGTGTTCTGTTCTAAACATTTCCATTTTTAACTACTGACTATGGTCATCTCACCTTTACAAATAGGAGAGATGGCCCACTGTTTTTCCGGGAGAGTTGGCCAACAACTTAAGAGCCATATTTTCAAGATCTTCTGATTTTTTCTAACACGAAATGTAAAAATTATCGCTTAAGACTAATTTCCATCGATTCTCAATTACTTATTTATTTTTATTGCTAGGGAAATGACATAAACGAACATACCTTAATGAAACAATTTTGAAAATCCAATCCAGAAAGATGTATGTAAATAGATACGACTTTGAAAGTGGACCCCTAGTTAAATAAATTCTACAATTCATTTTCAAAATTATTTATTTATTTATTTATTTACTCAAAAGCGGTCATGGAAGTTGGCATGCCGACCAGGTGCTCTCGATCCTGCCATCAACTAAAGAAGTCGAAAGATGCAGATAAATGATGTAGAAGTTAGATGGTGTGCCCTTCCCCTCCATCGGATGTAATAGCATGCAGTAGGGTTTAGTTATCTTTTCAGAAATGTATCAGAACTTTTCAGTTACTCAGAATTGATTCTGTTTTCCAAAATATATTTATATTTACGTTGTAATAACTTATTTTAGCACTTAAGTTTATTTTGTTTGTATATATTTATAGAAGTACAGCTACCTAGTCTTTCTACTTTGTTAATCTTCGAAAATGGTGTGACCGACTGTCCCTACGTCCTATGGCAATCTCCCCCTGACACCTCGGGTGAGATGGCCAACGTACAGTTTTTTTAAAATGTTGGGATTTCTCACCCTAAATTACTTTTTTTCTCCATAAAACATTATGTTATGAAAATGTGACATCCAGGGACCTGACTGAACATTTTGCACACGAATTATCTTGAAAATCTTTCAAGTTATCGAGCATTTAAAAAAGCGTGGCCATCTCACCCGGATTTACCCTACCTAAAAAGAATTAAGTTAACGCCGGAATCAGCCGTTTTACAGTGAGTCCCACGCAAGAGTTGGCCAATCATGCGGGTTTCTGCGTCGCGGCGGCCCCTGCTCCAACTCCCGAGCGATCGGGTGAAATATCTAGCAAATAAAGCCGCTAACGGTGCAATGATTAAGGTTCTCGCAGTTAGTTGGAATTACAATGAAAATAACCACGTACCTTATCACAAGAGATGTTGGATTTAATCGAATAAATGTTTTTTCTCCTTATTACCGGTAATATTAACAATACAGTATTAACAGTATTCTTCTTTAAAAAAATCACAACACACTGGACACCAATACAGGAGACTAACTGAATATCACCGACGAAAACTATCAGCTCATCATAGTTGTAGCCAAATCCAGAAACAAGCACTCTTCGCCTATATGTGAAATCAAATTGAACTTCTGCCTAATGATCTGGACGTTTAATGTATTCGTTCGTGGTAAGATACTCAACAAATAGGAGCCTATAAAGCATCAGTACAGAGTGCTTTAAAAAAATGTATACACACTTTGAACTGACAGAAAATTTATTTCCCGTTCTATAAGGTTAAATTTCTGGGAGAAAGTAATGTTACATTTCTTCAATAGGTGGCAGCAGAATAGTTTCAACATTCGTACCAATAATCATCCTACAATAAAAAGTACCTAACAATGTTTGCTGATTCCATACTCCCTGCCATTCATGCATTATACTGTTCTATTACCAACAAGATGGCGCCCCGCCGCACTATCATAGGGACGTACTTACATACCTGGATCAAAATTTGACAAGGCAGTGTATAGGACGCAGGGGACCAATCGAGTTTCCTGCACTCTCTCCAGACCTTACGCCACTGGATATTTTCTTATGGGGCACAGTAAAAAATGAGGTGTTTAAACGTAAACCACGTAACCTAGACACACTTTGGGATGAGATTCAAGCCGTGTGCGCAGAAATCTCTTTGGAAACTTTGGTACGATGTACGGAATCAGTGGTGACTCGTACTCAGAAATGTATTGATGCTGAAGGCCACCCTTTTGAACATTTGAACTTTAATCCCATTTTCATCAGAAAGTAATTTACTTTTCAAATTGGACTCTAAGCTTTCCATTTCCAGAAATGTAACCTTGTAGAACGGAAAATAGATTTTCTGTGGCACTTCAAAGTGTGTATACATTTTTTAAATCACTCTGTATTTATATACATTTCAGCCTTTGACAATATAGGCCTGTATATAATCCATATCATTTTAAAAATTTTTGTTTGTACATATTGGTTTTAATTGTCTGAACACATCTTTCGCTAAATATCTGGACATTTTTGGTATATTTAAATGCATACGACGCTCCAAATATGCCTAATACATTTGAAAAGCCTGTAAGGTATAACTATTATTATCTTTTTACTACTTGAAAATATAGGCCTGCAAAATAATTTATATTAATTTATTATTCTTTGTACATGCTTTTTTAAATTTTTAATTATGTGAACATATTCAGTGGCCCGAATGCACCACACAATTTCTCTATGTGTATAGGCCTACTATTTTAATATTACTTTATGTAAAAAGTTATCAAAATAAATTTGGTTCGTTCCTAAAGTGTTTCAGTGTGTTTCATAGTTAATATTAAAGGGAATAAGGAGAAAAAATCTGATGTGAAATTCACATAACTTCCTCTGCCCAAATAAAAGTTAACAGTATTCACATATCCTTATACAGAACCGCAAGACACAATTTTACGCTAATTATGCTATAAATATCTTATAGCCCCTTCTTTGAAGGTTGCGACTAAAACCGCAGGCGAAGGACAAACAAAAAAAGAAGAAAAAACAAATGACTGCAAACTTTTATTGAACTTTCCGCAGATAAGAATAATTTCCGAAATTTACAGAATATTCCCTTCAGATATTTCTTTACTGTAAGCATGGCCAACAATTATCTTTCTCACTTCACGTGCTTATATAGCCTAGAATAAGATGCCGTGAATGTCTGCGTATTGAGTTGTTGACCAGGCAAGACAGAGTTTCTACAAAAAGCTTACAAACACCCTTCAGCTCTTGGTATAAGCACTCCATGCACAAAATTTAAAGGAAATCGTTAGAGCCGTTTTCGAGAAAATAGCCAAAAACGAAAATTTCTTCATGTAAAGTCCCCTTAAAATTAAGAGAAACTTGTCGCCAATCTTCGGCTCACATCTTCAGAAGGTACCTGACCCAAATACGAAATTTTGTTTTCATATGATTTTCCGTTTTGGAGCTAACCTGTTCACAGACATCAACACACACACACACAGACATGTTTCCAAAAATAGTATTTTTGGATTCAGGGAGCCTTGAAACGTGTATTTATGTTAAAAACTCAATTTCGAATTTGGGGGTCAAAAAAACATTTATTCGAACTGATTCAATAGAACCGTAAAAACTGTGTTCTCTTCTATAGATGTCAGGCCAGCTTCAGCCAAAGCAGATGAGTGAGCTCGCCATCTCAAGCTTCACTACATACCTGGAAGACAAAGGTCGGGAGTTGATGACATCCGCAAGGATGACAGGGACTGATTTTCCATCTACAGAACCTTTGGCTGAAGACAAGAGAATCTTCAGGGAGCTGAAACACTTCTTCCATGGCATGAGACTTCCACCGACCATGGCGAATGAACTAACGAAAAATCTTCTGGTAAAATTAAACAAGACCTATACAGTGCTTAATGTTAACAAGTGTGAAGATTATTACCAAAAAATTATTGGGTCGCATCTGGTGGGAATTTACATGCATCCCGATGTTACAGAAATTTCGCTGGGATGGAAAATTTCCCCTACTGAGCTACACATTGAAGAGATTGGCACAATCATGCTTAGGAAAATGGGAAATTTACGTAAATTAAAAAAACTAAATTTACGATATTGGCCTATATGGGGCAGTATAGAGACCGGCCTATCTCTTCCAAACCAAATCAAAGAGTTGTTATGTGACTGTTTTTCTTTCACAAATGCACATTTGACAAGTATTGTTGAATCCTGTCCAGAACTCAAAACCTTAAAACTCAGTTATTCCGACAACTTTGAACGATGTATTCCCACTATCTTGCAACTGAAACACCTGGAAATTCTGCACCTAATGTCTGGCTTAGAACTCGATGAAGATTATGCTGCTACTATGAACGTAATTTCAACGGACACAACGACATCTTTAAAGTCTCTTGGATTACCATTAAAAGACGAAAATACTTTACACCAAGTTATTGAAAAGTGGCCATATCTAACAGAAATCATTTTGGAACAAGAGGGTAGAGGCCTAAATCTGTCAAGTTTAGCACAGTTAAGAAATCTTCAATCTCTCACCTTGATAGAACGTTATGGTAGGGTGGAATATATAAACGTCCTCCCAGCAATAGGGAAAAATCTTCTCTTTTTGTATATTTGGGCCCACTCATATTTGGACTTGGAATTAATTGGCCGAACGTGTACTCAGCTAAAGACGTTGTACCTTCACTGTTATGCAAGGGAAATTACTCAGCCCCCTTTGGAAATATTTCCAAACTTTAAAACAATTGAGAGTCTAAAAGTTGACATGCGTGGAGATCCCATTAGGACAGAGTTTATAATCGATCAGTGCACAGACGTCAAGGAACTATATGTGTCCTTGGATAGCAGCCTGTACGGCATTATTGTCAAAGTCATCGAACGCACCCCTCTGGACAGCGTGCAAGAAATACAATGGTGGGCAAATGACACTATTACAGATATAAATAGTGTACAAGATATACGTTCGAAATATCCGAACCTTCCCCTACGAGTGGAATTTCAAAGTTTTTTCTCTGAATTGGCAGTGTTTTATTTTAATGGATGTCAATATCATTTCGGGATGAAGTTCTTTCCATAAATAGGAGCTGTTGGTCATTCTGTCATTCTATGGATTTATTTACTGAAGGTGTCTAAGGCCTTGACATCATTTGTCATCAGTTTACACATATATTTGCTATTAAATACTTTGAAGAAAACATCTATCAGTTATTCATTATACAGGGTCTGTCCCAAAAGTTGCAATTTGCAAAGTTTCAGTGGAGGTAGAAGAAGAGCTTTTCCATGTTCAAATTGTTACTTTCAGACAGCAGACGATCGCTTTTATTTGAGAATCTCCGTCAAGTGTTCAAAGTTAATTTTAATTCAGGTTTATTGTAGCAATAAAGAATTGTTTTTTTCTTAAATGGCACATATTTGCTAGGGGAAAATTGATGCGCATGCCAGTCAGAAAGATTTTTTTTTCGCTGAGGGTGTCTTAGCAGTATAGATTTACTTACTTTTTTAGTAGGCTAATAAAGAAAGTGTGTTTTATATTGTAAATTCATATATTTCGCACTGTCATCTATTAAATTGCTTTAAAAAATAATTATAAGTAGCCTAATAATGGAAAATTTTTTGGTCATTTTTATAAATGTCATTTTTTCACTATTTTAGGTCATAAAAGTATATTGCGATACAAGTGCCGTAAACGGTGCATACGGATCGAGGAAAGAGATTTTTCAATTCCCGTGATCAGTTATGCGCTTATGGAACTAGTATTGCATGGAATTTTTTGCACGATGATCATTTATATCAATTTATTTATATTAATTGTGATATTAGCTGAAAATATTATGTATATACATTATTGAAAATAGATGTTATATTTCCGAAAGTGATTCTCATGTGTTGGTTGTTATGGGGACTGAATATTTGCCGCCACAAACTGGGGGGGGCCTTGGTTCCGGCCTTCGATAAAGGCTTGTATTATGATGGTTTTACTTATGGCACGTGTGCTTTTTGTCATTTTTACAGCACGGAGATTTCTTTTGTTTTCATAGCATCTAGATTGCGTGCGGGAATGTCAAGTTACAATCCACCGCAACAATATCCGTAAGTACCAGTAATTAGTTATGTAGTGCAAAAATGCATTTTTTATTTTGCATTTTTTCACTATTTTATGGTCATTAAATGCCTTGCCCTACTAATTACGATCAATGTTAGACACACATGGCAGTATGTGAATATAGAGATGTGATATTGAAGTGGGGGTCAAAGTAGCGCTTCCTGGAGTGTGACGGTGTTTCTGACAATCCTATTTCCTGGTGTGTCACTTTCTTATCCTCTCGGCGGGGGGCAGTTGGATTTCATAAAGCATGTGACCCCATGCGGAGAGAAAAATCACTCCGTGCCTATATTTCCATAAGCGAGGGAAGTTTCAAATTTACGTCCTTACTCCCATTGATTCTGTTTTTACTACGACAAGAAATACGTCCAACAGGAAATGATATGTCCAAGCAAAATTTCGGCAATTCAATGTTGTTGATCAACTGCGTTGAAATAAAATCACATCTATCTACACTGCCAGGGGATAAAAATCACTTAACTTAAAGAAATTAAAAAAAAAAATAAAGTTTAAATGGAAATTATGTAGTAGGCCTAGTGCTTGAAATAAAATTACTGCAATTGTATACGTTTTTAGGATTAAAATTTAATGACACATTTCACACTTAATTCCCCATTTTTCCTCTTGCACCGTGGTGAATGGTGAGCCTAAGGTTGCAGCGGCATAACGGAAGCTGCGTCCACCATCAATTAGGCCGGGCGCAAGTTGAGACGCAGTTTTGGTGAGGTGAGGTGAGGTGACAAAAATCAAGGTCAGAAACTGTGTGGCGAAACTCGAAATGTTTACTATTTGAGATAATGGATTAATCGTGGATTTTATTATCCACGATACCGCGAAACTTGAGTGGCTTAATATCAAAGGCGGACATCTGTCGGAAAAATTGAAATTGAGTTAGAAGTGGATTCCTGTAGGATTTTGTCTCCCCTTTCCAATGGTGAAATCGGTTTCTGTCAGAAACGGGCGCAAGCACGTAATTTTTTGCTTCAAAGTTGAAGGTTTGTTTCAAATTCGGACTCCTGCTATGCAAGTTGTTTTCAACATCGGACATCTACCAAGCAGCCAATGCGGGAGCTAGAATCTGATCACATGACTTCCGTATTAGCAATGGCTGCTACTGTTCCCAATGTGACAATCTGTTTTGTTCATTTTGCGTGCTTGTAATAATATTATTTTGACCTTATTTAAGGTATTATTCAAAAGAGAAAGTCTTCCCATGGAGAATATTATTACAGTTAGTGAAGGGAGCACAAGAAGAAGGAAGAGCAATTCAGAAAAGTGGAAAAAAATGTGGAGAAGCGTTAACCTCACATTTAGGATAATGCTAATTTGATATGTCAAAATCTATCGTGTGGTGAAAGTTTGATGTCAGAAATTTTAGAGTTATTCATAACGAATACTGAAACACGGTAAAACCTCGTTAACAGGGCATAGAATAATAATGAATTAACATTATTGCTAGCTGTTGCAATCGCGAGAATCGTGCAGTATTTATAAAACAAAATCTTCTTTAACGAATTTTGACAATGTATTGGTATTTAATTCGTACTGTATTTCAGTTTTTACCTCCTTATCTTTCATAGCAATATTAGGGTTGGTGTCATATGGAATTTCTTAGGTGAGTCATTTGGATCGAAAACGGACACCTACCATCATATTTGTATCAAAAGCGGACATCTGTCAATTTTTGTTTCAAAACAGGAAATCTGTATTTTCAAAGCTAATTTTCACCGACTTTCTTAATGATATTGATATCAGAAACAGAACACAGTTTATTTGGGACTTCTAAGCGGAAATATGAAAAAGAAGCCATAAAAAAATACATAAATATAACTTGTATATAAGGAACTGGCATTTTTCAGGATTTATGAATTCGTCAGATGTCCGCCTTTGATATCAAGCCACTCACTTGATCCGTGTTTGTGAATACAGCTCTTACACAGATATTCCCACTTCTATTAGCGAGGTCCTTTGTCGTGGCTCGTTGCTTCGCAGCGGACACCTTAAAATTTCCAGTCAGGACATCCTCCCATAGCAAGAAATGGAGACATCAGAGACAGGCTTATAAAGGAGACCGGGACACACTAAAGGTAGGCATATTTCTAACCCAAGTTAAATATTTCGCTCGTAACTGGTATAGCATGTAATTGAGCTATACAGAATGGAAGCGAAATGCTACCTAAAAAGAATTAAGTTAACGCCGGAATCAGCCGTTTTACAGTGAGTCCCACGCAAGAGTTGGCCAATCATGTGGGTTTCTGCGTTGCGGCTGGCACAGCTCCAACTCTCGAGCGATCGGGTGAAATATCTACGCAAATAAAGCCGCTAACGGTGTAATGGTTCAGGTTCTCACAATTACAATGAAAATAACCACGTACCTCATCACAAGAGATGTTGGAAATGTCCTCCTCTTGCATCCACACAACACTGGCATCTTTTCACGAAATTTTCTTTTAAGTTCAGCTTCCGAGGTAGAGTTAATTTCTCTTGTGATATTGTCTTTAAGTTCTCCTAATGTATGGGAAATTGACCTATACATAGCGTATACATAGCAGCCGTTTTAGAGAGTGTGAACTAAAAACTCATTTTTTCTAAAATGTTAATTACTAGCAGGTGCACGTGGCTTCGCCCACGATAATTAATTAAAAAAATTAATAATTAAGAGTATAATAACTATTAAAGCATTATATTTATTAACACTTGCACGCGAATCATTCATAAACTAAACCATTAATAATTAATGAAACAGCTAAAATTCCGGCTGCAGAGTATATTCCACGATTAGAAAGCGCCGCCTGGGAAAACGATCTCAGATTCGATTACGCAGTTCCAAAGCTAACTGTGAATACATAATACGTATTGTTTCTCAACTGTTTGTTGACATATGAATATGATGTGAATTTTATTTGAAAATTCAGTGTAATTTTCACAAATTATATAACGTTTCAAGGGAAGGAATGCTTTGTTTGGATTTTTATTGTCAGCGATATTTCAAGAGTTAAACCATCAATATTTTACAGCTGGTGTCCCCGGCTTCGCCCGCCATTATTAATTGATTCCAGGAATTTAAGAAGTTTACACATTAATCCCATTTTCATCAGAAAGTCATTTATTTTTCAAATTGGACTCTTAAGCTTTCCATTTCCAGAAATGTAACCTTGTAGAACGGAAAATAGATTTTCCGTGGCACTTCAAAGTGTGTATACATTTTTTTTAATCGCTCTGTATTTATATACATTTCAGCCACTTGACAATATAGGCCTGTATGTAATCCGTATCATTTTAAAAATTTTAGTTTGTACATATTGGTTTTAATTGTCTGAACACATCTTTCGCTATAGATCAGGACATTTTTGGTATATTTAAATGCATACGACGCTCCAAATAATACATTTGATAAGCCTGTAAGGTATAACTATTATCATCATTTTTACTACTTGAAAATATAGGCCTGAAAAATAATTTATATCAATTTATTATTCTTTGTAGGCCTACATGCAGTTTTTAATTTTTAATTATGTGAACATTTTCAGTGGCCCGAATGCACCACACAATTTCTCTATGTAGGCCTATATAGGCCTACTATTTTAATATTACTTTATGTAAAAAGCTATCAAAATAAATTAGGTTCGCTCCTAAAGTGTTTCATAGTTAATATTAGAGGGAATAAGGAGAAAAAATCTGATGTGAAAGTCACATAACTTCCTCTGCCCAAATAAAAGTTAGCATTATTCACATATCCTTGTACAGAATCGCAAAAGACAATTTTACGCTAATTATGCTATAAATATCTTATGTCCGCGTATTGAGTTGTTGACCAGGCAAGACAGAGTTTCTACAAACAGCTTACAAACACCCTTCAGGAAGTTTCAAATAAAAGTATTAGCTCTTGGTATAAGCACTCCATGTACAAAATTTAAAGGAAATCGTAAGAGCCGTTTTCGAGAAAATATCCAAAAACGAAAATTTCTTCATGTAAAGTCCGCTTAAAATTAAGAGAAACTCGCCAATCTTCGGCTCACAACTTCAGAAGGTACCTGACCCAAATACGAACTTTTGTTTTCTTACCTGACCCAAATACGAAATTTTGTTTTCATATGATTTTCTGTTTTGGAGCTAGCCTGTTCACAGACATTCACACAGACACACAGACATGTTTCCAAAAATAGTATTTTTGGATTGTGAATTTATGCTAAAAACTCAACTTCGAATTTGGAGTCGAAAACAATACCTCTACCTACAGTATCTATGGTACGGGCAGAGAAAGTAAAAAAACATTTATTCCAACTGATTCAATAGAACCGTAAAAACTGTGTTCTCTTCTATAGATGTCAGGCCAGCTTCAGCCAAAGCAGATGAGTGAGATCGCCATCTCAAGCTTCACTACATACCTGGAAGACAGAGGTCGGGAGTTGATGACATCCGCAAGGATGACAGGGACTGATTTTCCATCTACAGAAACTTTGGCTGAAGACAAGAGAATCTTCAGGGAGCTGAAACACTTCTTCCATGGCATGAGACTTCCACCGACCATGGCGAATGAACTAACGAAAAATCTTCTGGTAAAATTAAACAAGACCTATACAGTGCTTAATGTTAACAAGTGTGAAGATTATTACCAAAAAATTATTGGGTCGCATCTGGTGGGAATTTATATGCATCCCGATGTTACAGAAATTTCGCTGGGATGGAAAATTCCCCCATGGAAAATTTCCCCTACTGAGCTACACATTGAAGAGATTGGCAATATCATGCTTAGGAAAATGGGGAATTTACGTAAATTAAAAAAACTATATTAACGATATGAGCCTAGATGGGGCAGTCTAGAGACCGGCCTATCTCTTCCAAACCAAATCAAAGAGTTGTTATGTGACTGTTTTTCTTTCACAAATGCACATTTGACAAGTATTGTTGAATCCTGTCCAGAACTCAAAACCTTAAAACTCAGTTATTCCGACAACTTTGAACGATGTATTCCCACTATCTTGCAACTGAAACATCTGGAAATTCTGCGCCTAATGTCTGCCTTCGTACTTGATGAAGATTATGCTGCTACTATGAACGTAATTTCAACGGACACAACGACATCTATAAAGTCTCTTGGATTACCATTGAAAGACGAAAATACTTTACACCAAGTTGTTGAAAAGTGGCCATCTCTAACAGAAATCATTTTGGAAGAAGCGGGTAGAGGCCTAAATCTCTCAAGTTTAGCACAGTTAAGAAATCTTCGATCTCTGACCTTGATAGATGGTTATGGTGGAATGGAGGAATATTTAAACGTCCTCCCAGCAATAGGGAAAAATCTTCTCTTTTTGTATATTTGGGCCGACTCATATTTGGACTTGGAATTAATTGGCCGAACGTGTACTCAGCTAAAGACGTTGTACCTTCACTGTTTCGAAATGGAAATTGCTCAGTCCCCTTTGGAAATATTTCCAAACTTTAAAACAATTGAGAGTCTAAAAGTCGACATGCGTGGAGATCCCGATTGGACAGAGTTTATAATCGATCAGTGCACAGACGTCAAGGAACTATATGTGGCCTTGGATAGCAGCCTGTACGGCATTATTGCCAAAGTCATCGAACGCACCCCTCTGGACAGCGTGCAAGAAATACATTGGTGGGCAAATGACACTATTACAGATACAAATAGTATAGAAGATATACGTTCGAAATATCAGAACGTTCCCCTACGAGTGGAATTTCAAAGTTTTTCCCCTGAATTGGCAGTGTTTTATTTTAACGGATGTCAACATCATTTCGGGATGAAGTTCTGTCCATAAATAGGAGCTGTTTGCCATTCTGTCATTCTATGGATTTATTTACTGAAGGTGTTTACGGCCTTGTTAATGATTAACATCTTATGTCATCAGTTTACACATATATTTGCTATTAAATACTTTGAAGAAAACATCTATCAGTTATTCATTATACAGGGTCTGTCCCAAAAGTTGCATTTTGCAAAGTTTCAGTGGAGGTAGAGAAGAGCTTTTCCATGTTCAAATTGTTACTTTCAGACAGCAGACGATCGCTTTTATTTGAGAATCTCCGTCAAGTGTTCAAAGTTAATTTTAATTCAGGTTTATTGTAGCAATAAAGAATGGTTTTTTCTTTCTTTTAAAATGGCACATATTTGCTAGGGGAAAATTGATGCGCATGCCAGTCAGAAAGATTTTTTTTTTTCGCTGAGGGTGTCTTAGCAGTATAGATTTACTTACTTTTTTAGTAATAAAAAAAAGTGTGTTTTATACTGTAAATTCATATATTTCGCATTGTCATCCATTAAATTACTTTTAGCAACTCATTGCTTTAAAAACTAATTATAAATAGCCTAATAATGGAAAATATATTGGTAATTTTTTTAAATGCCATTTTTCACTATTTTAGGTCATAATAGTATATTGCGATACAAGTGCCGTAAGCCATGCATACGGATCGAGGAAAGAGTTTGTTCAATTCCCGAGATCAGTTATGTGCTCAAGGAACGAGTATTGCATGCTATTTTTTGCACGATGATTATTTATATCAATTTATTTATATTAATTAAGATATTAGCTGAAAATGTTATGTATATACATTATTGAAAATAGATGTTATATTTCAGAAAGTGATTCGCATGTGTTGGTTGTTATGGGAACTGAATATTTGTCCTGTTAAAGCCGCCACAAACCGGGGGGCCTTGGATCCGGCCTTGGATAAAGGCTTGTATTTTGATGGTTTTACTTACGGCATTTGTGCTTTTTGTAATTTTTACAGCACGGAGATTTCTTTTGTTTTCATAGCAACTAGATTGCGTGTGAGAATGTCAAGTTACGATCCACGGCAACAATATTCGTAAGTACCAGTAATTAGTTATGTAGTGCAAAAATGCATTTTTTATTTTGCATTTTTTCACTATTTTATGGTCATTAAATGCCTTGCCCTACTAATTTATTACGATGAATATTAGGTACACGGGTGTGTATCCCACACATGGCAGTATGTGAATATAGAGATGTGATATTGAAGCGAAGGACAAAGTAGCGCTTCCTGGAGTGTGACGGTGTTTCTGACAATCCTATTTCCTAGTGCGTCACTTTCTTATCCTCTCGGCGGGGGGCAGTTGGATTTCATAAAGCATGTGACCCCATGCGGAGAGAAAAATCACTCCGTGCTATATTTCCATAAGCGAGGGATGTTTCAAATTTACGTCCTTACTCCCATTGATTCTGTTTTTACTACGACAAGAAATACGTCCAACAGGAAATGATACGTTCAACGAAAAATTTCGGTAATTCAATGTTGTTGATCAACTGCGTTCAAATAAAGATACATGGCATACAGAATGAAATCAACATCCAAATGAGTGGGTTCCGCTCAGTATCGATTGTAAATAAATACCATTAATAGACAAAAATAATATGATAATTAACTGAAAACTAAACTAAATTAAACTTGGCACTACATCCCTTAAAGGGATGACCACCTGACCGCTTAGATTACGGTATGATGAGGTTAATGACCTTGGCCCAGATCTTGATGACCTAAAATACTTTAAAAATAAACTATAAAATGACTGAAAAAAACACAAAAAAGGCAACAAATTTAAAAAAAGACACCAAAATTTGTATGACAAGGCTAGTTTATTCATCAGATTTGTGCCTAATCTACATTTATGTTGCTGACCCAATTATAGGTTTGTAATTGCTTAAGTGGTACATATGGTTAAATGCAAGCAGCAAACACAGTCTTTCTATAGGCCTATCCAAAATAAAATTATAACAAGATATATTTATTTATGCTTATTTAGAGTCCCAATGACATTCAATTCAAGTAAATGCACAAAAACTCTATATATAATGCTATAAACAACACAAAATAAGAAAATAATGACTTTATATTTTTTAATGCCTAAAAATATGAAATGTGGGAAAAAAGACCGTAAAGTGGCAAAAAAAAAATGACCAAATAATGACACTAAATTCTAAAAAGCAGCTAAAAATAAAAAAGGGGAAAATAGCAAAAAATGTCCCTAAAATTACCATTTTTTAGAATCTAGGACTTATGAGCAGAATATCTGTACCATGTATCAGTTAAAATATGACTTGTCATCAAAATCCGGGTCCTAATAATAACTGACGAGGTTATAGTTCAGGCTTGCGAAACATACACGTTTACCCACCCCACTCGATACGCTAGAGTTGATGCCAGTCTGTTGACATCTAGAATGAAAACAAACCGTTGATAGCCTATGTCGACGCCAGCTAGTTCAGAAGTATACGAGACAATGCAATATATATAGCACCATAACAATTTATTAGAAACAGTCTGTTAATGCCAATACCTGTGCTTAACGACAAATAAATATTATTATTATTATTATTATTATTATTATTATTATTATTAGAAATACTACTATATTTAGTTTTGGACGAACTATCATAGTTGCTTGAGATTCCCTGATTTCGTCTCTCCTTTACACATGTCTGCATATCCAGTATTCTTCACTAAGTTTGTCACCCTTGAACAGTGTAAAACAGTATGTTGTCATGGGAACTGATTTGCAATATTGTAATATATTAATATTACCATAATGTAGGCAGTAAACTGGGCATTACTCCGGTACTGGTCAACCGATTTGGTCCAATATCAATAGGCTTCTTCCCATGGACGTTATAAATGCGTGTACCAAGTTTCACGAAAATACGATAAAGCATATTTCAGTTATCGCGTAAACAAACACATGGACAGACGTTTTCCCGTCCCCACACAATCTCATAAAGTAGATACATAGACAGACAGGTAGATAGATAGATACATAGATAGATATATTTATTTTTGCCAGGACATTAAAAGAAAATGTATAGCAACGTCAAAACATATAACATTCACATCCAATGTAGGCCTATAGAAGAAAATTCCTAGACGCGGTATAGTGGATTATTTCTTAAGTAAACGTGTAAAGTTTTCTTAAAAGCACAGTAAGACATTTGCCTTATATTGACAGGTAGGCTGTTATACAGATTCAAAGAGACGTTTTCATAACTGTTAAATGTCTTTTGTACGACGTAAGTAATTAGTGGTAGGCTACTTACGAATATTGTTGCCGTGGATCGTAACTAGACATTCCCACACGCAATCTGGTTGCTATGAAAACAAAAGAAATCTCAGTGCTGTAAAAATTACAAAAAGCACACGTGCCGTAAGTAAAACCATTATAATACAAGCCTTTATCGAAGACCGGAACCAAGGCCCCCCGGTTTGTGGCGGCTTTAACAGGACAAATATTCGTCCAAATGTTTAAATACATAAAGTAGGCAATTAAGAACAAATATTGGAGGGAGAGTCAGAATGCCAAGTTTGATAAATAGTGGTTTACACTTTACAGTGGGTTGTCGAGTAGGCCTATGAGTAAAAATTTAAGTACCATGGATGCAATACTCGAGGAGATATGAGCGATTTTCTAAAACTCTCCATTCTGACCTCCTTGCCTACCTTGTCAACACATGCGGACATACTAAATTAGCCTTCTTCTCTTCCTCCATTTCTTTCCTGTTTGTAAAAACTGAGTTGGCTACGAAATGAGTTTCTTCTAGCGCGCACATTCACTTGTTCTACACGGGATGTCAGAAGTCATCAATACTGAATCAGAGAGGCCGTGGCGAGAGTTTAGCATTCCAAAGCAACATTAAGTTTCTGCACCTGAAGTCAGTCTTTTGTTCTCAAGTGTCCTCACGTGATTTATTTCTCCCCGCCCTTTCCAAAGCCTGCACAACTGATGTCAGGGAGTTTGGAAAGGAAAGATAGAACACAAACCAGGCCTAGATAAGAGGTAACAATAGTGTTCTTGAATCCAACACTAATTCAGCAAGTTCTGCTCTTACTCGTCTTTCTTTATACAGGGTGTTTGAATTTCCCTGATTTAATATTGCACGTATTTCCGAGTATGAAAAGGATTGTTTCACAATCAAGCAGGAAAAAACAAAACATATGTGCACAGGAGGTATTCAACAAGAATTTATTATTGATTATTGAAAACACAGAAAACTACAAATATTTAGGCATAACGATTCATAAAGATGGTGGAATGGATAAAAAATTTCAGAACAGAAACACTCTGGGCAGAAAAGCGGCATCCCTATTAAATGGCACTTAATAAAGCTGAATTAAAAATAATGATCTGTGTGTACCCAGGATCTTAATGAAGTAATTATTCTTAATTTTATCATCTGGCAGAGAGCAAGAAAATAAACACTTTTTATTAATAAAGTGCATGTTTCATTATCAATATAAAAGACAGAGTTTATCACCCACATTATGACTGCAATCTGTTTCAATTAAGTTCTTCTTCTCTTTTTATATTTTTTTTATTTATTCAGCTGTGTTTATACTCCTTTTTACCTACGAGGCCATATCAGGAGTTCGGGATGTGTATCTGTACAGTAGGGTAGGCCATGGAACTATTGATTGTCAATTGTTTCTATTATTAGTGTATCTTTATGGAGTAAATTTCAACTGATATTAATTTAAATGGATATGATACAAGATGAAATGGTGAGGATGATTCATGGTATGTAAATATTCAATTCGGCATTTGCCTTTACGACTGGGAAAACATGAAAAAACCCATGTCACATTGGCCGGCCACGGGATTTGAACCTGGGACCTCCCGAAAGCGAGTCCAAGACTTTTACCATCTCGACCACCTCGCTCAGTAATTGTATTTATTTTTTATTTTTTTTTACTTAGCTGTATTCATACTCCTTTTAGCATCGAGGCTATATCAGGAATTCGGGATCTGTGTCTATACAGTAGGGTAGGGCATGGAACTATTGATTGTCCATTGTTTCTATTATTGGTGTAATTTTATGGAGTAAATTTCAACTGATAATAATTTAAGACGAAATGGTGAGGATGATTCATGGTATGTAAATATCCAATTCGGCACTTGCATTTAAGACTGGGGAAAACATGAAAAAACCCATGTCAAATTGGCCGGCCCCGGGATTTGAACCTGGGACCTCCCGAATGCGAGTTCAAGATGCTACCTTCTTAATGTCATTTTCTCTTGGAGATGAACCAGAAAATAACACTCATATGAAATTTTTGCACTCCTTAGCTAGTAAGTGGTACTTACGAACGTTGTTTACATGGCTCGTAAGTTGACATTCCCACACAGTCTTGTTGCTAAGGACGGTTGCGATGAGGTTAAATTACTTACGGTCCAAGCGCTACGTCATAATTCATTACGATACACTTCATAATACAAGCCTTTATGGGCACGGCCCCCAGGACAAATATTCGGTTCCCATAACAACAAACACATGCGAATCACTTTCTGAAATAAACATCTATTTTCAAGAATGTATTTACATAATATTTTCAGGTAATATCACAATTAATATAATTAAATTGATACAAATAATCATCGTGCAAAAAATAGCATGCAACACACGGGCCGTAAAAGCATTTACTGGTCTCGAAAACTTAAAAACCCTCGGCTGCGCCTCGGGTTTTCAATCTGTTTCCTCGACCCGTAAACGTGCCTTACGGCACTTGTATCGCAATATACTATTGCCACACCTACTACAGGTGTAGACTTACAGAACTGTCCAACTACATTAGCTTTAGTGTAGTTAACAGTATTTTATACCGAGCTCAAAACTTCGATTATTAGTAAATCCCCAGTGGTGCCAACTGCCGTAAATCAAGATAACTCAACCAACAATGGCTTTGGTTTCTAACACAAAACCAGAGCTGTTTGTGTTTGGGAAAAGCGATGGCCATGCATCAAACAAGGCTTAACGGAAAACAAAACAGGACGAAAAGGCGATTGTCATTTTGTGTTCCTCGAACCTCTGAACACGACAAACTTATTCACAGTCATTTGTTGTCTTTATTACGAGCTATTTTCATTTATGGCGAGATATTTTGTTTCCGAGATAAATATTCTAGTATTTCTGCGATGATCTGTGGTCTTTACTCTGTGTAACATATAACGCTGGCAGTCAGAGAGAAATTAATGTTTACAAAAATGATAAAGATCGTCCATGTATTTAGTTTTGCCGATGGGGGAATCTATTACAACTATCTATTAACCCTTTTGACATTTGCCTAGGAAAACAGGACATAATAGTTAGGCTATTAGAAACATTTACAAAATAATATTATTAGGTGCCAGAATGGTACTTGATGAGATTGTGTGGTGGACAGGAAAATGTCTGTCCGTCCGTCTGTACGCGCGATAAATCAAATACGCTTTATTTATCGGATTTTCATGAAACTTGGTATACGCATTTATAACGTTCATGGCAAGAAGCCTATTGATATTGGACCAAATTGGTTGACCGGTACCGGATTAATGCCCAATTTAGTGACTTTTTATGGTAATATAAAACAAAAACAGCGATAACTCAAACACCCTTTTTCGAATTTTAATGAAACTTAGTATACGCGTTTATAATGTCTATGGGAAGAAACCTATTGATATTTGACCAAATCGGTTGACCGGTATCGGAGTTATGCCCAATTTAGTGCCTATTTTATGGTATTATATTAGAAAGAATTTAACAAATGCAAATCGGTTATCCTGACAACATTTTGCTTTACACTGATCATATACGGCTTTGGAATTTGCAATACAGTTAGCCATGACATTATTCCTATCAAACTAGTTAGATGTTTATTTCGTTGATCAAGTTGAATACTGTTTTTATACAGAAGGTATATTACTGTGAAATAATTAGGCCTACGTAAATTAAGTGGAGTGCTTCGGCAGTGTATTTTGTGAAATGTTGACATATTTTAAGAATATCTCACATCAGTGTATACGAGTTTGAATTAAGGTTAAGTATGTTCTTCCACAAGCCCTGCTTAATTAATCGATCTGGAGCTTAACTCGGAGATAAATTACAAAAATAACTTATTTTGTTCATATCATAATTGCAACAACTGATTAAATAAAAGCATTCTGGCACTTTGTTATATCAGTTTACCTTATTATTATTATTATTACGTTTCACACGCAGGAATAAATTCAAGTTGCCAGTACAGAACACATAGATCAACATAACTTATTACAGTGCAATCCGTTTTTCTGTGACGTCAGCAGAGCTTAGCCTTCCACCCCCCCCTTTTCCATTCTCTTATCGGGAAGAAGGCGTCGGCATATGCTCTGGTGCGAATCGATATTCAAATGCAGCGTTCACGGCGTCTTGATTCATTGCCTGATACTTTATCCCATAAATGATTGTATTCTTGCGTTGTCAACTGTCTCCGCAACATTTATATTATTTCATTGCAGGCTTTGGCAAGTATTTCGCTTTGCTATGCTAACTTTTACTTTTACTTTTATTTTGCATGCATGATGCTAAATCTGAAGTGGACACGTATATATGCGACACAGAAAAAAATTGAATAAGAGCAGAACCATAAAATTAATACATTAATGCTTTATGTTACAATATGAGGAATTTTATGCTCGCTTCAGAAATGCTGTTCAAGAAAACAAACTGTTCCATTAAAATTTTCTTCGTGACTAAAAACTTGTAAACTCGCTGACATCATTTGATGAATTCTTATATTAATAATACATATCCAGTTACAAGACTAATTAAATATAGCTTGTTCCAGGTTGTTCCTTCAGAAATATTCCAATTATTGATCCGCTGATTTTAAATGAATAATTATTCGTACTTTTACAGAAAATATACTCTTCACATTATCATTTCTTTTTCGGAAATATTCAGTAGAGATGAGCATCGATAGTTATAACACCGATGTTAAAATCGGCGATAACCATCGATGTGACGGTAATATCGACCTGAAAACATCGATGCACATAAAAAAAAGTGGTTTCAGAAAATTAGGCAAAATTCATAATTAAACTGAAATATTTCCATGAAAACTATCGATGTAAAAAATAGATATTTTGCTGTAAATAAAATATCTTATATCCAAGGTAGGCCTATTAAACTTATTTTAGTACTATAAATATCTAAAACCATCGATGTCGGGGACAAACATCGATGTAGCAAAAACATAGGTTGTTTTCCATCGATGTAGAAAACATCGATCATCGACATGAAAACATCGGCAAACGATGCTCAACCCTAATATTCAGGATATCGCTCGCCTTCCACCGCAGGGACCCGGATCTAATCTCCACGTGTCCATATGGAATTTGTGGTGGACAAAATGACGTCGGGGCAGGTTTTCTCGGGGTGCTCCCGTTTCCCCTACCATACATCATTCCACCGTTGCTCTATTCATCATAATTTGAACATTTTTTGCCAATATAGGAATTATTATTATTATTATTATTAAATATTAAATATATAAACATTCATATTACCACGGAATGTCTTCGTTGCAGAAGCAATTCTATGGACTATTTTATGTGTTGGAGTATGTTTTTAATTTGTGCAAAATTGTATGCAAATCAAAACAAATGAACGCCGTAAGGGATATTATGAATGACTATTCCATTCATATATCGCGTATTTAACGCTTAGTAACGCCTCGAACATCGACCAATCATCGTCGGTTGTCTTATAATATGCTTGCAAGGACGCGATAATACGTGAGAAAACTTCAGCTCTTTACTGAATCGTCATAGCATCAGTATGCAGTGATTAATACGCTACATCATCCATCTATACTCCTTCCACATTCAACTTTGAAAACGTTTTTAATTAATGCACATTCTAATAGTGTCAGTTTAGTTGACGATTTTGAAAAGAAAAGTGTATTGTGATCTGATTTAAGGTTATCTTAATTTTGAGATTAACTATTTTCTACTTATTACTGTTGGTGGCATTGGTTACTACTCCATAATACATTCGATTGTTCATTCAATAGGCCTATGTGCCATTTCATTCATGGAATAGTTTTAATAAATCCCACTCGAGACTACGATTTTCATGAGTGGTCGCGTGGTAGGCCTAGTCCCTTCATGGATGCAGCGCCACATAGTTAAATTCTGATAATGTACTCACCGCGCTGAGGTTCTCCACAGAGTTGGTACTGGACTCGGAGTTGACCCTCTGCAGGAATTCTTCGTACTTCTCCAGGGCCGTGAGTCTGTGTAGGAGATTCTGTAGGAGCGTGGAGACTTCTTTCCTGATCCCTGGCTCTATAGTGACGCACTTCTGTGTCAGGGCCCGCACATGCGCCATCACCCTCTCGTCCCTGAAGTCGTAAGGGAAGGTCTCGGTCCACTCTGCGAGGAGCTGCACCAGATGAGGCACGAAGCGGCCCAAACGGTCCTGAAATATGAACAGGTGCGCTTTAGCTATGGTGGAAAGGAATGGGTCAGGTGATCGACGCGGCCAAATGCTAATTTATGCTTCACGTACGCAAAAGATTTAGCGGACACATCCAGTATTTCGTTCTCCGCTGAAATACTAAACTCATATCTAACTTGTAATTGTACTTTTACTCACTATTTTCTGTTAATCATTCTCCATTGGATATTTTTGTATGTAACTCTGTTATGTTATTGTAATTTATTTTTTCGTATCTTTGTTCATGTATTTATTTCATATAAGCAATCTTATTTATTTGTATTCTTATTTTTTACCTAAAACTATAATATGTATGTTTTTTTAATATAATTTTCAAAATATAATTTTAGTATGACTGAACTGACCCCGAACACGAGCTATGCTCATGCGGGGCAAATAATACTCTTTTCAAACTGTACTAATTGTGTTTATATTATTTTTATTTGTAATAATTTTGTATTAATTTGTATTTTCTAATTTGTAATTTGTAATAAATTTGTAATAAATTGTGAAATTGTGAAATATGCTGAAACCACATTTTGCGTAATTGATACATAAATAGCTTTTATATACAAAATGTATATAATAGCTATTTATTGTGTAGTGACAACTCTAGTATTGTCACTATACTTCAGAATGTAGTATTGTTACTTCTTACAGAAGTTACATTAAAACAATTAAAAAAACTTTAACAGTGTTCTATAAATGGAAGGTATTGTAAAATTTCATGGGCAAAGGGAGGATATGTTATACAAAGTGCATGAGAAATGAAATGTAAAAATAAATCGTTAATAGGCTATATGCTTAAGGAGACCGACCTGTTTCATGTAGAAATTATAAATTTTTCACACTATTTTATTCACTTTTTCTCTGATATTGGAAACGTTTACCACAACAAAGCATAAAAATGTCAAAGCTGTAAAATGATTAGATCTTGATAAAATATATTTTGTGATATTTTAATGGGTTTCATGGCAAAAAAATTCATTGCGGTGGAGTTTTCAAAATTTGGGAACCATAATTGCAGGTTTGATGTCTAGACACTTCAACCCCCCCCAAATAATAATAATAATAATAATAATAATAATAATAATAATAATAATAATACATAAATAAATAAATAAATAAAATAAAAAATGCCAAGTAGGCCTACTTTGTAATAAAATTGACAATTTCTTTTGCAAAAAAGTGCTTAAAAAGCATTAATATACTTTGTAGAAAATCTTCTCGGGTTTGCAGCCAGGTGAGAAGTTTGTTGTGGTCCAACGTTTCCGAGGCTGACGCTGCCTCCATCCTCAGGGAATCTGATGGAGGCAGCGTCAGCCTCGGAAACGTTGGACCACAACAAACTTCTCACCTGGCTGCAAACCCGAGAAGATTTTCTACATAAGATTCGCCAGGAAAGCCTCAAATCTTACATTAATATACTTTCTAAATCAAAAGTTCCCTTAGTAAGTTTCACATTCTGATATGTCTAGGGCTAAGTTGAAACTTTTAACAGATTCAAAATTGCCACAAAGGAGCAATTTGAATAGAGAAATGTTGAGATTAATTGACTGTAAGCTACAGGCACAATTTTTAGCTTTAAATCTGTTCTACTCTATAGTGGTCTACAAGTCTGCAGAATAATTTGCTTAGCCTGGAAAATAGCCTACAGGAATTTCCTCATCCAACATTACTCTGAAAATGACTGGAACTAAATTTTTAATATCTACTGACAAAACAATGTGTTGTAATAATATAAATTATTTATCAACACGAACTAAATGAAGGACATCTAAATGAATCTAAATTAACATGTGAAAGACGGTGATTAGCCAAGAATTTATATTAATTAACCCTTTCAGAGCAGAATCTACTTGATCATAAACAAGGCCCGGATTTTGATGACACGTCATCTTTAACTGGAACATCATTATTCCTAGATTATAAAAATGGTAATTTTTAGGGTAATGTTTTGGTCATTTTCCTATTTATTTTTGAAGTAAAACTTCCTTAGTGGCGGTAGAGGGTAAATCTGGAAAATCAGTCACACTAAAACCGTCACGAAATCAGTCACAATCAGTCACGAAATCAGTCACACTCTTACTTGTTTCGGTGCGGACTGCACAGAAAACAATCAACTCAATGATTAGGAGTAATCAAAGGAAATTTTTCAGACCTTACTTATTCAATGGCAATAGACAATTCCTAAGCAATCTAAAGGTATATTATCTATTTTATGGAACCCGGAGGTTCATTACCGCGCAAATCCAAAATTAAAAAATACAAATTTCCAAAATTAAAAATTAAAACATCCAAAAATCCAAAATTTAATAAATAAGTTAATAAAATCAAAAATTTAAAAATAAAAAATAAAAATTTAAAAAATAAAAAAAATAAACAATTCAAAGATCGAAAATTTAAAAAATCAAAAAATGAACAATTCAAAGATCGAAGATTTAAAAAATCCAAAATTAAAAAAGTCCAAAAACCCAATATTAAAAAGTCCAATAATGCAAAATTGAAAAAATCCAATGTTCAAAAATTGAAAAAAAAAATAAAAAATAAAGTTTTACTTCTGTGGCGTGGCGTTCCACGCACTCTTTTTTTTTTTATTTTTGGGGCTTTCCTAGAATTCAGTGTCATTATTTTGTCATTTTACGGTCTTTTTTTCATATTTTATATTGTAAGTAATTTTTTAATATAAAGTCATTATTTTCTCATTTTGTGTTGTTTCTCGCATTGTATAGACTTTTTGTTTATTTACTTACATTGAATATTATCTGAACTCTAAATAAGCATAAATAAATAAATCTCGTTATAATTTTAATTTGGATACAGAAAGACGGTGTTTGCTGTTTACATTTAACCGTTTATACCAAATAACTAATTACAAGCCTATAAATGGGTCAACAACATAAATGTAGAATAGACACAAATCTGATGAATTTACTAGTAATTTCATAAACATTGTTGGGTCTTTTGTGTTTTGTTTTTGTTGTTGTATTTTTGTAGTAATTTTATAGCTCATTTTTAAAGTACTTTTGGTCATCAAAATCCAGGCTCTTGTTATCAGTGGTCGTTAAGCTTATTGTTAGAATCAATGAAAAATTCAGTAGAATATCTGGTTTCCATAGTTACCTTGGCCGCTCCTTGTTTCTCGCCCAGTTTCTGCTGGGAGTCGCAGAGGGCGCAGACTTCTCCCAGCAGTTCGTGAGGTTTTATGAAAAGTCTGGAACTGAGGAGGAATGCGAACAAGTAGGCCCTGTCAGGGTAGTAGTCCGCTGTGGGTACCATGTGCTGCACCAGGGCGTCCAGCGACCCTGACACTAGGTTACCTCCGTCCCTGTACACCAGCGCCTGCAATAGAAAGCAAATTCGTTAATGTTCGCCGATGATGTAGCAATTATGATTACTTTCTGTAGGCTAATGGAAGGCTACTCATATAAACACATGGTCTCACTCGAATTCCTAATATGAAAGTCATATTAATACTGGGAGCGAGGTCCGAGCTTTAGGGTGAATGTTTAAACACCTCCCAGCCGAACTTCTGCAGGATACTTGCTAGTACTTGCTACTTGCTAGTATTCTCATGAAGTGTCCAACAGAGACAATAATTCTGTGGTTCATGAATGCTTATATATCTATGTTAACTGTACAATAACAGTGGGAGCCCGGTCACAAAAATTACTAATTAGTGTGCCTCACAGTACTGCATAATATGACATAGCTTGTTTGTCTGTGAGGTAGACCATTAGGGCAATCAGTCATAGGAGAGAGGTTCCGTCAGGCGCTGGGAATTGAACTCCGGCTTAGCTCAGTTGGTAGAGCATTGGCGCGAATAGCCAAAGGTCCTGGGTTCAAGTCCCAGTGTCGGGGGAATTTTTCTCCTATAGTATTCTCATTGCTAGGAGGAGTTTAAACATCCACCTTACAGCCCGGACTTCGCTCCCAGTGATTTACATATTTTTCTACACCTCAAGAAATGTCAGGGAATGACAGAGGCGCGGAGATGTTTATCATATAGTGGTTCAAATCATAGGCGGCAGACTTCTACAACACAGGTAGGCTATTCAAAGGTTGGTCCCACAGTGTGACAAGTGTTTCAATTTCGGTGGTAAATATGTTGAATAATAGCTGAACACTGGCCGTGTCTGTTGGATAAATGAGGGGTGTGGGTGAAAAACTTGATAACCCACATTATTCTCTTTCTGAGATATGTGTGGTTAAAGTTTGAAAAATGTCCCTTAAATCTGTTATGAATTCTTTTAAGGAAAACATGCATTATAAACCTCAATACATGCAGATAGCATATTGTATTAAATTCTGATGTATTTTTCTTAGAATTTGTAATTTTCATGTGGGATATCAACTTTTTCCATGAATATCATAAATCTGTTATGAAATGGAAAACGTTGATAAACCACAACTAGGATTTCCTATTATATTCTTTTTAAAAATACCATCATATTTTTTCAAAATATTTATTATAATAATGATTAATATTGATAATTAATTATCATTCTTCATTACTAAAATGCATGTTACATAAGTTACTTCACTATGCCAAACATATTTAAACTATTTAAAACATATCTTAATCGGTCATCTCCCCATGATTCTTCTTCATCAAGATAAGGTAGCGAAGAAGAGCACTTTCTGCTCATCTCTTTAGTTAAGTCTTCATTCTTAAAGATTCTATTGTAATATTGTAATATTGTAGTGATGTGATGCTGTGGGTGTATATGAATCTTCACTGACAAAGGTTTAAGTTAACTTTATAATCTGATAATGGAAAAACTTGACATACCACATTAAAAAGAAATTTAGTGTTAGAACAATATCCTTAGTTAATAAAAACATAATAGTATAGGGTTTCACATATATAGTAATATTATTACATTATAATTTTACAAGTATTACTGAATAATAGCAATATTTAAGAAAATCATGTTACACAAATGGAAAAACTTGATAACCAACCAGTCCTAACCTGATCATCAACTGCAAATAAAAACACTCACTTCATCATTTGAAGACTCCATGTCCTCATCAAAAACATAGTGAGGCTCACGAACACTATCATCAGAATCTTCAAACACTAGCAGAGACATCTCACACACTCTTTTCTTTTGTAAAATTTCCTTTTTCTCTTCCGGTTCAACAACACTAACTCCATGGCAGCCATCTTGAAAATGTGGGTTATCAATGTTTTCCATTAACACAAAGCGTAATGTGGCATATCAACATAGGTGATAACTCAGCCATTAAGTGGCTTTCAGAGAAAATTCTTTGATATAGGTGTTGACAACAACCCGATGAAGTCGGTAATGCAGGTAACTCATTTTTCGAAAAAATGTGGGTTATCAAGTTTTTCGACCACACCCCTCAAATATTCCTTGAAATTGTGTTTTGTTTCTGTAAACAGCCCGTACCTATGGTGCGGGCAGAGTAAGTAAAAATCACAACATAACAACTTTAACATAAATACCATTGTAGTGAAAATACTTACTATGTAAGGGTACCTTTAAGGTACATATACGCCATTTAAGGGTATGAGACGGAAACTAATAAAATCAGGTAAACTGATGTAAAAAAGAGCCAGTATGTTTTTTTTAATCAGTTATGACTGCAATTATGATATGCAGAATATGTTTTTTTAATTGATTTACAAGTTAAGCTCCAGATTTATTCATTAAGCAGGGCTTAGGGAAGAACAAAGGTCTAGTTTTCTTTTTAATCAGATTAAAATCTTCCAGCATCAGCTGAACTGTACAGATTTTTGATATCTTGACAATCGCACACTCACATAAAAATACGAAAAAGAAAGTGAAATTGGCTGGTTTCGGGATTTGAACCATGGAACTCCATAACGTGAGGCCAAAACGTTACCATCTCGGTCACCTGGGTCAGTTTAACGGTCTAGTTGTAAGTTATAAGCGCATGTAAAACAATAGTGTTTTTGGTCATAGCTATCTCTATTTTAATTTCCAAAGCCGTAAAATATCACAGTAAAACAATTGACTATGTTGTCATGATAAATGATTTGCTTTTTTTTTTATATAAATTCTTTCGAATACGTATATTATCATAAAATAGGCACCAAATTGAGCATTACTCCGAAAAAGGTGAACCGATTTCATCCAGTATCAGTAGACCTCTTCCCATGAACACTATAAATGTGTATACCAAATTCCATAAAAATCCGGTAAAGCGTATTTGAGTTACCGCGTTTTTAAAATAGACACTAAATTGGGTTTTACTCCGGTACCGGACAACCGATTTGGTCCAATATCGGTAGACGTCTTCCCATGTACATTATAAATGGGTATACAAAGTTTCAGGAAAATCCAATAAAGCATATTTGAGTTATCGGGACTTCTCATATATTAACATAAAAGGCAATAAATTGGGCATTATTCCGGTACTGGCCAACCGATTTGGTTGAACATCAACAGACGTCTTTCCATGGATAGTATAAATGCGTATACGAAGTTTCATAAATATCCGATAAGGCGTATTTGAGCTATTGCGCCTTTAAAATATACACTAAATTGGGTTTTACTCCGGTACCGGTCAACAGATTAGGTTCAAATTTAACAGAGTACTTTTCATGGATGTCATAAATGCGTATACCAAGTTTAATGGAAATCCGATACAGCGTATTTGAATTATGGCGCCTTTCTATTAGAAAGGCGTCATAATCTATTAAAATAGGCACTAAATTGGGCATTACTCCGGTACCGGTGAACCGATTTGGTTCAATATCAATAGGGTTCTTCCCATTGACATTATAAATGTGTTTTCCAAGTTTCATGAAAATCCGAAAAAGCGTATTTGAGTTAGAGCGCGTACAGACACACGGACGGACGGACGGACAGACAGACAGACAGACAGACGGACAGACATTTTTCGTCCCCCACACAATCTCATAAAGTACCATACTGGCACTTAATAATTGAACATAACAAACATTAAATTCTCTTCGTGTAATGGAAACTGACGTGTTGGCCGGCCTACCTGTGAGGTGAGAAATTTCATCCAGGAAACTGTTTAAAAAAATCCGGTGAAAGGAAGAAAGAAATTAATCCACAAGGAAATGTTTAACAAAGAAGTACTCTAAAAAATTAAAACCCCAGCTAAAACCTGGTGAAGCAAGGAATGACGTCAGATAATTGTGTTTCCCTTGCATTACTAATTTCCCGCACATCTTTCGCCGCAAGGAACTATTTTTTCCAGCGCTCTGCACCTTCCATACCTAATGACAAGAACATTCATTTCAATGGAAGGACGTTTTCGTATGCCACCCGTGGTTGTAAGTTTTATTTCTTAATCTCTGCCGAAAGCTTTCAACTTACTTCGAACTCTTAAAACTCACAATATCTTCTCTTCATTGGAAATGTTAGAGGTTGAAAAAAAAAAAACAGATTTTATAAGGTTTTTTCTTCTTCTTAAAGCGAAATCTTAGAAGTCAGCTACATACGTTTCTAAGAAGGAGAAGAGTTTTTACAGTTCAAATGGACTCCTAACTTTTCTATGGAGAAGGTTGCTTCTATAAATCTATCCGGCAGCCATTGTAAATCAAATAGGGATTAAAGCGAACACATTTAGAATTAAAAGTTTTGAGATGTGCTCAGTTGAAGCTAGTTTTTCTTAGTAAATCAGATTACTAACCCTGCATACTAAAATTCTGTTGAAAGTGCACTAAATTTTTCAACCAGACTCAATTATATAAAGTTGCATTTGTGAATTTAAGAAGGCCGTACAGTAGAAATCCATTTTATGCGAAACCTAGAGTAGTTTGACAAGATAAATAAAATACAGAATTTAAGTTGAGCACTCAAAACTGTGGATGCCGTTGAGTATAATTGAATATACGTACAACTCAAATATTAATACTATTTTTTATCTGTTCCGATTTGTAGCAAAAACTATTAAATTCATAGAGCAGAAATTTTGCATGAAGATGGTTTGTACATTAAAAAAGAACATAGGAGTGAATTCGTTCACTAATCTTATTTAATTACCTTAATATCATAATCATTAAAATTAAATATCAGTCAAATAAAATCAGGTAAACTGATGTAATAAAGGCCAGAATGCTTTTGTTTATTCAGTTATAATTGCCATTAAGATAGGCAGAAAATAAGTTATTTTTGTAATCGATTTCCGAATTAAGCTCCAGATCGATTCATTAAGCAGGCTTACGGAAGGTCAAAGGACTAGTTTGATAAGCATATGTGAAGGAATATGTGAGTAGTGTTATTTGTCAAAGCTAACTTTATTGCAACTTCCAAAGCCGTATATGAACACTGTAAAACTACGTTGTCATGAGAACTGATCTGCATTTGATAAATTCTTTCCAATATATTACCATAAAATAGACACTAAATTGGGCATTACTCCGGTACCGGTCAAATATCAACAGGCTTCTTCCCATGGACATTATAAATGCGTATACAAAGTTTCATGAAAATACGATAAAACGTATTCGAGTTATTGCGCGTACAGACCTACGGACAGACATTTTCCCGTCCCCCGCACAATCTCAGATAGTGCCATTTTGGCACTTAATAAATAAAATAAATAAATCTCACCAAACTGTCTGGAGTAGGTAGTGTGTAATCCGTGTAATAGTATATTGCGATACAAGTGCCGTAAGGCACGTTTACGGGTCGAGGAAACAGATTGAAAACCCGAGGCGCAGCCGAGGGTTTTTAAGTTTTCGAGACCCGTAAATGCCTTTACGGCCCGTGTGTTGCATGCTATTTTTTGCACGATGATTATTTATATCAATTTAATTATATTAATTGTGATATTACCTGAAAATATTATGTAAATACATTCTTGAAAATAGATGTTTATTTCAGAAAGTGATTCGCATGTGTTTATTGTTATGGGAACCGAATATTTGTCCTGGGGGCCGTGTCCATAAAGGCTTGTATTATGAAGTGTATCGTAATCAATTATGACGTGGCGCTTAGACCGTAAGTAATTTAACCTCATCGCAACGCCCTTAGCAACACGATTGTGTGGGAATGTCAACTTACGATCCATGTAAACAACTTTCGTAAATAACACTTACTAGCTAAGGAGTGCAAAAATGATATTTCAATACACCCTGTAGTTTCTGAAAGTCAAGTAAAGTGAAAAGCAGGCACTGCTTGGATTGGAGAGTAATTTAACTAGAAGACTAAAGAAACTGATGGCGAATGTGGGATCAATAGAAGATGTGAGTCAGGCTAATTAATAGCAAAGTGAGGGGGCAGTTCGACAATCAATTCCTGTCCAACCAAAGCCCAACTGAGAATTCTTACGCTCATAGCAAGGGAAGAAGACTGAATCCCTGTAACTGAGTGGAATATTTATGTTGATGGTCGTAAATGGACTCACATAACTTTCTCTGCCTAAACCCCGATTTCAGGTGGGCCTACTTTCCACCCTGGGAAAAGCTATGTAATCACTAGGGGCGGATTTCTATGACCTAAAAAATAGGATATATGTATGTATTTATGACCTAAAAAAAATTAAAATATGACCAATAAAATTTAAAATATGACTTTACCACTTACATACTATGTATATATTTTTTTAAGTTTCATTACAATTCATTTTATTAAAATATAATGTTAATTATTTAAAATATCTGTAAATTCTCAGAAAGTAATATAATGCAAAATTTACAAAATATGATATGAAACTTCAAAGTTTCTTTAATATGCACACAAATATGCCAAGAATATGACCTAAATATGCATATTCATACTAAATAGTCTACAGTAGTTGAAAATTTCGTAAATATGCAGTTATATGCACAATAAAAGCCGTTCCATTTTCACCAGGAATCGGATTTAAATTAGTCGGAAACCTCAAATAATGCAAAGGGGAAAAATATGACATGTCTTAGAAATCCGCCCCCTAGTAATCACTAATCACTACCTAGGCTTACTTACTTACTTACTCAATGGCAACAGACAATTCCTCAGCACGCTAAAGGAATATTATCTATTTTATAGAACCTGCAGGTTCATTGCCGCGCTTACCTGAGCCCGCCATTCAACCTTATTTTGTGCTAACTCCATCCAACCATCCCTCGCAAATCCTACTTCTCTTAAATCTGTCCTAATATTGTCCTCCCACCTACGTCTAGGTCTTCCGCGTAGTCTTTTCCCTTCGGGTCTCCCAGGCAATACCTTTGAGATCTTTCCTCTCCCATGCGTGCAACATGTCCAGCCCATTTCATCCTCCGTGACTTAATTACCCTTATTATATCCGGTGAAGAGTACAGGTTATGAAGCTCGTCGTTATACAGTTTTCTCCAGTCCCCATTTTCATCTCTCTTGGGGCCCAAATATTTTCCTAAGTCCCCTGTTTTCAAACACTCTCAGATTATGTTCTTTCCGAAGAGTAAGCGACCATGCCTCACAACTGATAATATTTAATCCTCAAATTTATAATGTATCCTACGGAATGCAGTAAGTTGTCTTAAATTTGTAATAAAATTAGTAACAAAAATTGGGAGAAAAACTTAATTTCCATGTAATTTGCCTGAATAACGAACAAGAAATAAACTAGGCCTACTAGCCTAATCATTGTGTTAATTGTTTTCTATGCAGTCCGGCATGGGTTTGTATATTGCGTGAGAAATTGTATAATCCACTTATAATTAACATCTCTTAACTTTTAATGATCTTAAGATTCTAAATGATACCCCCAAAGTACCCGACTTTCTGTTGTATGATTCCTTTTTTCTAGGGGGGGGGGATGGAAGTGTGAAGTGGGGAGGCCATATCAGGAGTTCGGGATCTGTGCCTATACAGTAGGGTACGCCATGGAACTATTGATTGGGAATTATTTCTATTGTTAGTGTATTTTATGGAGTAAATATCAACTGATATTAATTTAAATTTAGAAGACATTGAAGTACGAGGCATAATGGTGGGTGCAAGAGGCACTATCCCTCTAAAGTGTGTCACTCTACTTCAAGATCTGGGAGTTCCAACATCGCTCTATAAAGAAATTTCCTTACAGGCTTTAAAGTTTTCTGTACGAATACTCAGATACCATCTGTATTCGAAACAATAGACCTCTTATTTCTTCTTCTTCTTCTTTAGAGTTAACCCAATAACACATTTATATTGTATACTATATACTTCTTTGTTGTAATTATTAATTGTTATGCTATTCTTTGTCATATGGCAGCCTCTGATGTAGAGGAAGATTGTTAAAATAAAAAAAATAGGATGAAATGGTGAGGATTATTCATGGTATGGAAATATCCAATTCGGCATTTGTCTTTAAACCCATTTCGGACCGCTAAGAAAACAGTTAACACAATGATTTGGATCATACAAGCATTTTTGATCTGTGTCAGTACAACAGGGTAGGCCATGGAATTATTGCTTGTCAATTGTTTCTATCGTCGGTGTACTTTATGGAATAAATTTCAACTGATATTAATTTAAATGGATATGACACAGGATGAAATGGTGAGGATGATTCTAGGTATGTAAATATCCAATTCGGCATTTGCCTTTACGACTAGGGAAACCATGAAAAAAAATTGGTCGACCAGGGGATTTGAACTGGGACCTCCGGAAAGCGAGTCCAAGAAAATCAACAATTCTACTAGTTAATTGTACTTGAAAATTAAAACTTTCAGTTTATGGAGAACAGTTCTCGTACGGTAGTTAACTTATAACCTAGTTATCTTCAGGAACACTCTGTAGGCTGAGTTTAGTTGTAATCTTGTCGCCGACTAGTTTCAATTTCTACAGTACGTGGCGGCTTAACTTATTAACGAGGAACATGACCGTGGTTTGGAATGAGGCTGTCAAGTTAAGTGTAGCACGGGGTATAGCACAGACAAAGTAAGAAGAAGTGGTAGAGATGACAACGACCAAAGCCTCCCAACGACAGAGTTCTCCACTGCGGGCAACAGTGGCTTATGCAACTAAAAGCTCTACAAGTGCGTCAGTATCTTTCAACAATTAACCATTAACTTGAGGTCTGTGTGACCGCTCAGAATTAATGGGCTCTTATCTACAAAGAAAACCTTACAAAACGTGAATTTTAGTTATTATTCAAATAAATTAATTCCTAAACGTTTAATTAATTAAGCTGAGGTCTGAGGTCTGAGTGAGCGCTCAGAATTAAGGGCTTTTAAAACGAAAAACCTAAAGGAAAATGTGAATTTGTATTGTTATTCAAGCAAACTGATACCTATATTTTTAACTAACGGGGGTTTTTAGGGCACACATCTGAGTCACAAATGCAATGAAATGCACAGTTTCGAAGATAAGTTAGTATTTTTCAAATGAATAGGTAATATACACAAAAGCTTATTTAGTATCGTCATTCACATCTGATATCAATCACAGTTCACCATAATAAAAGCAGTAGCTAAACTTACAACAGAGTCATTCTCTCAAAACATTCACTGCAAAATTTCTTTGAAATAATTTCATCATAAAACTCGATCTAACAGTTTTTTTTATGATCCCGGCCGTTCACTCATTGTTATTCACAAAATAGTAAACGTAAAAAAAGAGTAAATATAGCATGAGGTCTCACAGACCGCTACAAAAATAAACTGTTTCGGGGATGTGCCAAAAGGTATGCGTCATTTAAAAATTGTTTTTCACAATTTTGCTTGGAAACGTAATTTATAACACTTTTTTTTTTAATCACGTAAATTACATTTTTATAAGCTAGTCTTTACGCCCACAACTCACGAATTTTAAATCTGCCTGGCAAACAATACTGCCTTGTGTGAGTTTGAAACAAATGAATGTGCACAACCCGTAATGCAGCCACTTAGGCTACTACATATGGTAGGCCTAATGTGAAGCGAGAAAATCGCACTGCCTATGCTTAGGGTAGAGAGTCATGTGACCCAGCGAGGTGGCCGAGATGATAACGTGGACTAGCATTCGACAGGTCCCAGGTTCAAACCCCATGGCCGTCAAATTTGACAATTTTTTTTTTCATGGTTTCGTCAGTCTAAGGCACAAGTGACCCAGTGTGAAAAGGCCCTAAAACTCTGCTTAATCGAATCGATCTCGAGCTTAACTCAAAGATCGATTACAAAAATTTCAATGACATAGTAATACATGTGACTAATTGTACCGATTAAACGAAAGCATGACATATAAAGTAAAGAATACAAGACTTCATCTAGGAGTTATGAATATAAAATGCAAGTTTCCAGATTTATTTGATAAAGGTAGGAGAAAACTTTGTTATTTGTAGACAAGTCATATTAATTAGAGGGAATTCGTGTAGACGTTGTAATTTTTAATGATTCATATCGAAAAGCTTAAGCGCCGGTGTTTGTTTGTGCTGCGCACTGCAGACTGACCCAGTCGTAAAGGCAAATACCGAATTGGATATTTACATACCATGAATCATCCTCACCATTTCATCCTGTATCATATCCATTTAAATTAATTTCAGTTGAAATTTACTCCATTAAATACACTGACAATAGAAACAATTGACAAGCAATATTTCCATGGCCTACCTTACTCTATAGACACAGACCCCGAACTCCTGATATGGCCTCGTAGCTAAAAGGAGTATAAACACAGCTGAAATAATAATAATAATAATAATAATAATAATAATAATAATAATAATAATAATAATAATGTCAAGCGAGTAAATCACATATCATTTCTATAGAAATCGAGTTACTGTATTATATCCACCAATGAACTTACGGAAATCGTTCCTCTGGGAGTATGCAAGCTATGTAAGATAACCATTATTGTTAAGTTGGCAGACTGCAGCATGTCTCAAGAGACTGGCACACATAGAAGTTGCATTTCCCATAATGGAGGGAAATGCAGTTCGTTTGTTAAGATTTTCATGGCCCAGTGCAGAAGGGAAGGATTGTTATCCAAGTGAATCCAAAGCGACCTGTTTCGGTGTCTTTATGGCTACAAACAGTTATACCACTCCGTATGTATTGATTCAGTGACCGGCTTCTGTTGTTTTCCATTATACGAGTACATGCCTTCCCCTAGTTTTATTTTCCTTGGAGGCTTTCATCAAATATAATACAAAAGAGGACAATAGAGGACACCCTCCCATATATCGAGGGACAATATCGTGAGCAATATCTAGCGGTCCAACCTGGTACTACTGAATTCAGAAGCAGTGGCTATATACAAGGATGTCAACCTACTTCTATTAGAGGAGACGAAATAGCCAACCTCGGCAGGTTATGAGTTATGACCAGGGCTAGGATTTATATGTACTAAAAAATGCCAAAATATGTACATATATGTACTTTAAAATGTCAAAATATGTACATATATATGTACTAAAAATGTCAAAATACGTACATATATATGCAAATATATTTTGTAAAATATGGACATCAAAACAAATTTAACCACTAGACATTGCATTTTGTTACTTTTAGAACCTATAAAAATGCATTACAAATACTGGATTCATAAATTAAATTATTCAATTTTTTTTTAGATCATTTACTTTATTTGTATTCATTCATTGATTATTTCTGCTACCACAACAGTATGCCACAAAATGTTGTTTTAAATTTTCAAAAGTGATTTGTATTGGCTGAAGCTTCGTTCTACTGCACATGAAGTGATTGGCGCGTGTTTAAAATTCACTGATTCTAGTTTTACATTTGACGAGCCACTTAAGATTGCACTGATTTAACACATTTCTTCAAAGCCTAGATTTCTTGAAGACACATTGTCCACTTTACATTTGATAAGATCGGCTAAATGTCCACGTATACATTTGAGTTCACGAATCATGTTTTTCACAATGCCAATATTTCCAGGTAATGTGAGATTATTATTTTGTAGTTTCTAAATTATTTTTGTTATATTACAAAAATTTTATTCAATGTAACACATCATTTTTCACACATTCATTTCTGTACATAACTGTAAACTTATCCTGTGCTGCCATATTTTCTGTCACTGAAAACGACAATTTTATATAGTTTTACTCTTAAGAATGAAATATGCACGAATATTGCATTAAAATCACTAAAATGGACAAATATTTATTTTACATATAAATATGTACTAATGTCAGAAATATGGAAAAATATGTAAAATAAATTTGTTTAATTTGAATAGAGGACAACATAATAGATGGAGATAAGTGAAAAAAATGTGTCTATATGTGAAATTAAGAAATATGTAATTACATATAAATCCTAGCCCTGGTTATGACGTATAAGGGATATGATTTTTCTATAAATGGTCCAGAAAAAGCAATTTGGCCGTTTGAAAACAAATTACTTTTAACAAATTAAAAGAAGACAAAGCATTGAAAAAAAAAGACGGTAGTAAAAGAGTCGTTGTTAGCAACCGCCAAATTCAAATATTTATTGTGTTTTCATTAATATTTTGTGAACTACTTCGCAAGTTCTGTTTTGTTTGTTTAATAAGTGCCAGAATGGTATTTTATGAGTTTGTGTGGGGGACGGGAAAATGTCTGTCCGTCTGTCTGTTCGTGTGTCTGTACGCGCGGTAACTCATTACGCTTTATCGGATTTTCATGATGGCATTTATAACGTCCATGGAAAGAAGCCTATTGATATTGGACCAAATCGGTTGACCGGTACCGGAATAATGCCCAATTTAATCCCTATTTTATGGCAATATATTAAAAAGAATTTATCAAATGCAAATCAGTTCTCAAGACACCATATTGTTTTACTGTGTTCATATACGGCTTTGGAAATTGCAATACAGGTACCGTTGACAAATAACAATACCCACATATTCCTTCACGTATGCTTATCGAACTTTAGACCTTTGTTTTTCCGTAAGCCCTGCTTAATGAATCGATCTGAGCTTAACTCGGAGATCCATTACAAAAATAACTTATTTTCTGCATATCATAATTGCAATTATCACTGATTAAACAAAGCATTCTGGCACTTTGTTACATCAGTTTCCCTGATTGTTTAGTTATAAAATGAAGAGACGGAACATAACTCCTATAATACCAGGAAGTACTTTTGTAGGCCTATGTAACACAAGCGCTCGTAATAGAATAATTTTCCTAAATAAATTCAGTAGCCTACCGGTACTTCGTAAATTTGGTGTGTTATTTTCAATCTTAACATGCCAATGAATTATGTTTTGGAACATTTGTTAGAATCGGTCCATAGGGGGCCACACGCTAAAATGCACATAAAAAAAAAAAACACAATGCTTAGGGACCGTATTATTATTATTATTTTTTTAAAATAAAATACAATGGCTGGTTTCGTTGTTAACTTTTTAAATATTTCCTGGGCATTTCGCGAAATAAAATGTTTTATACAATTTATAAAAACTCCTGGGCACGGAGTCCTCCGGGAGGGACTTTAAGCTGGGGGTCCCGTGTCGTAGATTTACGGCACGTAAAAGAACTCCAAGCCTAAATTAGAGCCTCTGGACAAAACTTCTCGGCCCTTTCACGTCCAAGTAATACCTTAGTTTCAGGAAGGGGGGGTTAAGGGGGCGATGGGCTTACCACCTGTCCCTCTGCCCTCTCTAGGAAAATAAGCGTAACAAAATTAACATATGTAAACAGAAACCTCCACTTGGAGGCCCTTCGCCCCAACATGGGGGCACAGGATCTATTGGTTAATGTTATCGTTCGGTTAATGTTATCGTTCGGTTAATGTTATCGTTCGGTTAATGTTACCTTTCGGTTAATGTTATCGTTCGGCTAATGTTAAGTGTTTATTCAGAAGATTTCCTTCTTCCATTCGATATAATTATATGTAGGCCTATTCCTCTATTTCACTCTCAACGTTGCCAAAGAAGATTCACTTCTGTCGCGTGGCGTTCCACGCACTCTCTCTCTCTTTTTTTTTTTTTTTTTTTTTTTTTTTTTTTTTTTTTTTTTTTTTTTTTTTTTTTTTTTTTAAATACAATGGCTGGTGTCGTTGTTAACTTTTTTATATTTCCTGGGCATTTCGGGAAATGAAATATTTTCTAAAATTTATGCTTATGGGGAAGCTACGGCTCTCTGCAGGCTATGTTCTATTCTAGAACCATCAAAAATGACCATATTTAAGGTTATAATAATTGTTCCTTAAAGGCTATAGAACTCATGAATTCAGTTTGTTGCTAAACAAAATACCTAGCTAATTTTAAAGGAAACGAAATGACACGGAGGGTTTTCTTCAATACCCTTGGGCGTGGTAAGACTTCAATATTTCACCTTCAGAGATATTCTTCATGAATAGAGATGACTTGGATGGGATATGATTGAAAGGAAGGATTATCTCACACCTGTTGCGTCATGAGAAAATTGAATTCAGAGATTTATACGTCACCTCTTTGCCGAGGATAAGTCACAGGTGAAAATTAGGTGGTTTGTATTTTCCCTATCTATCACTGAATATCGAATAGGCATGTTCTGCGTCAAGTTATAATTTTGACTGTATCAGTCTTAATACGCGTATTTGATATTGACCAATAGCGTTTAACAATGCCTTGGAAGTAGACCAATCACGATAATTAACCTTATAGCCTAATTAGACTTCGGATTTTAATTAAAGACCTATTTTAATCCTTAAGTGATATATGGACGAAAACTTGTATATGCATGTTTCATAAGTGACTGTGCCTAAAACTGATACTTTTATAGGACCTAAAACAGCCTATTTTTACGTTAGAGCCTAATATTGCCTTTTTGCTTGTTTTTTCCTCTAAAGTTCAAAATAAGTTACTTTTTTGTTATAAATTCTAGCATTTATTTTCAGTTCCTACTAAATTTTTAGCTCGGAATTTACAGTACATGACACATTTGTGACGTGGTTAAATAGTAAGGAATGTTTAGTCTTCAGTAGAAAAATTCTTTGGAATTCCCAAGAAAATGTAGTGTTTTTTCTCCCGACTCCCACATCCAATAACAAACAAACAAAACAAAAAAAACGTAGTTCCCTGAATCACTGAGGGATACAAGGGGTTGAATATGCTAACGTGCTTAGCTTCTGGGCGCAGAGATTAGATTTTCACTGTTATGGTAGTAATGGGTCTATAGAATTATGTGTACCATAGGCCTATGTCTGTGTTTTATCATGATTATTGATTAATGGTGACTTCAATAAATATATTCGGCATTCCAATTGAGATATTTCAGAAAATTGGCAACTTGACAATTTTATAACAGAATATTTTACGATTTTTAGAACCTATTTTCCAATTTTTAGAGCTTATTTCAATACATTCCTTGCTATCCTGTGAATGCCGCTAGGCATGCGCAGTGACTCATATCGGCAACTTAGATATTTTAGTCGAAGAGAGTAACTTTTAACTGATTTGACTGTCAAATCAGATTTTTTCGTTTTGTTTGCACATCTTTAAATACAGGTACCTTTGTTATTAAGTGCCAGTATGGTACTTTATGAGATTGTGTGGGGGACGAAAAATGTCTGTCCGTCTGTCTGTCCGTCCGTGTGTCTGTACGCGCTCTAACTCAAATACGCTTTTTCGGATTTTCATGAAACTTGGAAAACACATTTATAATGTCAATGGGAAGAACCCTATTGATATTGAACCAAATCGGTTCACCGGTACATGAGTAATGCCCAATTTAGTGCCTATTTTAATAGATTATGACGCCTTTCTAATAGAAAGGCGCCATAATTCAAATACGCTGTATCGGATTTCCATTAAACTTGGTATACGCATTTATGACATCCATGAAAAGTACTCTGTTAAATTTGAACCTAATCTGTTGACCGGTACCGGAGTAAAACCCAATTTAGTGTATATTTTAAAAGCGCAATAGCTCAAATACGCCTTATCGGTTTTTATGAAACTTCGTATACGCATTTATACTATCCATGGAAAGACGTCTGTTGATGTTCAACCAAATCGGTTGGCCAGTACCGGAATAATGCCCAATTTATTGCCTTTTATGTTAATATATGAGAAGTCCCGATAACTCAAATATGCTTTATTGGATTTTCCTGAAACTTTGTATACCCATTTATAATGTACATGGGAAGACGTCTACCGATATTGGACCAAATCGGTTGTCCGGTACCGGAGTAAAACCCAATTTAGTGTCTATTTTAAAAACGCGGTAACTCAAATACGCTTTACCGGATTTTTATGGAATTTGGTATACACATTTATAGTGTTCATGGGAAGAGGTCTACTGATACTGGATGAAATCGGTTCACCTGTTTCGGAGTAATGCTCAATTTGGTGCCTATTTTATGATAATATACGTATTCGAAAGAATTTATATAAAAAAAAAGCAAATCATTTATCATGACAACATAGTCAATTGTTTTACTGTGATATTTTACGGCTTTGGAAATTAAAATAGAGATAGCTATGACCAAAAACACTATTGTTTTACATGCGCTTATAACTTACAACTAGACCGTTAAACTGACCCAGGTGACCGAGATGGTAACGTTTTGGCCTCACGTTATGGAGTTCCATGGTTCAAATCCCGAAACCAGCCAATTTCACTTTCTTTTTCGTATTTTTATGTGAGTGTGCGATTGTCAAGATATAAAAAATCTGTACAGTTCAGCTGATGCTGGAAGATTTTAATCTGATTAAAAAGAAAACTAGACCTTTGTTCTTCCCTAAGCCCTGCTTAATGAATAAATCTGGAGCTTAACTTGTAAATCAATTAAAAAAACATATTCTGCATATCATAATTGCAGTCATAACTGATTAAAAAAAACATACTGGCACTTTTTTACATCAGTTTACCTGATTTTATTTGTTATATATTTTAACAAAAGGTTTAATTAGATCTTTAGTGAAGTCCCATTTTCATGCACCAGTGGGCTTTGGAAACAGAGTCAATTCATAACAATTAAACAAACGATAGTGCTCTGTTTTGAAGAATTACAAAATCTTTATTTCCATAAAGGAAATGGTTCTATTTATTTCTTATACACCAGGAACTATTCCTCAATTCTCCGTTCTCTACATCTCAACCATTTTCAGGTTAAGTGAGGTTAGGTTAGGTGGGTTTAGGACAAAGAGAATGTATCGAATTTAATGCGATTTGAAGCTATACTCTCCTGAGTTTTTGCTGTTTTATGAAGCACAAAGTACAAATATAAAGATTTAGCAAATATTAGAGTGGCAAATCTAATTAGATTGGTCATAGTCAAATAATATTAATGGCACAAAAACAGAAGTAGTGTATTCAAAGAATGAAACTAATGGTGCCTTATTTTCCCTGCACTTCCTACGAAATTTCCAAAGTTTTCATGCCACAGAAGTTAAAATTCTAATCGATATTTGCTTCGTCCGCCATTGAAAAGTTTAGGATAATTTAAACTTCTTTCGTTCTCCGTACAATGTGAAGAAGAGAAAGAAAAACAAATAAATGAATATTATGGAGTAAAACTCCCAGTTCCAAAAGAAGAAAGGAAAGAAAACAAAACTGTCAGAAATGTTTAGTCAGAGGGAAGAAAGAAATTCTTTACCAATCAAAACAATAGAATCGAGAGTTCAATTGCAAGAAGATCGATCTCTCGAATGTTGGTTTAAACCAGAGATATTTTCCAAACTCATCATTAAAAACAAATGGAAGGGTAAAAAATCACTTTAGGCAAGCCTACAGGCTGAGATAGATTTCAAAGTGCTTTCGGTTTAATTTACTGTCGCTGCGTAGCACTCTTCTTCTTTAGCCTTGGCATGACAAACCCACAATAATAATTGCAAAAAAGAGGAAAGAGGACTTTTTCAAACATTCAAATCTCGCTTTAAATGAGAGCTATCGAGAAACTAGTTATTGATTTGTAGAGTACTCATCAATAGCTTTTCAATGATACCCCACAAGACGTGGTTTCAAAAATTTCGAATTTCCATCCCCCTACCCCCACTCGTACCACCAAAAACCCCGAATCGTTGGTGTCACTGTGAACTCCACAGGGAGTACTCTAATTTATTCAAACAAAGTTTCCCTCTATACTTCATAGGGGCCGAGATATAAATGTTTTAAAATTTCAATCCCCTCCTCCGACCACCCCCTTGGGCCAATTTTGCTCATTAACGAACTTGTCTGAACTATTGGGCCTAGAAATAACATAATAAAATTTGGTTCAAATATCTTCAAAATTACGGCCGCTAGCGTCTAAAGATATATATATATATATCAAATTTTTTTTTTTTTTTTGAACGGGCGGTGGTTTCGTACTTAGGGAGGCATGAAACGTAAAGATATGAAAGAATTTTTCGGAAATCATGACATGGTATCCATTGCAATAGGTAGATTTTTCTTCGAAATCTACCTAAAAGTACAATCTGGAGCATATCGCAGGTAAGTTTTTTCCCCCTCGGAAGGGGATTTTCTTTTACAATTTCAGAAGATCGCGAGAACTTGGTGTCATATCGAAGAGCAGGAAATGTCAGCGATTTATCCAGATGAAGGAATCATTTTTTATTATGATCATTCTGAGAGCAGAAAGGATCATGTATGTGTAGCAGGGGGGGCGTATCTCTGTGCTGGCGTGAAATGAGGTTTCCGAGTCATCTCCGCGACAAAAGCCAAGGCCCCCCCTCTAACTTCATGATATCTGCACGATGTTCGCTTTTTCCTTCTGTGTACACGTTGCCATGGGAACCAAGCAGGTCATGAAGAAACGCGATCTTGCTCTTTTTCTATTACCGTTCCTAGGTCAATTCTGAGTTTCTTTTATTGTGTTCGCTGGCAATTGTTGCGATGGAAGAGGTGTGATCCTAGGAGATAAAGCTAGTATTTCTGGACTTCTTACCGATGTGGGATGTATTTGGTTGTAGAAGATAATGAAAAATCTGACGGTACAGACAAAATTCATACGTTATGATCGAAATCTCTATATATATATAAAAGGCTTTGTCCTGACTGAATGAATGACTGACTGACTGACTGATTGACAGGAATCAAACTAACTATAACAGGTAGAGACTTGGAATTTTGACAGTACCTTCGTTTCATAATGTAGGTGCTCACTAAGAAAGGATTTTGAAAAATTCTGATTTTAAATGCCAAAAATCAAATGTTTTTGAGAATACTTAATCCCTTCTTACACAGAATTATCGAATCCGAATGATATTTGACATTAAAACATATTGTTGCCAGTTGATTTCAGATGGGTTTGGAATTAAATTAAATGGAAGTTTGACAATTACAGTTGGCTTTGTCTATTTTTGTCATACCTTGAAATAAAACTTTCGCGATCGCTTGAATGTTGTAAGCCCTAATATGGTCAAACATTGTTTTATTTGGACGAAACTCACTATACAGGGGTTTTATGGACCAAGGAACTCGAATCTGAGGTCGCTTTTACCAGGTGACGCTATCTAATCGTGGTATGTAGTCCACGTGATTTAGGTGTTAATAAATATAATGATTTAACTATTATGCTCTTAATTTTTAATTTTTGAAGTAATTATCGCGGGCGAAGCCGCGGGCACATGCTAGTAGTTCTTATAACTAAAATGCAGGGTGTTAGTGAATAACACCGAAATATTTCAACTGTGTATAGAGGAAACAAAGACAACAGAGTAAACAGGCGAAATGTTAGGGTGTTTTTTTTTTTACACGACTGCGACCTGTCGGGAGAGGGACTGACTTTGGGACATAACTTGCATACTTTTCTGACCAGACCAAGGACATGAAGGGCCTTCCCGGATGAGTGATCAGCCCAATGCCGGGGCCACTTCCGAGATAACATAGGACGAGACACACCATTCACACACACACTCACTCCGAACCAGGCGAGGATGGGGATGAAGATGATAATGACGGCCAGATGATATACGGGAACCACAAGGGCCTAAGTTACCCGACATTTGATAAATTCATTCTTTCTGATATATTACCATAAAATAGGCACTAAATCGGGCATTAGTCCGGTACCGGTCAACCAATTTGGTCCAATATCAACAGACTTATTCCCATGGACGTTATAAATGCGTATACAAAGTTTCATGAAAATCCGATAAAGCGTATTTGAGTTATGGCGCGTACAGACATACGGACAGACAGAGGGACATACATTTTCCTTTCCACCACAAAATCTCAGAAAGTACCATTCGGGCACTTAATAAACCTATATAAAAAGTTAGACGGTTTTATACATAGGTGCAAGTGAGCTGCAAAGAAGGTAAAAGACGCAGGTAGGTTATGTTTCCGGCACTGAGTGCAGGCAATGCAGGTTTCCACTATAACAGCATGAACGAGAAACAAATGAGAACAGACTTCCGTAGAAAAAGTTTATTTTGAACGAGTGGTTTTTCTAATTCCATCATAGTTTGCATAGCGCAATTTAAAGACATATTCGTAAACAAAACTGGATGTATAATGCAGCTGTACTTATCTAAAGAAACTGACAAGAGTTTAAATAAATGTAAGAATTCAAAAGACGACAAAAAAGTTAACAGTCGCTTTTCTGCAAGTCTTGCTGACAAAAAACACCTTCCAGATAAGAAAGAGAACAAATATCAAAGCCAAGTAATTTGATGGAAGAACAAACAAAAAAGAAACGAGAAGAGGCAGACGTCTGAAACGAGATAAGAAAAAGAAATATAAGGCAAAGGAGAAAAAGCAGAAAAAAAACGTAAGACGAAATATGAGTATCCAATGACAAAAATAAAAAGAACAGGAAAGAAAGAAAGCAGCCTGCTGATAACGCTTTGAGCCGGGCTTTGTCAAACAGCCTGTAAACACATCTCAGATGACAATCTATTGAACAACCAATACAGCCCACATGGATTCTGTCCACAGTTCCAGAATCTTTGTAGATTGATTAGAGGGTGCCTTGTTTATTGTTACTATAGCAACAGATAAAGATTCTAATGGGATTGTATTTTAGTCACGGCCCTCTAGTTAAATAAAAATTATAAAAAGGCCATGCTTAAATAAAAGATATTGATTAGAGCATGCAATGTTTATGATTGACTTGGTACCAGAGTCTGCCACCTGCTTGGATTTGAGAGTACAAACTACTGTTTACCCTCAATAAAGAACAATATAATCCGGCAAACAACAAAAGGATGTGGCGAATTTTGACTCACCAGTGCCTCAGTGCCAGTATAAATTTCCGTGAGAAAATCACATTCACAAAATTACAGTTATTTACAGTTTTTACAATTATGTACAAACTAGTCTATAACTTTGTGTGTACAATAATGATTTTTTATAAATAAAATGTCAGTTTTAGGTCATTTTTTATAATTATTAAGTCATTTTCTTTAAAATTTAGGGTCATTTTATAGGCCATTTTTCAAACAATGTTAGGTCATCAGAATCCGGTCCCTGTTGATAACCATACGTGAAGGAACATGTCATGGCTAACTGAATTGCAACTTCCAAAACCGTATAATTACACTGTAAAACAATATGTTGTCACGAGGACTGATATGCATTTGATAAATTCTTTCTAATATATTACCATAAAATAGACACTGAATTGGGCTTTACTCCGGTACCGGTCATCCTATTTGGTCCAAAATAAATAGGCTTCTTCGCATGGACGTTATAAAAGCGTAGGCTATACCAAGTTTCATGAAAATCCGATAAAGCGTATTTGAGTTATTGCGCGTACAGACACACGGACAGCCGTCAGACATTTTTCCGTCCCCCACACAAACTAATAATAACAGTACTTTAGGGAATTACAATACTTTAATTGTATTATTAAAATACTATATTTGGTGGGAAAAAAAGAATAGGCTACATTGTAAACGTTGACAAGGTACATCGCCAGTAATGTTCTTGGTGGATAGAAGCGATGGGATGCAAATTTCTACATTCTCTAGAGCAGGGGTTCTCAAAGTGTGGTTTGAGGGGTCCGCGGGAGATTTCTGAGTATTGCAGTAGATTTAAGGCTGAAACTTTCAAAAATAAAACCCAATATTTCAGAGAATGTCAAAAGCAAAAAACAACACCATCCTTCTCACTGAAATTAGTGGTATTTTACTATATAACTGTTCCATTGGTAATTTTTTTATAATTACTAATAATATAATACTAAGAGTCCTGTCCTTTTGCAATTGAATTCAATGTTAGAAATAAAAAAATGTATCAAAACAAACAGACTGCTTTCTTTTTCTATCCTATAGCTTTTCGTTTAGAATCTCTTCTCTCTATATATAAAAGGCTTTGTCCTGACTGACAGGAATCAACGTACAGCCTAAACTATAACAGGTAGAGACTTGGAATTTTGACAGTACCTTCGTTTCATAATGTAGGTGCTCACTAAGAAAGGATTTTGAAAAATTCTGATTCTAAATGCCAAAAATTAAATGTTTTTGAAAATACTTAATCCCTTTTTACATATAATTATCAATTCCAAATCACAGAATATATTGTTGCCAATGGTATAGGTGGGTTTGGATTAAATTAAATGGATGTTTGACAAATTAGAGAAGGTATCATTATAATTCATATTATCTATATTAATAAAAGGAATTGTCCTCGATGTCCAGCAAAATCTACTGAATGCAGAGATCTGAAATTTTAAACATAGGTGGGCTGAAGGGTCGGAAAATGCACCTCGAAGCTGGAATTTTAATTTTAGTTTTCGTTCGTGAGTTATGAGTGAAAACATAAGTTTTCCGTTATATATTTCAATGTCAAATCAATTACAGTTGGCTTTGGCTATTTTTGTCATACCTTGGAAATAAAACTTTCGCGATCGCTTGAATGTTGTAAGCCCTAAATATGGTCAAACGTTGTTTTATTTGGACGAATCTCACTTTTACCAGGCGACGCTATCTAATCGTGGTATGTAGTCCACGTGATTTAGGAGTTAATAAATATAATGATTTTACTATTATGCTCTTAATTTTTAATTTTTAATTTTTGAAATAATTATCGCGGGTGAAGCCGCGGGCACATGCTAGTTAGATATATTTTAAATGGTCATTACTACAAAATTAGTAAAAATAGTAAACGGTCATTTTTTTAGGGGTCCGCAATGACAACATTAATAATTAAAGGGGTCCTTGAATAAAGGAAATTTGAGAACCATTGCTCTAGAGCCATAAAAAGCTACATCAAGCGTTTTATGAGCGAAGAGTTTGAAAGTGGTGAGTCGTTTTTCTTCATTTCAAATTCTGAATACCTAGAATACCTGAACACCTAGAATTTGAAAATCGAAAGTCCTTCATAAGTTAATTTCCAATTACTAAATACAAAACCCGGCCGACGCAGGGCCTTTGAAGCTAGTGTACTGATAAATGGCTCTGATCGGATGAAATATAAAAATTCTGAACACCCCATTGGCGGGTTGGTACTTGATTTAAGGAGTCTTTTGAAACTGTTTACTGCTTCACTGTTTCTAGTTCGTGAAGTCAAACTTAGAGGTTTTCTGGCAAATTTAGAATTCCAAGATAAACCTTCTCCCTTTAAAGTAAAAAAAAAACTCCTCTTGGTTGATACAGTGGCCTGTGAAGTTACGGCCTATTTCCTGCAGCTGCCTTTGAGAGTACTTGGTTACGCACACACTAGATGGCCTTCAGTTCGCATTTCTTTTCCAAGTGCGGAAGTTCACGTCTCAAAGGCGTGCACAAACAAGCCCCTCCCACCGCGCGATATTAGCCAGGGGTGCACAGAATCACAAGGGGTTCCTACGGCCAAGGCAAGACATTTCAAGTCTGAAAGCAACAGCCAATGAAAAGTTTTAGATGCTAATTATCTTTTTATAATTAGGGGGCGGATTTCTAAGACATGTCATAATTTTCCCCTTTGCATTATTTCAGGTTTCCGACTAATTTAAACCCGATTCCAAGCATCCTGGTAAAATGGAACGGCTTTTATTGTGCATATAACTGCATATTTAGGAAATGTTCAACTATTGTAGCATATTTAGTATGAATATGTATATTTAGGTCACATTTGTGTGCTTATTAAAGAAATTTTGAAGTTTCATGTCATATTTTGTAAATTTTGCATTATAATGATACTTTTGAGAATTTACAGATATTTTAAATAATTGACATATTTTAATAAAATGAATTGTAATGGAATTTAAAAAAATATATACATAATGTGTAAGTGGTCAAGTCATATTTTAAATGTTATTGGTCATATTTTAATGTTTTTAGGTCATAAATGCATGCATATATCCAATTTTTTAGGTCAAAGAAATCCGCCCCCTATTTATAATGTATTACGTAAAAGATTTCTTCGGAATTGTAATCAAATACAGTGCACGCCACTTTGGAATGCAAGTAATCTGATAATACTAACCGATTGATAACAGTAGCCGAAGGAATTAAATGAAGGTTATTTATTCATATATAAGATAATACACTACAAAACAGAATTAAAATATTTATGGTAGACTATCTGGTATCTGGCTTCCTATATCCCGTGCGTTGAGGCGTGTGAATTTTGTTATGCATATTTTCCGAGAGAGGGCAGAGGGACAGGTGGTAAGCCCATCGTCTCACAAAAATATTTATTCATAAAATAATACGTAACAGTGAATCATTGTACCACTCATAGGCTAATACATTAATAGACTGCAAGCAACTATTTTTTCAACCAGTAACAAAGTTTGTAATTGTTTTTGCTTTCCTTTAGGAGTCCATTAACCAATACTCCATACTTTGTTATGAGTAGTAGTAGTAGTAAGTAGTAGTAAGTATTCTGCCTTCCGGCAGGTTTTCAAACTTGGTACGCGAATTTTGTTTTCCAAAACTGTCTATCCTCTGCTTCCTCCTTCAGCATCCAATATTTCCGCTTTTCCCTTAAATCGTCCAACAGCTGAATTCTTCTTCTTCCAAGTCTAGTTGTACCCTCCAATCTTCCTTCTACGACATCATGTAATAAGCAGTTCCTTCTGAGAATGTTCCCAACCCAGTTTGCTTTCCTCTGACGAATTGTGTGTATGATTGACTTCTTCTCACCCACTCTACTCAGAACCTCTTCGTTTGTCACCATGTCCATCCACTTTATATTTTCTATCTGTCTCCAGCACCACATTTCAAAACTTTCTAAATATTTCTTCTCTAATTTCCTCAAAGTCCATGTCTCTGATCCATACAAAGCAATACTCCAAATATAACACTTCACCAGGTTTTTACGTAGCTCTAGGTTCAGACTACTAGTTAGCAGAGTTCTCTTCTTCATAAATGCTTTCTTGGCCATGGCAATTCTTGATCTTATCTCCTTGGTGCAATAGGCATCTTTCGTCAGTACACTTCCTAAGTATTTGAACTGGTTCACGTTCTTTAATTCTTGATTTCCCATGATAATTTGAAGCGGCTCTTCTCTCTTCGATATCCTCATCACCTTCGATTTACCTATGTTGATTTCCATTCCATACTTTCTTCCTGTTTCCACCAGCCTGTCAATCATTCCTTGCAATATTCCTTGTTATGAGTGATATTGGAAATCTATACTGATCTGTGGTGAACACCGCGTAGCAAAACGCCTAACGCCTAACGCCTAACGCCTGTCTGTTCAAGTCTTTTCATTTTACACCAGCCATCACTGCATGAAAACACTGTTATCTTCATAAATCAAAATCTGCAGCATAAATGAGGGGTGAAACTTGTTTTATTGCTTAAAAGAGAAAGTTAGGTAACGCCACCCCCTCGAACTGGTCATCCTGTGAGCTGGGAACATACCTTACTTCTAGTACAACACAAGACTGTTGAGTTGGAAACGAAATCCTCAAAAACGAAATTTTGAATGACGTACTGTACTTGGTAATAAAGCCGCATAAAGGAAAACGCGATAACATAAACCGAATCTTTGATCACAATAAACAGCATTTTTTTCAATGTATCAGTATTAATCCGTACGGGTCTTCATAAAAGTGATAACATTACCCGACTGATAACATAATCCGCGATTACATTAAGCGGCGTTCACTGTAGTATTTTTTGTTTCAAGGTGGAATACAATACTTCCTTTACCTACAGCACCTAATGGTACGGGCAGAGGTAGTAGTAGTCATTGTGTCGACTGTTTTCTATGCAGTCCGACATGGGTTATTATATTATATGAGAAAGAAGTCTTATGTATTACAGAATTAAAAATACATTTATCAAAAACATTTTCGAATTAGCCTATATGAAAACTGCCTAGGTACCCATTGCCTACTACATAGTAGTGGGCATAAAAGAGGAAGGAGCCACGTATCAAAAGTACGTTGCAGATATTCTCAATTCGATTCCGATTCCGATTCTTATGTATTTTAGTGTTAAAATTAGAAGGTTAGGATTGAGACTAATATGCAAAAGATAAAAACTGCAAAACGGATAAATTTACTTTTTGAGTTAATGGTATAAACATATACAACATAAAGATAATATTTTTCGCGTTGACTACATCCACATTACTGAACTTTGTTACGAGAGCCTATAAAAAAGGAGTCCTCAGGTCTGTGCTTTGTCATAAACTGAGATGAGCTGTTGTCTGGATGCTGTAAAGATGATTAAAACAATAAAGATAATGGGGTGGAGCAAGAAATGAAGTGGCTCTGTATGAGAAGAAACAGAAGACGGATGACGCTGCGTCCTTGTGAAAGTGGCCATATTTGCTGATCACTACTCCGTGTAACAGCCTTGTGCTGCCATCTGGAGAAATACATCTTCATTTTATATCTCATCTGGCTCTAGACCATATGTTATCAATGTTTACTTTTGTCCACAGTTCCATACAATATCCATCTTATTTCCTCTTTCATACATGAGGAAGTAACATGATATTTATTAGGAAGTGCCAGAATGGTACTTTCTGAAATTGTCAGGTGGACGGAAAATCTCTGTCCGTCTGTCTGTCCGTGTGTCTGTACACGCGAAAATTTAAACACGCTTTAACGGATTTTCATGAAACTTGGTATACGCATTTATAACATACATGGGAAGAAGCCTATTCATATTGGACCAAAACGGTTGATCGGTACCGAAGTAATACCCAATTTAGTGCCTATTTTAATAGATTATGACGCCTTTCTAATAGAAAGGCGCCATAATTCAAATACGCTGTATCGGATTTCCATTAAACTTGGTATACGCATTTATGACATCCATGAAAAGTACTCTGTTAAATTTGAACCTAATCTGTTGACCGGTACCGGAGTAAAACCCAATTTAGTGTATATTTTAAAAGCGCAATAGCTCAAATACGCCTTATCGGTTTTTATGAAACTTCGTATACGCATTTATACTATCCATGGAAAGACGTCTGTTGATGTTCAACCAAATCGGTTGGCCAGTACCGGAATAATGCCCAATTTATTGCCTTTTATGTTAATATATGAGAAGTCCCGATAACTCAAATATGCTTTATTGGATTTTCCTGAAACTTTGTATACCCATTTATAATGTACATGGGAAGACGTCTACCGATATTGGACCAAATCGGTTGTCCGGTACCGGAGTAAAACCCAATTTAGTGTCTATTTTAAAAACGCGGTAACTCAAATACGCTTTACCGGATTTTTATGGAATTTGGTATACACATTTATAGTGTTCATGGGAAGAGGTCTACTGATACTGGATGAAATCGGTTCACCTGTTTCGGAGTAATGCTCAATTTGGTGCCTATTTTATGATAATATACGTATTCGAAAGAATTTATATAAAAAAAAAGCAAATCATTTATCATGACAACATAGTCAATTGTTTTACTGTGATATTTTACGGCTTTGGAAATTAAAATAGAGATAGCTATGACCAAAAACACTATTGTTTTACATGCGCTTATAACTTACAACTAGACCGTTAAACTGACCCAGGTGACCGAGATGGTAACGTTTTGGCCTCACGTTATGGAGTTCCATGGTTCAAATCCCGAAACCAGCCAATTTCACTTTCTTTTTCGTATTTTTATGTGAGTGTGCGATTGTCAAGATATAAAAAATCTGTACAGTTCAGCTGATGCTGGAAGATTTTAATCTGATTAAAAAGAAAACTAGACCTTTGTTCTTCCCTAAGCCCTGCTTAATGAATAAATCTGGAGCTTAACTTGTAAATCAATTAAAAAAACATATTCTGCATATCATAATTGCAGTCATAACTGATTAAAAAAAACATACTGGCACTTTTTTACATCAGTTTACCTGATTTTATTTGTTATATATTTTAACAAAAGGTTTAATTAGATCTTTAGTGAAGTCCCATTTTCATGCACCAGTGGGCTTTGGAAACAGAGTCAATTCATAACAATTAAACAAACGATAGTGCTCTGTTTTGAAGAATTACAAAATCTTTATTTCCATAAAGGAAATGGTTCTATTTATTTCTTATACACCAGGAACTATTCCTCAATTCTCCGTTCTCTACATCTCAACCATTTTCAGGTTAAGTGAGGTTAGGTTAGGTGGGTTTAGGACAAAGAGAATGTATCGAATTTAATGCGATTTGAAGCTATACTCTCCTGAGTTTTTGCTGTTTTATGAAGCACAAAGTACAAATATAAAGATTTAGCAAATATTAGAGTGGCAAATCTAATTAGATTGGTCATAGTCAAATAATATTAATGGCACAAAAACAGAAGTAGTGTATTCAAAGAATGAAACTAATGGTGCCTTATTTTCCCTGCACTTCCTACGAAATTTCCAAAGTTTTCATGCCACAGAAGTTAAAATTCTAATCGATATTTGCTTCGTCCGCCATTGAAAAGTTTAGGATAATTTAAACTTCTTTCGTTCTCCGTACAATGTGAAGAAGAGAAAGAAAAACAAATAAATGAATATTATGGAGTAAAACTCCCAGTTCCAAAAGAAGAAAGGAAAGAAAACAAAACTGTCAGAAATGTTTAGTCAGAGGGAAGAAAGAAATTCTTTACCAATCAAAACAATAGAATCGAGAGTTCAATTGCAAGAAGATCGATCTCTCGAATGTTGGTTTAAACCAGAGATATTTTCCAAACTCATCATTAAAAACAAATGGAAGGGTAAAAAATCACTTTAGGCAAGCCTACAGGCTGAGATAGATTTCAAAGTGCTTTCGGTTTAATTTACTGTCGCTGCGTAGCACTCTTCTTCTTTAGCCTTGGCATGACAAACCCACAATAATAATTGCAAAAAAGAGGAAAGAGGACTTTTTCAAACATTCAAATCTCGCTTTAAATGAGAGCTATCGAGAAACTAGTTATTGATTTGTAGAGTACTCATCAATAGCTTTTCAATGATACCCCACAAGACGTGGTTTCAAAAATTTCGAATTTCCATCCCCCTACCCCCACTCGTACCACCAAAAACCCCGAATCGTTGGTGTCACTGTGAACTCCACAGGGAGTACTCTAATTTATTCAAACAAAGTTTCCCTCTATACTTCATAGGGGCCGAGATATAAATGTTTTAAAATTTCAATCCCCTCCTCCGACCACCCCCTTGGGCCAATTTTGCTCATTAACGAACTTGTCTGAACTATTGGGCCTAGAAATAACATAATAAAATTTGGTTCAAATATCTTCAAAATTACGGCCGCTAGCGTCTAAAGATATATATATATATATCAAATTTTTTTTTTTTTTTTGAACGGGCGGTGGTTTCGTACTTAGGGAGGCATGAAACGTAAAGATATGAAAGAATTTTTCGGAAATCATGACATGGTATCCATTGCAATAGGTAGATTTTTCTTCGAAATCTACCTAAAAGTACAATCTGGAGCATATCGCAGGTAAGTTTTTTCCCCCTCGGAAGGGGATTTTCTTTTACAATTTCAGAAGATCGCGAGAACTTGGTGTCATATCGAAGAGCAGGAAATGTCAGCGATTTATCCAGATGAAGGAATCATTTTTTATTATGATCATTCTGAGAGCAGAAAGGATCATGTATGTGTAGCAGGGGGGGCGTATCTCTGTGCTGGCGTGAAATGAGGTTTCCGAGTCATCTCCGCGACAAAAGCCAAGGCCCCCCCTCTAACTTCATGATATCTGCACGATGTTCGCTTTTTCCTTCTGTGTACACGTTGCCATGGGAACCAAGCAGGTCATGAAGAAACGCGATCTTGCTCTTTTTCTATTACCGTTCCTAGGTCAATTCTGAGTTTCTTTTATTGTGTTCGCTGGCAATTGTTGCGATGGAAGAGGTGTGATCCTAGGAGATAAAGCTAGTATTTCTGGACTTCTTACCGATGTGGGATGTATTTGGTTGTAGAAGATAATGAAAAATCTGACGGTACAGACAAAATTCATACGTTATGATCGAAATCTCTATATATATATAAAAGGCTTTGTCCTGACTGAATGAATGACTGACTGACTGACTGATTGACAGGAATCAAACTAACTATAACAGGTAGAGACTTGGAATTTTGACAGTACCTTCGTTTCATAATGTAGGTGCTCACTAAGAAAGGATTTTGAAAAATTCTGATTTTAAATGCCAAAAATCAAATGTTTTTGAGAATACTTAATCCCTTCTTACACAGAATTATCGAATCCGAATGATATTTGACATTAAAACATATTGTTGCCAGTTGATTTCAGATGGGTTTGGAATTAAATTAAATGGAAGTTTGACAATTACAGTTGGCTTTGTCTATTTTTGTCATACCTTGAAATAAAACTTTCGCGATCGCTTGAATGTTGTAAGCCCTAATATGGTCAAACATTGTTTTATTTGGACGAAACTCACTATACAGGGGTTTTATGGACCAAGGAACTCGAATCTGAGGTCGCTTTTACCAGGTGACGCTATCTAATCGTGGTATGTAGTCCACGTGATTTAGGTGTTAATAAATATAATGATTTAACTATTATGCTCTTAATTTTTAATTTTTGAAGTAATTATCGCGGGCGAAGCCGCGGGCACATGCTAGTAGTTCTTATAACTAAAATGCAGGGTGTTAGTGAATAACACCGAAATATTTCAACTGTGTATAGAGGAAACAAAGACAACAGAGTAAACAGGCGAAATGTTAGGGTGTTTTTTTTTTTACACGACTGCGACCTGTCGGGAGAGGGACTGACTTTGGGACATAACTTGCATACTTTTCTGACCAGACCAAGGACATGAAGGGCCTTCCCGGATGAGTGATCAGCCCAATGCCGGGGCCACTTCCGAGATAACATAGGACGAGACACACCATTCACACACACACTCACTCCGAACCAGGCGAGGATGGGGATGAAGATGATAATGACGGCCAGATGATATACGGGAACCACAAGGGCCTAAGTTACCCGACATTTGATAAATTCATTCTTTCTGATATATTACCATAAAATAGGCACTAAATCGGGCATTAGTCCGGTACCGGTCAACCAATTTGGTCCAATATCAACAGACTTATTCCCATGGACGTTATAAATGCGTATACAAAGTTTCATGAAAATCCGATAAAGCGTATTTGAGTTATGGCGCGTACAGACATACGGACAGACAGAGGGACATACATTTTCCTTTCCACCACAAAATCTCAGAAAGTACCATTCGGGCACTTAATAAACCTATATAAAAAGTTAGACGGTTTTATACATAGGTGCAAGTGAGCTGCAAAGAAGGTAAAAGACGCAGGTAGGTTATGTTTCCGGCACTGAGTGCAGGCAATGCAGGTTTCCACTATAACAGCATGAACGAGAAACAAATGAGAACAGACTTCCGTAGAAAAAGTTTATTTTGAACGAGTGGTTTTTCTAATTCCATCATAGTTTGCATAGCGCAATTTAAAGACATATTCGTAAACAAAACTGGATGTATAATGCAGCTGTACTTATCTAAAGAAACTGACAAGAGTTTAAATAAATGTAAGAATTCAAAAGACGACAAAAAAGTTAACAGTCGCTTTTCTGCAAGTCTTGCTGACAAAAAACACCTTCCAGATAAGAAAGAGAACAAATATCAAAGCCAAGTAATTTGATGGAAGAACAAACAAAAAAGAAACGAGAAGAGGCAGACGTCTGAAACGAGATAAGAAAAAGAAATATAAGGCAAAGGAGAAAAAGCAGAAAAAAAACGTAAGACGAAATATGAGTATCCAATGACAAAAATAAAAAGAACAGGAAAGAAAGAAAGCAGCCTGCTGATAACGCTTTGAGCCGGGCTTTGTCAAACAGCCTGTAAACACATCTCAGATGACAATCTATTGAACAACCAATACAGCCCACATGGATTCTGTCCACAGTTCCAGAATCTTTGTAGATTGATTAGAGGGTGCCTTGTTTATTGTTACTATAGCAACAGATAAAGATTCTAATGGGATTGTATTTTAGTCACGGCCCTCTAGTTAAATAAAAATTATAAAAAGGCCATGCTTAAATAAAAGATATTGATTAGAGCATGCAATGTTTATGATTGACTTGGTACCAGAGTCTGCCACCTGCTTGGATTTGAGAGTACAAACTACTGTTTACCCTCAATAAAGAACAATATAATCCGGCAAACAACAAAAGGATGTGGCGAATTTTGACTCACCAGTGCCTCAGTGCCAGTATAAATTTCCGTGAGAAAATCACATTCACAAAATTACAGTTATTTACAGTTTTTACAATTATGTACAAACTAGTCTATAACTTTGTGTGTACAATAATGATTTTTTATAAATAAAATGTCAGTTTTAGGTCATTTTTTATAATTATTAAGTCATTTTCTTTAAAATTTAGGGTCATTTTATAGGCCATTTTTCAAACAATGTTAGGTCATCAGAATCCGGTCCCTGTTGATAACCATACGTGAAGGAACATGTCATGGCTAACTGAATTGCAACTTCCAAAACCGTATAATTACACTGTAAAACAATATGTTGTCACGAGGACTGATATGCATTTGATAAATTCTTTCTAATATATTACCATAAAATAGACACTGAATTGGGCTTTACTCCGGTACCGGTCATCCTATTTGGTCCAAAATAAATAGGCTTCTTCGCATGGACGTTATAAAAGCGTAGGCTATACCAAGTTTCATGAAAATCCGATAAAGCGTATTTGAGTTATTGCGCGTACAGACACACGGACAGCCGTCAGACATTTTTCCGTCCCCCACACAAACTAATAATAACAGTACTTTAGGGAATTACAATACTTTAATTGTATTATTAAAATACTATATTTGGTGGGAAAAAAAGAATAGGCTACATTGTAAACGTTGACAAGGTACATCGCCAGTAATGTTCTTGGTGGATAGAAGCGATGGGATGCAAATTTCTACATTCTCTAGAGCAGGGGTTCTCAAAGTGTGGTTTGAGGGGTCCGCGGGAGATTTCTGAGTATTGCAGTAGATTTAAGGCTGAAACTTTCAAAAATAAAACCCAATATTTCAGAGAATGTCAAAAGCAAAAAACAACACCATCCTTCTCACTGAAATTAGTGGTATTTTACTATATAACTGTTCCATTGGTAATTTTTTTATAATTACTAATAATATAATACTAAGAGTCCTGTCCTTTTGCAATTGAATTCAATGTTAGAAATAAAAAAATGTATCAAAACAAACAGACTGCTTTCTTTTTCTATCCTATAGCTTTTCGTTTAGAATCTCTTCTCTCTATATATAAAAGGCTTTGTCCTGACTGACAGGAATCAACGTACAGCCTAAACTATAACAGGTAGAGACTTGGAATTTTGACAGTACCTTCGTTTCATAATGTAGGTGCTCACTAAGAAAGGATTTTGAAAAATTCTGATTCTAAATGCCAAAAATTAAATGTTTTTGAAAATACTTAATCCCTTTTTACATATAATTATCAATTCCAAATCACAGAATATATTGTTGCCAATGGTATAGGTGGGTTTGGATTAAATTAAATGGATGTTTGACAAATTAGAGAAGGTATCATTATAATTCATATTATCTATATTAATAAAAGGAATTGTCCTCGATGTCCAGCAAAATCTACTGAATGCAGAGATCTGAAATTTTAAACATAGGTGGGCTGAAGGGTCGGAAAATGCACCTCGAAGCTGGAATTTTAATTTTAGTTTTCGTTCGTGAGTTATGAGTGAAAACATAAGTTTTCCGTTATATATTTCAATGTCAAATCAATTACAGTTGGCTTTGGCTATTTTTGTCATACCTTGGAAATAAAACTTTCGCGATCGCTTGAATGTTGTAAGCCCTAAATATGGTCAAACGTTGTTTTATTTGGACGAATCTCACTTTTACCAGGCGACGCTATCTAATCGTGGTATGTAGTCCACGTGATTTAGGAGTTAATAAATATAATGATTTTACTATTATGCTCTTAATTTTTAATTTTTAATTTTTGAAATAATTATCGCGGGTGAAGCCGCGGGCACATGCTAGTTAGATATATTTTAAATGGTCATTACTACAAAATTAGTAAAAATAGTAAACGGTCATTTTTTTAGGGGTCCGCAATGACAACATTAATAATTAAAGGGGTCCTTGAATAAAGGAAATTTGAGAACCATTGCTCTAGAGCCATAAAAAGCTACATCAAGCGTTTTATGAGCGAAGAGTTTGAAAGTGGTGAGTCGTTTTTCTTCATTTCAAATTCTGAATACCTAGAATACCTGAACACCTAGAATTTGAAAATCGAAAGTCCTTCATAAGTTAATTTCCAATTACTAAATACAAAACCCGGCCGACGCAGGGCCTTTGAAGCTAGTGTACTGATAAATGGCTCTGATCGGATGAAATATAAAAATTCTGAACACCCCATTGGCGGGTTGGTACTTGATTTAAGGAGTCTTTTGAAACTGTTTACTGCTTCACTGTTTCTAGTTCGTGAAGTCAAACTTAGAGGTTTTCTGGCAAATTTAGAATTCCAAGATAAACCTTCTCCCTTTAAAGTAAAAAAAAAACTCCTCTTGGTTGATACAGTGGCCTGTGAAGTTACGGCCTATTTCCTGCAGCTGCCTTTGAGAGTACTTGGTTACGCACACACTAGATGGCCTTCAGTTCGCATTTCTTTTCCAAGTGCGGAAGTTCACGTCTCAAAGGCGTGCACAAACAAGCCCCTCCCACCGCGCGATATTAGCCAGGGGTGCACAGAATCACAAGGGGTTCCTACGGCCAAGGCAAGACATTTCAAGTCTGAAAGCAACAGCCAATGAAAAGTTTTAGATGCTAATTATCTTTTTATAATTAGGGGGCGGATTTCTAAGACATGTCATAATTTTCCCCTTTGCATTATTTCAGGTTTCCGACTAATTTAAACCCGATTCCAAGCATCCTGGTAAAATGGAACGGCTTTTATTGTGCATATAACTGCATATTTAGGAAATGTTCAACTATTGTAGCATATTTAGTATGAATATGTATATTTAGGTCACATTTGTGTGCTTATTAAAGAAATTTTGAAGTTTCATGTCATATTTTGTAAATTTTGCATTATAATGATACTTTTGAGAATTTACAGATATTTTAAATAATTGACATATTTTAATAAAATGAATTGTAATGGAATTTAAAAAAATATATACATAATGTGTAAGTGGTCAAGTCATATTTTAAATGTTATTGGTCATATTTTAATGTTTTTAGGTCATAAATGCATGCATATATCCAATTTTTTAGGTCAAAGAAATCCGCCCCCTATTTATAATGTATTACGTAAAAGATTTCTTCGGAATTGTAATCAAATACAGTGCACGCCACTTTGGAATGCAAGTAATCTGATAATACTAACCGATTGATAACAGTAGCCGAAGGAATTAAATGAAGGTTATTTATTCATATATAAGATAATACACTACAAAACAGAATTAAAATATTTATGGTAGACTATCTGGTATCTGGCTTCCTATATCCCGTGCGTTGAGGCGTGTGAATTTTGTTATGCATATTTTCCGAGAGAGGGCAGAGGGACAGGTGGTAAGCCCATCGTCTCACAAAAATATTTATTCATAAAATAATACGTAACAGTGAATCATTGTACCACTCATAGGCTAATACATTAATAGACTGCAAGCAACTATTTTTTCAACCAGTAACAAAGTTTGTAATTGTTTTTGCTTTCCTTTAGGAGTCCATTAACCAATACTCCATACTTTGTTATGAGTAGTAGTAGTAGTAAGTAGTAGTAAGTATTCTGCCTTCCGGCAGGTTTTCAAACTTGGTACGCGAATTTTGTTTTCCAAAACTGTCTATCCTCTGCTTCCTCCTTCAGCATCCAATATTTCCGCTTTTCCCTTAAATCGTCCAACAGCTGAATTCTTCTTCTTCCAAGTCTAGTTGTACCCTCCAATCTTCCTTCTACGACATCATGTAATAAGCAGTTCCTTCTGAGAATGTTCCCAACCCAGTTTGCTTTCCTCTGACGAATTGTGTGTATGATTGACTTCTTCTCACCCACTCTACTCAGAACCTCTTCGTTTGTCACCATGTCCATCCACTTTATATTTTCTATCTGTCTCCAGCACCACATTTCAAAACTTTCTAAATATTTCTTCTCTAATTTCCTCAAAGTCCATGTCTCTGATCCATACAAAGCAATACTCCAAATATAACACTTCACCAGGTTTTTACGTAGCTCTAGGTTCAGACTACTAGTTAGCAGAGTTCTCTTCTTCATAAATGCTTTCTTGGCCATGGCAATTCTTGATCTTATCTCCTTGGTGCAATAGGCATCTTTCGTCAGTACACTTCCTAAGTATTTGAACTGGTTCACGTTCTTTAATTCTTGATTTCCCATGATAATTTGAAGCGGCTCTTCTCTCTTCGATATCCTCATCACCTTCGATTTACCTATGTTGATTTCCATTCCATACTTTCTTCCTGTTTCCACCAGCCTGTCAATCATTCCTTGCAATATTCCTTGTTATGAGTGATATTGGAAATCTATACTGATCTGTGGTGAACACCGCGTAGCAAAACGCCTAACGCCTAACGCCTAACGCCTGTCTGTTCAAGTCTTTTCATTTTACACCAGCCATCACTGCATGAAAACACTGTTATCTTCATAAATCAAAATCTGCAGCATAAATGAGGGGTGAAACTTGTTTTATTGCTTAAAAGAGAAAGTTAGGTAACGCCACCCCCTCGAACTGGTCATCCTGTGAGCTGGGAACATACCTTACTTCTAGTACAACACAAGACTGTTGAGTTGGAAACGAAATCCTCAAAAACGAAATTTTGAATGACGTACTGTACTTGGTAATAAAGCCGCATAAAGGAAAACGCGATAACATAAACCGAATCTTTGATCACAATAAACAGCATTTTTTTCAATGTATCAGTATTAATCCGTACGGGTCTTCATAAAAGTGATAACATTACCCGACTGATAACATAATCCGCGATTACATTAAGCGGCGTTCACTGTAGTATTTTTTGTTTCAAGGTGGAATACAATACTTCCTTTACCTACAGCACCTAATGGTACGGGCAGAGGTAGTAGTAGTCATTGTGTCGACTGTTTTCTATGCAGTCCGACATGGGTTATTATATTATATGAGAAAGAAGTCTTATGTATTACAGAATTAAAAATACATTTATCAAAAACATTTTCGAATTAGCCTATATGAAAACTGCCTAGGTACCCATTGCCTACTACATAGTAGTGGGCATAAAAGAGGAAGGAGCCACGTATCAAAAGTACGTTGCAGATATTCTCAATTCGATTCCGATTCCGATTCTTATGTATTTTAGTGTTAAAATTAGAAGGTTAGGATTGAGACTAATATGCAAAAGATAAAAACTGCAAAACGGATAAATTTACTTTTTGAGTTAATGGTATAAACATATACAACATAAAGATAATATTTTTCGCGTTGACTACATCCACATTACTGAACTTTGTTACGAGAGCCTATAAAAAAGGAGTCCTCAGGTCTGTGCTTTGTCATAAACTGAGATGAGCTGTTGTCTGGATGCTGTAAAGATGATTAAAACAATAAAGATAATGGGGTGGAGCAAGAAATGAAGTGGCTCTGTATGAGAAGAAACAGAAGACGGATGACGCTGCGTCCTTGTGAAAGTGGCCATATTTGCTGATCACTACTCCGTGTAACAGCCTTGTGCTGCCATCTGGAGAAATACATCTTCATTTTATATCTCATCTGGCTCTAGACCATATGTTATCAATGTTTACTTTTGTCCACAGTTCCATACAATATCCATCTTATTTCCTCTTTCATACATGAGGAAGTAACATGATATTTATTAGGAAGTGCCAGAATGGTACTTTCTGAAATTGTCAGGTGGACGGAAAATCTCTGTCCGTCTGTCTGTCCGTGTGTCTGTACACGCGAAAATTTAAACACGCTTTAACGGATTTTCATGAAACTTGGTATACGCATTTATAACATACATGGGAAGAAGCCTATTCATATTGGACCAAAACGGTTGATCGGTACCGAAGTAATACCCAATTTAGTGCCTATTTTAATAGATTATGACGCCTTTCTAATAGAAAGGCGCCATAATTCAAATACGCTGTATCGGATTTCCATTAAACTTGGTATACGCATTTATGACATCCATGAAAAGTACTCTGTTAAATTTGAACCTAATCTGTTGACCGGTACCGGAGTAAAACCCAATTTAGTGTATATTTTAAAAGCGCAATAGCTCAAATACGCCTTATCGGTTTTTATGAAACTTCGTATACGCATTTATACTATCCATGGAAAGACGTCTGTTGATGTTCAACCAAATCGGTTGGCCAGTACCGGAATAATGCCCAATTTATTGCCTTTTATGTTAATATATGAGAAGTCCCGATAACTCAAATATGCTTTATTGGATTTTCCTGAAACTTTGTATACCCATTTATAATGTACATGGGAAGACGTCTACCGATATTGGACCAAATCGGTTGTCCGGTACCGGAGTAAAACCCAATTTAGTGTCTATTTTAAAAACGCGGTAACTCAAATACGCTTTACCGGATTTTTATGGAATTTGGTATACACATTTATAGTGTTCATGGGAAGAGGTCTACTGATACTGGATGAAATCGGTTCACCTGTTTCGGAGTAATGCTCAATTTGGTGCCTATTTTATGATAATATACGTATTCGAAAGAATTTATATAAAAAAAAAGCAAATCATTTATCATGACAACATAGTCAATTGTTTTACTGTGATATTTTACGGCTTTGGAAATTAAAATAGAGATAGCTATGACCAAAAACACTATTGTTTTACATGCGCTTATAACTTACAACTAGACCGTTAAACTGACCCAGGTGACCGAGATGGTAACGTTTTGGCCTCACGTTATGGAGTTCCATGGTTCAAATCCCGAAACCAGCCAATTTCACTTTCTTTTTCGTATTTTTATGTGAGTGTGCGATTGTCAAGATATAAAAAATCTGTACAGTTCAGCTGATGCTGGAAGATTTTAATCTGATTAAAAAGAAAACTAGACCTTTGTTCTTCCCTAAGCCCTGCTTAATGAATAAATCTGGAGCTTAACTTGTAAATCAATTAAAAAAACATATTCTGCATATCATAATTGCAGTCATAACTGATTAAAAAAAACATACTGGCACTTTTTTACATCAGTTTACCTGATTTTATTTGTTATATATTTTAACAAAAGGTTTAATTAGATCTTTAGTGAAGTCCCATTTTCATGCACCAGTGGGCTTTGGAAACAGAGTCAATTCATAACAATTAAACAAACGATAGTGCTCTGTTTTGAAGAATTACAAAATCTTTATTTCCATAAAGGAAATGGTTCTATTTATTTCTTATACACCAGGAACTATTCCTCAATTCTCCGTTCTCTACATCTCAACCATTTTCAGGTTAAGTGAGGTTAGGTTAGGTGGGTTTAGGACAAAGAGAATGTATCGAATTTAATGCGATTTGAAGCTATACTCTCCTGAGTTTTTGCTGTTTTATGAAGCACAAAGTACAAATATAAAGATTTAGCAAATATTAGAGTGGCAAATCTAATTAGATTGGTCATAGTCAAATAATATTAATGGCACAAAAACAGAAGTAGTGTATTCAAAGAATGAAACTAATGGTGCCTTATTTTCCCTGCACTTCCTACGAAATTTCCAAAGTTTTCATGCCACAGAAGTTAAAATTCTAATCGATATTTGCTTCGTCCGCCATTGAAAAGTTTAGGATAATTTAAACTTCTTTCGTTCTCCGTACAATGTGAAGAAGAGAAAGAAAAACAAATAAATGAATATTATGGAGTAAAACTCCCAGTTCCAAAAGAAGAAAGGAAAGAAAACAAAACTGTCAGAAATGTTTAGTCAGAGGGAAGAAAGAAATTCTTTACCAATCAAAACAATAGAATCGAGAGTTCAATTGCAAGAAGATCGATCTCTCGAATGTTGGTTTAAACCAGAGATATTTTCCAAACTCATCATTAAAAACAAATGGAAGGGTAAAAAATCACTTTAGGCAAGCCTACAGGCTGAGATAGATTTCAAAGTGCTTTCGGTTTAATTTACTGTCGCTGCGTAGCACTCTTCTTCTTTAGCCTTGGCATGACAAACCCACAATAATAATTGCAAAAAAGAGGAAAGAGGACTTTTTCAAACATTCAAATCTCGCTTTAAATGAGAGCTATCGAGAAACTAGTTATTGATTTGTAGAGTACTCATCAATAGCTTTTCAATGATACCCCACAAGACGTGGTTTCAAAAATTTCGAATTTCCATCCCCCTACCCCCACTCGTACCACCAAAAACCCCGAATCGTTGGTGTCACTGTGAACTCCACAGGGAGTACTCTAATTTATTCAAACAAAGTTTCCCTCTATACTTCATAGGGGCCGAGATATAAATGTTTTAAAATTTCAATCCCCTCCTCCGACCACCCCCTTGGGCCAATTTTGCTCATTAACGAACTTGTCTGAACTATTGGGCCTAGAAATAACATAATAAAATTTGGTTCAAATATCTTCAAAATTACGGCCGCTAGCGTCTAAAGATATATATATATATATCAAATTTTTTTTTTTTTTTTTGAACGGGCGGTGGTTTCGTACTTAGGGAGGCATGAAACGTAAAGATATGAAAGAATTTTTCGGAAATCATGACATGGTATCCATTGCAATAGGTAGATTTTTCTTCGAAATCTACCTAAAAGTACAATCTGGAGCATATCGCAGGTAAGTTTTTTCCCCCTCGGAAGGGGATTTTCTTTTACAATTTCAGAAGATCGCGAGAACTTGGTGTCATATCGAAGAGCAGGAAATGTCAGCGATTTATCCAGATGAAGGAATCATTTTTTATTATGATCATTCTGAGAGCAGAAAGGATCATGTATGTGTAGCAGGGGGGGCGTATCTCTGTGCTGGCGTGAAATGAGGTTTCCGAGTCATCTCCGCGACAAAAGCCAAGGCCCCCCCTCTAACTTCATGATATCTGCACGATGTTCGCTTTTTCCTTCTGTGTACACGTTGCCATGGGAACCAAGCAGGTCATGAAGAAACGCGATCTTGCTCTTTTTCTATTACCGTTCCTAGGTCAATTCTGAGTTTCTTTTATTGTGTTCGCTGGCAATTGTTGCGATGGAAGAGGTGTGATCCTAGGAGATAAAGCTAGTATTTCTGGACTTCTTACCGATGTGGGATGTATTTGGTTGTAGAAGATAATGAAAAATCTGACGGTACAGACAAAATTCATACGTTATGATCGAAATCTCTATATATATATAAAAGGCTTTGTCCTGACTGAATGAATGACTGACTGACTGACTGATTGACAGGAATCAAACTAACTATAACAGGTAGAGACTTGGAATTTTGACAGTACCTTCGTTTCATAATGTAGGTGCTCACTAAGAAAGGATTTTGAAAAATTCTGATTTTAAATGCCAAAAATCAAATGTTTTTGAGAATACTTAATCCCTTCTTACACAGAATTATCGAATCCGAATGATATTTGACATTAAAACATATTGTTGCCAGTTGATTTCAGATGGGTTTGGAATTAAATTAAATGGAAGTTTGACAATTACAGTTGGCTTTGTCTATTTTTGTCATACCTTGAAATAAAACTTTCGCGATCGCTTGAATGTTGTAAGCCCTAATATGGTCAAACATTGTTTTATTTGGACGAAACTCACTATACAGGGGTTTTATGGACCAAGGAACTCGAATCTGAGGTCGCTTTTACCAGGTGACGCTATCTAATCGTGGTATGTAGTCCACGTGATTTAGGTGTTAATAAATATAATGATTTAACTATTATGCTCTTAATTTTTAATTTTTGAAGTAATTATCGCGGGCGAAGCCGCGGGCACATGCTAGTAGTTCTTATAACTAAAATGCAGGGTGTTAGTGAATAACACCGAAATATTTCAACTGTGTATAGAGGAAACAAAGACAACAGAGTAAACAGGCGAAATGTTAGGGTGTTTTTTTTTTTACACGACTGCGACCTGTCGGGAGAGGGACTGACTTTGGGACATAACTTGCATACTTTTCTGACCAGACCAAGGACATGAAGGGCCTTCCCGGATGAGTGATCAGCCCAATGCCGGGGCCACCTCCGAGATAACATAGGACGAGACACACCATTCACACACACACTCACTCCGAACCAGGCGAGGATGGGGATGAAGATGATAATGACGGCCAGATGATATACGGGAACCACAAGGGCCTAAGTTACCCGACATTTGATAAATTCATTCTTTCTGATATATTACCATAAAATAGGCACTAAATCGGGCATTAGTCCGGTACCGGTCAACCAATTTGGTCCAATATCAACAGACTTATTCCCATGGACGTTATAAATGCGTATACAAAGTTTCATGAAAATCCGATAAAGCGTATTTGAGTTATGGCGCGTACAGACATACGGACAGACAGAGGGACATACATTTTCCTTTCCACCACAAAATCTCAGAAAGTACCATTCGGGCACTTAATAAACCTATATAAAAAGTTAGACGGTTTTATACATAGGTGCAAGTGAGCTGCAAAGAAGGTAAAAGACGCAGGTAGGTTATGTTTCCGGCACTGAGTGCAGGCAATGCAGGTTTCCACTATAACAGCATGAACGAGAAACAAATGAGAACAGACTTCCGTAGAAAAAGTTTATTTTGAACGAGTGGTTTTTCTAATTCCATCATAGTTTGCATAGCGCAATTTAAAGACATATTCGTAAACAAAACTGGATGTATAATGCAGCTGTACTTATCTAAAGAAACTGACAAGAGTTTAAATAAATGTAAGAATTCAAAAGACGACAAAAAAGTTAACAGTCGCTTTTCTGCAAGTCTTGCTGACAAAAAACACCTTCCAGATAAGAAAGAGAACAAATATCAAAGCCAAGTAATTTGATGGAAGAACAAACAAAAAAGAAACGAGAAGAGGCAGACGTCTGAAACGAGATAAGAAAAAGAAATATAAGGCAAAGGAGAAAAAGCAGAAAAAAAACGTAAGACGAAATATGAGTATCCAATGACAAAAATAAAAAGAACAGGAAAGAAAGAAAGCAGCCTGCTGATAACGCTTTGAGCCGGGCTTTGTCAAACAGCCTGTAAACACATCTCAGATGACAATCTATTGAACAACCAATACAGCCCACATGGATTCTGTCCACAGTTCCAGAATCTTTGTAGATTGATTAGAGGGTGCCTTGTTTATTGTTACTATAGCAACAGATAAAGATTCTAATGGGATTGTATTTTAGTCACGGCCCTCTAGTTAAATAAAAATTATAAAAAGGCCATGCTTAAATAAAAGATATTGATTAGAGCATGCAATGTTTATGATTGACTTGGTACCAGAGTCTGCCACCTGCTTGGATTTGAGAGTACAAACTACTGTTTACCCTCAATAAAGAACAATATAATCCGGCAAACAACAAAAGGATGTGGCGAATTTTGACTCACCAGTGCCTCAGTGCCAGTATAAATTTCCGTGAGAAAATCACATTCACAAAATTACAGTTATTTACAGTTTTTACAATTATGTACAAACTAGTCTATAACTTTGTGTGTACAATAATGATTTTTTATAAATAAAATGTCAGTTTTAGGTCATTTTTTATAATTATTAAGTCATTTTCTTTAAAATTTAGGGTCATTTTATAGGCCATTTTTCAAACAATGTTAGGTCATCAGAATCCGGTCCCTGTTGATAACCATACGTGAAGGAACATGTCATGGCTAACTGAATTGCAACTTCCAAAACCGTATAATTACACTGTAAAACAATATGTTGTCACGAGGACTGATATGCATTTGATAAATTCTTTCTAATATATTACCATAAAATAGACACTGAATTGGGCTTTACTCCGGTACCGGTCATCCTATTTGGTCCAAAATAAATAGGCTTCTTCGCATGGACGTTATAAAAGCGTAGGCTATACCAAGTTTCATGAAAATCCGATAAAGCGTATTTGAGTTATTGCGCGTACAGACACACGGACAGCCGTCAGACATTTTTCCGTCCCCCACACAAACTAATAATAACAGTACTTTAGGGAATTACAATACTTTAATTGTATTATTAAAATACTATATTTGGTGGGAAAAAAAGAATAGGCTACATTGTAAACGTTGACAAGGTACATCGCCAGTAATGTTCTTGGTGGATAGAAGCGATGGGATGCAAATTTCTACATTCTCTAGAGCAGGGGTTCTCAAAGTGTGGTTTGAGGGGTCCGCGGGAGATTTCTGAGTATTGCAGTAGATTTAAGGCTGAAACTTTCAAAAATAAAACCCAATATTTCAGAGAATGTCAAAAGCAAAAAACAACACCATCCTTCTCACTGAAATTAGTGGTATTTTACTATATAACTGTTCCATTGGTAATTTTTTTATAATTACTAATAATATAATACTAAGAGTCCTGTCCTTTTGCAATTGAATTCAATGTTAGAAATAAAAAAATGTATCAAAACAAACAGACTGCTTTCTTTTTCTATCCTATAGCTTTTCGTTTAGAATCTCTTCTCTCTATATATAAAAGGCTTTGTCCTGACTGACAGGAATCAACGTACAGCCTAAACTATAACAGGTAGAGACTTGGAATTTTGACAGTACCTTCGTTTCATAATGTAGGTGCTCACTAAGAAAGGATTTTGAAAAATTCTGATTCTAAATGCCAAAAATTAAATGTTTTTGAAAATACTTAATCCCTTTTTACATATAATTATCAATTCCAAATCACAGAATATATTGTTGCCAATGGTATAGGTGGGTTTGGATTAAATTAAATGGATGTTTGACAAATTAGAGAAGGTATCATTATAATTCATATTATCTATATTAATAAAAGGAATTGTCCTCGATGTCCAGCAAAATCTACTGAATGCAGAGATCTGAAATTTTAAACATAGGTGGGCTGAAGGGTCGGAAAATGCACCTCGAAGCTGGAATTTTAATTTTAGTTTTCGTTCGTGAGTTATGAGTGAAAACATAAGTTTTCCGTTATATATTTCAATGTCAAATCAATTACAGTTGGCTTTGGCTATTTTTGTCATACCTTGGAAATAAAACTTTCGCGATCGCTTGAATGTTGTAAGCCCTAAATATGGTCAAACGTTGTTTTATTTGGACGAATCTCACTTTTACCAGGCGACGCTATCTAATCGTGGTATGTAGTCCACGTGATTTAGGAGTTAATAAATATAATGATTTTACTATTATGCTCTTAATTTTTAATTTTTAATTTTTGAAATAATTATCGCGGGTGAAGCCGCGGGCACATGCTAGTTAGATATATTTTAAATGGTCATTACTACAAAATTAGTAAAAATAGTAAACGGTCATTTTTTTAGGGGTCCGCAATGACAACATTAATAATTAAAGGGGTCCTTGAATAAAGGAAATTTGAGAACCATTGCTCTAGAGCCATAAAAAGCTACATCAAGCGTTTTATGAGCGAAGAGTTTGAAAGTGGTGAGTCGTTTTTCTTCATTTCAAATTCTGAATACCTAGAATACCTGAACACCTAGAATTTGAAAATCGAAAGTCCTTCATAAGTTAATTTCCAATTACTAAATACAAAACCCGGCCGACGCAGGGCCTTTGAAGCTAGTGTACTGATAAATGGCTCTGATCGGATGAAATATAAAAATTCTGAACACCCCATTGGCGGGTTGGTACTTGATTTAAGGAGTCTTTTGAAACTGTTTACTGCTTCACTGTTTCTAGTTCGTGAAGTCAAACTTAGAGGTTTTCTGGCAAATTTAGAATTCCAAGATAAACCTTCTCCCTTTAAAGTAAAAAAAAAACTCCTCTTGGTTGATACAGTGGCCTGTGAAGTTACGGCCTATTTCCTGCAGCTGCCTTTGAGAGTACTTGGTTACGCACACACTAGATGGCCTTCAGTTCGCATTTCTTTTCCAAGTGCGGAAGTTCACGTCTCAAAGGCGTGCACAAACAAGCCCCTCCCACCGCGCGATATTAGCCAGGGGTGCACAGAATCACAAGGGGTTCCTACGGCCAAGGCAAGACATTTCAAGTCTGAAAGCAACAGCCAATGAAAAGTTTTAGATGCTAATTATCTTTTTATAATTAGGGGGCGGATTTCTAAGACATGTCATAATTTTCCCCTTTGCATTATTTCAGGTTTCCGACTAATTTAAACCCGATTCCAAGCATCCTGGTAAAATGGAACGGCTTTTATTGTGCATATAACTGCATATTTAGGAAATGTTCAACTATTGTAGCATATTTAGTATGAATATGTATATTTAGGTCACATTTGTGTGCTTATTAAAGAAATTTTGAAGTTTCATGTCATATTTTGTAAATTTTGCATTATAATGATACTTTTGAGAATTTACAGATATTTTAAATAATTGACATATTTTAATAAAATGAATTGTAATGGAATTTAAAAAAATATATACATAATGTGTAAGTGGTCAAGTCATATTTTAAATGTTATTGGTCATATTTTAATGTTTTTAGGTCATAAATGCATGCATATATCCAATTTTTTAGGTCAAAGAAATCCGCCCCCTATTTATAATGTATTACGTAAAAGATTTCTTCGGAATTGTAATCAAATACAGTGCACGCCACTTTGGAATGCAAGTAATCTGATAATACTAACCGATTGATAACAGTAGCCGAAGGAATTAAATGAAGGTTATTTATTCATATATAAGATAATACACTACAAAACAGAATTAAAATATTTATGGTAGACTATCTGGTATCTGGCTTCCTATATCCCGTGCGTTGAGGCGTGTGAATTTTGTTATGCATATTTTCCGAGAGAGGGCAGAGGGACAGGTGGTAAGCCCATCGTCTCACAAAAATATTTATTCATAAAATAATACGTAACAGTGAATCATTGTACCACTCATAGGCTAATACATTAATAGACTGCAAGCAACTATTTTTTCAACCAGTAACAAAGTTTGTAATTGTTTTTGCTTTCCTTTAGGAGTCCATTAACCAATACTCCATACTTTGTTATGAGTAGTAGTAGTAGTAAGTAGTAGTAAGTATTCTGCCTTCCGGCAGGTTTTCAAACTTGGTACGCGAATTTTGTTTTCCAAAACTGTCTATCCTCTGCTTCCTCCTTCAGCATCCAATATTTCCGCTTTTCCCTTAAATCGTCCAACAGCTGAATTCTTCTTCTTCCAAGTCTAGTTGTACCCTCCAATCTTCCTTCTACGACATCATGTAATAAGCAGTTCCTTCTGAGAATGTTCCCAACCCAGTTTGCTTTCCTCTGACGAATTGTGTGTATGATTGACTTCTTCTCACCCACTCTACTCAGAACCTCTTCGTTTGTCACCATGTCCATCCACTTTATATTTTCTATCTGTCTCCAGCACCACATTTCAAAACTTTCTAAATATTTCTTCTCTAATTTCCTCAAAGTCCATGTCTCTGATCCATACAAAGCAATACTCCAAATATAACACTTCACCAGGTTTTTACGTAGCTCTAGGTTCAGACTACTAGTTAGCAGAGTTCTCTTCTTCATAAATGCTTTCTTGGCCATGGCAATTCTTGATCTTATCTCCTTGGTGCAATAGGCATCTTTCGTCAGTACACTTCCTAAGTATTTGAACTGGTTCACGTTCTTTAATTCTTGATTTCCCATGATAATTTGAAGCGGCTCTTCTCTCTTCGATATCCTCATCACCTTCGATTTACCTATGTTGATTTCCATTCCATACTTTCTTCCTGTTTCCACCAGCCTGTCAATCATTCCTTGCAATATTCCTTGTTATGAGTGATATTGGAAATCTATACTGATCTGTGGTGAACACCGCGTAGCAAAACGCCTAACGCCTAACGCCTAACGCCTGTCTGTTCAAGTCTTTTCATTTTACACCAGCCATCACTGCATGAAAACACTGTTATCTTCATAAATCAAAATCTGCAGCATAAATGAGGGGTGAAACTTGTTTTATTGCTTAAAAGAGAAAGTTAGGTAACGCCACCCCCTCGAACTGGTCATCCTGTGAGCTGGGAACATACCTTACTTCTAGTACAACACAAGACTGTTGAGTTGGAAACGAAATCCTCAAAAACGAAATTTTGAATGACGTACTGTACTTGGTAATAAAGCCGCATAAAGGAAAACGCGATAACATAAACCGAATCTTTGATCACAATAAACAGCATTTTTTTCAATGTATCAGTATTAATCCGTACGGGTCTTCATAAAAGTGATAACATTACCCGACTGATAACATAATCCGCGATTACATTAAGCGGCGTTCACTGTAGTATTTTTTGTTTCAAGGTGGAATACAATACTTCCTTTACCTACAGCACCTAATGGTACGGGCAGAGGTAGTAGTAGTCATTGTGTCGACTGTTTTCTATGCAGTCCGACATGGGTTATTATATTATATGAGAAAGAAGTCTTATGTATTACAGAATTAAAAATACATTTATCAAAAACATTTTCGAATTAGCCTATATGAAAACTGCCTAGGTACCCATTGCCTACTACATAGTAGTGGGCATAAAAGAGGAAGGAGCCACGTATCAAAAGTACGTTGCAGATATTCTCAATTCGATTCCGATTCCGATTCTTATGTATTTTAGTGTTAAAATTAGAAGGTTAGGATTGAGACTAATATGCAAAAGATAAAAACTGCAAAACGGATAAATTTACTTTTTGAGTTAATGGTATAAACATATACAACATAAAGATAATATTTTTCGCGTTGACTACATCCACATTACTGAACTTTGTTACGAGAGCCTATAAAAAAGGAGTCCTCAGGTCTGTGCTTTGTCATAAACTGAGATGAGCTGTTGTCTGGATGCTGTAAAGATGATTAAAACAATAAAGATAATGGGGTGGAGCAAGAAATGAAGTGGCTCTGTATGAGAAGAAACAGAAGACGGATGACGCTGCGTCCTTGTGAAAGTGGCCATATTTGCTGATCACTACTCCGTGTAACAGCCTTGTGCTGCCATCTGGAGAAATACATCTTCATTTTATATCTCATCTGGCTCTAGACCATATGTTATCAATGTTTACTTTTGTCCACAGTTCCATACAATATCCATCTTATTTCCTCTTTCATACATGAGGAAGTAACATGATATTTATTAGGAAGTGCCAGAATGGTACTTTCTGAAATTGTCAGGTGGACGGAAAATCTCTGTCCGTCTGTCTGTCCGTGTGTCTGTACACGCGAAAATTTAAACACGCTTTAACGGATTTTCATGAAACTTGGTATACGCATTTATAACATACATGGGAAGAAGCCTATTCATATTGGACCAAAACGGTTGATCGGTACCGAAGTAATACCCAATTTAGTGCCTATTTTATGGTAGTATATTAAAAAGAATTTATCAAATGCAAATCAGTTGCCATGAGAACATATTATTTTACAGTGTTCATATACGGCTTTTGAAGTTGCAATAGTTAGCTTAGACAAATAACACTACAGTATTTTTCAAACGAAAAGCGATTTCCTTTACCGCCAATCACGTGTACGAGCTCACGAAGTGCCGCTAGCAGTAAGAGTCTTCCCTCCATCTCGCCGTCTCTGATTGGACCGCGTATCTAAGCAGGAGAAGGACAAAAGTTTGTCATCTTCAAAACATTGTACCCACATATTCCTACACATATATGCTTATCAAACTTCAGACGTTTGTTCTTCCGTAAGCACTGCTTAATGAATCGATGGAGCTTAACTCGAAAATCGATTACAAAAATAACTTATTTTCTGCATATCGCAATTGCAATTAATTTATCACTGATTAAACAAAAGTATTCTGGCACTTTGTTATATCAGTTTATCTGATTTTATTTATTATTTGAGCTTGGACTTTTAAGTGCTTTCATTTCGAAATTATGCATATAAATATATAGGAAAATTTACAGGGTGTTAATCAATAACACCGATATATTTTACCTGTGTGTAGAGGGGACAAAGTCAAGCAACTTTTATTAAGACATTTTTGCTCTATGGATTCAATTTTTCCTGATACAGCATAAAATCTCCCAAGGCATGGCCGCCACTGACTTCTAACGTTAGAGAAAAATGCAAAACAAAGGAACTTCGTTGTTAACACTGTAGTCAGTAGTTATGAATAAAAAAAAAACTAATGCAGTGACGGCCAGTCATGTGATTAGTCTGTAAATTTGGCAGATTATGGAAACACTAAATTATGATAGGCCTATAGCTGTTGACGATTGATTAAGAATCAGTTTTTTCTTGATCACTAGGAAGGCATGGAGTCAATTTAATGAACATTTTTATCCTATTTCGCGTAATTATTGAGTTATGAGTACCAAATTATAATGACTTTAATGACCTGTAGCATACACATTTTGCGTCATAGGGCAAAAATCTCCAAATAAAAGTTGCTTGTCTAAGTCCCCTCTATACGCAGGTAAAATATTTCGGTAGTAGATAGATAGAGGTTATGCGGACCACGGGTGGAGAAACAAGCAACATTTGGCTCGAGGCGCCATATCTCGAACTTAGAGAGAAATTCCGAACCCTCAAGTTTGTGCACAGACCTGCGTTAGCTTGTAGAGAGAGGGGGGAGGATCAAAGCAAAGATATGCATCACTGACTTCCATTTTGTGACATAACCTCAAACACAACAACAAAAACATTAATAATAACCAAAATAACACAAGTAATAACAATGAACAGTAAACATAAATCTGCTTCCAACATATCTCTGGTAATATCACACAAAACAAAGCAACCAACATATTTTAATGAAATAAATATTACGTTTATTGTGTAATAATAATTAAAGATTACAACAAGAGCATGTAACTAAGTTGCTAGTGAATGTATTTTGAGAGAATCCGCATCTCGAGTTATATTTGTTGTTACTATTTAGCGAATATTCACAGAATTAAGCATGTAATGAATAATTAAAACCACGAAAACTAATAAAACACCGAGATAGCCTATGGCGAAACACTCGATACATTATAATATAACGGCCGTCTCGCAATCAACGATAGTCGAGATTCGTGTGACTTTTGATCAGCTGTTTTATTTTTAGTTTAACCTCACTGCTATTTAATTTAATTTATTTTGTTGCGATGCTTTTCTTACCAAGTTAGGGCAAAAAAAAAAGGCAAAGCCACCTACTACCTAAAATAATTATTATATATATTCGAATAATCTCTCTATATATAGGCCTAAAAGACTTTGTCCTGACTGACAGGAATCAACGTAGAGCCTAAACTATAACAGGTAGAGACTTGGAATGTTGACAGTACCTTCGTTTCATAATGTAAGTGCTCACTAAGAAAGGATTTTGAAAAATTCAGATTTTAAATGCCAAAAATCAAATGTTTTTGAGAATACTTAATCCTTTCTTACACAGAATTATCGAATCCGAATCACATTTGACATTAAAACATATTGTTGCCAGTGGGTTTCAGATGGGTTTGGAATTAAATTAAATGGAAGTTTGACAATTACAGTTGGCTTTGTCTATTTTTGTCATACCTTGGAAATAAAACTTTCGCGATCGCTTGAATGTTGTAAGCCCCAATATGGTCAAACATTGTTTTATTTGGACGAAACTCACTATACATGGGTTTTCTGGACCAAAGAACTCGAATCTGAGATCGCTTTTACCAGGCGATGCTATCTAATCGTGGTATGTAGGACACGTGATTTAGGTGTTAATAAATATAATGATTTAACTATTATGCTCTTAATTTTTAATTTTTGAAATAATTATCGCGAGCGAAGCCGCGGGCACATGCTAGTATCTCTATAATATCCATAAAAGATCATATTTAATGATAACAGGAAGTATTTGTCTATCTATCTGTGAGCGATGCCCAGCGAAATCTACTGCATGTAGTATTAGTTTATGTAGTTTTAGTAGTACATTAAATATTTAATATTAGTAATGTAAACCGGGTGTGATTAGTATTTAAGAGAATGTTGTAATTGTGCAATGAGAATGTTACATTCTCAGCATAATAAAAAAATTAAAAAAATAAAATATTCGTGTAACTTATTATCGACCCGGATATTCCTCCGCTGACGTATCTGCAAACATTCCCACGTTTAAATATTCTCTCTGTCGCGGTTGATATTTTTGTACGATTTTACTCGGGCAAAAAAAAGTTAATCCATTTGTGAAGTTCTGTCCCAGGTTTTCCAACTAATGTGTTGGTAATGCTGATTTATCGCGGGTATTTTTACTGTTAAACTGTTGGCACACACTGCATGAAGTGCCAATTTCTGCAGCTTCAGCAACACCTACACTAGTTTTATTTACTCTACACTTTCCAATCGGATGACTCCAATCTCTGCTTGGTTACCATGGAAACGGGATTCCAGAGAGTGAAAGAAAAACAAGCGAGAAACGGGTTACGCAATACCAAAACAAAACACAATCTACCTCGCGTTTCTATAGCTTGCTCAAGCTATCTTTTCACAAAAGGATATGACTTTTTTTTTTTTTTTTTTTTTTTTTTTGCTTCTGTAAAGTTTTTTTGCAGTTTTTATTGCGGATGTGAAATGTATTGAAAGAGGAAGAGATTAATCTACAAAAAAGCTAGTTCTATCAATTCTAGAAAAACCTATAGAATTATGTTGTTTTTATAACCTAGGATTAAATTTGATAACACCATTTATAAAATTAATTGTCCATTGCTTGAAACTGGAAACGAACAAATTTAACATGTTGCGTTCACATAACTTTCGCTATTCTTATCATCTGACGTCACATCCTCAAATAGAATAAGAGTCCGCATTGCAGGGAGTGCAAATTCAATGGGAAGTGTGTTTCAACAGAACCTATGAACATTTATAAAAAAAACCACATGTGTTGCATATAATTTTTTCTACGAAATATACTTTGTAATGAAAACTAATTGATTTTGTAAATCCATTGTATTTTAGAGCAACAGTCGCGATATGACTGTTTTGTTAAAGCGACGTAAATATGAATTAATTAAAAAAAAAAAAAAAACAGCATAGCGATTCATAAAATCTCAAAAGATATAGGCCCTATTACCTCTTAAATGCGAAAGACTTAATTTATCACATTTGTCGGACTGCAAAGAAAACGTTTAATACAACTATTAGGCCCGTAGTTAATTTTTTTTATCTTATTCTATAATACATTACATGATACTTACTTACTTTTCATGTTTGTATTATTATTATTTGTTTAGAAATTTAAAACAAACTAGGATACATCACGAATTAGAGGGTTTACCCTTTCAGACCCGAATTTTGAATTTCCAATATTAGAGCAAAAATTTAAATTATGGGTCAATAATACAGATTAAAATACTTCAAATCAAGCCTTTAAAAGTATTTGGCGGAATATTAATAATACTAGGAAAACTAGGTTCCATCCCCAAAAGTTATTTTTATACACATTGTTAGTACAATAATAATAAATGTTTTCCATTCTGTGGAATTTGTCTTCAAAATAAAGAAATATATCGTAAAAGTAATTATTATATTTAATCCTATTTTTCAACTAATACAAAGCCTACAATGTTGAATAAGTTATCAGTGGTTCTCTCGCTACCCTTTTGCACGAAATCAGGATTAAGGTCTTCCTTCGGTGAATTTATTGTTTTTTCTTCTTCTTCTTTTTTAAGTAACTTAAGGGTATTAGCTCTTAGTAACTTATATAATAATATGATGAATTATGAGCATTGGAATTCGTGTAGAAAATTTGAACATAATCGTTAACGACTTTTAGAGAAAACTCGCTTCGCTCATTGGGGGCTCCGCCCCCAAACTCCCGCTGAGGTTCTCGGGAAAGGTTTTTTAAAATATCTATGGGAGATAGAGTGCGTGTATTTAGTCTGCTGTACTGGCTAGTAGTAGTAAGTAGTAGTAAGTATTCTGCCTTCTGGCAGGTTTTCAAACTTGGTACGCGAATTTGTTTTCCAAAACTGTCTATCCTCTGCTTCCTCCTTCAGCATCCAATATTTCCGCTTTTCCCTTAAATCGTCCAACAGCTGAATTCTTCTTCTTCCAAGTCTAGTTGTACCCTCCAATCTTCCTTCTACGACATCATGTAATAAGCAGTTCCTTCTGAGAATGTTCCCAACCCAGTTTGCTTTCCTCTGACGAATTGTGTGTATGATTGACTTCTTCTCACCCACTCTACTCAGAACCTCTTCGTTTGTCACCATGTCCATCCACTTTATATTTTCTATCTGTCTCCAGCACCACATTTCAAAACTTTCTAAATATTTCTTCTCTAATTTCCTCAAAGTCCATGTCTCTGATCCATACAAAGCAATACTCCAAATATAACACTTCACCAGGTTTTTACGTAGCTCTAGGTTCAGACTACTAGTTAGCAGAGTTCTCTTCTTCATAAATGCTTTCTTGGCCATGGCAATTCTTGATCTTATCTCCTTGGTGCAATAGGCATCTTTCATCAGTACACTTCCTAAGTATTTGAACTGGTTCACGTTCTCTAATTCTTGATTTCCCATGATAATTTGAAGCGGCTCTGGCTATTACCTTTCAAAGCCCTATGTGAACAATGTTTGATAATACCGTTGCCATGGAAACCGAGCCCTTTTTCGGAGGTAAAAATTTAAAAAATAAACTTTTTGGAATTTTCCTGTGGTTTACAGCCTAAAAGCTATTTGTGAACCAAATTTCAAGCTTCTAGCTCATCTGTAAGTGGGCAAACATTAATGTCAGTGAATGAGTCAGCCATGTGGCTTTATATTATATGGACAGATGTGAGATTTGAAGAGAGGGCACTGAGATAAATGTAATATAGTATTAAGAACTGAAGTCACTGTTTTTAATAATTCATGTAAAATGTCTAAATCAGTAAGGGCTCTGCGTGTACAGGTTGCAATGCATTGAGGAACAACGGAGCGCCAGGAGTCAACGCCTGTGGAAAACCATGCAGGCAACTTCTCTGGCAAGCGTGTGTTGCGTGTAGTCTAGTCAAACATTCGCAGGCGATGGGATCTAATACTCATGACCAGAAGCTCCGAAGGTACAGGTATACTTGCATATCTGTTAGTCTGAAGTGGGTGTAGTTTAATGCAGGTGAAAGGAAGAAAACATTGTGCTCCCTCTTGTATTGTTCAGTTTAAATTCGCTCACATTTACGCTATTTAGTTCTCATAAAATAGATGCAATTAAATAAGCTAATGAAAACACCACAGGATTTTGTGTTCTTTAGATATCCTAAGAGAATAAGATCAAAGAGGATAGCGGCCTTAAATTAAGGGTTCCAATAGGATACATCCAATCAAAACTATTATAAGGCAGTATTTTTTAATATGAGATTTTTCCCCTTATTTTCAATATTCATATACGAGGGCTATTTTTTAAAACATTCGATGGGGCAGAAAATGAAAACCACAGTGAAAATCAAAACTGTTTTATGTGGAACATTTAGGTACACCTTCTAGCTACTTCTCTGCATAGTCGCGTTCCGATTGAGACCACCCCGTTAGGTTTACGGAAATAATTATTTCTAAACTTTCATAGCCCTACGTGAACACCGTTTGATAATACCGTTGCCATGGAAACCAAGCCCTTTTTCGGGGGTTTTTAGGGCTAAAAATTAAAAAATTGACTTTTTAGAATTTTCCTGTGATTTACAGCCTAAAAGCTATTTGTGTACCAAATTTCAAGTTTGTAGCTCATCTGGAAGTGGGCAAACATTAATGTGAGTGAGTGAGTCAGCCATGTGGCTTTATATTATAGTCAGGGCCCGAATTCTGATGACCGAAAATTGTTTGAAAAATGACACAAAAAAGTAAGTAAAGTAAAGAAAATGACTTAATAATTATAAAAAAATGACCTAAAAATTGATATTTTATTTATAAAAAAAATATTATTGTAGCCTACACACAATTGTAGACTAGTTTGTACATAATTGTAAAAACTGTAAATAACTGTAATGTTGTGAATATTCTTTTCTCACGGAAATTTATACTGGCACTGAGGCACTGGTGAGTCAAAATTCGGCATTTCCTTTTGTGGTCTGCCGGATTATATTGTTATTTATTGAGGGTAAACAGTAGTTTGCACTTTCAAATCCAAGCAGGTGGCAGACTCTGGTGCCAAGTCAATCTAATAACAATAGTAATATAATACAAAATGTTGGCGTTTCTTTGATTCTCACTTCCGACTGAGACATGACAACACTTTAACGCCGAATTTTTCCTTCTTGCATTAAACAAACAACACTTCAAAGACAGCATCGCTAGCGACGAAATATAAAAGTTAATACACTCAATGTAAATACACGAAAATGACTAAATAATGACCTAAAATTGAAATAAATGCCCTAAAAATATAAAATTGCATAAAATGACAAAAAATGACCTAACAAAAGTGCATTTATATAATCTAGAGGCCATGATTAGGATTTATCCACAATTTGGCAATTTCTATGCTTCATCAATAAAAAGATGACATGTCATTAGAATCCGGGCCCTGATTATAGTAATATCGACAAATGAAATTTTCTTCACGTAAAGTGATGGTAAAAGTATCACCAGAAGGTTCTTAAGTATCGCAAATACAAAAATGTGTTTATGCGATTTTTCGCTCCTAAGCAAAGAAAACAGCCTACACAGACATTTTTCTGAAGGGGAATTTTTTTTTTTATTCAAGAGACCTCAAAATCTGTATTCGTGTTTTAAAGTCGACATCGAATTTCAGGAACGAACACAGTATTGCAGAAGTGAGCATTCAGTTGCCTCAGAATCATTCAGGGTCTCGCCTTATTCACGAAGCAAGGGTGTGCATGAAAAGTGTGGCTTATAACTACCCTTCAGAATTTATTGGGGAAAATGTCTGAGATAAAATTTTTAGGTCTTATGCCTGGTTTCTATAAACTCGGGAAATACCTATGGGTAAATTATCCAATGGATAGAATTTACACAAGAATAACTTTTACAAACTCAAATAATTTTAAAGGTAACAATCACATACACTTGTGGCGAGTTTCCAGATAAATGTCCTCTGGGTAAATATGAAAATAACAGAAAAAATATTCCTACAAACTCGGGCTAGATCTTTCCAAGGGTAAATCGTCGGGTTAATTTATCCTTTCATGGATGGCTAAATAAAAATTTAACCTCTCATAGGATCAATAATAATTTAAACAATGAGAATCAAAACCTTCTGAATTAAATTAACTGTACAACTCCAAGGCCTTCCTCATTGTGTCATTGTAGGTGATTAGGAACTGATTTGCCCATGGATAATTTACATATAGGTATTTCACGTGTTTATAGAAACCGGGCATTAGTAAAATAATTTATTATTATTATTATTATTATTATTATTATTATTATTATTATTATTATTATTACTAGTATATGCTTTCACAGGTATCTACTTTATTCGTTCCAATAATTAGGAAAATATGGTTAGGTGTTATTGAAATATCGAACATGTCTCTATAACTCGAAATACTCGTTCCAGTCGATAAGTTTCGACGCTTGGAAAAACAAATTTCCAAAGAGAACGTATATATCATTACGCACACACAAAACAAAAGAATCCTTCTGATAAGTGCAACAGAAGTTACATAGGCCTTCGCAAAAACAACCCAGAATCGCGTACTTGCCGATTTGTTTCCAGTTCGTGCACAAAACCGTTATTGGAGGCCATGGATTTACACAAACATAGATAATGCGTAAGTTGAATGAAAGCCTTTAGACTCTCTTACTTGCATTATTGTCAGTAAATACCACTGCCTTCTAAACTGTATTAATCGTGTATACACTGCCTGTCCTATACGGCTAATTTTGCGTACTCGGCGACATTACAGATGGCAGCACCTTTCACACCCAGACTGCTACGACATTGTTGATTATGTACTGCTGTCACCGCCGTCTCATAATCACTGCCTTCTAAACTGTATTACTCCTCGAGACGGCGGTGCTCATAATATAGTCTATCAATGCGTCTAATTAATTTACATTTATTTTAATTATTGCTCCAAAATTCCATTTCAAGGTAAGTGTCATATACTGGAATAATATTACGTTCTAAACAAATAACACAAGTATCTGTGTCTGTTTAATGCTTATTTTGATTAGTGATTGCTGCAATCTGGGTGTGAACTGTGTCGCCTCTACTGGATAAATTAGGCAATTTAACAATACTCTGAACTCCATGTTAAAATAAAGCATAGGACAGGCAGTGTAATTCTCGAGACGGCGGTGGTAAATACTGAGGGAGAATGTAGTAAAACGTAAGTTCAGAGTTACTGATTAGATAAAGAGAATGTATTAGAGAATATACCTCTATTTCGACTCTTAGAAGAGCATGATTACAACAGACTGCTTTCAACAAAAAGAGGGAAAGTACACTTTGCAGCTGAGGAAGAAGCTTATGAAATGCTACATATGACGCTGAAACATGGACGCTTTGGAAAATGGAAAGAGAGCTTTGAGATGTGGCGTTGCAGGAAAATAAAAAAGATCCGGTGGACAGACACAATAATGAATGGAGAAGTTGTAAGAAGAGTTACTATAAGAACCGTCTGGCTAAAACCGTTGAAAAAAGATGAGCATTACATGAAACGGAACTCTTCTTAAAAGTAATAAAAAGAAGAAAAAAAGTGTGCGTGGAACGCCACGCGACAGAAGTAAAACTTGTTTTGTTTTTTATTTTATTTTGAATTTTTGATTATTGGATTTTTAAATTTTGGATTTTATTACTTTTTAAAGTTTGGACTTTTGTATTTTTAAATGTTGAATCTTTGAATTTTTTAATTTTGGATTTTTTAAAGTCTTTATCTTTGAATTTTTTATTTTTTTTATTTTTTAATTTTGGATGTTTGGATTTTTCAATTTTGGATTTTTTAATTTTTAATTTTAGTTTCCCCTTTGAGTATTTTATTTTGTCCTTTAAATCGTATAGCAGCTGATTACTCCTAATCATTGAGTTGATTGTTTTCTGTGCAGTCCGTTCCGTCACACCTCATTAATTTCGTGACGATTTTTTAGCGTGACACAAGCTCTCGATTTACCCCTACCGCGGCTAAAGAAGTTTCACTTCAAAAATAAAAACCCTTACACATCCGTCCTTCTTAATGACTTCAAGGAACATCTTTACCAAATTGGAAGAAAATCGAAAAAACGCATTTGGTCTTAAACTAAAAAATGTTCGAGTATAAACAGAAGAAATGACGACCATGCTTCGCTCGGTCAATTACTAACGAGTTGTACGAAGCAAAGCCCTCTAAGAATTTGTTTGTTACGATTGCCAAAGGCGTCAAAGTACTTAGTCTTCAAATTGCCTTGGCTGGTTTTGAAATATAACCACCACAAAGAAGCTTATTACGGCTTATTTCAGGTAATTTCTTTTCCTTTGAAAGTTTCTTCTTCTCTTTGAAGGAAAAACACCCTCTAAACACTTTGCTTTTTATTGCTTGTTTAGAACGGAACAACAAACTTTTCTTTTACTTAACTCACACGCTGGCAAACACCCCCCGGGAAGAACACAGCGAAATCTCCTTGATATTTTTTCTATTCCTCTCTCTTCGTTTGTTTCTCTTTTTAGTTCGCTCATTGGTCGCATGTCCGAGGTGTCTCTGTATTGACAGTTGAAAGTACGTGTCCACGGAATTGCTTCGTCATCTAAAAAAATAAAATCCAACATACAACAAAAGTTTTCTGATCCTCTATTTCTCTAGCTGTGGGTATAAACGGCATACGTAACACACTGTAAAGACATAGAGGATTACAACTTTACAAGAAGTGTTTTCTCGCGGCCTGAAAAGTTAGCTTGTAATAGTTATTTGCGATCTAAGAGCTTAACAGGCAAGCACAGTCTGTCAAATAAAAAACGTCGGGCGGTATTTGATTAAGTATCACGAACGAGCATATGCGCATGTACAGGAAGACTTAAGGTTAGGTTCACACACGCCTCTTGTCTATCCATGTATTTTCTTGATTATTTAGTCAGTTTTGTTCCAAAACAAACATGTATAGAAGGCTGTGGCTATATGCCTCAAATCCGCCATATTCTTGGTTGCAAATTTTTATAATATTAATAATTAATAGATTCGCGAGGAATATGTTTATTCAAGGAGCATTTTTTTTAAAGATTTTATTTTATAATACCGATACTTCTAGTGCAAAATCAATAACTTACGCTCAACTTCTGCAACCAATCTTAGCATCGAAATACTCGTCCGGCCAGATTAACGTTTGCAATGAAAACTTCCGGTCGCATTATAGTCAAGTTCCCACCTCTGAGCTGCTCTTTCATAAATATGGAACCTTCTCGCTGCTTCAGAGACCGAAAAATGCAGGTCAATTACAGCCCTAACTACACTTTCTCTCACGTTAGCATTTGTATGTGGCGATGGCACAAAGCAAAATGAATTATGACAATGCATTAAGTTGAATATCGTGTGTTGCGCTTTCCACGTTGTTCATTTTTTCCCTCCTACCGCATGGCCTCATATGTTCCGAAAATGACCTGTATTTTGTGTTTTTTATAGGAAACTTGTGAACTAATGCGTCAAAACTTTAATTTTAACAGCATACGAGTCCCGACGTTTTTTATTTGACCGACTGTACGAAGTTAACAAAACGAACATTAGCGACTATTTTTATTTGTGTGATACTTAATTACTTACTCAATGGCAATAGACAATTCTTAAGCAAGCTAAAGGAATGCACTCTTATACAATCCAATAGCGTGCTTGCTCCCTCACTTCGTGAGACATCGGGTATGCTCGGCGATGTTCGTCTCTCGCAGCGTAAACTTTCACGAAGAGTACAAAATTAGGAAAACCGTTTCTTTATTATACAAGGCCCAAGTGAAATGAACACAATGAACAAATATTCTAATTTTATTTTTACTTACAATTTTCATACCTCTGAACCACAAACATTTTTAATAAACTGCCAGTGTAAATTTCTTAAAAATCCAGGAGTCAATTAATAATGGCGGGCACCAGCTAATGATAGTTTAACCCTGGAAGTATCGCGGACAATAAAAATAAAAACAAACCGATCCTTCCCTTGAAAAATTATATAATTTCTGAGAATTACACAGAATTTATCAAATTTAATTCACATCATATTCATCTGTCGACAAACAGTTGAGAAACAATACGTATTATCAGTGTTCACAGGTAGCTTTGGCACTGCATAAAACTTATGATATAATTAATTTCTGGTAGGAACGAATTATATTGTAAAGGAAAAAGCTATAGTATATGATGAGATATTTCAAATAAAAATTGATGAATCTAGACTTTTGTAAATGTATTGTCAGTGCCTTCAGGATTCTAGACCTGTAGTTTCGTATTTAAGCATTATTTTAACCGTGGTAAAGCAACGGGATATTTTCTAGTGCTTTACATGCTTTGTTAGAAATGAATTTCAGAATTACAAAACAAAGTGTCATTTGATCCCTTGTTGCACTGAAGCTACAGGAATGAAAGAAGAAAGTCAGCCTCGCAAACGAGCGGGCCCTGGGATAATCCTTCTCATAGATCAAAGCGCAATCCTCTGCAAACAGTCCAATCACAACAATTGTTATTAATGTTTGTCAAGACTACAACGAGCTCTTTGCTGACAATCAACAAAGTTATTTGTCACTGAACTCTAGATTGCCTTTTATGTTACACGTCATCTCATGACTCCAATTTGGGGGGGAAAAAAAAATGTTCAAGTTTTCAATACGACGTATGTGTAAGAATTTTTATTTATTTTTTATTCCGTTTCAAGTTGAAGAGCATATCTTCTTTGGTCGCCATGTTTACTGTTCACAGAACTATTAATTTATTTTTCTAAGGTATTGATTTTTCATCCAATTCCTGTTCTTGATATCGTGCTAATAAATAAAAAAAGACAATTTTGAATAGAAAACGGAAATAAAATAAAACAAAACATTTAACATATCTGACAAATACAATTTTAAGAAAGAACAAAACTAAGATACAAAGATAGAAAGAAAAAAGAGAGATTAAATTATTTAGAAAATAGGACAGCCAGCCAAACTAGAATTAATCTATTAAGGCAGCAAATTAATTTTTTGCAATAACTAGGTATAGGATTATAGAAATTTTCACTTTTTCATAATAAAAACCCTTATAGCTTCTAAACACAATTCTCGATCATTAGAACTTGTTTTATGTTTTATTCGTTTCAGCGTAAAAATTTATAAAAACGACACCCCACTTGCCTAGATAGCTGAATTGAAGTTATATCCCCATTTTACACCTTCCCCCCCTAAAAAAAGAAAGCTAACAACAAAAAGTCGGATGCTTTTGAAATAGCATTTAAAATCGTCCATACACTAAATTATTAATTATTAATTATGAATGGATTATACAATTTCCCACGCATTACGGTATAGTAGGAGGAACTTTGAGAAGGGTAAGTGCCCACTGTGTAAAGGGCTTGAAAATCCCCAACATATAATGCTAGAATGTATAGCAAATGAGTGATGGAGACAAAAGTACTAAGAGAAAGAGTTGAGGGAACTGCATCCAAATGTACTTTACAACAGAGTAATAAAATCAGGTAAACTGATATAACAAAGTGCCAGTATGCTTTCGCTGAATCCAAGACGTTACCATTCGGTTAACTCAGTCAATTTGACAATGTAGTTTGATAAGCTTATGTGAAGGAATAGTGTTATTTGTCAAATCTAAATATATTACAACTTGAAATTCTTAAAATACGTCAACATTTCACAAAATTCAGTGGCATATAACTCCACTAATTATTTCACAGTAATAGTATTTGATAGTACTTATTTTCAACTACATCAGCCAAGTAAACAAACACTGACTGCACTGCAGACACAGCCCCCAAATGATTAAAAATGCGACATTGTTGTATAGATATGATTTTAAAAAAATGTTACCTTTAATTAGTTGTTACTCTGGTACCGGTCAACCGATTTGGCCCAAAATAAGTAGGCTTCTTGCCACGTACATTATAAATGTATATACCAATTTTCATGAAAATCCGATAAAGCGTATTTGAGTTATCGCACCTTTTGCTATATAAAACCATAAAAAGGCACCAAATTGGGTATTATTCCGGTACCGGCCAACCGATTTGGTCCAATATCAACAGACATCTTACCATGGACATTATAAATAGTTATTCCAAGTTTCATGAAAATCCGATAAAGCGTATGTGAGTTAAGGCGCCTTTAAAATATACACTAAATTGGGTTTTACTCCGGTTCCGGTGAACCGATTTGGTTCAATATCAATAGGGTTCTTCCCATTGACATTATAAATGTGTTTTCCAAGTTTCATGAAAATCTGAAAAAGCGTATTTGAGTTAGAGCGCGTACAGACACACGGACGGACGGACAGACATTTTTCGTCCCCCACACAATCTCATAAAGTACCATACTGGCACTTAATAAACAATAATAAGAATATAGATGTAAGAAAGATGGGGAAACTATTATACAATATCAAAAATAACTGGGAACGGGCGATTGAAAGAGAGACGGTAGAAGAAGAACTAGGCCAAGAGTAACACCTTGTAAGCTTCCTGGAGGGTAGGTGCATAATGCTAGAAGTATGCTAAAAAAAAAAAAAGAGTGGAATACATATGAAAGGAAAATTACTTAAGAACAAGTATATAGAAAAAAGGTATTACACATGAGCGATGCCAGAAGATAAACATAAACTTTGTACAGATTGCAGCCTGACTCAGCACGTCCCTCAAGAATGCACTGAATCAGCAGAGGTGGAGAAACGTGACGACAGCACGCGACAGAGTTCAAGCAGCGAATCGGAGGAATCAAATGACCTAAGTTCATAGAACACCGATGTCAGCAACAGATTTACTGAAAACAGGATTCCAGAACGGATAGCGAAAATTCGGAAAGAGAGAAAAGAAATATTAAAAGAATCTAGAATTGTTGAATTAACTAAAAAATTTCAATGTGAAAGATACGCGTTTTTTAGATTAACCGATAATAAGATACTTGAATTTATTAGAAAATATTTAGCCGCGTTTTATGTTGGAAATTTTATACATATTGATGGGATGTCAAAGGCGTTCTGTGAACTTTGGCTAAAGAATGAAGGTCTGCTAACACGAGATAGCCTATTTGAATTATACGTGTGGTTTGGTAAAGAAAGAGGGATGGATAGGGAATATTAGATGACTTAAGAACATTGGGGTATTATTTCCAAAATATTAGAGTAGAAAGACTCCACAATGAAAGAGTAAGAAGAAACTACAAGTTATGAAATGTTAATGTTAATTGTAGTGGGACACTGGAGCAATACTTTGTAAGCAAAGGTGGCTCATTTATTGATATATATGTTGTTTGTGAACTGCCACTGCCTTCTTTATCTACTCTTATACAATTCAACGGCCCTAAATAGCGTGCTTGCTCGCCCGCTTCGTGAGACATCGGGTATACTCGGCGGTGTTCGTATCTCTCAGTCTAAACTTTCATGACGACTACAAGATTAGGAAAACCGTTTCTTTATTATATAAGGCCTAAGTGAAATGAAGTCAATGAACAAATATTCTAATTTTATTTTTACTTACAATTTTCATAGCTCTGAACCACAAACATTTTTAATAATCTACCAGTGTAAATTTCTTAAAAATCCTGGAGTCAATGAATAGTGGCGGGCGAAGCCGGGGGCACCAGCAGTAAAATATTGATGATTTAACTCTTGAAATATCGCTGATAATAATAATCCAAATCAATCACTCCTTCTCTTGAAAAATTATATAATTTCTTAAAATTACACTGAATTTATCAAATAAAATTCACATCTCATTCATCTGTCAACAAACAGTTGAAAAACGCCATTATCCACCGCCGTCTTGAGAATTACGCACGAGAATTAGCCTATACAGTTTAGAAGGCAGTGGATCACAGTTATCTTTGGAACTACATAATCGAATCTGAGATCGTTTTCCCAGGTGGCAATTTCTAATCGTGGAATGTACTCTAAAGCCGGAATTTTAGCTGTTTCATTAATTATTAATGGTTTAGTTTAAGAATGATTCGCGTGCAAGTGTTAATAAATATAATGCTTTAATAATTATTATACTATTAATTTCTAATTTTTCAGTTAATTATCGTGGGCGAAGCCGCGGGCACATCCTAGTTTCTTACAAGCCATGTTGTTAAATCTGGAAACATCGCATTGGTAGTCCTATCGGCTATCAACATGCCGTAAATAAAGCAACGAACTCCATCAGAATCATCGCAAATTAAGCATATTTCAGCTTAAAGTAATCCCAGTCATCATCGCCTATGGTTTAGAGAACATCTGGACACACCTGAAGTCCAACTGGAAAGCATAGAGAAGGTAAAAACCGTGTACAAAATGATATATTTATATACACCGTCACCTCTAATTGAGTACACCAGAGAATAGTTTTTCATAGAATATTTTCATGTTCATCAGCTATTACCATCTACAAACGAATACAAGAAAGAGGTACGGTATGATATTAGTGTCCTGCAGGAAGAATTAGCTGGTATTAAAGAAGAATTGAAGATAAATATAGTCACTTTTACTGGTATGAACTTTTATCAAAATATCAAGCTGCTCACAGTAGGCCTAATTCATCTTAATCTGGTAGACGCCAAATCGTAGTACATGCAATCTCCTATTCTCCCAATATTACTACTAGAAAATCGATTCAGCGTTTTCCTACAGTTTGGTGAAGCCAATGAACGGGATTCAAACCTTAACCTGGCGAATCAACACAGTTCAAGGATAACGAGCCAAGGATAACGAATGGATGATTTTTAGACAGCAAATAACGGAAAGCCGAGTGCTTCCAAGGAATCAGGCAAAGTTATTCTTTTCAGTGACAGTCATGGGCACAGTCTTCCACAAAGTGTATGTGACAAGAAGATAGATATCAGTGTTCTAGGTTATATTATAGCCTACCTGAGAAAACTAGTTCAGTGGTGGTACAAAATGATCCAGAGAAGTGTAGTAGCTTAATAAAATATGACTCTGTTGTGGGTCAAATAACAGAGCTCGTAGGCCTAACAGGATAAGTGAGGTTATTACATATAAAATAAGAAAAAAACGCGACATCATAACGTATGAGGAGACACTGAAAACTACGAATTCCTTCAGATAGGCTATGTGGAGTCACCGCGCATTACGTTATTATGCACATCACAAGTATAATATGCTATGTAATAGGCCTATATAATAGACCTACTGATTTCGCCTAAATAAAATCGGTATTTGTGAAAAAGAAAAATATCTGCATTAAAAACGTATTCAAATGCTTCCCACAGACCACCACAGATAGGACTACCTCCTGTGTTGCCAGATTTCAAGCAGCATGGCTTGTAAGATTTAGAAGGCAGTGGAACTGCTGAATATTTAAATAAATGATAAATGATAAAGTACAATTCCCCACGCAGTATATAAACCCATGCCGGACTGCATAGAAAACAATTAACACAATTGAGTAGACTAGTAGTTCATTTCTTTTTCGTTATTCAGGGAATTACATGGAAATTAAGCTTTTCTTCCAATTTTTCTAATAATTTTATTAAAAATTTAAGACAAACTACTGTATTCCGTAGGATACATTATGAATTTAATGATTAAATATTATCAGTTGTGAGACACGGTCGCTTACTCTTCGGGAAGAACATAATCTGAGAGTGTTCGAAAACAGGGGGCTTAGGAAAATATTTGGGCCTAAGAGACATGAAAATGGGGACTGGAGAAAACTGCATAACGACGAGCTTCATAACCTGCACTCGTCACCGGATATAGTAAGGGTAATTAAATCACGGAGGATGGAATGGGCCTGACATGTTGCACGCATGAGGGAGGAAAGACATATTTCAAAAGTATTGACTGGGAGATCCGAAGGGGAAAGACCACCTGGAAGACCTAGACGTAGGTGGGAAGAAAATATTAGAATGGATTTAAGGGAAGTAGGATTTGCGAGAGATGATTGAATAGAGTTAGCACAGAATAGGGTTGAATGGCGGACTCAGGTAAGCGCGGCAATGAACCTTCGAGTTCCATAATGGCTATTTATGTATCCAGTACGCAAAATAACGCTTTAGCGGACGAATCTAGTATAGCTAGATATACTGGATACTGGATAAGTCTGCTAAAGTTTTTGCGTACGTGGTGCATATTTTTAGTAAAAACTCTCTAAATTACATGAAATGAAACAAAAATGTCCAATTATATGCTTAAATCCATGTTAAAGTTGGTGTGACTGGTCAATGCCATCTGGATTTTGTTTATAGATTGCCATGACGACTTTAGAGTCATAGGCCGATAAAACTGCATTTTTAATGCAGTTTGAATGCAGTTTTATGCAATTTTAGCGGCTTTGGTGGCTAAAATGCAATTTTTTCGCCGTGTTACCAGTCCGACAAGCAATTGTTTTAGAGATCGTGTACTAAAAAATACATAATATTCCTTTAGCTTGCTGAGGAATTTTCTATTGGCATTGAGTAAATAAGTAATCTCAATTAATACAGAAAACAACATGACAGGGAAGACGATTTCGAGACAGTCTGTACCTGTTCTTAATTTGAACATCAGTCACATATACCTCGCAACTTTCACAGTTCAGAAGAAACGTTTCAACTTTAATTTACTCCTATCAAACAGCCCACCCCCTCTCCCGCTTCCGAAATTTACCTTTCATCCCTGCCTAGAAGGGGGGAAAGAGGCAAGGATAATATCTTTCGTTTCTATTCTTATTCTTCTTTCCCATTTCCATTTTCTCCCTTCCTGTCTTTCTGTTAAACAAAATGTAGGAGTTGCTACAACTTTAATAACTCATTTCTTCCGCGCGAGAGGGCAGCACTTCTGTTCCACTTGAACAAAATAACAGAGAGAGTTAAATGATTCAAAGTTGCGTTTTATGGCTGAAGGGGGATGAACGTTATGTGAGTGCTGGATTACCACTGAATCTGGTGTAAAAATATTTTATGAAGCTCTAACATTATGTCCGTATTGTGCATAACTTTCTCGTTATGGCAATAAGTCTCTCCGCAGCTCTGGTTATGTTCGCCACCCACGCGAAGGTTGGTATTTATAATTATTAGGGGGCGGATTTCTATGACCTAAAAAAATAGGATATATGAATGCATTTATGACCTAAAAACATTAAAATATGACCAATAAAATTTAAAATATGACTTTACCACTTACATATTTTTTTAAAGTTTCAATACAATACATTTTATTAAAATATAGTGTTAATTATTTAAAATATTTGTAATTTCTCAAAAAGTACGGTATCATTATAATGCAAAATTTACAAAATATGATATGAAACTTCAAATTTTCTTTAATATGCACACAAATATGCAAAAAAAAAAGACCTAAATATGCATATTCATACTAAATATGCTAAAATAGTAAAACATTTCCTAATTATACAGTTATATGCACAATAAAAGCCATTTCATTTTCACCAGGATGCTTGGAATCGGGTTTAAATTAGTCGGAAACCTGAAATAATGCAAAGGGGGAAAAATATGAGATGTCATAGAAATCCGCTACCTAATAATTTTCTTCCTTTCAGACTCGTAGTAGGCCATGTTTTCAACTGTTAATGTGTTTAAAGCACCTGATAATTTCAACTCAAATTCAATTTTAATTAATATAATACTTACTTACTTACTCAATTGCAATAGACAATTCTTAAGCAAGCGAATGGAATATTATCAATTTTATGGAACTATAAGGTTCATTACCGCGCTTACCTGAGCCCGCCATTCAACCCTATTCTGTGCTAACTCTATCCAATCATCCCTCGCAAATCCTGTTTCCCTTAAATCTATCCTAATATTGTCCTCCCGCCTACGTCTAGGTCTTCCAAGTGATCTTTTCCCTTCGGGTCTCCCAATCAATACTTTTGAGATATGTCTTTCCTCCCCCATGCGCGCAACATGCCCAGCCCATTTCATCCTCCGTGATTTAATTACCCTTACTATATCCGGTGAAGAGTACAGGTTATGAAGCTCGTCGTAATGCAGTTTTCTCCAGTCAACATTTTCATCTCTCCCCATATTTTCCCAAGCACCCTGTTTTCGAACACTCTCAGATTAGATTCGAGTTCCCTGGCCCAGAAAACCCCTGCATAGTAAGTTCCGTCCAAACCGATCAATGTTTGGCCATTTAGGCCTACGTTGATTATCCCTCTTCCGTCTATGTTGAAAATTTGAGATGTCTGCGTGCCTTGACATTATAAACAAACAAATCGACCAGGGAGGGCTCACAAAATCGAAGGGATCGATAATTTCACGCGATATATTGAAAAAATCGCTATACTTTTATTTCCAAGTTATGACAAAAAAGGGCAAAGTTATCTGCAATTGATTTTACAATTGAAATGTATTACAGATAACTGAAGCTTCGATAGCGAAAAAAAAAAATCACGTTTTCTGCCAGTTTTTCACTCATAGGCCCTAACCCGCGAACGAAATGAGAATATTATTTTCTCCTGTGGTTCATGAATGCATAAATCCATCTTGAATGTTAACTGTACAATAACAGTGGAAGCCCGGTCAGAAAAATCACTAATTAGTGTGCCTCACAACATGTTTGTCAGTGAGGTAGACCATTAAGGACAATCACTTATAGGAGAGAGGTTCCATCTGGCGCTGTGAAGTGAACTGTAGCTTAGCTCACTTGGTAGAGCATTGGCACGGATAGCCAAAGGTCCTGGCTTAAAACCCCAGTGTCGGGGGAATTTTTCTCCTATAATATTCTCATGTAATTTCCAACAGAGACAATAATCTACGGTTCATGAATTCATATATATTCATCGCGAACGAAAGGTAAAATTAAAAATCCGGCTTCGAAATCAATTCGGCCAACCTTCAGTCCATGTATGTTTAAAATTTCATATCTCTGCGTGCAGTAGATTTCGCTGGGCATCGCGCACGGACAGACAGACAGACAGACAGACAAAGACTTCCTTTTATTATTATAGATTTAGACTAATTGTATACTTAATATTTAACATAACTATTCTAGATTGTATTTAAAGAAAATGTATGATACATGTCTCTAATATAAACATCAGATGTGCAGTCTGTCAGATGGATGTCAACCAGACGTTTATCTACAAGCCCTATGGACAGCAGAGAACAGACGTAGAAAGCCAAATAGGAAACAGCTTACACTGATCTCACGTGGGTTAGATTTGAAACCCCTGAGCTGCCGTTTGAATTTAGAATCTCCACTGAGAGAGAAAAGCAGCTTGCTTCTGAGAAATCGATACAAGCCTTGAATGGAAGGGGAAGAACATAAATTGTGACACATCCTGTATATCTCAAGCCTCTTGCTTTCGGTTTTGAAAAAAGAAGCGCTTTTCCGCCATATTTGAAATGTAAAGTGGGAGATGGCGTAATGAGAGAGTCGTCAAAGAGCTCTCAAAGAAATAAAAGATCCTGCTGTTCCCAATGAGTCCTCAAAGAAAGAGATCCCCATCGAGACAAAGTGTGTCAATGAACTCTTCAGAGGGACTAAAATCCCGTTTTCTTAAACCAGAAGCACTCTGTTAAAAGCTCATAAAAAATACTCTTCGGCGCGGGTTTAACATGACGCGACGGAAAGATGTGAGTTCTACGTAAGTGTTTTATGTGCGGCAGTGAGAGAGATATATATATACATATCTATATATATAAGAGGCTTTGTCCTGACTGACTGACTGAATGATTGACTGACTGACTGACTGACTGACTGACGTGAATCAACGTAGAGCCTAAACTATAACAGGTAGAGACTTGGAATTTTGACAGTACCTTCGTTTCATAATGTAGGTGCTCACTAAGAAAGGATTTAGATTTTTTAAATATTTTAAATGCCAAAAATCAAATGTTTTTCAAAATACTTAATCCATTTTTACACAGAATTATCCAATCCAAATAACATTTGACATTAAAACATATTGTTGCCAGCGGGTCTCAGATGGGCTTGGAAAAAAAAAATGAAAGTAGAATAAATTTGACAAATGAGAGAACTATCAATATCCACGAAAATAATGCAGTCACATAACTTTCTTTACCTTGGACATAGAGAAAACAATACGAGGTATGGTAAGATATATATTATTATATCACAGAATGAAATTCACGAAAATAATGCAGTCACATAACTTCATCTAGCCTGGAAATAGAGAAAACAATACGAGGTAAGGTAATATGTTTTGGGAAGAGATGTATGAAAGTGATATTGTATTTCTGTTTAATTTCATTCCGAAAACGGTTTTATGGTAACATGACAGTGAGAAACAAAATTTTCAGCCACGATAATACAATTTTATGTTACCGGAATTTCTGTTTCTTCTTATTAGAACCCCTCCCGGGCTTGCTGTGTACTGTACAAGCGATGGGATGCAAAATTCTACATATAGCCATAAAAGCTATATCACGCATTTTCTTAGGGAATAGTTCTTCCTACTTCAAATTATAAATACCTATATAAGGACCTAGAATTTAAAAATCTAAAGTCCTTCATAAGTTAATTTCCAATTACAAAATAAAAAACCCGGGCGACGCCGGGCCTTTTAAGCTAGTCTATATATATATATAGGCCTATAGAGTGGAAAAGAACGAAAAATAGAAACACTCAAAGGGAGATAAATATATAGACTAAAAGAAAGAGAGGGACACAGAATAAAGAGAGTAACAGAAAGGGAAGAGCGAAATATAGAAGTAAAATGGAGAAAAGGGAGATCACGGCCTACTATGAATCAACCAGTCCATGAATCGACTCGAGTTACCATGTTGCGACCAAGACATAGTTAACTTAGCTAATTCAGGTAACCTAACAGCAGAACAGAATAAAACCACACAAACTGGCTTGCAACGAATTCAAATTGTGGTTTTAATCAATGGACATTTCTATTATTTCAATTTCCAAACAAGTTATGTTGTGTAAAATAATGTTTTCGTGCTGCTTAATGGCAGCATGTGACGTATTAATCACGGCACGTTGAAGCCTTACGCGTCCAGTAACTAGCTGATGTTTTAACAGATAAAATTGAATCCTCATATTAATAGCAAGCATTTTATAAGATAAACGATCGTGATTGGTCTATATCCGAGGAATTGCTAAACATTATTGGCCAATATCAAACACACGGCATAGGCTATGAGTGGAATAGTCTACTAAATCCTTTACCGTAATATTACCTACGATAAGGAATATTATTACTCAGTGTGAGTGCAGAAGCTCACAGGAGGCCGTGGAACTGTCATGGATGCGGATTCACACGGTTGCCTGGACAACGGTCTTTCGTATTATACACGTTGAAACAAAAGAGTGCTTTTATTTTGAGAAAAAAAGAAATGAATTCATAATCCGGATCCTACAGTAAGCATTGTGTCTCCAACAGAGTGACGTTGTGTGTATTCAAAAATTAATTTCTGTTCTGAAAGGAGAAAAAAAAACACATTCGACAGAACTGAATAATCACATGGTAACTGTTCCACGTATAACTGTAGCAAACAAGCTGTGCGGATCACAGGAAAATACAACTGATTTCCATATTTCAATATCAGGATAACTTTATACTATCCTAGTGCATTTTCTGATATTTGCTACTTTTATTTGCACTATACAGTCAGTTGTTTTTCATCATATGATAAAGTTTGTTAATTTTTATAGGTAATCCCACGAGAGGTGGATTTATTAAGATATTCCATGAATAAAAATGTAACAGATTATACAAATAATAATTAATTTCGTGCTTTGTTGTAGGAAAACCAAACTAACAGCTGCGAGATCACGGCCTACTATGAATCAACCATCCATGAATAGGTTCGAATTAGCATGTAGGGACCAATGCTACCAATGGTGCATATAAGACATAGTTAACTTAATTCAGATAAGCTAACAGCAGAACAGAATGAAAGCACACCAACTGGCTTGCACCGAATCGAAATTGGGTTTTTAATCAATGAATATTTCTATTATTTCAAAATCCAAACAAGTTATGTTGTATAAAATAATCTGTTTTCGTGCTGCTTAATGGCAACATGTGACGTATTAATCACTGCACACTGATGCTTACGTGTCGGGTAACGAGCAGCACTTTTATCCCGATAAAACGTCATCCTCGCGATTCCTACAAGAATATTGTAAGATAAACGGCCGTGATTGGTCTATATCCGAGGAATTGCTAAACGTTATTGGTCAATATCAAAGTGGGATAGTAATAGGTAGACTTCGGACTTTTAGGTCGCTAAAAATACAGTTTTAGGTACCTAAAATAGGCTCTAAAAATTGGAAAATAGGTTCTAAAAATCGTAAAATAGTCTCTTATAAGATCGTTAAGTTGCCAATTTTCTGAAATATCTCAACTGCAATGCAGAATATTATATTTATTGAAGTCACCATTAATCAACAATCATGATAAAACACAGATAGCCTATAGACCTATGGTACACAGAATTATATAGACCTATTATTAGGGCCTGTATTACTACCATAACAATTAAAACCTAATCCCTGCGCCCAGAAGCTACGCACGCTAGCATATTCAACCCCTTGTATCGCTCAGTGATTCATAGAACTAAGATTTTTTTTTGTGGATGTGGGAGTCGGGAGAAAAACACTACATTTTCTTGGGAATTCCAAGGAATTTTTCTACTGAAGATGAAACATTCCTTACTATTTAACCACGTCACAAATGTGTCATGTACTGCAAATTCCGAGCTAAAATTTTAGTACGTACTGAAAATAAATGCTAGAATTTATAACAAAAAATAACTTATTTTGCACTTTAGAGGGGAAAAAAAACGAGCAAAAAGGCAATATTAGGCTCTAACGTAAAAATAGGCTGTTTTAGGTCCTATAAAAGTATCAGTTTTAGGCATAGTCACTTCTGAAACATGCATATACAAGTTTTCGTCCATATATCACTTAAGGATTAAAATAGGGTTTTACCTAAAATCCGAAGTCTAGTCATAGGTAATCCGACGAGAGGTTAGGAGTTTATCAATCTATTTATGAGAACTAAGTTGGAGCAAAGATATGTGATGGGATTCGTAATCTTGAGTGGGATTTATTAAGACTATTCCATGAATAAAATGTGACGGATTTTGTAAACAATACTCATTTCTAGGGGGGAACTTGACCTTAAATAAAGATCACATTTAAAAAAGCGCACCCTCGCACATTTATGTACATAATTCCCAAAATAGATTTCTTCTTGTAAAAATCCAACTAGTGAAATGATGAGAAACGTGCTAACTTCAAATCGTGAAATTATATCCAAAAACGAATTCTGTAAATGAAAAAAAAATATATATATATATACATATACAGGGTGTTAATGAATAACACCGAAATATTTTACCTGTGTATAGAGGGGACATAGACAAGCAACTTTTTTTATTAGGAGATTTTTGCTCTATGACGTAAAATGTGTATGCTACAGGGCATTAAAGTCCTTAAAATTTGGTGCTCATAACTCAATAATTGAGCGAAATAGGGTTAACATTTTCATTAAATTGACTTCATGCCTTCCTAGTGATCGATAAAAACCTGATTCTTAATAATTAATCAAAAGCTATACCATAATTTAGAATTTTCATAATCTGCAAAATTTACTGACTAATCACATGATTGCCCGCCACTGCATTATGTTTTTATTCCTAATTCCAGACCTAACAAAAATGTTTCGTTTGCCTTTTTTCCCTCAGAGTTGTAAGATATCGATCGTCATTTTTTACAATTTTCCCGACCACTAAACAATATTCACTGTTCCTTTGTTTCCCATCATTTCAAGTATTAGAAGTCAGTGGCGTGCATATCCTTGGGAGATTTTATGTTATAACAGGAAGAATTCAATCCATAGAGCAAAAATCTCCGAATAAAAGTTGCTTGTCTATGTCCCCTCTATACACAGGTAAAATATTTCGGTGTTATTCATTAACACCCTGTACGTATATAAATATATATACATAGAGGGGATGACCATTTTGGCAACTATTTTCTTTGCGGTCCGTCGCGGTTTTACATATTGTGTGAGAAACTGAGACTCCCAAAAGAAAGGGATAATCAACATGAAATTGTCTTCACGGGGGTGAAAGTAACATTGAAAGAATAGCAACAGCTCATTAGTTCACTGCCCGACCGGTTGGTGCACTGTGATCGAAGTTGCCATGGCGGCAGGTTTGTTTCGAAACATATGACAGCAATATACGAAAAGGCGTAATATCTGTTTTTTCTGCAACGATCTGTATGCTTTAGTGTTTGGAAAAAGAGGAGATATTATAAAGATGTCAAGTAGCGAAGGTAAGTTAAAATACATTAACTACTTAAAACAATCCTGAATTAATATTTATTCCATGTTCTACGAATTATTAAGATTAATGTTTCGTATTCTTTGTTTCAGAAACGAGTGAAATATTCCTGTAAATTCCCTGGCTGCGAAAGTAAATAATATGCTCACACTTTATCTTGAGCCGAAAAAATGCGGGGGTGAGGGGAGCTGATATTGCATGCAGTATAAGAGACTGACTATTGCAGAAGGCGGTGAGTTGAAATTGACGTTGTTTCTGAAGGGTTGCCAATTACCAGAAAACATAACGTGTTTAGTTTTATGCTGGTACACAATGGAACTAACTGTAATTTGTAGCACTTTCAACTCTCGCTACCAAACTAAAGATTTTATATTGATTCAGATATTATAGTAGAATATATCGCTGGAGAAATGAATAAAGTAATATATTTACGCCTATTTAGACAATTTCTCTCCCGGTCTTCAGAATATAGAAAATCGTTTAAAATTCGTAGCATTATACATGTAGGCCTACTTGAATACGCAGTTTCACATGCCTGAATTGATGTAATTTAACTAAATACCTTTCGCGAAAGTTTGTAGGTAATTAATACAACACAATTAAAACAACGAAATAATAAAACTTGACTTGTTCTTTTCTCCAAGGACAGATTCAGCTTAAAACACATTAAATTGCTTTTCCTTCCATTTCATTTATTTGGTTTATTATTTCGCTGATTTCCGATACTTCTTGGTTTAAAGAATATTTATTTTTAACTTCGTTGTCACTTATATCGACCATTTCCACAACACCAGTACTGTTCTTTTAATATCCCTGGATTTATTCTGTCATTTTCAGAATAATATGATGTAAACCAATAAAAAAAATTGACGGTTGCTCAAGAATGCCTCAACGGGAAGTTTTTGGGTATGGCAATACTGAGGACGGGTCGCGATCTTCATTTTTTGGAGCGAGGCCTTCTTTATATGGACGGTTTTCAGCATTATGGAGTGCAGAGCTCAAGATAAAGTGTGCGAATAATACTTCAGTATGAAATCCAACGTGAACTACAAAAACAAACATTTCTACAGGCTTCCCAAAAAATCAAACGTGAACCAACTGAAACAGCGGAAACGTCAGTGCAATTTAGATGATAATGTGAATTGTGCTAATTATTTAATGTGTGATCCACTTCCTGGAGAAAGATTTCGTTAACCATACTAGACATAGGTTAAATTGCAAAGTTATCCCAAAGCAGCTGGGACTCGTGATTTACAGAGACCCAATCCCTGTGAGCTCCCAATATAATTTGGGAAGTGATCTGAAGCCTCGCCTAGTTTTTGTGAAAATAGAATGTAGGTTCATACCGCTGTGTATGACTGAGGAAGTGACAAGAAAGTACTAATATTTACGGTAATGTAATATCTTTAAAATCAGTTATTATAAATATAATTCAATAATCAAGGATGTTTGTTTTTTTATTTATAAAGTCATCTAAAGTAATACATATTTCAGCAGTCCCCGAGACATGTATGTTGTGAGTAGCAGAAATTGTAGAAAGTATTCTACACTATGGTTTGTACAAAATCTGACGCATATTGTTTACAAGTTATTATTTTTTCTTATTTAAGGTGTTCATCATTTAGTGCATTCTGTGTTCAATGCTTTTAAAAGATAATTGTTTGTATCACTATAGCCTGATGGTATTAGTGGGCTATGGTCATTACCGTAGCCCGCTAATACTAGTGGGCTATGGTTTTACAGAATTTGGAATGCATTTTCATACATGTGTTCTGGCACGCAAATTTTTCATTCTTACAGCTTAACTGCCCGACCCGTTGGAGCGCTGTAATCGCTTTCTGTTTCCGAGTTTTGACATGCGCTGTTCACTTCTAATAATAATATTGGTGTTCTGTGATTGTCTCACTTCACACTCTGATACAGAATAAGATATTTCAGAAGCGTCTTCAGTTTTTTCAGCCTCATGCCTTTCGGCACCTTTACACCATCTTCAAGGCATCTTTTGCTGGCTTAGAGTTCCAACAGTTAAAATAAAAGAAAAAACTGCATTTCGTCACATTATTTTATAAAATAGGATACAATTTATAAAATCTTATAAAAGCACTGTCACTGAACTGTCTTCTGTGGTCTCCTCGACGCGTATGTTATGCCCTGCTATTTATTTAGAAAAAGTTAAGTGTTCCCTATTACAGGCCATGGAGGCCCAGAGGGTTCCAGGAGGTTGAGGATCCCAGATTTTTAGACATCGGCACATGAAGGTGGTAAGGTTGTCAGTCTTACGCACCGGCCGCCTTTACCCCCAGGATCCTGGTACCCATTTCTGTTAGAGGCTGAGTCGACCCCAGGGCCATAGTGCCACCAGAAGGATTAGGCCAATTGAAAAACTCCAACGACCTCATCGGGGATCGAACCCGCGACCTTCCGGTTTGTAGCGCAGCGCCTCAACCACTACGCTACGGCGTACCCCGCAATTTAGTTAATATTTTAAATTTTTTTAGGCCGGTATTCATAGTCGCAATAAGTCGTACTTATATCCAAGTCGAACTTTAATCTCGTCTTAAGTTGAGTTTCTGACATAAACAAGTCGGACTTATGATTTAGTTACTCTATAAAGTCAGATTTGACAAAGTCGAGCTTATTGCTATTCATAGTCACTAAAGTACGACTTATTTGTCGAAATAAGTCGTACTTTATCAAGTCAAGGGTCCCCCTGACTTATTTCAGTTTAAGTCAGAACCATGGACAGTTATTTTGAGGGTCTGGGCGAGGTATTCGAATCAACTCACACCCCAAAGCGTTATTTGAGAAAGATGATGAATCCTTTCAAATTCTACAGTGACAATGAATTTAAAAAGAGATTTAGTTTCAACAAGACACAATTTTGGAAATATCAATCGCCTATCTTTCATCGGTATTTCTCTCTGCTGACATTTCATATCGGCCCAAAGCTTCCTAATCTGTTTTGAATCTCTCTAAAACAGTAATTAATATCGAAATAAATACATAAGCCTACCGGTATTAATTCTGAACAATATCCAAGCTAATTTATACACAGAATATGTTCAAAAAACTATTGATCAGCTTACTTACACGCTGCATAATATGACTGGATGAATTGAATTCTTTGTTTACAATGCACAGCGCCGTCTGTATGTTTATACCACAATAGCGAAATACGTAACCAGATGGCTTTGCATTACACGAAAACTGAAAAAATCTTGAATACGATTGGCTAATTCAATTGTTACGGCAGTGAACGTGCGATTTTTCATATTATCATGTTCGACTTTAATATGTAGGATAAGTAGAGCTTTATACTTAATACTTTAGGCCTATACTTAATAAAGTACGACTTTAAAGAAGACTATGAATACGAAAAATATATAAGTTGACTTCTCAAATAAGTTCAGCTTTATAAAGTCGGTTCTTAAGTCACCGACTATGAATACCGGCCTTATGCTCGGTTTCTACAAACTTGTGAATTACCTATGGGTAAATTACCCATGGACAAATTAGTTCCATTTAACCTACAATGGTATAATGAGCAAGGCCATGGAGTTGTACAGTTAATTTAATTCAGAAGGCTTTGATTCTCATTGCTTAAATATTACTATTGATCCTATGAAAGGTTAAATTTTATCCAGCCATCCATGAAAGGACAAATTAACCCAAAGATTTACCCTTGGACAGATCTAGCCCGAGTTTGTAGGAACATTTTTTCTGTCATTTTCATATTTACCTAGAGGACATTTATCTAGAAACTCGCCACAAGTGTAAGTGATTGCTATCTTTAAATTATTTGTGTTTGTGTGGTGTTATTCTTGTGTAAATTGTGTAAATTCTGTGCATTAGATAATTTACCCATAGGTAATTCGCGAGTTTATAGAAACCGGCCATTAGAGGTATAAATTAACATACATTCCCTTTTCAAATCCATACACTTACAAACATCTGACTGCACTGTAGTCAAGGCCTTCTCTATTCAGTATCACGAATTGAATAAGTCTACTGAGGCCGTGGTTTCAACATTCACTTGTCCAGAGCTGACGTATTTTCGTTACACGAGGTTTTAGATACTTTATACACCAAAAGTTTGTCGTTCATTCTTATAAAAATGCCAAATAGCTTTTATGCTAGTAATTCTTCTCACTTGCTATTATCACTTGATATAAAAGTAACGCGGTTACTGCAGCTTGTATCGGAGAAAGTAATTATGTGAACGCCGGGGATGCAGACTGACCCGCATCACAGCGAGGTCAATTGGATTGCAGCATCAGCTTAGTTGTCTATGACGTGACGCAAAACAAAAGAGCATCGCTCAGTATCCAGGCAACGCTTGGTATCCATTACAAAGTAACTGTTCAGACAAGGCGGCGCTTGCTTTCTTGTGAGGTGTGTGTAAACATGATTAATTATGATCCAAGTGTTAAAAACGGGTCTTTATTTTCGAGTAGGGTATGTTTGCGAAACGAGCTCGTTAAGGGCTACTGTAACAATCGTCGAGAACAATAAAATCATTTTATCACGTTTATTATAAACTATATCTTAGACAGTCATTAAAATGTGTGAAATAAAAATAAATAATAGATGTATTGTAATGAAGTACTCATATAGCAAGCCATTCTGGAGCGCCAGACAGCTGTTACTGATTTTCTGGAACAGGGCTACCAACTTAATGCTTTTCAGCCAGCAGTTATGACGATTTTTGCAATCACCGAGCGAAATTTAATATTTAAAAAGGTGGTGAGTTTCAAAATTTTCAATTTCTATCAATCCGACCCTATTTAATAATCATATTTCAAAGTGTATTTTCCATTTGAAGCAATCAAAGTTTGTTACCCTGGAGTGATATAATTTTACACCACTTGGTGGCAGTTTTTTCTTATTATTAATAGCATCACCTATCATTAAAATTGCTTCTTTTAACTTCGACTTTCTAAAAAAATGTTTTTTTTTTTTTAATGTGGGGAAAAGTTGCTTTTACTCGCGGGAAGTACCTACTATTATTACCACGACAATTTCAAGCATTTGATTATTGAAATTTCCGGAGTTATTTTTTATGAATTATCCTAGGAGCAGAACACTGGTCATCATTATCATATTCACAAGCACAGAAACAAGAGAAGATCACGGAAACATTGTATTGTGTACATTCAATGTTTATGTTGTGAACGGCCTTATGGTCTACACCTTTTCAACCTCAATTTCGGAAAAAGTAATTTCAATTTCGGAAAAAGTAATTTCAATTTCGGAAAAAGTAACTTCAATTTCGGAAATACGAGGACTATGAAGAGGGTATAGTAAAGTTGGTACCACGCTGGGACAAATGACTCAATCGGAGCGAGATTATGTAGAGAAGTAGCTAGAAGGTGTACCTAAATGTTCCAAATAAAACAGTTTTGATTTTCACTGTGGTTTTTCATTTTATGCCCCATCGAATGTTTTAAAAAATAACCCTCGTATTTCCGAAATTGAAGTTACTTTTTCCGAAATTGAAATTACCTTTTCCGAATTTGAAATTACTTTTTCCGAAATTGAAATTACTTTTTCCGAAATTGAGGTTGAAATGGTGTAGTGTTCAAAGTTCATAGTCATGAGTTCCTCGAATCTACGCCTCTCCTGTTATAGGCAAATTAGGGGTTAAATATGGTGATGATGATGATGATAATAATAATAATAATAATAATAATAATAATAACTCAACCATTAAGCATACAATGCAGTAGGTTTCGTCAGCTAGTAATTAAATAAAATCTGTCTCCAAATCTTCCTGTACAGTATAAAAGTTTAGTCGATTGATAATATTTTTAACTCTCTATTTAAAATCAAAGATATAGGCCTAAGCAAGGCCCGGATTCTGATGACCTAAAGTTGTTTGAAAAATGACCTATAAAATGACCTTAAATTTTAAAGAAAATGACTTAATAACTATAATGACCTAAAAACTTATATTTTATTTATAAAAATTATTACTGTACACACAAAGTTATAGACTGATTTATATATAATTGTAAAAAGTGTAAATGCAGAAAGGATGTTGTAGGTCTAAAAAATTTGGAGCATTTGAGAAGAAAAGTAAGAAAATTGATTTTAAAGTAGATCCTACAAAATGTTGCATTATAGTAACCTATTAATTTATATACTTAAAAAAGTTAATATGCTCAATGTAAATGCATACAAATTGTTAAATGTGGAAGAACATTACATGAAAAAGGCAAAATAACGGCGTAAATTTGAAATAAATGTCCTAAAAATATAAAATGGCATTAAATGACAAAAAATTACATAATAAAAATGCATTTCTGCAATCTAGAGGCCGTGATAAGGATTTATCTACAAGTTGACAAAGTCTATGAAGCATCAATAAAAAGATGACTTTGCAGAATCCGGGCCATGGTTATAAGGAATTAGTCTTAAGGACTGTTGTAAAAAAAATTATTGCCATAGATGAACAATGAACATGGGATAGCAAATATTTTCCCCAAAGAAAATAAGTTATTTTCTTATGTAAGGTGACACTAGTCAGTGATATATTTACTCACCCCTGCCGGAATTATCAAGAAGTGAAGAAAATTGTTACTCACCTGAAACAAGAAAAATACAAATTATACTATTGTCATTTATAATATTAAGATCAATATAATAATAATTGGTTATTTATTCAGATACTACCCTATATGAACATATATCAGAAGAAAAGCTCCTCTGACATATGGATTCAAACCGTCACCTTCGGCTTTAAGTGCTAAAGCTCTACCAACTGAGCTAACCAGAGTTCGATTCACAGTGCGAGAAGAAATGTTTCTACTATCTTTCTTACTTACTTACTCAATGGCAATAGGCAATGCTTAAGCAAGCTAAAGGAATATTATCTATTTTATGGAACCCGAAGGTTCATTGCCGCGCTTACCTGAGCCCGCCATTCAACCCTATTCTGTGCTAACTCCATCCAACCATCCCTCACAAGTCCGTTTTAAGATTGTCCTCCCACCTACGTCTAGGTCTTCCACGTGATCTTTTCCCTTCGGGTCTCCCAGTGAATACTTTTGAGATATGTATTTTCTCCCCCATGTCCAGCCCATTTCATCCTCCGTGATTTAATTACCCTTACTATATCTGGTGAAGCGTACAGGTTATGAAGCTCGTCGTTATGCAATTTTCTCCAGTCCCCATTTTCATCTCTCTTATGCCCAAATATTTTCCTAAGCCCCCTGTTTTCGAACACTCTCAGGCTATATTTCTCTACTATCACTTGTATTAATTTCAACTGATATTTAATTTTTTAAATGAATGTGATAAAGGATTAAATAGCGGTGACGAAGCATGGAAATTTTCTTTACGACTGGAGAAACCATGAAAAACCCAAATCAAATTGGGCGACCACGGGGTTTGAATCTGGGACCTTCTGAATGCAAGTCCAAGACGCTACAGAATCGGTCACATCTAGAATACTGTTGTACTACATAAACAAATAATAAAATCAAGTAGACTTATGTACCGATAATTGCAATTATGATATGCAGAAAATAAGTTATTTTTGTAATCATTTCCGAGTTAAGCTCCAGATCGATTCATTAAGCAGGGCTTACGGAAGAACAAAGGTCTAGTTTGATAAGCAAATGTGTAGGAATATGTGGGTAGTGTAATATGTCAAGGGTACCTGTATTGCAATTTCCAAAGCCGTATACAAACACTGTAAAGGAATATGTTGTCATGAGAACTGATTTGCATTTGATAAATTCTTCCTAATATATTACAATAAAATAGGCACTAAATTGTGCACTACTCCGATACCGTTCAACCGATTTGATCCAAAATCAGTAGGGTTATTCCCATGGGCATTATAAATGAGTATACTATGTTTAATGAAAATCCGATAAAGCGTATTTGAGTTATCGCGCGTACAGACAAAGAACAGACGGACAGACATTTTCCCGTCCGATGATAAGAAAATCTCAGAAAAGGAAAATCTACAGAAATATTAGACAGCTTACATATAAAAATATTACGGACCGCACTGAAAACGAGACGTTAAATGACGCACACTCACATAAAAATAACAACAACAAAATGTCAAATTGGTCGGTTTCGGGATTTGAACCATGGACCTCCAGAATGCGAGTCCAAGACGTTACCATCTCGGCCACCTCGCTCAGTTTAACGGTCTAGTTTGATAAGCATTTGTTAAGGAAAAGTATTATTTATCATAGTTAGCTGTATTGCAACTTCCAAAGCCGTATATGATCACAGTAAAACAATATGTTGTCATGAAAACTGATTTGCATTTCATAAATAATTATTTCTATTATATTACCATAAAATAGGCACTAAATTGGGCTTTATTCCGGTACTAGTGAACCGATTTGCTCCAATATAAATAGGCTTCTTCCCATGGACCAGGTTTCATGAAAATCCGATAAAGCGTATTTGAGTTATAGTGCGTACAGACAGACGGATAGACACATTTTCCCGTCCGCCACACAACCTCATAAGTAGACCTGGGATTTTACGCTCTAAAAAAATTAGTTTTAGGCACCTAAAATAGGCTTTTAAAACAAGCAAATAGGCTTTTAAAAGAGAAAATAGGCACTTAAAATATGCTTTAAAAATGTGTAGATAGACTTTAAAATACTACAATATGCTCTTACTGCTCTTCTGCTACTTGTTGTTTTCCAACGAATCCTCCCCCGTCAGTCAGCATTTCTTTGGCGACAATTGTTTGGGAAAATCAAGTTTCTGTGAGAAACCCACCCTCTGCTGTTCTGCTCTTCATTCAGGAATGTACACTAAATGATTGTAAAAGTTAAAGAACTTGAATTTTATTTTAAATGTACAAAATAGGCATTTTAAGCACTAAAACAGTAAAAATAGGCTATAGGCATTTTAGGGCACTATAAAACTCTGTAAATATAAGTGATATATCATGAAATGTCAACCTATATAAAAATTTTCATGTTATTTGACAAGGAACAAAATAGGCATTTGCCTTAAAATCCCAGGTCTAGCCATAAGGTACTAATTCTGGCACTTGATAAAATTTTACAAAAGGTCTGATATGAGGTTCTTTAAAACCCAGTATGATTTAATTTTTTGCTCTAAAGTTACAATTACATAATTCGGGTCTGCTTAACGGAGTATGTCCCTTCTTAAACGCATTTTAAAGGCGTTACAAATAGGTCAAACAGTGATCCAGTAAGTCTGGCTCAGACACACAATGTCTGTGTGAACCAGACCTAATGCAATAATGTAGAGAAACTTGGCTAACCGAGTTAGCAGCTACTGCGCCGGCGCGCACAGAAACAAGATCCCGCCCCATGGGAACAATACTTATCCTCTAACTCCACTAACTTGATCGTCAGATGTCAAAGCTCTGTCAGAGTTTCTACAAACCAAAGAGGCTGGTAACTTCTTCACACGCTCTCTTTCATGTCAAACACTGTGAGTACAGTAATAATAATAATAATAATAATAATAATAATAATAATAATAATAATAATAATAATAATAATAATTCTATAAATATTCGGAGTTGAGATTTGAGTTGATGAGACTGTGGTCTTTGACTAATGTTGACATAGTTCCAATTGTAATATCAACTACAGGAGTTATCCCTGTATCCCTTCATAGTAATATCAAGAAGTTAGATCTAGATAAAAATATTTACATTAAAATGCAAAAAGCGGTGCTTATTAATACCGCCCGTATTGTTAGGAAGTTCTTGGGCAAGTGAGTGTGCTTGGTTGACCCGTACCTCACTTAGTGCCAGTCTTAAAAGCTGAGATTTATAAATGAATAAAAGATAATAATAATAATAATAATAATAATAGCAATAATAATATTAATGATAATAATAGCAATAGTAATAATAGTAATAGTAGGCCTAATACTTATACTAAAACTCATAATATTAATAATTAAAACAATAGCAAGACTACTACTACTAATAATAATAATAATAATATAATAATAATTGCTAGTAATATTATAATAATGACAGAACATGATAATAATCACTTATCTTTAAATTAATAAGTTAACCATATATATGACTGCAGTTATATATAGTCAAAGCTGTATTTATTCCGTAGCAAGTGTAGTCAAAACCATCTTTATTCAGTATCAAGTATGGTCAAAGTTCTCTTTATCCAGTAACAATATTCAGTCTACATAATAAGGTTTGTCTGTCTGTCTGTCTCTTTTTCGTTTGTGTGCATTATCGCGCCAAATCTACATCATGCGGAGATCTGAAATTTTTAACATAGATGGACTGAAGGGTGTCCAATTGTACCTGGAAGCCAGATTTTTCATTTTCACTTTCGTTCGCGAGTTATGAGCGGAAAAATAACAGGAAACATGATTTTTTGCGCTATAGCAACTGAGAAAAGAGAAGCGTCTGTGAAATAGGTTTTTTTGCAACAGAACACATCTATTTTTCGATCGTTTCGATTTTGTTAGCCCGAAATGGTTGATTCATTCTTTATCACTAGGGCTCGGACTTTTAGGTAAATACATTTTTTTTTGCTATTACCTATGATTTCTGGACTTTGTCAAAGTTCCGGTTGGGACCTTTGGATTCAAAATACTGAGTTGCATATCACATAAAAATAAATAATTTTGATATTTCTTATTTGAATAAATATTTTTGGTAACTTAATTTTTTTTTTTTTTTTGCACTCCTTAGCTAGTAAGTGGTACTTACGAACGTTGTTTACATGGATCGTAAGTTGACATTCCCACACACTTTGTTGCTAAGGCCGGTTGCGATGCTGTTATATTACTTACGGTGCCTGCGCTACGTCATAATTCATTACGATACACTTCATAATACAAGTCTATATGGACACGGCCCTCAGCACAAATATTCGGTTCCCATAACAACAAACAGATGCGAATCACTTTCTGAAATAAACATCTCTCTTCAAGAATGTATATACATCATATTTTCAGGTAATATCACAATTAATATAATTAAATTGATATAAATAATCATCGTGCAAAAAATAGCATACAATACACGTGCCGTAAGCGCCTTACGGCACTTGTATCGTAATATACTATTACATATTTTACCACATATCACGTTTAGAAATGAATATTTTGATTGTTTTTGTAAAATTGTGCCATATTTTGAATATGTTGCATTGTTATGTTGAGTCAGACAATAAATCAGGGCGGATTTGGCCTTTATTAGTGCAAATTTCTGTTTCCTCTCACACTGCATTACTAAGTTGGAAACAACAAAACAATTCTTGACAGAATCAATAAAAGAAACCAAACACATTGAAAACAAACTTAACAAAATCAGTGGTTCAAAAGCAAACAAAATTAAAGAAAAATTCCTGTCATGCCTAAATAAAAATGAAAGGTTACAAGTGTTGCCAAAGATTTCAGATATTTTAATGGGTAACAGTGTAGAGAACTTGGAGCAGAGGGAACACCTGAGTGTCAGTGATACTGCATTTTACAAATATGCAAGATTAACATCCTGCAATGTTGAACGTACATTTTCAAGATACAAGTCTCTGTTCCGTGAAAATCGTCACAGCAAAGAGATGCACAACTTAAGATCTACTTCTGTCGTTCACTGCAACAGTTCTACACTTGCTGACTAGAATGTCTAGATGAGTACTTCTGTAAATATTGGTTAAATAAATAAAATATTTTTATATTTTTTAAACACATTTTCGACTTTTTAAACTCATAAAAAATAAATATTTTCGTTTTTATAAGCACCTAAAACTCCGAGCCCTATTTATCACATTATGACACGCAGAGATCTGATTTTTTTTTTACATACATGGACAGAAGGGGAACCATGCCAGCAAGCTTAAATGGGAAAATATTGAATGATTTGGACAAAACTCACTATGCGGATTTTTTTTTTTTGGGGGGGGGGGATAGGGAACTAGAATATGAGGCCTTTTTTCCCCGAGCAGCACTGGGCTGCAGAGAAACAAAATTTACAAACAAGGGCTCAAATGGGAAGAAAAAAAAAATCCGCAGACCATGAGTACAAAAAGTAGTTTCGGAAGACGATACCTCGATAGGAGATCTCTGCTGATTTCTTTTTTCCTGCTACCGGGATTGAAATTGCTTTCTGCAAGCCACCTTATCGACACGTGCTTATCGGGAAGTTGCCAACATTCAAACTAAAAACTTCTTTCCACAGCTCCTTTGATACACCTCTGAATTATTCAACGTTGCAGGAATATTGTTTGAATCTCACAAACTAGTTTAAGTTTTAATTTACATCTAACTTGACTTATTCACAAAGTGAGTAAGATAAGAAGAAGAAGAAGAAAAAAGTCAGGAGAGAAAATTTAAATTCAACAGATGAAAATGAAGATCGCGTTCTGAATACAGAAACTTCTTTTTCTTCTCACATATTCCGACGAAACCAACACCACACATTTCGTGTTTCCAAGGAAACAAAATAACATCGCGGGAAGTTTTCACTTTATTAAACGTCGCTCTGCTTTTCAAGAATAACCGCGAGATAGCAGCACATCAGCGCTAAGTTTTGTAACATTTGAACAGGTTTTCGTGGTTGAGGAAGGCGTGTTGTGAGGAATGCATAATGAGGAAGGAGCTAAAATGTTAATTGCATAATGATACGGTGACACCGACTGGGAAGACATCTAGCGGAAGTTAAAGTAAGAACAAAACAAAAAGAAAACTAATGAATAATTCAAAGAAGGGAAACAGACGGTTTCCTTGCCGCTATTGTCTTTTGTTTTATATATGTTATATTTATCTTTAAATAATGAAGAGAAAACAAGGGTTTCGTCGCCAAGACGCAAATTGGCAGTAAATTATAAACGCCATCTTACAGGGTTCAGTAAACTCTGCTGTTGTTGCCAACAAAAATTACCACTTAAATCTTAAACAGCAAACTTGTCGCTGTAGTCTTGTGGTAGATATTTGAGTTCAGAATTTAGTATAATTCAGGGAAAATCGGAATAAACAAATGACAGCGGGTTCAATAGTCTGATTCTTTCCTATGTACGTTGTATACAGGGTGTTAATGAATAACACCGAAATATTTTACCTGTGTCTAGAAGGGACATAGACAAGCAACTTTTATTAGGAGATTTTGGCTCTATGAATTAAAATGTGTATGCTACAGGGCCTTAAAGTCAATTACAATTAAGCGAAATAGGTTTAAAATTTTCATTAAATTGACTCGTGCCTTCTTAGTGATCAATAAAAAAAAACCTGATTCTTAATCATTCATCAACAGCTATATCATAATTTAGAGTTTTCAAAATCTGAAAAATTTACAGACTAAATCACATGACTGGCCGCCACTGCATTAGTTTTTTTTTTATTCGTAACTCCAGTATTAACAACGAAATTCCTTTGTTTTGCATTTTTTCAAATGTTAGAAGTCAGTGGCGGTCATTCCCTGGGAGATTTTATGCTGTAATAGGAAAAATGTAATGCATAGAGCAAAAATCTGTCAACAAAATTTGCTTGTCTATGTCCCCTCTATACACAGGTAAAATATTTCGGTGTTATTCATTAACACTCTGTATAGTTTTAAGCATTTATATTTCTCTGATTTTCTTCTAGATTTTGGTTGTTATTCCTAAAATTTTATAATACAGTCAAACCTCTATATAACAATACTTGTCTTTGGCGAATTTCCTATCTTAAACGTAACTCACCATAAGGATGAAGCTATTTCAGAAACACCCTTTTATAACGATACTTGAAGGTTGAATTATTACTGCAAACCAGTAGCTTAGCCCTATAGATGGTATCAGATCAGTATCCTTCCCAGCCACCAAAATTGTTTTCTGGGTTCCTGATATTTGTTACATTTCTTAGAAATCCCAGAAAAGAAAGATTCGTGAGGGGTGGATAACTGAGGCTAAAATAATCCCTTATGTTCAAAAAACATACTGTTAGTTAGGATGTTACTTCAACGTGTACATAAAATGCAATTAAAGGGGGGACATACTGCTTTCGATGCTAAAAAATAGGTGAAGTTTCATTATTATTTTTCTCAGCAATGAATTGCTCTGTAGCCTTGAAATATGGCATGATCTTTATTGACTAGTTCTACAATTCCAGAATATTTTCATAATTAATCAAACTGTTACAGTTACGGGTAGTTATCGTTTCAAAATGGCAGCCAAATTTTGTGTACTGAAGTGCCGTTTCCCCGATAATTAACATAAATACCAATATTTCCGAGTGATTCTTTTTTCTACCTATTCGTAAGTATCAAATTAACAACATAATCTAGAATCTTTGGATTATCTGCAGTATAAACATTTTTTTTTTAAATAATCCACCACTTGTTGAATTTCTTTTACAAATTTTTACATCAGAAATATTTTTAAAAATAAACTAGTAAAGGTACATCAATGATTCTAGATAGTGTTGTTCGCTAATATCAAATATACTTGCCTGACAAATTTCACTGCAATATGTCAATAAATGTTCGAGTTATCAGGAAAACGGCACTTCAGTCCACAAAATTTGGCTGCCATTTTGTAATGATAATTACCCATTAACTGTAATAGTTCAACTAATTCTGGAAACATTATACAATTTTAGAACGCCAGATTACAAGGCTACAGAACAATTCATTGCTGAGAAAAAAATGAAATTTCGCCTATTTTCCAGCTTCGAAAGCTGTACGTACCCCCTTAAAACACCATAATGAGGAAGAGTTGACGAGTTTAAAATTTCTGGCATATGCCTGCTCCCTTCTATTATATACCTTGGTCGCAAACATATTACCACAATTTTTGCTCAGAAATGGATAAAGACATCAGCAAAGATCTAATAAATTTTCTCTGGGATCTAACACAAGTATAGAAAACTTCCATGTAAAGCTTACAACAAGAAGCATGTATCTTCTTTAGAACTTATCTGACGTTTTCTTCCCCGCCCCCTCCCCAAGGGAAAAGTAAAATGATAAAGTTGGCAGCAGTGGACAAGGCAGAGAATCTTATCCCAACACAATAGACTGCCGAAGTCACGTACTATTGAGCCTCTGATCGGGCGAGCGTGTTATTGAGCGAAGCTTCGCCGTGCTCAATCGGCAACACTTCAGACGCACCTGTCATGCAGGAAAGCCCAACATCTCCCCAAGGAATCTTCGCTCGCACTTTAGTGGGCTGGAGAGGATCTTTCCAAGCGAGCAAAGACGGGAAGAAAAATGCAGAAAAAATGAGATCACGACCTCTTAAGGCATACAGGGTGGAAATTCAGACACTTTACTCTATTTTAATGTCCGATGCAGCCTGTAAGTGGATAACATTCTGTTGCTATAGTAACAATAAACAATGGAAGCTCTAATGAGTTCCTTTTAGGTAGATTTCGAAGAAAAATCTATCTATTGCAATGGATACCATGTCATGATTTTCGAAAAATTCTTTCATATCTTTACGTTTCATGCTCCCCTAAGTACGAAACTACCGCCCGTTCAAAAAAAAAAAATTGTGATATTTATATATATAGCCCTATATATATTTATATATAGCCTATATATCTTTACACGATAGCGGCCGTAATTTTGAAGATATTTGAACCAAATTTTATTATGTCATTTCTAGGCCCAATAGCTCGGACAAGTTCGTTAATGAGCAAAATTGGCCCAAGGGGGTGGTCGGGGGAGGGGGTTGAATTTTTTAAAAATGTATATCTCGGCCCCTATGAAGTATAGAGGGAAACTTTGTTTGAATAAACTAGCGTACTCCCTATGGAGTTCATAGTGACACCAACGATTCGGGGGTTCGAGTGAGGGTGGGGGGATGAAAATTCGAAACTTTTGAAACCACGTCTTGTGGAGTATCGTTGAAAAGCTCTTGATGAGTACTCTACAAATCAATAACTAGTTTCTTGATAGCTCTCATATGACGCGAGATTTTAATGTTTGAAAATAATAACACTTAAAAGAATTATTATATCATAATTTTGTCTTGTTTAGCGGTTTTGCTAATTTTATTCATTGCTGATCTTGCGCACGGCCTCCCAGAATATTATATCCTATTCTTGTTGTCAAAACAAATGATTGCAGTCTCTTCCTCTTTACCGAATTCAGTTCTTATTACTGCGGGTTTGCCATGCCAAGGCTAAAAAAGAAGAGTGCTGCGCAGCGATAATAAATTAAACCAAAAGCACATTGAAATCTACCTCAGCCTGTAGGCCTGCCTAAAGGGATTTTTAATAATCATGTAAAAAATGTTATATTCACATTTTCCTATTTTATTTAGTGAGCTTTCCTCTTTAATTTATTGAAATAAAACCTCCACTACAGGTAATTCTCGAGTTACGAAAACGTGAATTTAGCGAATCAATATTTTTATTTTTATTTTAAGTTAAGCTGTGTTTATACTCCTTCTAGCTATGAGTCTATTTCAGAGTTCCAGATCTGTGTCTGTACAATAGGGTAGGCCATGGAACTATTCATGGTAGGAGGACGTATCATAAATAACATAAAATATGCTGATGATGTAGTACTTATGGCAAAATCAGAAAAAGAATTACAAAGAATGCTGGATCGGTTGGTGGAGATTGGAAAAATATATGGGATGAAGATAAATACAGACAAATCGAAAGTCATGATGATTTCAATGACAGAAGAACCACTTAGGTGTTTGATAGAGAACAGAGTGCTAGATAATGTGTCCCAATTCCGTTATTCAGGAAGCATGATCACCAGAGATGCCCAATGCACCAAAGAAATCAGAGAAAGGATTGCTATGGCTAAAATAGCCTTCAACAAAAATAGAAATTTACTCACAGGAAAACTAAATTTGCAGCTAAGAAAAAAACTGATGAGATGCTACGTTTGGAGTGTAGCTTTGTATGGAGCCGAAACATGGACACTCAGGAAAAGAGAAAAGAAATATCTGGAGAGCTTCGAGATGTGGTGTTGGAGGAGGATGGAGAGGATTCGATGGACGGATAGAATCACAAATGAAGAAGTTTTAAGAAGGGTGGAAGAAAAGAGACACATCTTGCAAGATGTAAGAGTGAGAAAAGCCAACTGGATGGGACACATTATGAGAAGAAGAGGACTCTTGCTAGATGCCATAGAAGGAAAAATAGAAGGGAAGAGAAGAATAGGAAGAAGAAGAATTGAGATATTGGATAACATCAAGAAAAAAAGAAATTATGGAGAGTTAAAGGATGCAGCAGAAAATAGAAGGAGCTGGAAAATGGAATTTTACATGGGAGTGTAGACCTGCCGTAAGGCAGAAGTACCATGAATGAATGAATGAATGAATGAAACTATTGCTTGTCAATTGTTTCTACTGTCGGTGTATTTTTATGGAGTAAATTTGAACCGATATTAATTTAAATGAATATGATACAGGATGAAATGGTGAGGATGATTCATGGTATGGAAATATCCAATTCGGCGTTTGCCTTTACGAGTGGGGAACCATGAAAAACCCCATGTCAAATTGGCCGGCCCCGGGACCTTCCGAATGCGAATCCAAGACGTTACCATCTCGGCCACCTCGCTCGGTGAATCAATATTGTACCTTTAAATATACTTTCGATATCATTACGCAATTAACATTGTATTGTAATGATGTTAAGATATTAGGTACCAAATGCAAGCCGTGAAATAACGCGAATTTCGTAAATAAAAAACAATCGCCAAAATCCGCGAAATAAAACCTATTATTGGTATTTTTTTCATTTTTCCCTTTATACCGGTAAGCGTATCACATGGCTCACGCACAATGCACGTATCGTTCTGTTCCATTGTGGTACGACTGTGCCCAGTGACGCCATTTTGAAAAAAGAAGATCGAGGAAGCTTTGTTCCGGTAAGGGTAGCAAACAGTCCTTTTAACTACTGTAATTATTTTGTCCTAATTTCTACTACCCACCCTAGGGATTATAATAGCGCTTATGGTTGGCAACATTTTTGCGATCCACCAGAAAACTGAAAAAAGTAAACTTTTTTAAGTTGTTTCGTAAACATAAATTCTAAGACCGTTGATAGTTTGGGGGTCGTCTTATAGGATAGATAAATGCTAAAACCATAAAACTTTAAGGAAAATGTATACCTCGTTGTACCTGCGGAAATAAACGGTATTCGAATTTTAGTTTTAGTTTTAAAACATACAAATTACAAATTCACAGTTCTGAAAAAAAACCTTTAAAAACTTGTACGAATAAAATCAGACAGGAATAATTTTAAAATAATGAATATCGTGAGATCTTTGAACAAAACGGATATTATCTGGACCCGTCATTATTAAAGTACAGGAATGTGTCAGAATCAATATGGTTATCCACCCCCCCCATCCCCATGCTCTGTGAAAGTTATCAAATCCGCCCTTCCATATTAATAATTAAATTAAAGGCACTCACTCACACATGTCGAACAAATTAGCATCCTACGCATGCGCAAGGGCTTCTAATTACATTAAAGGCTTATTTTCCACCCCACAGAACATGAAAGCACAAGTGTTGACACTATAGCGCTCTTACTTGGCAAGCGGAGTGATTGAGAATTACAGTAATACCAACGTATGCACCGCATTATTTCCCCCGCTGCATGGCCAGCCTGCGGGAAAATTCGTACAGATTAATTTGCAAAGCTTCAAATTGCAATCGATCTGAAAAGAAGAGACCAGGAGGCCGTGCATGGAGATTAGAGCATACACTTGGGGCAATCGGTTTTGTTTCCATGGAGGAAGGGGAAATGAATTGTTCTGTGCAAATGCCATTTTGCCTTGTCCACGCTCCAGCTATCGACGTATCGAACTTGCTCCAGTCGGTGTTGATTGTCATTCTTTTGTTTTCATTAGGATCTCATCAGAGAGTGGAATCGAGTGTAAAATCATTGCCGACGTGTTTATTCAAACAGAGCTCTGAGTACGGTCCGGTCCAACTAAACTGGGTACAGCGCTCGTAATAACAGTAATAACAAGTAATAAGGCAATATGAATAAAATCAGGTAAACTGATGTAACAAAGTGCCAGTATGTTTTTGTTTAATCAGTTATGACTGCATTTATGATATGCAGAATATGTTTTTTTTTTTTTAAATTGATTTCTAAGTTAAGCTCCAGATTTATTCATTAAGCAGGGCTTACCGAAGAAGAAAGGTCTACCATCTCGGCCACCTGGGTCATTTTAACGGTCTAGTTGGATAAGCGCATGTAAATCAATAGTGTTTTTTGTCAAAGCTACCTGTATTTTAATTTCCAAGGCCTTATAATATCACAGTAAAACAATAGGCTATGTTGTCAAGATAACTGATTTTCATTTTTTTTATAAATTCTTTCGAATACGTATATTACCATAAAATAGGCACTAAATTGAGCATTACTCCGAAACAGGCCAACCGATTTTATCCATTATGTTCCCATGGACATTATAAATGTGTATACCAAGTTTCATAAAAATCCGGTAAAGCGTATTTGAGTTACCGCGTCTTTAAAATATACACTAAATTGGGTTTTACTCCGGTACCGATCTACGTCTTTCCACGTACATTATAAATGGGTATACAAAATTTCAGGAAAATCCAATAAAGCATATTTGAGTTATCGCGACTTCTTATATATTAACATAAAAACACTAAATTGGGCATTATTCCGGTACTGGCCAACCGATTTGGTCCAATATCAATGAACGTCTTCCCATGGACATTATAAATGCGTATACGAAGTTTCATAAATATCCGATAAAGCGTATTTGAGTTATTGCGCCTTTAAAGTAGACACTAAATTGGGTTTTACTCCGGTACCGGTCAACAGATTAGGTTCAAATTCAATAGGGCACTTCTCATGGACGTCATAAATGGGTATACCAAGTTTCATGGAAATCCGATACAATCTATTAAAATAGGTACTAAATTGGGCATTACTCCGGTACCGGTGAACCGATTTGGTTCAATATCAATAGGGTTCTTCCCATTGACATTATAAATGTGTTTTCCAAGTTTCATGAAAATCCGAAAAAGCGTATTTGAGTTATGGCGCGTACAGACAGACGGACGGACATTTTTCGTCCCCACACACAATCTCATAAAGTACCATACTGGCACTTAATAAAATCAGGTAAACTGATGTAAAAAAGTGCCAGTATGTTTTTTTTAATCAGTTATGACTGCAATTATGATATGCAGAATATGTTTTTTTAATTGATTTACAAGTTAAGCTCCAGATTTATTCATTAAGCAGGGCTTAGGGAAGAACAAAGGTCTAGTTTTCTTTTTAATCAGATTAAAATCTTCCAGCATCAGCTGAACTGTACAGATTTTTGATATCTTGACAATCGCACACTCACATAAAAATACGAAAAAGAAAGTGAAATTGGCTGGTTTCGGGATTTGAACCATGGAACTCCATAACGTGAGGCCAAAACGTTACCATCTCGGTCACCTGGGTCAGTTTAACGGTCTAGTTGTAAGTTATAAGCGCATGTAAAACAATAGTGTTTTTGGTCATAGCTATCTCTATTTTAATTTCCAAAGCCGTAAAATATCACAGTAAAACAATTGACTATGTTGTCATGATAAATGATTTGCTTTTTTTTTATATAAATTCTTTCGAATACGTATATTATCATAAAATAGGCACCAAATTGAGCATTACTCCGAAACAGGTGAACCGATTTCATCCAGTATCAGTAGACCTCTTCCCATGAACACTATAAATGTGTATACCAAATTCCATAAAAATCCGGTAAAGCGTATTTGAGTTACCGCGTTTTTAAAATAGACACTAAATTGGGTTTTACTCCGGTACCGGACAACCGATTTGGTCCAATATCGGTAGACGTCTTCCCATGTACATTATAAATGGGTATACAAAGTTTCAGGAAAATCCAATAAAGCATATTTGAGTTATCGCGACTTTTCATATATTAACATAAAAGGCAATAAATTGGGCATTATTCCGGTACTGGCCAACCGATTTGGTTGAACATCAACAGACGTCTTTCCATGGATAGTATAAATGCGTATACGAAGTTTCATAAAAACCGATAAGGCGTATTTGAGCTATTGCGCTTTTAAAATATACACTAAATTGGGTTTTACTCCGGTACCGGTCAACAGATTAGGTTCAAATTTAACAGAGTACTTTTCATGGATGTCATAAATGCGTATACCAAGTTTAATGGAAATCCGATACAGCGTATTTGAATTATGGCGCCTTTCTATTAGAAAGGCGCCATAATCTATTAAAATAGGCACTAAATTGGGCATTACTCATGTACCGGTGAACCGATTTGGTTCAATATCAATAGGGCTCTTCCCATTGACATTATAAATGTGTTTTCCAAGTTTCATGAAAATCCGAAAAAGCGTATTTGAGTTAGAGCGCGTACAGACACACGGACGGACGGACGGACAGACAGACAGACGGACAGACATTTTTCGTCCCCCACACAATCTAATAAAGTACCATACTGGCACTTAATAACAGTAAGGCAATAATAGGCCAATAACGATAAATAGGAACATAAAAATAAAAATCCCTCAAATTCCGAGACTCACTTTATCACGCAATTTATAAAACGGTGACGGACCGCAAAGAAAACAATTAACACATTGATTACGCCGCTTAGTATAGGAGGGGTAAAGAGTTCAGATGATACACTGACCGGCAAAAAAAAACCGATCACTTAAAGAAATTTGTAAAAATTAAGTTTAAATAAAAATTATGTAGTAGGCCTAGTGCTTAAAATAAAATTACTGCAATAATTGTATACGTTTTTAAGATTAAAATTTAATGACACATTTCACACTTAATTCCCCATGTTGCCTCTTGCACCGTGGTGTACGGTGAGCCTAAGGTTGCAGCTGCATAAGGGATGCTGCATCCTTCATCAACTAGAGCAACAGCTTTGGCAAAGTCTTCAGGACTGAGAGGCATAATTTCAACTAAACTTACTGACAGAATCACTTCGATGCGAAGGGAGACAGTTTCCGTTCAGTTTGGAAGGAAATGACGCAATACAACAATGAACACCTAGCAATATGCACGACAAGCTAGTGCTTATAATCATATTGGAATCACCCTATTGCGATGTTTTTGTTTTGTTTTGTTTTGTTTGGTGATAAAATGAAGATATGAAGAAAGCAGATATGCTGTATCTATAGCTAATCCATTAAAAATAATAGCTAATGGTCCAATCAAAAAAAGAAAAAAAAAAAGAGTGCGTGGAACGCCACGCGACAGAAGTAAAACTTCATTATATTTTTTTATTTTTTCAATTTTTTATTATTGGGTTTTTTTCAATTTTGCATTATTGGACTTTTTAATATCGGGTTTTTGGACTTTTTTTAATTTTGGATTTTGGACTTTTTGATTTTGGTTCTTTGAATTTTTAATTTTGGATTTTTTAAATTTTCGAACTTTCAATAGTTTATTTTTTTATTTTTTAGATTGTTGATTTTTTTATTTTTAAATTTATTTTATTATTTATTAAATTTTGGATTTTTGGATGTTATAATTTTTAATTTTTTTTTTTTTTTTAATATTGGAAATTAGTATTTTTTAATTTTGGGTTTAAATTTTTTTAATTTTGAATTTTTGGATCTTTAAATTTTTAAATTTTGGATTTTTTAAATTTTGATTCTCTGAATTTTTTATTTTTTGGATTTTTTAGTTTTGTATTTTAGTTTTTTCAATTTTAGATTTTTAGTCTTTTTCAATTTTGGTATTTTCCATTTTTAAATTTTTAAATTTTGGAATTTATTATTTATTAAATTTTGGATTTTTGGATGTTTTAATTTTTAATTTTGTTTTTTAAATTTTGGAAATTTGTATTTTTTAATTTTGGATTTTTAATTTTGGATTTGCGCGGTAATGCACCTCCGGGTTCCATAAAATAGATAATATACCTTTAGATTGCTTAGGAATTGTCTATTGCCATTGAGGAAGTAAGGTCTGAAAAATTTCCTTTGATTACTCCTAATCACTGAGTTGATTGTTTTCTGTGCAGTCCGCACCGAAACAAGTCGGTTTTGAGTGTGACTGATTGTGACTGATTTCGTGACGGTTTTAGTGTGACTGATTTTCCCGATTTATCCTCTACCGCCACTAAAGAAGTTTTACTTCAAAAAAAATAATTCATCCTCACCAACAACAATGTATAAACATCCAATCAAAATTATATTTAATCTTAAAATTACTACAAATTTTACAGTGATCGGTTTTTTTTTTTGCCGGTCAGTGTAGATGCTTTTTGGTATAATAGCCTATTGCATTTATTTTATCTATTTGTATAGCCTACTGATCTTCTAACTAGAGTTTTTGTTGGGTTAAACTTTAGTCTACAGCATCATTCAAGAATAAATAAAATCAGGTAAACTGATGTAACAAAGTGCCAGTATGTTTTTGTTTAATCAGTTATGACTGCAATTATGATATGCAGAATATGTTTTTTTTTAAATTGATTTCCAAGTTAAGCTCCAGATTTATTCATTAAGCAGGGCTTACGGAAGAAGAAAGGTCTACCATCTCGGCACCTGGGTCATTTTAACGGTCTAGTTGGATAGGCGCATGTAAAACAATAGTGTTTTTTGTCATAGCTACCTGTATTTTAATTTCCAAGGCCATATAAGATCACAGTAAAACAATAGGCTATGTTGTCAAGATAACTGATTTTCATTTTTTTTTTTATAAATTCTTTCGAATACGTATATTGCCATAAAATAGGCACTAAATTGAGCATTACTCCGAAACAGATCAACCGATTTTATCCATTATGAATAGACGTCTTCCCACGGACATTGTAAATGTGTATACCAAGTTTCATAAAAATCCGGTAAAGCGTATTTGAGTTACCGCGTCTTTAAAATATACACTGAATTGGGTTTTACTCCGGTACCGGTCAACAGATTAGGTTCAAATTCAATAGGGTACTTCTCATGGACGTCATAAATGGGTATACCAAGTTTCATGGAAATCCGTTACAGCGTATTTCAGTGATGGCGCCTTTCTATTAGAAAGGCGCCATAATCTATTAAAATAGGCACTAAATTGGGCATTACTCCGGTACCGGTGAACCGATTTGGTTCAATATCAATAGGGTTCTTCCCATCGACATTATGAATGTTTATACCAAGTTTCATGAAAATCCGAAAAAGCGTACTTGAGTTATGGTGCGTACAGACACACGGACAGACGGACAGACAGACGGACAGACATTTTTTCGTCCCCCACACAATCTCATAAAGTACCATACTGGCACTTAATAAACAGGCCTGACTTCAATATTTTTGCAGAATGCAGGAACCTGACACATTAAACCATAATAGATTTTCTCCCATTAAGATGTAGCCTATACAATTCTTCATTTAGTATAGTGATAAGATAATAAACTACTCTCCCATAAAATTAATTCCTTCATATGTCTCTTTCACTGCTCTAGGAAAAGAGCATTTTCTACAGAAAATCAGCTTTCTATCATAATTTAAATTCTTCTTTTGTGTAAATGTTGATTTCATGGTGGCAACTCTCTTTGCAAACATCTGAACATGTTATTAAGTGTCATAATGGTACTTATGACATTGTGTGGTGGGAGGGAAAATGTCTGTCCTCTGTCCGTGTGTCTGTACGCACGATAACTTAAATACGCTTTATCGGATTTTCATGAAACTTGGTATAAACATTTATAACATTCATAGAAAGAAGCCTGTTGATTTTGGACAAGATCGGTTGACCAGTACAGGAGTAAAGCCCAATTTAGTGCCTATTTTATGGTAAAATATTAGAAAGAATTTATCAAATGCAATTCAGTTCTCATGGCAACATATTGTTCACAGTATTCATATACGGCTTTGGAAGTTGCAATACAATTAGCTTTGACAAACAACACTACCCACATATTCCTTCACATATGCTTATCAAACTTCAGGCATTGTTCTTCCGTAAGCCCAGCATAATGAATCGATCTGGAGCTTAACTCGGAAATCGATTACAAAAATAAGTTATTTTCTGCATATCATAATTGCAGTTATAAATGATTAAACAAAATCATTCTGGCAATTTGTTACATCGGTTTACCAGGTTTTATTAATCTTATCACTATCAAAAGTTCATTTTTAATTTAAAAGCGGACTGCCCCAAAGCTAGAGTTTTCTCTTTGAGGAGTGTGCTAGACTGAAGTTTATTAAATACAAAAAAAAGTATTTATTATTATTATTATTACTACTATTATTATTAATATTATTATTATTAATCCTTTAAAATAATTTTCAGAGAATTGTACATTTCGTGTGGGCGTTTGTATTTGTATTATACTGTATTATATACGTATACATTTGACCTAACTGTCTCTGTAACAAATTGTTAATAGTTACTGGGCACTATAGTAGCCTACTTCGGACATAGGCCTACTTGACGTATAAGCACACTAATGAAGCAGGCCACGTTTTCATGGCTGGGTGATGTGGGTTGCCTATGTGAAGTCACACGCAGAGGGGGGGGGAGGTAATGTCAGCAGGTAATTGGTTGCCAGGTGCAAACCAGAATTCAATCAAGACAAAACAAGGGACTCGATAAATTTTCACATCCGCCTTTCCACACATCCCTGTTCAGTCATGTATCAGTCTGTGCTGATATTGTTACACTGAGGGCTGAATTCAAGTTAGAAGTCGGTATTATTACAACAACAAATTCATAAATTCTGCAATCAGTCAGTTAGAAAACTCTGTAACTGTCACTATTTGTTGCTATAGTAACAATAAACAACGAATGCTCTAATAATTCTCTTTTACTTAACCACGGCCTGTTTTATTTAAATAGAGGGCCATGACTAAAATGTAATCCCACCACAATCATTTTCTGTTGCTATAGTAACAATAAACAAAACCATGCACTATTCAATATATTACTTCCTTTGCCCGTACCGAAGGTACTATAGGTTAGACCCCAAAATTCGAAGTTGAGTTATTTTCATATAGAAACGTTCATATAGAATACTATTTTTGGAAACATGTCTGTGAGTCTGTCTGTCTGTGAACAGGCTAGCTCCAAAACGGAAAATCGCATGAAAACAAAATTTCGCATTTGGGTCAAGTACCTTCTGAAGATGTGATATGAAGATTGGCGACAAGTTTCTCCCGAAAACGGGTCAAACGATTTTCTTTAAATTTTGCACAAATGTAGCTTATAGTGAGAGCTAAAACTTTTATTTGAAACTGAAGTGTAGTTACAAGCCACTCACTATTCACCCACTGTTTGTAGAAAGTTTGTCTTGCCTGGTGAACAATTGAATACGCACTCTTTCATGGCCTCTTATTCTACTGTATATAAGAATGTGAAGTGAGAAAGATGTATTGGAGGGAAATCTAATATATAAAGTCGAATGTGTGTTTGTGGGTATGTATGTATGTATGTATGTATGTATGTATGTATGTATGTATGTATGTATGTATGTATGTATGTATGTATGTATGTATGTATGTATGTATGTATGTATGTATATATGTATGTATGTTTGTTCCTTATACAAATCTACATTTCTTTACCAATTTACACGGAATTTTGCACACATACCCAGTTAAGCCCGGAAAGTATAGCGGTCAACATTAAAATTGAAACAAATCAGTCCTTCCCTTGAAAATTATATAATTTCTGTGAATATTCTACTGAAAAAAATGAAATGTTGTTCAGTTCACATGGCAACAGTGAATATTTTACTGTGATTACATAGGGCCTTGGCAACTATATAGCCTAATGCTGGACTTTAACGAATTATGATTCCATGTAATATATTGGCGAAAATAATTACTGAAAAATGAATTACACGAAAATAAAGCACAGTGTGATGCAGTCACATAACTTTCTCTACCCTCGACAAAAGAAATATTTTCTCACTTCACATTTTGATGTAGAATAAGAGGTCGTATTGCAGGAGCAACTTAAGTGTGTGAGTATGCTATATCAGAAGTCGGTAAATAGTCAGTTATCCATAGCTGTAGGCTTTGTATTAGTTGAGATTTATCATAGGCCCTAAGCATGGGATGGAACATTTTGAGTCCTATACTCGCAGTATATTATGTCCCGGGTTTTAGGGGAGGAAAGTATGAAAGTGATACTGCATTTCTATTTTATTTCAGGCCCGAAACGGTTTAACATGAGAATGAGAAATAAAATTTTCCGTCAAGTCAATACAATCTTACGTAATTTATGTTTTTTCTTATTTCAACCCCTCCCAGGCATGATGAGTAGAAGCAACGGAATGCAGCATTCGACATCCTCTATGAGCCATAAAAAGCTATATCTAGCGTTTTCTGAGGGAATAGTCTGAGTGCCATATGTTGTTCTTCCTCATTTCGAATTCTACATACATTATTATATCAGGACCTAGAGTTTCAACATCGAAAGTCCTCCATAAGTTAATTTCAAATTACAAAATACAAAGCCCGGGCGACGCCGGGCCTTTTCAGCTAGTATTCGATAAAGTTCGTAAACTATTCTTAACGACGGAAGTTTGAATAAATGTCTGCAGTCACTTGTTTTTGTTTAGTTTGTTATATAGTCTGCATTTTTATTAGTTGCATCATTTTCAAAGAAGAGGTTATCAGGTATTTATCGTATAATTAGCGTAAAATTGTGTCTTGCGTTTCTGTATAAGGATATGTGAATACTGCTAACTTTTATTTGGGCAGAGGAAATTATGTGACTTTCACATTATTTTATTTTGTGTTATTTTCCGTTTCTTTAATTACAAACTCGTGACAAACATTGTATCTTACAAGACACATTATGCATTTCAAAGTACAGTAAGAGACAAGTAGGCCTACTGTGTATAGCTTTTCGCATGGAGCCCCTGTCGCGCTCCGGCAACTTCTCCAGCACGGGAGTATTGCGGGTTGTCTAGCCAATCCTATGTAGGCGCTTGTCAGAATTTAACTTCTACTTGATCTGCCCGTACCAAAAGTAGGGGGAATATACTGGGTCCCACCCTGACATTTCATGAGGAGTTTTCTTAAGCATAAATACGCGCGTTCAGGTGCCCTGAATATAAAAGTACATATACTTTTAAGTCGCTTTAACACAGACGTTTAAGAAATCCCAAGTTGCTGAACTAATCGGCTAAACCACAATGATTAAAAATCAATTTTGCCTGTTCGGCATAATATGTCCTCCTTCTATAGCAGAATGTTTTGCGTTGCTACGAAAGCAAGAATATTTCATTAGTTAAGTGTCTTTTAATTTAACCTAACATGAAATGCAGCCTCATTTAAATACACGACACAGGCCAACAGAGTAGTATAGTCACCGCTTTTAAAGGATCCTCAGGCGGCAACCCTCTAATTTAGTATCTCAACCCCAACCCTGACCAAACCCTCCATAAACATCTTGGGGTTGAAAAGCCGAAATGGAAGGAAGGGAAATGTTGCGCGTGCCTAAGCATAAGATGCGCATTGTTGCCACAGTTTAAAAACCTTGCAGCTGATTTCCACAAATCTGGAGAAACAACACAAGTGACATTGCAACAAGGCCTGACCTGGTGGCAGGGACCACCGCATTTGTTTAGGGGTGGGTAGACCCTAATAATCTTTTCCAGATGAGGTAAGTGGTCCGACTTAAAAGCGTTTAGGGGTGGGTAGACCCTAATAATCTTTTCCAGATGAGGGAAGTGGTCCGAGTTAAAAGCGTTCCGCTCGCTTTGTAGCCGACTGGGGTTCGTTTGGGCGCGAAGACTATAACTAAGACACTTTAGTAGTGTTCTGTGAAATCGACCCTAAGTTAAGTTCCCTACATGTTTCTTATTCTTCTCCTAATAATAATAATAATAATAATAATAATAATAATAATAATAATAATAATAATTCAAAGTGACATTAGAAAACGCAGATTGAGATTCTACAGACACATTAAAAGAATAAACCCTGACAGACTTACAAAACAAATAGTAGAATTCTACGAAAACAGACATTATGAAGTGGATCGGCGAAATCAAAACCGATCCGAAACTGGCAGGGATTACACCAGAAGATGTTCAAAACCGGGAAATAAATAAATAAATAAATATATATACATACATATATATATATATATATATATATATATATATATATATATATATATATATATATAAGAGGCTCTGTCCTGACTGACTGACAGAGAATCAACGTAGAGCCTAAAGTATAACAGGTAGAGACTTGGAATTTTGACGGTACCTTCGTTTCATAATGTAGGTGCTCACTAAGAACGGATTTTGAAATGTTTTTGTTTTAAATGCCAAAAATTACATGTTTTTGAGAATACTTAATCCCTTTTTACACAGAATTATCAAAACAAAATCACAGAACATATTGTTGCCAGTTATATCAGATGGGTTTGGAATTAAATGAAATGGAAGTTTGACAAATTAGAAAAGGTATCAATATAATTCAATATTATAAATAAATATTAAAGAATCAAATTCACGAAAATAATGCAGTCACATAACTTTCTCTAGCCTGGAAATAGAGAAAACAATACGAGGTAAAGTAATATGTTGTGGGAAGAAATGTATGAAAGTGATATTGTATTTCTGTTTAATTTCGTCCCCAAAACGGTTTTATGGTAACATGAAAGTGAGAAATAAAATTTTCAGCCACGATAATACAATTTTATATTACCGGAATTTCTGTTTCTTCTTATTTGAACCCCTACCAGTCTTGCTGTGTACTGTACAAGTGATGGGATGCAAAATTCTACATCCTCTATGAGCCATAAAAGCTATATATAAGCCATTTTCTTAGGGAATAGTTTGAATGTGATAAGTCGTTCTTCCTACTTCAAATTATAAATATCTATATAAGGACCAAGAATTTAAAAATCACCAATTACAAAATAAAAAAAAACCCGGGCAACGCCGGGCCTTTTAAGCTAATATATATATATATATATATATATATATATATATATATATATATGTATATATACGCGAGTATATAAAGCCTCTTGTAAGAAGACAGATACAGACTGACAGAGAATCAACGTAGCGACTAAACCATAATAGGCAGAAAATTGGAGTGTTCATAGCACCTTCGTTTCATAATGTAAGTGCTGACTAAGAAAGGATTTTGAAAAAAATTTGATTTTAAATGCCAAAAATCAAATGTTTTTTAGTACACTTAATCCCGTTTTACACAGTTATCATCAAATCCAAATTACAGTTCACATGACAACATATTGTTGCCAGTGGTCTAAGGTAGGTTTGGTAATAAATGAAACGGGACTTTGACAAATTACAGAAGCTATCGATATAATCATTGCTGTAAATAAAATAAAATTGAAATCCACGAAAACAATGCTCAATGTGATGCAGTCACATAACTTTCTCTACCCTAGACATAGAGAATACCGTACGAGGTATGGTAACATGTACAGTCGGTCAAATAAAAAACGTCGGGCGGTATTTGATTAAGTATCACGAACGAGCATAATATGCGCATGTACAGGAAGACTTAAGGTTAGGTTCACACCTGCCTCTTGTCTCTCCATGTATTTTCTTGATTATTTAGTCAGTTTTGTTCCAAAACGAACATGTATAGAAGGCCGTGGCTATATGCCTCACATCCGCCATATTCTTGGTTGCAAATTCTTATAATATTAATAATTAATAAATTCGCAAGGAATATGATTATTCAAGGAGCATTTTTAAAGATTTTATTTTATAATATCGGTACTTGTAGTGCAAAATCAATAACTTACGTTCAACTTCTGCCACCAATCTAGCATCGAAATACGCGGCCGGCCAGATCCACGATTCCTATGAAAACTTCCGGTCGCATTATAGTGAAGTACCCACCTCTTTAAGAAATATGGAACCTTCTCGCTGCTTCAGAGGCCGAAAAATGCAGGTCAATTACAGCCCTAACTACACTTTTTCTCAAGCTAGCATTTGTATGTGGTGCGATGACAAAGGAAAATGAATTATGACAATACATTAAGTTGAATGTATGCACTTTCCGCGTTTTTCATTTTTCCCTAGTTGTTCATTTTTTCCCTCCTGTCGCATGGCCTCATATGTTCCGAAAATGACCTGTATTTTATGTTTTTTATAGGAAACTTGTGAACTAATGCGTTAAAACTAATTTTAACTGCATACGAGTCCCGACGTTTTTTATTTGACCGACTGTACATTATCATTTCGCAGTTTTTTTGGGGGGAAGGGAAGTATGAAAAAGATATTGAATTTCTTTTTAATTTCATCCCCGAAATGGTTGTATGGTAACATGAAAGTGAGAAATAAAATATTCCGCAAAGACAATATGTTACGGGAATTTTGTTTCATCTTATTTCAACTCTACCAGGCTTGGTGGATAGAAGCGATGGGATGCAAAATTCTACATCCTCTATGAGCCGTAAAAGGCTATATCTAGCGTTTTCTGAGGGAATAGTTTGAGTGTGATAAACCGTTCTTCATTTTAAATTCTAAATACCTATATAAGGATCTAGAATTTGAAAATCTAAAGTCCTTCATAACTTAATTTCGAATTACAAAATACAAAACCCGGACGACTCCGGGCCTTTTAAAAGTCACAAATAAGACTCCATAATGTAGATAGAAGGTAGGTACTTAACCGATCAGTCAAATAATTTTATGAAATTCCAGATACTTCTTTTTCATTAGACATAGGCTAAGCGTTTAAGAGCATTACCACTGGGGACGCATAAACAAGTTGACAACAATTCAATCCGACACCGACAGGCCTGTCTGCTTGTAGCAGTGTAATGTATGGAGGTAGGCAGCCATAAATACACTCCTGTAATGGGAGTTGCGGACCGGCCCCTGTACACTGCGTTAATCACGTGACAACTCTCTAGTTCATGCCGGCGACCTAGTTCACTTGACTGCACCCAGGTCACCTAGATCTTACTCATGTTTCTTAACTAAAATCTCATCGTAAGTTACTAGGCGCGTCCATAAAGTAAGTTTCCCTGGGACCGTTAGCAGAAAGAAAACACAATTTCATGGGCATATACATTCCCACAGATACAACAAGTGTTCAGCTATTTTTCAACATTCGCAACCGAAATTGAGACATTTGTCTTACTGTGGAACCAACTTTTCAACACCTGTGTCGTAGAAGTCTGCCTCCTGAGATTTGAACCACTGTGTGACAAACATCTCCGCCTCTCTGTCATTTCTTTAGGTGTAGGAAAATATGGAAATCACTGGGAGCGAAGTCCGGGCTGTAGGGTGGATTTTTTTCTGCGTATGAGTTGAATAGTCCTTACAATAATCGATTTCGTGATAATTTCCACAAATGGCAATATTTTTGAGTGATTCATTTATATATCTATTTGCAAACATCATATGAACATTATCATCTACAATCTCTGGAATGTCTATACTAAAAAAATCAATGTTTTAAATTTTATTTTTCATTAAAATATATATATTTAAACAAACAAACTATTAATGTTAACTGAATGATTGTAGATAGTGTTGAAAAATAGAAAAATATTCACTCAGAAATATTGATATTTATGGAAACTGCATTTCAGTAGGCCTACATGAAACGTGGCTGCCATTTTGAAACGATAATTACCCGTAACTGTAACAGTTTTATTAATTATGAAAATAATATATAATTGTAGAAGTAGTCAATATTATAGAACATACCAGATTGCAAGGCTACAGAACAATTCATTGCTGAGGAAAAAAATAACGAAATTCACCTATTTCTCACCTATGAATTTCACCGAAAGCTTATGTCCCCCTCTTAAGACATTTATCTAGTTTCAGCCTTTCAAATCAGTACAATTTGCATTTGTTATTGTTTATGGCAACCGAATATTTGTGATGAGGGGGGCCTTGTCCATAAAGGCTTGTATAATGAAGTGTGTCGATATATTCATAACAGCCCTCAAACACTTTCCGCCCGAGGGCCGTAAGCGTTTGCGGGCGGGAAACGCATATTGCCCCTAGCAACAAGATTGCGTGTGGGAATGTCAACTTACGATCCACGGCAACAACGTTCGTAAGTACCACTAATTAGCTAAGGAGTGCAAAAAATATTTTACCTGTGTGTAGAGGGGACAAAGAAAGTAACTTTTATTAGGAGATTTTTGCTCTATGGATTCAATTTTTCCTATCACAGCATAAAATCTCCGAGGGCTTGGCCGCCACTGACTTCTAACATTTGAAAAAAAATGCAAAACAAAGGAACTTCGTTGTTAACACTGGATTTATGATTAAATTTAAACTATTGCAGTGGCGAACAGTCGTGTGATTTGGTCTATAAATTTTGCAGATTATGAAAACTCTAAATTATGATATAGCTGTTGATGAATACTTAAGAATAAGATTTTTATCAATCACAAATGAACTCTTTCACTTGAGACGGCATGTACTCAATGTAATGAACATTTTAACCCTATTTCGCTTCTTTATTGACTTATGAGTACCAAATTGTAATGACTTTAATGCTCTGTAGCATACACATTTTACGTCATAGAGCAAAAATCCCCTAATAAAAGTTGCTTGTCTATGTCCCCTCTATACACAGGTAAAATATTTCGGTGTTATTCATTAACATCCTGTATATAAGTGACATGAAGAGAGGAATACCAAAGTCGAAAAGCAGAAAAGTTAGGGGAAAAAATACATAAACACACAGAAAAGAGGCAAACAAGAAGATAATGAAAAAAGGAAAGAAAGAATGAAGCTCGTGAGCTGGCATGGACGTAAAATATAAGATTAAAAACCCTTAGGACAAAAGAAAATGAACACGCAGTTCCACTGAAGAGATTTGCATAATGAAGAGCTCTTTACATTTCGACTCATTAATTAAGATAAAAACAATATATCAGGCATTCAGCTAAATTTATAGGAGGATAAAAATATTTATCTGAAGAGGCCAGAAGATATAATTCGAATTCTTCAGGTAGAGGAAATAGCAAGAGGATCACTGCAAAAGTTATGCCAGAAAATAAAACAAATGCCATCACCCTCAGTGTAATATACCGGGTGTTTAAAGAGTACTTTCCAATGAGTATGATTTTAAGGCAAATGCCTATTTTGTTCCTAATGAAATAACATGAAAATGTTTAAATATGTGGACGTTTCATGATAAAACACTTATAGAGTTTTATAGTGCCCTAAAATGCCTATTTGGACCTTTAGAGCCTATTTTACTATTTTAGTGCCTAAAATGCCTATTTTGTTCCTTATGAAATAACATGAAAATTTTAAATATGTGGACGTTTCTTGATAAATCACTTATAGAGTTTTATAGTGCCCTAAAATGCCTATTTGGACCTTTAGAGCCTATTTTACTATTTAAGTGCCTAAAATGCCTATTTCGTTCCTTATGAAATAACACGAAAATTTTAAATATGTGGCCGTTTCATGATAAATCACTTATAGAGTTTTATAGTGCCCTAAAATGCCTATTTGGACCTTTAGAGCCTATTTTAACTCTTTTAGTGCCTAAAATTCCTATTTTGTACATTTAAAATAAAATTCAACTTCTGTAATTTTTACAATCTTATAATGGACATCCCTCAATGAAAAGCAGAACAGCAGAGGTGGGGTTTTCACAGAAACTTGATGATTCCAAACAATTGACGCTAAAGGAATGCTGACTGACGCTGGAGGGGGGATTAAGGGGGAAGGACTACTGTGTCAAGTCACCAGTGAAAGAACATCTTATTAAGTGAATATAGTTTGTGATGACTGATTTTGAAGTTAATTCTGTTAATAATAGGTATACCACTTTTCTTGCAGTAAAAAAGACCATGTTACAATCTAAGTGTATATTGTAATATTTTAAAGTCTATTTTCTATCTATTTACACATTTTTGAAGCATATTTTAAGTGCCTATTTTCTCTTTTAAAAGCCTATTTACTTGTTTCAAAAGCCTATTTTAGGTGCCTAAAACTAACTTTTTAGATATATAAGCATTCATGAGCCACAGATTATTGTCTCTGTTGGACACTACATGAGAATATTACTTTTTAGAGCCTAAATTCCCAGGTCTAGTAATGAGTGAGGTCTACATAGAGGAAAACGCATTCCCTGCTTCAGAAGTCCTGCTGTCACGGGGATTTTATAGCTTTTTATGTATTAAGTACCCTCTATCGGACGAACCTAGTATAGTTTAAACATCTCCTAGCAAGTATCCTGAAGAAGTTCGGCTGGGACGTGTTTCAACATCCAACCTACAGCCCGGACCTCGCTCCCAGTGATTTCCAGCTTTTCCAGCTATAGGGTTAAAACTATTTTATCATATGTACATAAGTTTTTTTATATATTTATAGACTAGTAGCTTATGCTGCTTTTATACGAGGTAAAATGTCATAGGATAAATTAAGTTTTTAAAAAAAATATATTAGGTGTCTAAAATTTTCTTACATACTGAGCATAGGTGAACTTTATATTCATAAAATCAAGAAAAATACCGCTAATTAGTTATGCGTGCAAAAAATAGTTTTCATAATTTGCGAGAATGCACAACCCGTAATTATGAAATGGCTTCCATGCAACACCACCTAGAAATTCTCTAACACAGCGTTTCTCAACATTTTTGAACTCGAGGACCTCAAAAATGTCTGAATTTTTTTACGGACCCCTAATTTTACATCCCATTTTTAAAAGTATATTATATGTAGGCCTATAATCCTAATATTTGGGGTATTAATTATATGTCATTATAACGAAATAATTCTAAATACATTTTTTTAACTCGGCGGAAACACAGTTATTGAATTGGAAATAAACTATTGACAGTTTAATATTTATTACCAATTTGATAATATATTAGGAATTATAACACAGGTTTACCGATACCAGAGACTCGGGCACCTCCAACAATAAAACCCTTGTTAAGAGAGCGCCTCTAATAACAAATTCCGACAAAGTCTTATTTTTCAGAATTTTGAATGAAAGAGGGAACCATAGTAACTGCAAAAGTAAGGAAACTTGCAATAGGACCTGTATTTTCGAAGATTTTTAAAAACTTTGACATCTAGTGTCCATTTTGTGTGAAACTTTTTTACTTCTTTACTTGCTTTATGATATTTTTTTAATTATGTCTGCGGACCATCTGCAATATGTTCTGGTCCGCGGACCATAGGTTGAGAAACGCTGCTCTAACACTCTGTATTCGGCCCTGACCCCTCTTGGGATCCAACAGTCCTGTGTCTAGCCAGCACGGACATGTTGAAATTAGTATACGATATGAACCACATGTATCTAGCTGGTAACAATTCTCGGTGGGGGGCCCGGGATGAAGTCAGGGGCGGGGGGTGTGCGGTTTGCTCTTTATCTGCAGCCAGCGTTAAAAAAATGCTTCGGTCCAGTATTTGTGCCTTGCAACCCCCATGGGCGAAATAAACCCAACCGGCATATGAATGCGTGTAAAAAAAAACTCAAGATGGGAAAGTGTGCTACCAGTATGAATAAAATATCCAGATGCTGTACTTATTTATTCAAGTTTCGCCAGGTTAGATGTGCACTCCTCATCTGCTATTGCTATAGTAACTATCCTTAGCTTAGCAGCCATTCCGCGGAAAGTGAGCCTGAAGTGTCCAGACCGTAAAAACCTTTTAATATTAATTTAAAATATAGGCTATGTCATCACTGAAAAATTATGAAATTAATTTTCAGTACTAGTCTACTGAAGAACTAATTCTCAAAATTAATTTCATAATTTTTCAGTGATGACATATATTTTAAACTAGCCTGTGCCCGCGGCCTCGCCCGCGATAATTATTTTAAAAAATTATATTAAGAGCATAATAGTTAAATCATTATATTTATTAAAACCTAAATCACGTGGACTACATACCACGATTAGATAGCGTCGCCTGGTAAAAGCGACCTCAGATTCGAGGTCCTTGGCCCAAAAAACCCCTGTATAGTGAGTTTCGTCCAAATCGAACAATGTTTAACCATATTTAGGCCTATATTGATTATCCCTCTTCCGTGTTGGTTGAAAATTTCATATGTCTGTGGGCCTTGATATTCTAAACAAAAGAATCGTCCAGGATGGACTAACAAAATCAAGCTATGGCCCGCGATAATTATTTCAAAAATTAAAAATTAAGAGCATAATAGTTAAATCATTATATTTATTAACACCTAAATCACGTGGACTACATGTCACGATTAGATAGCGTCGCCTGGTAAAAGCGACCTCAGATTCGAGTTCCTTGGCCCAGAAAACCCCTGTATAGTGAGTTTCGTCCAAATCGAACAATGTTTGTCCATATTTAGGCCTATATTGATTATCCCTCTTCCTTGTACGTTGAAAATGTCATAATACTCGTATGTCAACGGGCCTTGATATTCTAAACAAATGAATCGACCAGCGTGAGCTTACAACATTCAAGCGATCGCGAATGTTTTATTTCAAAGGTATGACGAAAATAGCCAAAGCCAACTGTAACTGATGTGACACTGAAATGTATTACTCAAAACCGATGCTTCGAAAACGCAAAAAATGCCCGTTTTTCACTCATTACTCACGAACGAAAGCGAAAATTAAAATTCCGGCTTCGAGGTGGATTTTGCGACCCTTCAGTCCACCTCGTATGTTTAAAATTTCAGATATCTGCGTTCAGTAGATTTCGCTGGGGATCGCGGACAGACAGAAAGAAAGACAATTCCTTGTATTAATATATTTTAAATTAATATTAATAGGTTATTACGGTCTGGACACTTCAGGCACACTTTGCCTAGAATGGCTGTTAGGTAGCTGAAGTATTTCTGCCAAAATCTGATGTTCACTCACGTAATTTTCCCCATCCTAAAGCATGGGCAAAAAACCTTTCTCACTTCAAATAAAATCAGGTAAACTGATGTAACAACGTGCCAGAATGCTTTTGTTTAATCAGTTATAATTGCAATTATGATATGCAGAAAATAGGCTAAGTTTTTTTTTTTTTAAATTGATTTCCGAGGTAAGCTCCAGATTTATTCATTAAGTAGACCTTCAGGGAGAACAAAGGTCTAGTTTTTTAAAAATCTTCTTTAAATCGTCCAATATCAGCAGAACTATACAGATTTGTGATATCTTGACATTCGCACACTCACATGAAAATACAAAAAAGATATGTCAAATTGGCCGGCTACGGGAATTGATCCAGGAACAACCAAAATGTGAGTCCAAGACGTTACCATCTCGGCTACCTCGCTCAATTTAACGATCTACTTTGATAAGAGTATGTGAAGGAATAATGTTATTTGTCATAGCTAACTGTATTGCAATTTCCAAAGCCGTATACGAACAGTGTAAAACAATATGTTGTCATCAGAACTGATTTGCATTTGATAATTTATCTACTATATTACCATTAAATAGGCACTAAATTGGGGATTACTCCGGTACCGGTCAACCGATTTGGTCCAAAATTAAATAAGCTTCTTCCCATGGAGGTTATAAATGCGTAAACCAAGTTTCAAAAAATCTGATAAAGCGTATTTGAGTTGGTGGTGGATGTTAAACAGTGGGGACCCGGCTTTAAAGAAACCGTTCATCACTCGCCGTGGTTCATGTAACGAAATGCGGGCAATTTCCAAGCCGACTTACATAAATACGCGGTACTGATCCATAATTCTCATAAATACAGGTCACAATAATAAATAATTCGTAACCGACTCACAGTGAACTACACCGCATCATGATCAACTCAATACTGCAGAGCAGAGCAAAGCATTGATTGTAGCAGCGGAAGAAAACATGTGGAAAAATACCGTGCAGTGGTAAAAAGGACTTATGGTAAAAATAAATATTTCATAACTGAATATCAAAATGTTTGAAACAAGTTTAGGAACCTTTTATTTCATTAGTTCAAGCTAAACATACATAGACCAGATTCTCTCTTCAGCTCTCTTACATCTGTGTTCAGTTTCAAATTGAAACAACAGAGGGTGTTAAATGCATCTCACGGCCTTTTTAATTTGCCTCAGCTCAAACAAAGAAAAACTCGTTAAAACTCTGCGATATAATTCACAGATTTACGCTGTTATCCAATTACCTTCACTCTACGCGTACAAGTGTTAAAGTCTTCCATAAAGACCGTGTTTACTTTTTCTATAGAGCAGTCTGTTATAGATCTAACAAAGTGTTGCGAGATTTCCCATAAAACTGTGTTAAGTACACCCTCTCACCCCTTTTTTCGTCTCCCTGGTAACTTAGGTGTACTTGAGAGGTGTTTCTCCCCCTAAGCTGTTGCACAAGGGGACTGTTCATATTATCTATTTTACATTTTCCCACATGCTCCATTCTTAAGTGTAAGAGAACGTAAAAAATTAATTTACATACCTATGATATGGCTGAGAACGTTTTATACCCTGCATTCATCATTTTCCCCCTTCTTTAGTTTCACCTCTCTGTTATCTATTACTAGGTTAAAAGACCCGGCGTCGCCCGGGTTTTGTATTTTGTAATTGGAAATTAACTTATGAAAAATTTTAAATTTTAAATTCTAGGTCCTTATATAGGCATTTATAATTTGAAATAGGAAGAACGACTTATTACACTCAAACTATTCCCTCAGAAAACGATTGATAAAGTTTTTATGGCTCATAGAGGATCTAGAATGTTGCATCCCATCGCTTGTACAGTGCGCAGCAAGCCTGGTAGAGGTTTAAATAAGAAGAAACAGAAATTCCTGTAACATAAAATTGTAATATCGAGGCGGGAAATTTCCCACTCTTATGTTACCATAAAGCCGTTTTGGGGATGAAATTAAACAGAAAGCATTATCACTTTCATACTTTTCTCTCCAAAAACCTGCGATATAATATAATAATATACACAATACCATACATCGTTTTGTTTTCTCTATGTCCAGGGTAGAGAAAGTTATGTGATTCCATTATTTTAGTGGATTTCATTCTGTAATATTTATTTATAACATGAATTATTTTGATAACTTCTCTTATTTGTCAAAAGTGCATTTCATTTGTTTTTTCCAAGCCCATCATATACCATTTGGCAACAATATATTCTGTGATTTGGAATTGATAATTCTATGTAAAAAGGGATTAAGTATTTTCAAAAACATTTAGTTTTTGGCATTTAGAATCAGAATTTTTCAAAATCCTTTCTTAGTGAGCACCTACATTATGAAACGAAGGTACTGTCAAAATTCCAAGTCTCTACCTGTTATAGTTTAGGCTGTACGTTGATTCCTGTCATTCAGTCAATCAGTCAGTCATTCATTCAGTCAGTCAGGACAAAGCCTTTTATATATATTTTTTCTTCTTTCTCTACTTTCTCTAACCCTGGGGCTACACGTAAAGAAAGTGTAGTGTTAAATGAGAATATTATAGGAGAAAAATTCCACTGACACTGGGACTTGAACCCAGGGCCTTTGGCTATTCGCGCCAATGCTCTACCAACTGAGCTAAGCCGGAGTTCAATTCACAGCGCCGGATGGAACCTCTCTCGTATGAGTGATTGCCCTAATGGTCTACCTCACAGACAAACAAGTTATGTCATATTCAGTACTGTGAGGCACACTAATTAGTGATTTTTTGTGACCGGGCTCCCACCGTTATTATACAGTTAGCATTCAAGATACGAGATATATAAGCTTTCATGAACCACAGATTATTGTCTCTGTTGGACATTACATGAGAATATTATAGGAGAAAAATTCTCTCCTACTTTTCTCCTTTAATGTAGATAGATATATAAACTTTCATGAACCACAGATTATTGTCTCTGTTGGACATTACAGTCGGTCAAATAAAAAACGTCGGGCGGTATTTGATTAAGTATCACGAACGAGCATATGCGCATGTACAGGAAGACTTAAGGTTAGGTTCACACACGCCTCTTGTCTATCCATGTATTTTCTTGATTATTTAGTCAGTTTTGTTCCAAAACAAACATGTATAGAAGGCTGTGGCTATATGCCTCAAATCCGCCATATTCTTGGTTGCAAATTTTTATAATAAGTTATTAATAATTAATAGATTCGCGAGGAATATGTTTATTCAAGGAGAATTTTTTTAAGATTTTATTTTATAATACCGGTACTTCTAGTGCAAAATCAATAACTTACGCTCAACTTCTGCAACCAATCTTAGCATCGAAATACGCGTCCGGCCAGATCAACGTTTGCTATGAAAACTTCCGGTCGCATTATAGTCAAGTTCCCTCCTCTGAGCTGCTCTTTCATAAATATGGAACCTTCTCGCTGCTTCAGAGACCGAAAAATGCAGGACAATTACAGCCCTAACTACACTTTCTCTCATGTTAGCATTTGTATGTGGCGATGACACAAAGCAAAATGAATTATGACAATGCATTAAGTTGAATATCGTGTGTTGCGCTTTCCGCGATTTTCATTTTTTCCCTCCTTGTTCATATTTTCCCTCCTGCCGCATGGCCTCATATGTTCCGAAAATGACCTGTATTTTGTGTTTTTTATAGGAAACTTGTGAACAAATGCGTCAAAACTTTAATTTTAACAGCATACGAGTCCCGACGTTTTTTATTTGACCGACTGTACATGAGAATATTATAAGAGATAAGTTCTCTCCTATTTTTCTCCTATAATATTCTCATGTAATGTCCAACGGAGACAATAATCTGTGGTTCATGAAAGCTTATATCTATCTTGTAGTGTTAAACCCTGAAATTCGGTGTAAAGTTTTCAGTAGTGGTCTGCTGAACCCTCGTAAAAAATAACTCAGAAAATTACCTAAGTCATTCTCTTTCGCTTGCAACATAGCACACAGCAGTTTTCATTTTATTGTATTTGTAACCACCCTGTAGAATGTTAGTAATAATATAGGCAACATATGATTAGGGCAGCATCCTGAATGAGTGGCAATCCATCAAACACCCGTCACTTCCGTTCTTACTCTTTTTAGCGCCACAACAAAATATAATTTGGGGTGTACTGTATCTTATTATATAGGCTACTAACTTAAAGGACCCGGCGTCGCCCGGGTATTGTATTTTGCTTGTAATTCGAAGTAAACAATAGAAATTTTCAAAATCTAGATCAGTATAGCTCCTCCTCTTTCGGGGTTTCAGGACCTTACATATTATGTATTGTATTTATGTAATTTTAAAATAAATAAATTAAAAAAATTAATATCAGTTGAAATTTACTCATTAAAATACACAACAATAGAAAAATAATTGACAATCAATACAGTAGTTCCATGGCCTACCCTAATATACGAGGGTCATTCAATAATTAAAGAGACAAACTGGTCTGGGGAAAAGACGGTTGGTAATACAAGTTTGATACATTTAGGATTTTAAGTCGGCAACACTGAGGGAATAGTTTGATTGTGATAAGTCGTTCTTCGTCATTTCAAATTCTACATACCTATATAAGGACTAGAATTAGACAATCGAAAGTCCTTCATAAGTAGGGCCCTGATTTATTGGTGAAATAAAATGGCTGATTTCGGTGTTAACTTCCTTCTATTTCGGTGGGTATTTAGTGAAATAAATTACTTATACTACATTGGGAACATTGCGCAATTATAAACTTTGCCCCTTCATTTACATGAACTACCCCCCCCCCCCATTTCTATATTCTTCTGCCCTTGTATGAACTGAAGTAACTTTCGATTTAGGCATGATTAGAGTTAATGTTCAAATATAATGACGAGAAATGTTATCATAATTTCTAATAAACACCATCAGATGGCCATTTGCAAGCAGAAGTGCCAACCATACCACTGTGGATAAGAGACGAAATCTGTTGAATACAAGTAACAAACATTCTACACTCTTCTGCTGTGATCGAGCATAGGCATCGCTAACTTGGCAAAGACATAGCAGGAAAGGAGTGTACTCAACAGTATAAACCAGGTCGCAGACAATCTTTGCGTAAATTCTGCATTCTTTGTAATCGATCACAAATATCGGTAAATCTTCGACAGTCACAGAAACAGCAGAAAAAAAAGCATGCTGGTAAGAAATAAAAAATACATTACTCCAATACACAATATTGTGATTTTAAGGCACATTTTCGTGCTCATTTCTCACTTTAGGGACAGAAGGGGCATATTTCGCACTTATAGACACATTTCGCGGAATCGAGTTAATTTCGCGATATTTCGTGGATTCAATTTGGTTCATATTGGTATTTTAAGCATATAAAAGCTAAATATAGCTAAGGGAGGTTTTTTATAAAATTTCGCGCTTATCGTTGTTACCAAAAAATACGGCCCCTATTCATAAGTTAATTTCGAATTACAAAATAATAAACCTGAGCGACGCGGGGCATTTGATGATTCAAAATGAGGACATTATGATTTTAGTGTTGCTTTTGCAATTGAATTAGGTCAGTGTAATTTGTATGTTATGTCAGGGAATTCCTGCAGCGAATTTTTGTGGTTTATATTCTGGAGCTAATTTATAGTTTGAAATTTATAAAAATGCTACAATTATTCAAGTACAGTGTAATAATGCTCAGCATATAAAACTGCTAAATATTCAAATAAATAATCTGTGAGATAACCATACAATTAAAACAAAATTACAATTAACGAAAAAAGTTGATGGCCGGATCAATCACCCATAGCCCATAGAGTAAATAGCGTTCTAAATGTTGTAATAGGCCTACTTAAACGTATGCATTGTTATTTACAGATCGGAACATATCTTAACTATTACTCGTCTTAGGATTTATAACATACCCGGTACCCTACTCAATACATTTTACTATGGTCATTCAATAATTAAAGAGACAAAGTGGTCTGGGGAAAATACGGTTGGTAGTACAAGTTTGATACATTTAGGATTTTAAGTTGGCATCACTGGGATGAGTTCTAATCAGCTGATGGATCAACATTGCTCTCTTTATAACCTCAAAATTAAGTTTAACTATGTCGGGTCTTCTTGAAAATTCCACATTGGTTGAACAACGTTCTGTGATTCGTTTTTTGAGTGCTGAAGGTGAAAAACCAGCTAATATATACTCTAGAATGACTAAAGTGTATGGTGAAAGTTGTATGAACCGTGGAAATTTTTACAAGTGGGTAGAACAGTTCAAAAGTGATCGAGAATCAGTGACTGACGAACACCGTTCTGGCCGGCCTGTTGAAGTTGTGATTTAGCACCCTCTGATTTCCATTTGTTTGGTCCACTGAAGGAGGCATTACGTGGGAAGAAGTTCCAGGATAACGAGGATGTCAAGAAATTTGTGGGAAATTGACTCCGACACCGAGACAAAGAGTTCTTTGCAGCCGGTAAAAAAATGCTAGTAACCCGTTGGGACAAGTGCATAAATGTTGATGGGGATTATGTTGAAAAGTAGAAAAAGTCTTTTCTTGTAAAAATAAACGTTTTTTTCTTCAGGCCAGTTTGTCTCTTTAATTATTGAATGGCCCTCGTATAGACACAGATCCCAAACTCCTGATATGGCCTCGTAGCTAAAAGGAGTATAAACACAACTGAAATAAGAAATAATAAAATTACTTTTGAAGCCGTACGGTTTTTGTTAAGTCTCTGCATGTATTCCTTAGACATCTGAAAGTCGTGTTATTAATTAACTTCACAGTCAAACCTAATATTAGCGGCCATTGTCTGCTATAAAAGAACAAAACAAGTCTTAACAAAAGATACCTTTCTGTCATATTGTTAAGCAAAATACGCTTATATGACTACCCAGTAATTAGAGGTTGAAACAAATGACTGTAGTGGGTATACTCGAAATTAAAATGACTTCACTGGTGTTTCTATTAACTGGGTGACTTTGTACTGTGAGTCTTACATCAGTTGTAATAGCTATTGTGTTTCTTTTTCTCTCTTTGTGTGTGCTAGTAGGAATAAATTTCCTCCATCCCTTCCCTTTACTCCCCAGCAAGTAAAAAAACTAAAAAGTAATTCAGTAAGTAAGAGGAAACTACTGTGCCTTTGCAATTTAAAATCGTGTTCTGTTGTTTATGTATCATATTTTCTGCACTCTTCCTTTAAAACATTTTAATACAAGATGCTTTACATAATACTGTAAGCTACCATAAAATCTGTAGCAATTTACTTTTTAAGTGTAAATGTCTTTAGAGTCGGTTTTGTGGGAGGTCATTTGCTAGGACCGTCAGTAACGGAAGTAGGCCTACATGTAATGGAAAGAAGTCAAGCGTGGACAAATGAATGCAGAAACCGCGACCCCGATTCATCAATTTTATTGTACGTGCTTTATATGACAAATGAAATCAGGTAAACTGATGTAACAAAGTGCCAGAATGCTTTTGTTTAATCTATATTAATAAAAGGAAGTGTCTGTCCTTCGTCTGTCCGCGATGCCCAGCGAAATCTACTCAACGCAGAAAAATGAAATTTTAAAAATAGGTGGACTGAAGGGTCGGGAAATGCACCTCGAAGCCGGAATTTTAATTTTCGCTTTCGTTCGTGAGTTATGAGTGAAAAACGGGCAGAAAACGTGTATTTTTTGCGTTTTCGAAGCATCAGATTTCAGTAATACATTTCAATGTCAAATCAATTTCAGTTGGCTTTGGCTATTTTTGTCATAAAACCCACGTAGGTCGCTTCATTTGTTTATAATGTCAAGGCACGCAGATATCTGAAATTTTCAACATAGACGGAAGAGGGATAATCAATGTAGGCCTAAATATGGTAAAAAATTGTTCGATTTGGACGAAACTCACTCTACAGGGGTTTTCTGGGCCAAGGAACTCGAATCTGAGATCTCTTTTACCAGGCGACCTATCTAATCGTGTAGCCCTCGTGATTTAGGTGTTAATAAATATAATGATTTAACTATTATGCTCTTAATTTTTTTTTTGAGATAATTTTCGCGGGCGAAGTCGCGGGCACATGCTAGTCAGTAATAATTCCAATTATCATATGCAGAAAACAAGTTATTTTTGTAATCTATTTCCGAGTTAAGCTCCAGATCGATTCATTAAGCAGGGCTTACGGAAGAACAAAGGTCTAAAGTTTGATAGGCTTATGTGAAGGCATATGTGGGTAGTGTTATTTGTCAAAGCTTGTCGTCATCAAAATCTGCTGGTTTATACAACAAAAGCGAATTTTGGTACGATATAGGGTTCGGATGTTTGTGACATGTCATATTTTTATTTTGACGTCCATTCTCACCGTAAACACAAATTAAACATGAATTGCAAGCTTGTTATCCTAATCGGACCCTTTTTATTTTGCACATAAAGTCATACTTTAGTAATCTTTGTGCTCCTGGTCATATTGGCTATGTTGTAATTTAACGTCTTATTTCAGTTATAAATTCGGTAAAAGAGCACAATTATGCAGTGTATGTACTACATGGTCGAGTTAAATTTGAAATTTATTTAATTAATTTAATGTTTATACCAAATTAATATGTAACAAATTTTAAAATTAATTGTTCGTATTTTATAGGGACACGCAAGATCTACAAAATATTACGAGTATTTGGAGCTGATGAAGCGAGCAAACAGGAGAAAATTCTTTAAAAATAGAAGTTCATTACAAGTAAAACTGTAAATCACCTGTAAAATTGTTAAAAAAGAGATTACCCATTTAAGTTCATGTGATGTAAGAATTTAGTGTCTTTAAACGTTTTAAATTTAAAAATCCTGGCCACGGAGTCCTCCGTGTCGTAGATTTGCGGCACGTAAAAGAATTCCAAGCCTAAATTAGAGCCTCTGGACAAAATTTCTCGCCCCTTTCACGTCTATGTAATACCTTAGTTTCCGGAGGGGGGTTGAGAGGCGATGGGCTTACCTCTTGTCCCTTTGCCCTCTCTCGGAAAATAAGCGTAACAAAATTCCTATCGATAACAGAAACCTCCACTTGGAGGCCACTTCGCCCCCAACATAGGGGGCTATAGGCATCCAGGCAGACAGACAGAAACGTTTTAAATTGGAACATTTATTTTTTTTTAAATATGTTATTTTTATTAGGTCATATTTAGGGCTTTCTAGTCATACTTAATCATTTTTAAGGGAATTCTTGCAGTCATATTTTCCACTTTTTACTTCCTCTGCCCGTACCATAGGTACTATAGGTAGAGGAAGTATTGTTTTCGACCCCAAAATTCGAAGTTGAGTTTTTAGCATATATACACGTTTCAAGGCCCCCTGAATCCAAAAATACTATTTTTGGAAACATGTCTGTGTGTCAGTGTGTGTGTGTGTGTGTCTGTCTGTCCGTGTGGAAGTTTGTGAACAGGCTAGCTCCGAAACGGAGAATCGTATGAAAACAAAATTTCGTATTTGGGTCAGGTACCTTCTGAAGATGTGATTCGTAGATTGGCGACAAATTTCCCTTGTTTTTAAGGGTACTTTACATGAAGAAATTTTCGTTTTTCGCGATTTTCTCGAAAACGGCTCTAACGATTTTCTTTAAATTTTGCACATGTGTTGCTTATACTAAGAGCTAAAACTTTTATTTGAAACATTTTTTCGAGAAAATTCTCTGAGGGTAGTTACAAGCCACCCACTGTTTGTAGAAAGTTTGTCTTACGTGAACAACTGAATTCGCGCTCTTTCACGGCCTCTTATTCTATATACGAATGTGAAGTGAGAAAGATGTGTTGTTGGCCATGCATAGAGTAAAGATGTATCTGAGGGAAATATTCGATAAATTTCGGAAATTATATTTTACGACAGAAAGTTCAATAAACGTCTGCAGTCATTTTTTTTTTTTTTAAGTTTGTTATATAGACTGCGCTTTTAGTCGCATCATTGAAAGAAGAGGTATTTATAGGATAATCAGCGTAAAATTGTGTCTTGCGATTCTGTACAAGGATATGTGAATACTGCTAACTTTTATTTGGGCAGAGGAAGTTATGTGCCTTTCACATCAGATTTTTTAGGTCATAAACATCCGAACCCTAGTAAGATTAAAAGAAAGTGACAAAAATAAAACAAAAGTATGACGATCGACAATTGTAATTGGTTGAAATTCCTCATGTTCTTACGTTGGATTGGCACTGATTCACGTACTAAGTAGTCTGACGAATCTTTAATTGCGTTCACAGATTTTGAAATTTTATTCGAAGCAGCGGCAAAGTAGCAGCAGATTAGGGGGGTTTAATTGTTGAAATAAATTGGAGGCAGGTTTATGAATATTCAGTTTAATTATTCTTAGGATGACAAATTGCCCAGTGTTTATGCACAAAGTTGCCAGCCTGCTGATATATTCATTATATTACCTCGGAGGCGCTTTATTACCTGGGCTTTTACAGGGAGTTCAAGAATCCAACCAAGGAATCGTAGCTACATTGTACAGTTAAAGCTTTTCCAAGTATTACGACCTTTAACCCGTTGTCTGCAGTCGTTTGGAGAAGCCATTAAATGTCCGCACAGGATTTACGAGGCGCACTACAATAAACAATGATGTTGCCTTTAATTACAATAAAATAAAATGTAACACTCGGGCAGAGAACAGCGTTATGCCCGGCCCAGAAAGGCATTCGGGGAAATGCCACCCTAATTTTCATTGAAAGACCAGGGCCCTGTTTCATAGAACTTGCTAATAATATTAGTTAATAATATTAGAACTCATAAAAATCTGATGTGAAAGTCACATAACTTCCTCTGCCCAAATAAAAGTTAGCAGTATTCACATATCCTTGTACAGAATCGCAAGACACAATTTTACGCTGATTATCCTATAAATACCTCTTCTTTCAATGATGCGACTAAAAGCGCAGTCTATATAACAAACTTAAAAAAAGAGAACAAATGACTGCAGACGTTTATTGAACTTTCTGCCGTAAAATATAATTTCCGAAATTTATCGAATATTTCCCTGAGATACATCTTTACTATATGCATGGCCAACAACACATCTTTCTCACTTCACATTCTTATATAGAATAAGAGGCCGTGAAAGAGCGCGAATTCAGTTGTTCATCACGTAAGACAAACTTTCTACAAACAGTGGGTGAACAGTGGGTGGCTTGTAACTACCCTCAGAGAATTTTCTCGAAAAAATGTTTCTAATAAAAGTTTTAGCTCTTAGTATAAGCAACCCATGTGCAAAATTTAAAGATAATCGTTAGAGCCGTTTTCGAGAAAATCGTGAAAAACGAAAATTTCTTCATGTAAAGTACCCTTAAAAATAAGGGAAATTTGTCGCCAATCTACGAATCACATCTTCAGAAGGTACCTGACCCAAATACGAGATTTTGTTTTCATACGATTTTCCGTTTTGGAGCTAGCTTGTTCACAGATATTCCACACAGACACACAGACACAGACACACAGACACTCAGACATGTTTCCAAAAATAGTATTTTTGGATTCAGGGGGCCTTGAAACGTGTACATATGCTAAAAACTCAACTTCGAATGTTGGGGTCAAAAACAATACTTCCTCTACCTATATTACCTACGGTACGGGCAGAGGAAGTAATAGTTATCAAAATCTTGTTTCATAGAGATATGAACCCTACTCATAAAATCTCTTCACTAATATTATTAGTTCACTAGTCAGCTGATTGATTTGGAGGTTATGTCTGGTTTGTGTTTTTGTCAATACTAGGCCTATTTCAAAGCAGCACGGCCTACATATATCTTCATAATAACTAGCTCTAAGAAATGAATAAACCTGCCAGGCACTTATTCAAAATAGGTTTATGTACTAAAATCTAACCTCAAATCTTAAAAAACTTGTTTTGACAAAAATTCCTTTGATAGCCTATGTAAGCTTTTTCTAAATTGATAATTACATCAGAGTGATTCATTTTCCGCAAATTTAAAATCACAAAATCTGAATTACATGGGTTTGAGAATAACTTATTAGCCCAAATACACTTATAGAAAAGCACCTAATATTATTAGTAAATTTTATTAAATTCATACGTTTGTTCCATAAGATTATAGGCTATTCTTGGCCTGAAATTCCTTGGTCTGCGAACATGTACTTCTTCATCACTGTTACTTGAATCAGAATCAGCCATTTTCTTGATTTTCACAACTTTGATATCACAAATTCAACCTCTCTGCTAATCTTATGGAAGAAAATTCACTCATAGAAAAACAACTAATATTATGAGCAAATTCTATTACCATTGGTGTGTATGAAACTGTTCACTAACAATATTAGTAACAATTACTAATAATTTAGGGCCATGAACTCATAACTAATAATATTAGCTAATATTCTTATGAAACAGAAGACTAATAAAATTAACTAATATTATTATGTTTTTGCTAATAATATTAGTGAAAAGGTCCTATGAAACAGGGCCCAGAGATTATTATTAATATTATTTTACAAGCTGGAAAATAGCCACATGGGTGAAAGCTTTTAGTACAGATTTAGTATCTAAAAGGGATAATAAGTTAGTTCCACTCTGTATAAATAAATGGTGCACAAAATTTCTCGCATATACATTAAAGGCTAGCACAGAAAAAAGTAAATTATAGAGACAATTACATTTTAATACAATTCAACGGCCCTAAATAGCGTGCTCACTCGCTCGCCTACTTCGTGAAACATCGGATATACTCGGCGATGTTCGTCTCTCGCAGTGTAAACTTGGAGTACAAAATTAAGAAACCCGTTTCTTTATTATAAATAAAGCCTAAGTGAAATGAACACAATGAACAAATATTCTAATTTTATTTTTACTTACAATTTTCATAGCTCTGAACCACAAACATTTAAAAAAAAACTGCCAGTGTAAATTTCTTAAAAATCCTGGAGTCAATTAATAATGGTGGGCGAAGCCGCGGGCACCAGCTGTAAAATATTGATGGACGAAGTATATATTATGTGAAACAGCATTTTACATACAATTCAAGGCAACGACTTTTTATCACCCTCTCTGGTCAGAGATACTGTCACTCGCTCCAGAAGCCCTGTTAGTGCTTCCGTGGTTCATTACGGACGTCGTTATACAACTGGGAATTCCCTGCACATATGTTGCTATCTAATCCCACATGGAGTAAAAAGCCTGATTTGCTTTGTGTAGAAATTACCAAACATTTATTAGTATTCAGTCGGCAGATTTCCTCTGCTCTCATTAGGTCCCTGTGTTGTCCTTTTCATTTAGTGGAAAACTCCCCTCCTGGGAAATTCCAACTGAGAAACCCTAGACTTGGAACCCACATAAAAGGTTCTATCAGGCAAGTGATGGGTTCGGAATGAGCTTTACCCAGTTCCAAAACTTGCCAGGTTAGTTGCGTGGTTTCTTGATTGAAAATTGACTCTTCCTTCCCTTTTACTGTAGAAAGAAAACGGACTGAATTTACGCTTATAGTTATTAACTGTCTGAGGTTATTACATTATTATGTTAGTACACACTCTCTAAAACAGCTGTTTGTCGGACTGGTAACATGTCGAAAAAGTGCATTTTAGGGGCCTAGGCCACTAAAATAGCATAAAACTGCATTTAAAAATGAAATATTATCGTCGTAGGACACCAAAGTTGTCATGGCAATCAATAAACTAAATCCATATGGCATTGACCAGTCACACCAACTTTAACATGGATTTAAGCATATATTTGCTCATAAAACAACAAACTTAAGCCAACTTGTTTCTTTATGATAATACAGAAACTTTACCAGGGTTTTTCGCAAAACGTGGTAGCCTACTTCAACATATAACAACAAATACAAGCCAACAACTTTTCAAATTTTCGTTCACAAGAGAAACATTGTTTAATTTTTTTACAAGAGGTTCTTATAGTAAGAGCTAAATTTTTTTTTAAATATATTTTTGGAATAAGTCTCTGAAGGGTAGTTATAAGCCACCCACCGTTTGAACAAACTCAGGCAAACAGCTTTGTCCTGACTGAATGAATGAATGAATGACAGAGAATCAACGTAGAGCCTAAACTATAATAGGTAAAGACTGGCCTACCTTCGTTTCATAATGTAAGTGCACACTAAGAAAGGATTTTGCAATTTTTTTTTATTTTTAATGCCAAAAATAAATTTTTATCGAAGAGACAAAATACCTTCCATGAGAAATACACGAGCAATTAGATTGTTGTGGAAAACGTTCCTATTAGCAAGACAGTATTCAATTGTTAAATTAATTCAAGATGGCCATGCTCGGTTGATATGTTGATTCATTTATTTACGACTAGCTTAAAAGACCCGGCGTCGCCCGGGTATTGTATTTTGTAATTGGAAATTAGCTTATGAAGGATTTTCAATTTTAAATTCTAGGTCCTAATATAGGCATTTATAATTTTAAATAGGAAGAACGACTTATTACACTCAAACTATTCCCTCAGAAAACGCTTGATATAGTTTTTTATGGCTCATAGAGGATCTAGAATGTTGCATCCCATCGCTTGTACAGTGCACAGCAAGCCTGGTAGAGGTTTAAATAAGAAGAAACAGAAATTCCTGTAACATAAAATTGTAATATCGAGGCGGGAAATTTCCCACTCTTATGTTACCATAAAGCCGTTTTGGGGATGAAATTAAACAGAAAGCATTATCACTTTCATACTTTTCTCTCCAAAAACCTGCGATATAATATAATAATATACACATTACCATACCTCGTTTTGTTTTCTCTATGTCCAGGGTAGAGAAAGTTATGTGATTCCATTATTTTAGTGGATTTCATTCTGTAATATTTATTTATAACATGAATTATTTTGATAACTTCTCTTATTTGTCAAAAGAGCATTTCATTTGGTTTTTCCAAGCCCTCCTGATACCATTTGGTAACAATATATTCTGTGATTTGGAATTGATAATTCTATGTAAAAAGGGATTAAGTATTTTCAAAAACATTTAATTTTTGGCATTTAGAATCAGAATTTTTCAAAATCCTTTCTTAGTGAGCACCTACATTATGAAACGAAGGTACTGTCAAAATTCCAAGTCTCTACCTGTTATAGTTTAGGCTGTACGTTGATTCCTGTCATTCAATCAGTCAGTCAGTCATACATTCAGTCAGTCAGGACAAAGCCTTTTATAAATATAGAGATTCGCAGAGATCTGAATTACATTGAATGGGTGAAGATGAAATGAACGTGTGGAAATTACTAACCACTAAATGCCCATAACTTAAAATGTTTTCTGCGAACCGCATAGTAAACAACTTGAGTAATCACTCCTTATATGATACACAAAATAAATATAAATACCTATACACACAAGATATACTTTAACTTACATGATCAGGATCGGATCCCGTCTCCGGCACAGACTCTATGCTGGAGCTATGTTCGCCTGGAGCGCCACCGTTCAGCAGGGCGCTGAAACTCTTGCCAGACTGCGGCGTCTGCGGCAAGCTCTGAAACAAAAGCATAACAGTAATTAATTATTAACATGACTAATTTCATGCAAACATATAGTTCGTTAAAACAGATAAAGGTGGAAAATCTGTGTTACATTCACATAACTTTCGACGCGCTTAAAAAATCCAAACAATAAAAAAATCAAAGATCCAAAATTTAAAAAATCCAAAATTCCAAACTTAATAAATCAAAGATCCAAAATTTAAAAGTCCAAAAAACCAAAATTTAAAAAATTAAAAATCCTAAATTAAAAATCCAAAATTTAAAAAAAAATAAAAAAGCCCAAATTTTAAAATAAAAAATTTAAAAAATCGAAATTTCAAAATTTAAAAAATCTAAAAATCCAAAATTAAAAAACAAAAATACAAAATTAAAAAATAAAAAAGAAAAGAACTAAAATTTATAAAATCCAAAATTAAAAAAAATTAAAGAGCCAAAATTAAAAATGCCAAAAATCTAAAATTTAAATTGAAAAATCCAATAATAAAAAATTGAACAAATTTAAATTAAAACAAGTTTCACTTCTGTCGCGTGGCGTTCCACGCACACTTTTTTTTTTAATCGACGGTCTGGACTGTATGGAGGATGCCGGGGCACCTCTAAACCAAATTTGTTGATTCTCTCACGAACAACCGCAGCAACATGGGGGAGCCTGGCACCGTCGAACTTGCATTTGTTTGGTCCCATGAAGGAATTTCTGACCGGAAAACGCTTTGCGTCAGATTCAGAAGTGAAAACAGCAGTTGGATATACTCCAACCGAAAGGACTTCTATGAAGAGGGTATTTTGAAACACGATGAAAGAAATGTGCTAAGAAACTTGGCGACTATATGAAAAAATAGACAAAATATGTACCTTTATGTGTGCATCTGTTTAAAATTGTAGCCTACCTATGACACTTTTTGTATTATATACATACATACATATATATATATATATATATATATATATATATATATATATATATATATATAGAGAGAGAGAGAGAGAGAGAGAGAGAGAGAGAGCCTATATTTATATTGCAGGCCTACGTTACTTTTCGATCCACCGTCGTGGTATTAAATATTGATTCACACTTAAAATTCTCTTCAAATTAAACAAAACGGTGTTTTTTTCTATTTTTTGCAACTGCGTCTTCCTATATATTAACTGATGTTTACATATCGATCTTATAGGCACAAGATTGAAGCATTAAGCCCCGTGCCATTATGGTTAAAACATGTTGTTAAAATCCGTTACAAGAGAACAAAGGCTGAGAGTTGATTTTTAAATAAAAAGCAATTCCCAGAATTCCGTGCAGGGATAATCCTGGAATGAGTTGATAGAGCTTTTAAGCCATGGGAACTCAGTGGAGCTAGTCTTTACGCCAAGGCCATCTGTTTTGTTTTCTGTTGCTAGGTAACCAATATTATTACATTTGTATCCAAAGTCATCTGTGTTCTCTTCAAACGTGATGTTTGAGCAGCAGATAATATTATGTAGCAAGCAGTTTTCATGAAAGACAAATAAGTTATTTATTCTTGCTTTAGAAAATCGTATTACCGATTTTGATAAAAAAAATTGTGAAAATATAAAATATTTGTATTCGTATTCTGTTCTAAAACTGACTTAGGATAGTTTACTCTTCTCCAATTTAGGTAGATTTCGGAGAAAAATCTCCCTATTGTAATCGATAACATATCACGACTTTCGAAAAATTCTTTCATATCTTTACGTTTCATGCCTCCCTAGGTACTAAACCACCGCCTGTTAAAAAAAAAAATTCTGATATTTATATATAATATATATATATATATAAGCTTATATATATATATCTATCTTTACACGCTAGCGGCCGTAATTTTGAAGATATTTGAACCAAATTTTATTATGTTATTTCTAGGCCCAATAGTTCGGACAAGTTCGTTAATGAGCAAAATTGGCCCAAGGGGGTGGTCGGGGAAGGGGTTAAAATTTTAAAACATTTATATCTCGGTCCCTATGAAGTATAGAGGGAAACTTTGTTTGAATAAATTAGAGTACTCCCTATGGAGTTCACAGCGACACCAACAATTCGGGGGTTTTGGGGGTACGAGTGGGGGTGGGGGATGGAAATTAGAAATTTTTGAAACTACGTCTTGTGGGGTATCGTTGAAGAGCTCTTGATGAGTACTCTACAAATCAATAACTAGTTTCTTGACAGTTCTCATATAAGGCGAGATTTGAATGTTTGAAAAAGTGCTCTTTCCTCTTTTTTGCAATTATTATTGCGGGTTTGTCATGCCAAGGTTAAAGAAGAAGAGTGCTACGCAACGACAGTAAATTAAACCAAAAGCACTTCGAAATCTACCTCAGCCTGTAGGCCTGCCTAAAGGGATTTTTATTATTTTAGTCGCCAGCTTGACTTTAATAGAAATTGCGTCAAAATGTTAACGAGTCAAACAGTAGGCTACAGACAATATTTAAAATGAATTCTCTTTTTATCAATCACGTTTCTTTATTAAATCAACACTTACAGATGTAATAATTAAATCAATATTTAATGCATCCAATGCATAATTATGGAAAGAATATTAACTTTCATTTGTTTATGATTTCAATCTTACACAACTTGTAAAGTGCAATGGACCCATGTCGTATTAAACACATTATTTTAAAAAATATCTGATGTGAAATTCACATAACTTCCTCTGCCCAAATAAAAGTTAGCCCCTTAGTATAATATAATTATTACGTATGATATTCTCTTCATTTAAATTGGTTGTAAAAATGAGAATGTCGCTACCATATCCCAACGCATCCCCGAAGGATACATAACCCAAATAAAATTTGATTAATATTAATTGAGATATTAGCTGAAAATATTATCTACTCTTATACAATCCAACGGCACTAAATAGCGTGCTCACTCGCTCGCCCACTTCGTGAGACATCGGGTATACTCGGCGATGTTCGTCTCTCGCAGTCTAAACTTTCACGAAGAGTACAAAATTAGGAAAACCGTTTCTTTATTATATAAGGCCTAAGTGAAATGAACACAATGAACAAATATTCTAATTTTATTTTTACTTACAATTTTCATACCTCTGAACCACAAACATTTTTAATAAAATCAGGTAAACTGATGTAACAAAGTGCCAGTATGTTTTTTTTAATCAGTTATGACTGCAATTATGATATGCAGAATGTGTTTTTTTTAAATTGATTTCCAAGTTAAGCTCCAGATTTATTCATTAAGCAGGGCTTACGGAAGAAGAAAGGTCTACCATCTCGGCCACCTGGGTCATTTTAACGGTCTAGTTGGATAAGCGCATGTAAATCAATATGATTTTTGTCATAGCTACCTGTATTTTAATTTCCAAGGCCTTATACGATCACAGTAAAACAATAGGCTATGTTGTCAAGATAACTGATTTTCATTTTTTTTATAAATTCTTTCAAATACGTATCTATTATATAAAGTCGAATGTGTGTTTGTGGGTATGTTTGTTCCTTATACAAATCTACATTTCTTTACCAATTTACACGGAATTTTGCACACATACCCAGTTAAGCCCGGAAAGTATAGCGGTCAACATTAAAATTCAAACAAAATACTCCTTCCCTTGAAAATTATATAATTTCTGAGAATTTTATACTGAAAAAAATGAATTGCTGTTTAGTTCACATGACAACAGTGAATTTTTTACTGTGATGACATAGGGCCTTGGCGACTATTTAATGCTGGACTTTAACGAATTATGATTCCATTGATGTAATATATTGGCGAAAATAATCACTGAAAATGAAATCCACGAAAATAAAGCACAGTGTGATGCAGTCACATAACTTCCTCTACCCTCGACATAAGAAATATTTTCTCACTTCACATTTTGATGTAGAATAAGAGGTCGTATTGCAGGAACAACTTAAGTGTGTGAGTATGCTATATCAGAAGTCGGTAAATAGTCAGTTATCCATAGCTGTAGGCTTTGTATTAGTTGAAATTTATCATAGGCCCTAAGCATGGGATGGAACATTTTGAGTCCTATACTCGCAGTATATTATGTCCCGGGTTTTAGGGGGGGAAAGTATGAAAGTGATACTGCATTTCTATTTTATTTCAGGCCTGAAACGGTTTAACATGAGAATGAGAAATAAAATTTTCCGTCAAGTCAATACAATCTTACGTAATTTATGTTTCTTCTTATTTCAACCCCTCCCAGGCATGATGAGTAGAAGCAACGGAATGCAGCATTCGAAATCCTCTATGAACCATAAAAAGCTATAGGCCTATCTAGCGTTTTTTGAGGGAATAGTCTGAGTGCCATATGTTGTTCTTACTCATTTCGAATTCTACATACATTATTATATCAGGACCTAGAGTTTCAACATCGAAATTCCTCCATAAGTTAATTTCAAATTACAAAATACAAAGCCCGGGCGACGCCGGGCCTTTTCAGCTAGTCTAATATATAAAGTCGAATGTGTGTTTGTGGGTATGTATGTATGTATGTATGTATGTTTGTTCCTTATACAAATCCACATTTCTTCACCAATTTGTACAAAATTTTGCACACATACCCAGTTAAGCCCGGGAAGTAACGCGGTCAACATTAAAATTGTAATAAATCAGTCCTTCCCTTGAAAATTATATAATTTCTGAGAATATTATACTAAAAACAATGAAATGCTGTTCAGTTCACATGACAACCGTGTATTGTTTACTTTGATAACATTGGGCCTTGGCAACTGGACTTGAACGAATTATGATTGAATCGATGCAATATATTGGCGAAAATAATTACTGAAAAATGAATTACACGAAAATAAAGCACAGTGTGATGCAGTCACACAACTTTCTCTACTCTAGACATAAGAAATATTTTCTCACTTCACATTTTGATGTAGAATAAGAGGTCGTATTGCAGGTACAACTTAAGTGTGTGAGTATGCTTTATCAGAAGTCGGTAAATAGTCAGTTATCCACAGCTGTAGGCTTTTTATTAGTTGAGATTTATCATAGGCCCTAAGAATGGGATGGAACATTTTGAGTCCTATGCTCGCAGTGTATTATGTCCCGGGTTTTAGGGGAGGAAAGTATGAAAGTGATACTGCATTTCTCTTTTATTTCATCCCTGAAACGGTTGTAGGTAACATGAGAATGAGAAATAAAATTTTCCGTCAAGTCAATACAATCTTATGTAATTTATGTTTCTTCTTATTTCAACCCCTCCCCGCATGATGTGTAGAAGCAACGGAATGCAGCATTCGACATCCTCTATGAGCCATAAAAAGCTATATCTAGCGTTTTCTGATGGAATAGTTTGATAAATTTTTTTCTTCATTTCAAGTTTTACATACATATTATAGGCTATAAGGACCTAGAGTTTCAAAATCGAAAGTCCTCCATAAGTTAATTTCAAATTACAAAATACAAAGCCCGGGCGACGCCGGGCCTTTTCAGCTAGTATTACCATAAAATAGAAACTTAAATTGAGCATTACTCCGAAACAGGTCAACCGATTTTATCCATTATGAATAGACGTCTTCCCATGGACATTATAAATGTGTATACCAAGTTTCATAAAAAACCGGTAAAGCGTATTTGAGTTACCGCGTCTTTAAAATATACACTAAATTGGGTTTTACTCCGGTACCGGTCAACAGATTAGGTTCAAATTCAATAAGGCACTTCTTATGGACGTCATAAATGGGTATACCAAGTTTCATGGAAATCCGATACAGCGTATTTGAGTGATGGCGCCTTTCTATTAGAAAGGCGCCATAATCTATTAAAATAGGCACTAAATTGGGCATTACTCCGGTACCGGTGAACCGATTTGGTTCAATATCAATAGGGTTCTTCCCATCGACATTATAAATGTGTTTTCCAAGTTTCATGAAAATCCGAAAAAGCGTATTTGAGTTATGGTGCGTACAGACACACGGACAGACGGACAGACATTTTTTCGTCCACCACACAATCTCATAAAGTACCATACTGGCAGTTAATAAACTGACAGTGTAAATTTCTTAAAAATCCTGGATTCAATTAATAATGGCGGGCGAAGCCGCGGGCAGTATCGCGGACAATAAAAATCCAAACAAAACAACTCCTTCCCTTGAAAAATTATATAATTTCGGAAAATTACACTGAATTTATCAAATAAAATTCACATCATAGGCCTATTCATCTGTCAACAAACAGTTGAGAAACAATACGTATTATCGGTGTTAAGAGGTCGCTTTGGAACTGCATAATTGAATCTGAGATCGTTTTCCCAGGCGGTGCTTTCATATCGTGGAATGTACTCTAAAGCTGGAATTTTACCTGGTTCATTAATTATTAATGGTTTAGTTCATGAATGATTTGCTTGCAAGTGTTAATAAATATAATGCTTTAATTATTTTACTCTTAATTTTTTATTTTTCAATTAATTATCGTGGGCGAAGCCACGACCACCTGCTAGCGTATATACATTACTGAAGATATATGTTTATTTCAGAAAGTGATTCGCATGTGTTTGTTGTTATGGGGACCGAATATTTGTCCTGTTAAAGTCGCCTCAAACTGGGGGGCCTTGGTTCCGGTCTTCCATAAAGGCTTGTATTATGATGATTTTACTTACGGCACTTGTGGTTTTTGTAATTTTTACCGCACGGAGATTTCTTTTCTTTTCATAGCAACCAGACTGCGTGCGGGAATGTCAAGTTACGATCCACGACAACAATATTCGTAAGTAGGCCTACCACTAATTAGTTACGTCGTGCAAAAAATGAGTTTTGTGCCATTTTTTTGGCATATTTCACTGTCCCCTTAACACAAGAAGACATATCCAACACAATATCGTGCTTCAACGCTCTGGAAACATAGGTCTATTCTTAATTGAAACGCGGGTTGAAGTGACCCGCAATTGAATTAGTTAGCTAATTGGCAAATAATTAATTAGACCCGATAATTACATTTCACGGCCCTTCGCACTCCATTAGGCTACACCTAATAGAGCTTACTATTTAGAAATGGAAGATATTCGCTTGCGGTTATAAATCAGTTCGTTATTTTTTGTTTTGTTTTCATTTTCAAACATGGAGCATGTGGTTTTGGTTTGTAATTTGTTTTGTATGTGGTTTGTGCATTGAATTAAAACCGGTTTGCTATGCAAGCGCACGTTTTCTGGTTAGTGCGCAATATTTTCTCTCCCAGCTAGTGATGACAAGTATAATAGATACATTCTAGGTCTCTACAGGTTTAGAGCAATGTTTGTACTGGGTTTTGGTACCGGTGTTTACTTGTGGAGTGATCTAGGCGACAGAGTTGAACTAATTACAGCTTAAGGTTGACCTATATGAGTTTTTATTTCAGCTGTGTTTATACTCCTTTTAGCTATGACGCCATATCAGGAGTTCGGGATATGTACAGTAGGGTAGGCCAAGTGTTCTCAAACTTCTTTTATTCGAGGACCCCTTTAATTATTAACGTTGCCATTGCAGACCCCTAAAAATGACCCTTTACTATTTTTACTAATTTTGTAGTAATAACCATTTGAAATATACTTAATTCAAAACGAAAAGTTATAGGATAGATACATTTTTTTTTTATTTCTAACATTGAATTCAATTGCAAAAGGACAGGACTCTTAGTATTATATTATTAGTAATTATAAAAAAAATTACCAATGGAACAGTTATATAGTAAAATACCACTAATTTCCGTGAGAAGGATGGTGTTGTTTTTTGCTTTTGACAATCACTGAAATATTGGGTTCTATTTTTGAAAGTTTCAGCCTTAAATCTACTTCAATATTAAAAAATCTCCCGCGGACCCCTCAAACCATGAGAACCACACTTTGAGAACCCCTGGGGTAGGCCATGGAACTATTGACTGTCAATTGTTTCTATTGTCAGTGTATTTTTATGGAGTAAATTTCAACTGAAATTAATTTAAATGGATATGATACAGGATGAAATGGTGAGGACGATTCATGGTATGTAAATATCCAATTCGGCATTTGCTTTTAGGACTGGGGAAACCACGAAAAAAACCCATGTCAAATTGGCCGGCCACGGGATTTGAACCTGGAACCTCCCGACTGCATATATCTGTGCTTGGTTCTAAAAAGGCCAATGTCAATTTCGTGCAAAAAAGAGATCTATGTATTATTGATCTCGGCTAGTTTTTATCTTTCGTAGCCTATAATAAAAGTGTCAATAAACTCCGTGGCGCTACATCCCTGAAGGGACAAGGCCTACCACCCGACCGCTGCTTCATCTACCGTAGGCAGATGGTAGGATTGGGGGGCATGTGGTCACGGTCAAAGTCTGTTGTTAATTGATATTAATAGACATTATACATAAACCTTAGAGGCCAATGTCGGAAGTTCTCAGCAAAAAATGTTACATCTATAAACGCTTCAAAGTCAGTTTTTTCAAAAGCAAGTTTTATGACATTGGCCCTTTTAGAACCAAGCCACGGATATGACTTCTTTTTATATGTAACCCAACAAACCAATGTGTGTGTGTGGGTGTATATATATATATATTGTATATATATATGTATGTATACTTATATAATTGCATCGAATCGATTTGTGGACTGTTCATTCATCTATTATGCGGTGATCTTACGGCTGACAGAATATTGGCAACAAAGTAAGAAATTATCTACTCTTATACAATTCAACGGAACTAAATAGCGTGCTCACTCGCTCGCCCACTTCGTGAAACATCGGGTATACTCGGCGATGTTCATCTCTCGCAGTCTAAACTTTCACGAAGAGTACAAAATTAGGAAAACCGTTTCTTTATTATATAAGGCCTAAGTGAAATGAACACAATGATCAAATATTCTAATTTCATTTTTACTTGCAATTTTCATAGCTCTGAGTCACAAACATTTTTAATAAACTGCCAGTGTAAATTTCTTAAAAATCCTGGAGTCAATAAAATTAATAATGGCGGGATAAGCCGCGAGCACCAGCTATAATATTATTGATAGTTTAACCATGTAAGTATCGCGGACTATACAACTCCAAACAAACCATTCCTTCCCTTCAAAAATTATATATTTTCTGAAAATTACACCCAATTTATCAAATAAAATTCACATCATATTCATCTGTCAACAAACAGTTCAGAAACAATACGTAGGCTATTATGTGTTCACAGTTAGCTTTGGAACTGCATAATCGAATCTGAGATCGTTTTCCCAGGCGGCGCTTTCTAATCCTGTAATGTACTCTGAAGCAGGAATTTTAGTTGTTTCATTAATTTATTAATGGTTTAGTTTATGAATGATTCGCGTGCAAGTGTTAATAAATATAATACTTTAATAGTTATCATACTATTAATTTTTAATTTTTAAATTAATTATCGTGGGCGAAGCCGCGGGCACCTGCTACTTATTTACAAAAGTGAAATAGTCTTAATAAATATTACCCGAGATTATCTATGATTAAAACACAGCCAGCTTATACGAATTTACTGATTGATAAGTCGGGCATATTTCCCTTTCATATTTCGAAATATCTCCGGTTATATCGAGAATTACGGACTGGACAGACAAAACTAAATCAATTATATAGCATTTTCTCCCTCCCCTCGACTGAATGGGCGGATTAAATGAAACTGTATTCAGAATTGATAGAATTGTATTTGAGATATTGTCTGATTGTGTGAGGCTGGTACAATTGATATGGTATGGACAGAGAATTTTTTTTTTTTCCTTTTGTTAAATGGAACGAATGATATAAATCCGTCCACCGGGAGAGACAATTATTTTATTTACATGTAGGATTGAATCAATTACAGTTTGTTCCATAAGTGTATTGCTTTTATGTGTAGGCCTAGAGGAGAAATATTCAGTGGCTTGATATTTACCAAAAGTCTGTTAGTAATAATTACATTACATTATTTTTTGCACGACGTAACTAATTAGTGGTACTTATAAATTTCGTTGCCGTGGATCGTAACTTGACATTCCCGCACGCAATCTGGTTGCTATGAAAACAAAAGAAATCTCCGTGCGGTAAAAATTACGAAAAGCACAATTGCCGTAAGTAAAACCATCATAATACAGGCCTTTATGGAAGACCGGAACCAAGGCCCAGTTTGTGGCGACTTTTAACAGGACAAATGTTCGGTCCCCATAACAACAAACAAATGCGAATCACTTTCTGAAATATAACATACATCTTCAATCTCTTCTCTATATATATAAAAGACTTTGTCCTGACTGACAGGAACCAACGTAGAGCCTAAACTACAACAGGTAGAGACTTGGAATTTTGACAGTACCTTCGTTTCATAATGTAGGTGCACACTAAGAAAGGATTTTGAAAAATTCTGATTCTAAATGCCAAAAATTAAATGTTTTTTTAAAATACTTAATCCCTTTTTGCATAGAATTATCGAAACAAATTCACAGAACATATTGTTGCCAATGGTATAGGTGGGTTTGGATTAAATGAAATGGATGTTTGACAAATTAGAGAAGGTATCATTATAATTCATATTATCTGTATTAATAAAAGGAATTGTCCTCGATGTCCAGCGAAATCTACTGAACGCAGAGATCTGAAATTTTAAACATAGGTGGGCTGAAGGGTCGGAAAATGCACCTCGAAGCCGGAATTTTAATGTTAGTTTTCGTTCGTGAGTTATGAGTGAAAAACGGGCAAAAAACGTGCATTTTTTTAGTTTTCAAAACAATCATATTTTCTGAAATACATTTCAATGTCAAATCAATTACAGTTGGCTTTGGCTATTTTTGTCATATCTTGAAAATAAAACTTTCGCGATCGCTTGAATGTTGTAAACCCTAAATATGGTCAAACGGTGTTTTATTTGGACGAATCTCACTATACAGAGGTTTTCTGGGCCCAAAAACTCGAATCTGAGGTCGCTTTTACCACACGATTCTATCTAATTGTGGTATGTAGTCCACGTGATTTAGGTGTTATTAAATATAATGATTTTACTATTATGCTCGTAATTTTTAATTTTTTAAATAATTATCGCGGGCGAAGCCGCGGGCACATGCTAGTAGTGTATAAACATAATACAAGGTGACACAAAAAAACGGGAACTTTTTAACATTCAATAATAAAACCAAGAGTGATGGAAGAAAACATTTTGTTCATAGTAATTGAAACCTTAAAACTTGCAATTTAAGAACCATTAATGGAATTTATCATTAAAAAAAAAAAAAATTACGTCCTTTAGATGGCGTCCTGCTGTACGAATACATTCTTGAAATCTGCTGTTGAGATTCCTCATTGACCGCTGCAGCATCGCAGCTGGGATACTGTAAATTTCATCACGAATTCTCTGTTTTAACTCATCCAGAGTTCTTGGTCTAGATAGCCTGAAGAAATTCCTGGCTGGTAAACGCTTTGCGTCAGATGCAGAAGTGAAGACAGCAGTCCGCAGATGGCTATACTCCAACCGAACGAACTTCTATGAACAGGGTATTTTGAAACTATTATCAGGATTGGAGAAATGTGTTGAGATACTTGGCGACTATATAGAAAAATAGACAAAAGATGTCCATTCATGTGTGCATTTGTTTGTAATTGTATCTATTAAACTTTTTTGTATAAAAAAGTGCATTACTTTTCGATACACCCTCCTATTTAATCTATAATTGTTATAGGCCTAAATATGTAATCTAATTTCATAGAATGTAATTTTCTATATTGAATGTTTAAATTGTGAAAATTTTGCTTTAGGAAGTCATCTGTTGCCATAGTAACAATAATGAATGCAAGCACTGTTCAGTCTGTTTTACTTAAGCATGGCCTGCTATAATTTTTATTTTCATACCACGTCTCCGTATATCAAGCTGAATCATCAAAATAATTATTTATCATTCGCACGAACGTTTTCCCGTTGGCAGTATCTATTGTATATCTCGTCGAAGGGGAAGGAAAATTATTTCTTTCAGCTGCTGAGCTTAATGCTGGGTTTTCATAGATTAGCAACATCTGGAGACGTGTTTACCTTTCCTATTATGAAACTGAAAACGTACGAAGATGAATTTTCCTCCCCTCATTAAAACAGGGGATTTATTCCATAGAGTAATGTGTTTACAGTCACCCTGTGACCGCAGTGCAGTAATGTGCACTTTACATCTCGGGTGTTTGCACTCCCAGCCACCAGAGAGCAGTGCTTACCATTATATAACAGCCAAGTCTCATTACAAATGCAAATAATCTTATTGTTCAATATTTGAGTTTCATTAAGGACTCAGTGCCAGGATTTCTCATTGTCAGTTGTCATGGCCAACTAAGTTTGTCATTCAGCTCACGTCATAAGCTCCATTCACAGAGGACACGGCAAGAAAAGAAGGAAAAGTGCGAGAACGCCCATGCCAGTAAATATATTTTTTGCACTCCTTAGCTAGTAAGTGGTACTTACGAACTTTGTTTACATGGATCGTAAGTTGACATTCCCACACAGTCTTGTTGCTAAGGCCGGTTGCGATGAGGTTAAAACACTTACGGTCCAAGCGCTACGTCATAATTCATTACGATACACTTCATAATACAAGCCTTTATGGGCACGGCCCCCAGGACAAATATTCGGTTCCCATAACAACAAACACATGCGAATCACTTTCTGAAATAAACATCTATTTTCAAGAATGTATTTACATAATATTTTCAGGTAATATCACAATTAATATAATTAATTGATATAAATAATCATCGTGCAAAAAATAGCATGCAACACACGGGCCGTAAAGGCATTTACGGGTCTCGAAAACTTAAAAACCCTCGGCTGCGCCTCGGGTTTTCAATCTGTTTCCTCGACCCGTAAACGTGCCTTACGGCACTTGTATCGCAATATACTATTTTTGCGGAAAACAAAACAGAAGCAATTATTGCAGAAATGAAATTTCCCAGCGCAGGAAGAGATTCAATCTGGCACATGGTGCAGAGAAAAGCTGCAAGATTTTTGTTATGAATAAGCACCAACAAACTGACTACGTTAAAAACATTAGGGCGGAAATCTTTAGAATTTAGAAGGAAAATAAATAGATTAAAATGTATGCATTATTTATACACATGGGAAGAGCTTCACAGCAGAATTAAAGAACCGGATTGCAAAAGTAGGAAGGATCAGAGGTAGACCTCAGAGAACAAATATTGCGAAAGTTTATTTTTAAGTAGATGGATTCAGGATTGGAATGATTTACCTGCAGAAATGTTCGAAACGTTTCCTGCTAAAGCCAAAATTTTTAAAAATACATTGAATAGGGTATGTTATAAGTAGGGACCGGATTTTTAGGTTTTTAAAAACACTGTTTTAGGTTTTCCATTAGGTGAAATAGTTTTTTTTAGGTTTTTTGTCCAAAATATCGTTTTCTGGTAGAAAAATTGGTTTAATGAATTTGAATGTGCTACATAGGATTCAATACATAATAAATTAACACGTCTTCTTAAAACACAGTGTGAGCACTCAGTGTGAATAACAAGACAGTAACTTACTAAAGGCTTAAGGCAAAAACTCTTTAAAACACAGAAATCTATATCTTGTTCATACACGGCAACAATGGTTGTTCGTACGAATATTTTAAAAGGAATACGCTGGTACTCTACACTTCCTCTCTTGATACTGTCCATCCTAGACGACAATGGGTTGAACGAAACGCTGGTGGTATTACAGTAATTTCAACCCGACAAAAATTATTGTCTATCCGCAAAATATCGATTCCTCAACTGACAAACAAAAAAGACAAAAAAGTAGCCTAAATTAGATATTTTGTGTTTTATATCCCGTTTAGGTAAGTTATATTTAGGTTTTTATACCCCATTTACGTATTTTTAGGTGCCACAGAATTAATATGGGTGAATCCTATGGACATGATTCGAAAAAGTGTATGAGCGCTTGGAAGAAAGGAAAAAAATAGGTAAAAACCTAAGAATCCGGTCCCTAGTTATAAGAAAGTATAATATTATGTGGTTATGTTTGTAAATATTTGTACATGTTATAGGCCTAGTTTTGAATGGACAGATATTTTTTAAAAACTATTATTACTTATATTGATAGGGTAGGCCTACTGGTATGCAGATAGCTTGTTGTGTTATTTAATGTGTAATTTATGTAGCCTATAATGTATAGCTGGTATTAATTGCAACACTGCCACAGAGTTGTCGACCCACTTGCAGTGTAACAAAATAGGCTAAATAAATAAAATTAATAACGAAACGCGCAAGTAAGTATGCTGTTGCTAAACTAATACAACTGATTCCAACTTAATATAACCTATCACTGGCACTATGTATCACAGATCTACAATCTAGTTGAGTTAAATTTGCACATAGTCATGTTTGTGATGTAGAAAAACAAGTGCCATAAGTTACTAAATTCAAGACGTGTTTTATAACATAATTAATTAATTCGTTGTAATTTTTATTTACATAGGGCAAGACCGGGTGACGCGCCGCACCGGGATAGTTGCCGCACCCCCTCTAACTCGAACATTTGACGCTAGATACCGCTAGTTGTCGTGAAACCATCTGCAGTTCCCTCGTTAGAGTAATTGGATCGCGTGAATTCATTGTTAGTGGTGTTTATGTCATTGTTATAACGGTATTTATCAGGTAAGTGCACTAGTTTCACTGCGAAACTTTTTTGGACACATTACTTTATTCTTTCCTGATCTGCATTTGCTCCATTTTTTCTGCATTTACTACTTTTAATAGACTATTTAGAGGTTGTAAAGATATTGTGTGTGAAGTTCGCCATAACAACAATAACAATAAGCTCTACAGATGAGTACGGCGCGTGACCCGGAGTTTTGGGTCACATGCCGCATAGCATTCAAGGGTGACACGCCGCACAATGTCTTGCAGTATAATTACCCCCAAAATTATTTTTTCTGCTCTTTTCAACAATAAACATGTCAATTCTGTATAGGGGAAGGGAAGGAGCTAAACATCGTGGCCTATGGAGTGACAATGACCTACAAGAAGCTGTTCGGCGAATTAAGGCATGGGAAATTTCCATTCGGGAAGCCGAACGTTGCTATCTTATGCCAGAGAGGACTATTCGTAGGCGCATGGACACAGGAAATTGGGAAAACCCTCACTTGGGCCTGAAGGATTATTTGGTACAGAAAATGAAAAAAGGCTGGTCACCCATGTCCAGATATTGTGCAGATAGGTTCTCTTTTGTTTTGTGCGTGCCTTTGATGTAAATTTAGACTGTTATTTTGAATGCGGCATGTCTCCCACACGTGCGGCATAGCACCCTGTAACGCGGCATCTCTCCCGCTTTGTCTTTCAATTTAATAATTGTATTTACACATTGAATTATTATTTTATAAATATTTTCGTTGCTGAAATAAAGGGAGGGAATATCATAGCTTGGAATCTCAAAAAGAGTTTTCAAAATATTCAATCCTGTTTTGAGGTAGACGAATTTCCACAAAAGTGCGGCGCGTCACCCTATCTTGCCCTAATGTGTGATGAAGTACACCACATATTGTACGTAAAAGTAGGCATAATAGGCATAGCCTCCAATAAATTCCATTATAGAAGAAAATTGCGTGCCAGGGCCTTGAGAATTTACGTCACCAATAAAAAAAAAAGTGCTAAGAAAAGGTTCCAGCGGCGAGAAGATACAGATTGTAAATACATAGGTTGGTTTTTTAGTTTTGGCACCATAGTTATAACTGGATTAATAACTCAAAATATATGGTTCCAAGTTTCATAGGCCCTCGATGTAGACCCCACCGTTGCGTACAACGTGTTGCCAGCGATGCGGAAGTCGTTGGATCCCGTTGGCACTGCCCAATCTATTGATGGTGCGAAGAGAGCGCTCGGCAGCCTGCTTAACGTCTTCAATGGTACGGAAGTGCTCCCCGCGCATTGTCATCTTCACCTTCGGGATGAGATCATAGTCGCAGGGACTGAAACAAACAGTTCGACCAACCCCCACCAATGTGAAGGTAATGTTGATTCTTGCCTATGATTGGGATGGTGTGATTATTCACCATACCGTTCCTCGAGGGCAAACCGTTAATGCGGCGTACTATTGTTTGTTTCTGCAAGACCATCTCCGAGGAGCTCTGAGAAGGAAACGGCGCCGCCACATGGTTACACCGCCCATCATTCTGCATGACAATGCTAGGGCACTCACAGCAGGCGTTGTGTCGGCATTGTTGGATCGCTGGGGCTGGGAGGTCCTCTATCACCCCCCCCCCCCTATTCTCCCGACATCAGTCCCTGCGAGACTATGATCTCATCCCGAAAATGAAGATGAAGATGACAATGCACGGGGAGCACTTCCGTACCATTGAAGACGTTAAGCAGGCTGCCGAGCGCTCTCTTCGCACCATCAATAGATTGGGCAGTGCCAACGGGATCCAACGACTTCCGCATCGCTGGCAACACGTTGTACGCAACGGTGGGGACTACATCGAGGGCCTATGAAACTTGGAACCATCTATTTTGAGTTATTAATCCAGTTATAACTATGGTGCCAAAACTAAAAAACCAACCCATGTATATACAAAACATTAAGAATCGAATCCAGGACCCTTGGCGCTTAATCTACAAAAAGAAAGTTCAACTGACTTTACTCTACGTAATGGACTAAACAGTCTAAAAAACGAACGCTTTGTACTTTCACATTTCACTTTTTGCTCCTTACACATCTTGGATCAAGTATAGTAATGTAAACCATAACGCTAAAGTAAAATAGATTGATTTGAGTATTCAATGTTTACTGTTACCATAGCAACAGATAATGATTGTGATGGGATTGTATTTAAGTCATGGCCCTCTACTTAAATAAAAATTATAACAGACCATGCTTAAGTAATAGAGATTGGAGCATGATTTGTTTATTGTTGCTTTAGCAACAGATAATGATAATATGTTTTATAGTCATGGCCTTCTACTTAAAAAAATCCCTTTAGGCAGGCCTACAGGCGGAGGTAGATTTCGAAGTGCTTTTGATTTAATTTATTGTCGCTGCATAGCACTCTTCTTCTTTAGCCTTGGCATGGCAAACCTGCAGTAAAGAGGAAGAGCCTACAATCAATTGTTTTGACAACAATAATAGGATATAATATTCTGGGAGGCCGTGCGCAAGATCAGCAATGAATAAAATTAGCAAAGCCGCTAAACAAGACAAAATTATGATATTATAATAATTCTTTCAAGTGTTATTATTTTCAAACATTAAAATCTCGCGTCATATGAGAGCTATCAAGAAACTATTTATTGATTTGTAGAGTACTCATCAAGAGCTTTTCAACGATACATCACAATACGTGGTTTCAAAAGTTTCGAATTTTCATCCCCCACCCTCACTCGAACCCCCGAATCGTTGGTGTCACTGTGAACTCCATAGGGAGTACTCTAATTTATTCAAACAAAGTTTCCCTCTATACTTCATAGGGGCCGAGATATACATTTTTAAAAATTTCAACCCCCTCCCCCGACCACCCCCTTGGGCCAATTTTGCTCATTAACGAACTTGTCCGAACTATTGGGCCTAGAAATAACATATTAAAATTTGGTTCAAATATCTTCAAAATTACGGCCGCTATCGTGTAAAGATATATATATAAATATCACAAATTTTTTTTTTTTTGAACGAGCGGTGGTTTCGTACTTAGGGGAGCATGAAACGTAAAGATATGAAAGAATTTTTCGAAAATCATAAAGTGGTATCCATTGCAATAGGTAGATTTTTCTTCGAAAATCTACCTAAAATATTACAGACCACATACCGCATTTGATATTTTCTGCAAATGGGTGACACTTTACGTTGAATTGAATGCCTAGAGAACGTATCCAATATCAACAGCTTTTTCCAAATTCTCTCTCAATTTTCTGTTTCCACATGATGACATGGTGGAGTTCAAACTGAAATCCCAGGGCAAAATAAAAACAAAATCGGAATGTGCTGTTAAATGAAGTGATTGTCAATCGCTTTGAAATGCCAGAGCTCGCTGCAGTCGTAATTATCGCCCCAATAAATAAAAATAAAATAAACCTAATTAAACTATTTCCCCTCTGATGTTGTTTGAGTTGAGTGTTTGCCCTTTTTAACAGTTACACTGCATGTCATATTAAAATCAGATATAAACTTACACGTGTGGAACTGGAAGCTGATTTTAAAATCACATGTCGGAAAAAAAAATATTATTTTCAAATAGTTCTTCTGCAAGCCAAGTTGTAATCATTTTAATATGAATATTCCTAGATTCAAAGTAGTTTTACATGCCTACAGTATTTACACTTTATTTCTGTATAATTTTCATTTTATCTTAATTATTTCAGGTTGTGTTTTAAGGCATGAAATTTGAAGAACTCTTAAAAGACAACTGAATCCTAACTAAAATATAATTTCATCTAAAAAAAAAAGTAAAATGTTCTTTATACAGGCCATGGAGGCCAAGAGGTTGAGGCCCCCAGATTTTAGACATTCGGCACGTGAAAGTGGTAAGGTTGTCAGCCTTACGCACCGGCCGCTTTTACCCACAAGAGGCTGTTAGAGGTTGAGTACACCTCAGGGTCATAGAGCTACCAGAAGGATTAGGCCAATCTAAAAACTCGCAACGACCTCAACGAGGATCGAACCCGCGACCTCAATCACTACACTACGGCGTACCCCAATATAATTCCATCACACTCACTAACTACTGCTATTATTAAACATTGTACTAATCAATCTCTTTTATTTGAGCATGGCCTGTTATTGTAAATTTAACTAGAGGGCCATGACTTATATGCAATCACATCACACGCATTTTCTGTTGCTATAGTAACAAAAACAATGCATTTATTTCTTATACACAGCCCGTTAAATTGTTATGTAAGTAGAGGGCCAAGACTAAAATAAAATCCCATCAAAATCATTATCTGTTGCTATGGCAACAAGAAAAATATGGTTTAATCAATCTCTATAATATACCCATAGCCTATATAAAAGGCTTTATCCTGACTGACTGACTGACTGACAGGAATCAACGCAGAGCCTAAACTATAACAGGTAGAGACTTGGAATTTTGACAGTACCTTCGTTTCATAATGTAGGTGCTCACTAAGAAAGGATTTTGAATTTTTTTTATTTTAAATGCCAAAAATTATATGTTTTTAAAAATACTTAATCCCTTTTTACACAGAATCATCAAAACAAAATCACAAAACATATTGTTGCCAGTTGTATCAGATGGGTTTGGAATTCAATCAAATGGAAGTTTGAGAAATTAGAGAAGGTATCAATATAATTCATGTTATCCATAGGCCTATTAATAAAAGGAAGTGTCTGTCTGTCCGCGATGCCCAGCGAAATCTACTGAACGCAGAGATCTGAAATTTTAAACATAGGTGGGCTGCATTTTTTTGCGTTTTCGAAGCATCAGTTTTCAGTTATACATTCCAATGTCAAATCAATTACTTTGGCTATTTTTGTCATACCTTCGAAATAAAACATTCGCGATCGCTTGAATGTTGTAAGCCCTAAATATGGTTACACCACCGCCGTCTCGAGTAATAAGTTACAGTCTAGAAGGCAGTGGATCAAACATTGTTTTATTTGGACGAAACTCACTATACAGGGGTTTTCTGGGCCAAGGAACTCGAATCTGAGGTCGCTTTTACCAGGCGACGCTATCTAATCGTGGTATGTAGTCCACGTGATTTAGGTGTTAATAAATATAATGATTTTACTATTGTGCTCTTAATTTTTAATTTTTGAAATAATTATCGCGGGCGAAGCCGCGGGCACATGCTAGTCTATTATACGTACACATAGCCTATTGTAATTTATTTTTAATTAACTAGAGGGCAGTGACTATATTACAATAACATCACAAAGAGAGATCGGGGGAAGAGAGAGGGGGGAAGAAGGAGGAAGAGAAACTGGGACATAAATAGAAATACAAGGAAGAGAAATACGCACCAAACACGGAGTACTACAAATAAGTACGGCTACAATAATCTTATTAAGTGAAAATGGTAGAGAGCTTATCCCTAACCACCTGAGACCCTCTCACATTGCAATTCAAGTAGAGTGTAGACTGTAGAGAGTAGCTAATGAAGCTCGAGGAATAAAGACGTGGATGGAATCACCTTATAAAAGATCATAGCTCCCTACATTTCACTCCTCATCAACTTAAGTTATAGTTCCATAAAATTTAACACCAACTGTACAATTCCAAGTTTATTCCTCGCTCCGATTTTAGCGATCAAGATGAACCACACTCGCAAGTTTCGAGACAAACCGAAACCAGTTTCTAAAACCCATTGTAAATTTATATTTACTATCACGATTAATAACCCTAGAAAATTTCTGAGTATTAAAACTTTCTTATTATAGAGAACTAGCATGTGCCCGCGGCTTCGCCCGCGATAATTATTTCAAAAATTAAAAATTAAGAGCATAATAGTTAAATCATCATATTTATTAACCCCTAAATCACGTGGACTACATACCACGATTAGATAGCATCGTCTGGTAAAAGTGACCTCAGATTCGAGTTTCTTGGCCCAGAAAACCTCTGTATAGTGAGATTCGTCCAAATAAAACAACGTTTGACCATATTTAGGGCTTACAACATTCAAGCGATCGCCAAAGTTTTATTTTCAAGGTATGACAAAATCAGCCAAAGCCAACTGTAATTGATTTGACATTGAAATGTATAACTGAAAACTTATGTTTTGAAAACGCAAAAAATGCATGTTTTTTGCCCGTTTTTCACTCATAACTCACGAACGAAAACTGAAATTAAAATTCCGTCTTCGAGGTGCATTTTCCGACCCTTCAGCCCACCTATGTTTAAAATTTCAGATCTCTGCGTTCAGTAGATTTCGCTGGACATCGAGGACAATTCCTTTTATTAATATAGATAATATGAATTATAATGATACCTTCTCGAATTTGTCAAACATCCATTTCATTTAATCCAAACCCACCTATACCATTGGCAACAATATGTTCTGTGAATTTGTTTCGATAATTCTATGTAAAAAGGGCTTAAGTATTTTAAAAAAACATTTAATTTTTGGCATTTAGAATCAGAATTTTTCAAAATCCCTTCTTAGTGAGTATCTACATTATGAAACGAAGGTACTATCAAAGTTCCAAGTCTCTACCTGTTATAGTTTAGGCTCTACGTTGATTCCTGTCAGTCAGGACAAAGCCTTTTATATATATATACTAGCATGTGCCCGCGGCTTCGCCCGCGATAATTATTTCAAAAATTAAAAATTAAGAGCATAATAGTTAAATCATTATATTTATTAACACCTAAATCACGTGGACTACATACCACGATTAGATAGCGTCGCCTGGTAAAAGCGACCTCAGATTCGAGTTCCTTGGCCCAGAAAACCCCTGTACAGTGAGTTTCGTCCAAATCGAACAATGTTTGACCATATTTAGGCCTATATTGATTATCCCTCTTCCGTGTAGGTTGAAAATTTCATATGTCTTCGGGCCTTGATATTCTAAACAAATGAATCGTCCAGGATGGACTTACAAAATCAAGCGATCGCCCGCGATAATTATTTCAAGAATTAAAAATTAAGAGCATAATAGTTAAATCATTATTTTATTAACACCTAAATCACGTGAATTACATACCACGATTAGATATCGTTGCCTGGTAAAAGCTATCTCAGATTCGAGTTCCTTGGCCCAGAAAATCCCTGTATAGTGAGTTTCGTCCAAATCGAACGATGTTTAACCATATTTAGGTCTATGTTGATTATCCCTCTTCCGTGTAGGTTGAAAATTTCATATGTCTACGGGCCTTGACATTCTAAACAAATGAATCGACCAGCGTGGGCTTACAACATTCGAGCGATCGCGATGCTTTTATTTCCACGGTATGACAAAAATAGCCAAAGCCAACTGCAATTGATTTGACATTGAAATGTATTACTGAAATCTGATGCTTCGACAGCGCTAAAATCACGTTTTCTGCCAGTTTTTTACTCATAACTCGCGAACGAAAGCTAAAATTAAAAATTCGGCTTCGAGGTGCATTCGCCCACCTTTCAGTCCATCTATCTTTAAATTTTCAGATCTTTGCGTTCAGTAGATTTCGATGGGCATCGTGGACAGACAGACAGACAGCATGTGCCCGCGGCTTCCCCCGCGATAATTATTTCAAATTATAATTATTAACACCTAAATCACGTGGAGTGCATTCCACGATTAGGTAGCGTTCCCTGGTAAAAGCGACCTCAGATTCGAGTTCCTTGGCCCAGAAAACCCCTGTATAGTGAGTTTCGTTCAAATCGAACAATGTTTGACCATATTTAGGGTTGATTATCCTTCTTCCGTGTAGGTTGAAAATGTCATATGTCTGTGGGCCTTGACACTCTAAACAAATGAATCGTCTAGGATGGACTTACAAAATCAAGCGATCGCGTTGCTTTTATTTTCAAGGTAGGCTATGAGGTATGTTGACAAAAATAGCCAAAGCCATCTGTAAGTTATTTGATATTGAAATTTATTACTGAAACTGATACTTCTAAAACGCAAAAAAATGCACGTTTTCTGCCAGTTTTTCACTCATAACTCACGATCGGAGGCGAAAATTAAAATTCCGGCTTCGAGGTGCACATTCCGACCCTTTAGTCCGCCTACTTATAAAATTTCAGATCTCTGCGTTGAGTAGATTTCGCTGGGCATCGCGGACAGACAGACAGACGGAAGACAGACAGACGGAGGACAGACACTTCCTTTTATTAATATAGATATAGAGAAGATTTCATAATTTCGACAATTGCAATAACCTTAGAAATGTGTGTGTGTGTTTTTCGGTGCAAGCCAGTTCGTGTGCTTTTATTCTGTTCTACTGTTAGCTTACATGAATGAAGTTAACTATGTCTTATATATACCATTGGTAGCCCTGGTTACAATATGGTAACTCGAATTGATTCATGGATGGTTGACTCATAGTAGGCCGTGATCTCGCAGCTGTTAGTTTTGTTTTTATACAACAAAGCACGAAAGTAAATTATTATATCTCTTCTCTATATATATAAAAGGCTTTGTCCTGACTGACAGGAATCAACGTAGAGCCTAAACTATAACAGGTAGAGACTTGGAATTTTGACAGTACCTTCGTTTCATAATGTGGTGCACACTAAGAAAGGATTTAGAATAATTCTGATTTTAAATGCCAAAAATCAAATGTTTTTGAGAATACTTAATCCCTTCTTACACAGAATTATCGAATCCGAATCACATTTGACATTAAAACATATTGTTTCAGATGGGTTTGGAATTAAATTAAATGGAAGTTTGACTTTCGCGATCGCTTGAATATTGTAAGCCCTAATATGGTCAAACGTTGTTTTATTTGGACGAATCTCACTATACAGAGGTTTTCTGGGCCAAGAAACTCGAATCTGAGGTCGCTTTTACCAGACGATGCTATCTAATCGTGGTATGTAGTCCACGTGATTTAGGTGTTAATAAATATAATGATTTAACTATTGTGCTCTTAATTTTTCATTTTTGAAATAATTATCGCGGGCGAAGCCGCGGGCACATGCTAGTTTTGTATAATTCGTTACATTTTTATTCATGGAATAGTCCTAATAAATAAAACTCGAGTTGACGAGTTTCATCAGATAAATTCGATCTTGCTGCACAGTCGCGAATCTATCGATAAGCTCGTCAACTCTCGTGGGATTACCTATGATAATAAATTTTGAAATTTTACAAAATACAAAATGTACTTTAACTGATGTCATTACGATACATTTACGTTCATACCTGTATAATAAGTAGGACTATATTATGCAGAGATGCCAACCTTGAAAGGTGGTTATCAGTAGTGCGAGTATAATCGGATGGGGGGGGGGCTCGATGTCTCGGGCAAATTAATATATGCGTCTTCTTGTGCTGCCCCTTGATGCGTCCGTACTCTTCATGCTTTTTTGAAATCACATGGCGTCTACAGTCATCGCGTCCTCCATGTTTAACCGAAAAATCACAATTACAGCTTTCACAAAATAGCCTACGTGATTTGGTGAAATTTTTGAAGGTCCGAGGCAAGGAAACTCTTCCGTATACTGCTTTCGATACTTTCAATATTTGCCGCAGTTCGTTTTTGAACATCAGACTCGTCACTGATGTTATGTTTACACGACACATTTCCTCAATATTCTACTTTCACTGCAGACTCAATACAACTTCTAGCAAGCAATGGCGTAGGCAGTCGTCAGCGGCATTACAGTGATAATCAAAAAGAGAAAACACGTTAACACCAAAGATGTTAAAACTACAATTATTTTATAACTGTAAGATATAACATCTTTGGTTAACACGTCAAAGATTGTAGTGTCTAATGTCGCCAACACAAGGGTGTTTTCTTTTACAAACTATTTCTTATGATAACAGTTGGCATCTCTGCTGACACAGTCATTAACTTTTTTTTTTTTCGCGGGAGAAACGAAACATTTTAAAAATAGATATTGGGATTCGTAAAATCCGTAATATTCAGTACAATTTCCGTACTGCCGTAGCAAATTCAAGAAAATCGTAGAAACTACGGAAATTCCGTAGCAGTTGGCATCTCTGTAATTATGTATGGTCAAACAAAAAGGCTGATACACAATGATTCGTATTTTTAACCCATAGAGCTTGTTGTTAATTTATTTTGCCGGCTGCTTAACATATAACAATTTATTATAAAATTGTGTTGGCTAAAATCTCTTCATTGACTAGGTTAGTCGTGTATCTTAACATGTCTCTACAGTTTCCATTAAGGTTATTTTTTCCTTTTTCACGTTCGCTTGCTCTCTTAAAAACCTCTCCCGTTAAATTTCCATTACGAACTGCGTTATAACATTAATGCTAATAAGCCATTATTAAGGGTAAATAGCGAAAAGATTTTAAGGGTAAAATGTTTTCTGTGTAGGAAAGGGCTAAAGGCAGGGAAAGCTTCTTCACATGCGTCTATAAAACAAAATTACCTCTCTTTTCATATTTAGTTTTTATTTCGAGAGTAAACGTGTTAGCCCGTAAACATATAATATAATTATATTTATATTTTAGTAGCACGTGCTCGCAATAATTAATTCAAAAAATTAGAAATAAAATAAAAATAATTAAGACATATATTTTAATTGATGAACTTAAAAGGTTCCACCTAATATACCATTAACTTTTTTTTAACACTTACACATGAATCATTCATATTAATAATTAGCTAAAAATCCGGCTTTGGAATGTATTCCACGATTAGGAAGCGCCGCCCGGTAAATTTCACATTTAAATTTACGCATAAGATTATTCAACTGAGCGAGGTGGCCGAGATGGTAACGTCTTGGATTCGCATTCGGGAGGTCCCAGGTTCAAACCCCATGGCCGTCAAATTTGACAATTTTTTTTTTCATGGTTTCGTCAGTCTAAGGCACAAGTGACCCAGTGTGAAAAGGCCCTAAAACTCTGCTTAATCGAATCGATCTCGAGCTTAACTCAAAGATCGATTACAAAAATTTCAATTACATAACAACATATATATACGATGGTACCGATTAAACGAAAGCATGACATATAAAGTAAAGAATACAAGACTTCATCTAGGAGTTATGAATATGAAATGCAAGTTTCCAAATTTATTTGATAAAGGTAGGAGAAAACTTTGTTATTTGTAGACAAGTCATATTAATTAGAGGGAATTCGTGTAGACGTTGTAATTTTTAATGATTAATATCGAAAAGCTTAAGCGCCGGTGTTTGTTTGTGCTGCGCACTGCAGACTGACCCAGTCGTAAAGGCAAATACCGAATTGGATATTTACATACCATGAATCATCCTCACCATTCCATTTCATCTTGTATCATATCAATTTAAATTAATAAGCTTATCAGTATAAATTTACTCCATAAAATAAGTTACACCAACAATAGAAATAATTGACAATCAATAGTTCCATGGCCTACCCTACTATACGCGTATACACAGATCCCGAACTCCTGATATAGCCTCGTAGCTAAAGGGAGTGTAAACAGCTGAATAAAAAAAAAATACATAGGCCTATACTCACGTCCTATCAACTTGAGACTCGTATAAAATAGATATCTAATTATTTTGTTCCGCTGAATGGTTGCAGTGCATGTTGGGTAACGAGAATTCATGATTTCCCGGTAAATAATGAATTGAGGAACATCCATCGTAATCATGTTATTCATCGAGATAAAAAAGAGGAAGTGCTGGTGTTATGATAACATAATAATCAGCCACAGACTCATTTCGCTGCATTGAGATGTAAACGCGGTTAACTGAGGCATTCAGACAGAATTACTTCAAGTGCAAATCATTGCGGCTCACAAGTGGACTAATGCTATTTCTATGAACAAACCTCTTCGCTGGTTATGCTTCCTTAGTTTCCCATATAATTCCCACAAGAGCGAGCTCTGGTCTTATTAGGGAAATAAGAATCAGCAGTAGAAAAATAGAAGAAATAGATAAATAACAGATAAATATATGCCAGTCAAATCAAGCGTGCCGCAAGGATCTATCTTAGGACCTCTTCATTTTCTATTATATATATATATATATATATATATTAGACTAGCTTAAGACCCGGCGTCGCCCGGGTTTTGTATTTTGTAATTGGAAATTAGCTTATGAAGGATTTTCAATTTTTAATTCTAGGTCCTTATATAGGCATTTATAATTTGAAATGGGAAGAACGACTTATTACACTCAAACTATTCCCTCAGAAAACGCTTGATATAACTCTTTACGGCTCATAGAGGATCTAGAATGTTGCGTCCCATCGCTTGTACAGTGCACAGCAAGCCTGGTAGAGGTTTAAATAAGAAGAAACAGAAATTCCTGTAACATAAAATTGTAATATCGAGGCGGGAAATTTCCCACTCTTATGTTACCATAAAGCATTATCACTTTCATACTTTTCTCTCCAAAAACCTGCGATATAATATAATAATATACACATTACCATACCTCGTTTTGTTTTCTCTATGTCCAGGGTAGAGAAAGTTATGTGATTCCATTATTTTAGTGGATTTCATTCTGTAATATTTATTTATAACATGAATTATTTTGATAACTTCTCTTATTTGTCAAAAGTGCATTTCAATTGTTTTTTCCAAGCCCACCTGATACCATTTGGCAACAATATATTCTGTGATTTGAAATTGATAATTCTATGTAAAAAGGGATTAAGTATTTTCAAAAACATTTAATTTTTGGCATTTAGAATCCAAATTTTTTTAAAATCCTTTCTTAGTGAGCACCTACATTATGAAACGAAGGTACTGTCAAAATTCCAAGTCTCTACCTGTTATAGTTTAGGCTGTACGTTGATTCCTGTCATTCAGTCAATCAGTCAGTCAGTCAGGACAAAGCCTTTTATATATATATAGAGATTGTAACTTATTGCTATAAATTCTGCATCTTCTTCACTTTTGGTTGCTATAACTACAGTACAGTATAACTACAGCTGTACAGAGGAGCAAAGAGACTAACAAACCACTGAAAGAAGTACAAGAGAAAATTAAAATTCTCCACATTTACTTTCTGAAAGATACACACCCCAGCTCCCACACGAATGTGCAGTTAACTCGGGATGGGGTGCATTAGGGCGAGTTTGTTTGCAGGGTAAGTTCGTCTAATTAGCTGCGATTTCACTCAGAGCATGCGTGTTCGCATAGAAATGTTTGTTTTTGCCTGACCATGAAAATAGCCTCGTCTACCCGCATGAAGGCGCGCGTTTATCACCAGAAAACGAAGTACACATATCTACCACTCGAAGCGCTGTAAGCAACTTCCTTGCGACTATTCTCAAAATGAGATGTAATCTGTCATCGAAATCACAAAGCAAGGATAACATTACACGTAAGTGCAAGGACTTAGACGAACAAAACATCACATATATCCATTATAACTAGGGATGGGTCGATACCAGATTTTCTCGATACTCGATACTCGATACCGATACATGGTTTTTTTCCTCGATATTCTATACTTCGATACTCGATACCTTCAACATTTCCAGTTTCAATAAATAGGTACATTAAAAATTAAAATTTGAGAGAACTGTGTAATACCAACTAAATTAATTAAGTCTGCATATTTAATGGGACAAAATTTAATATCATCATTAGCCTATAATTATTTTTAAACTCTACATTAAAACTAAAATTAGTTTTTTAAACAGTCCACTTAAAAGTTTTTGTTAAAAAATACTAGCATTCTCACTTAATTGCAGAATTGCAGAATTACAAAAGTATCGAGCGAGTTTTCTGAAGTATCGTTCGATGCCGATACCATGCAAGTATCGAGAGTATCGAGGTATCGAAAGTATCGAGGACCCACCCCTAATTATAACATAAACATGATACTACATGCCTGAGAAAACATATTTCCCTATACTTGATCCAAGATGTGTAGGGAGCAAAAGTAAACAGCAGACTTGCCTTGACTAACTGTGTCCTGTCGTTTCATTTGCTAATCACACCAGCGCATACTTCACGATAGTGCGACAAGCTCAGTCAGATGTTTACTTCCATTCCGCACACATCGTAAAATTATTTATATCTTACGTAATTGTGGAAACATAAGTTCTGTTATGTGAGTTGTTTGTTTTCGTATTTATATAGGAGGCTTACACGTTTTACAATATATACCTAACAAACAAGATTTCATTTGCTTTCATCGTTGCAAATTTGTTGATTCTGAAGAAAAACAAGTGACATAAGGTACTAAATGCAAAACGTATTTTATAACATAATTAATTCGTTGTACATTTCACTGACATAATGTGTGATGAAGTATACCACATATTGTAAATAAAAGTAATAGGCATAACCTCTAATAATTTTTATTATAGAAGAAAATTGCCAGCGAGGAAAAAGTTTGTCCAGCGGCGAGAAGATACAGATTGTAAATATATACAAAACATTGGGAATCGAATCCGGGACCCTTGGAACTTAGTATAAAAAAGAAAGTTCAATTGACTTTACTATATCTAATCGATTGAACAGTCACAAAAGAAACGAACTCTTGTGAACTGTGCTTTGTACTTTACATTGGGTTGTTTACTTTTGCTCCGAACACATCTTGGAACAAGTATAGCAATTTCTGACAAGAGTGTCCAAGGAATTAAAAAAATATAATTTATTTTCTTTACGTCAAAAAGCAATGCATGGCGTGCTATAGTTCTTATCGGAATGGAGGGCCATGACTAAAATATACTTCTATTCCAATCATTATCTGTTGCTATAGTAACAATGGACATTGCATGTTCTTATCAATCTAGTTTCCTTAAGCATGGTCTGTTACAATTATTATTTAAATAGAGGGCCATGATTAAAATACAATCCCATCGCCAACATTATCTGTTGCTATGGTAACAATAAACAATGCATGCTCTAACCAATCTCTTTTACTTAAGGATGCTCGGCTATAATTTTTATTCAAGCAGAGGGTTAAGGTAACAAAATGTCGCTTCTGACTGTTAAAGCTAGTTTACACGACGAAATTAGGTTTCGTAGCTGAGTTTCGCAACTGTTTTTTTACTTGAATGCGCAAGCGCTAGATGTACTGGCGACAATGAGTTACGACACTACACTGATTCCAGCTTTTCACGAAACTATAATAGTAATTTTGAGATTATACGCTTATTTAGCTTGTTCGCATTTCGTAAAATGAAGTGGAGAAGTGAGGAAATTTTGAAATGCCTGTATTCATACGCGTTTCAAACGTTTATATGGGATTTTAACAACTTAAACTTCAGAAATAACATGAAATGTGCAATTGCTAGGGCCCTGATTTATTGGTGAAATAAAGTGGCTGATTACGGGGTTAACTTCCTTCTATTTCGGTGGGTATTTCGTGAAATAAATTACTTATACCACATTGGGAACATTGCGCAATGATAAACTTTGCTTCTTTATTTACATGATCTAACACCCCTCTCCATTTCCATATTCTTCTGCCCTTGTATGAACTGAAGTAACTTTCGATTTAGGCATGATTGGAGTTAATGTTCAAATATAATGACGAGAAATGTTATCGTAATTTCTACTAAACACCATCAGATAGCCATTTGCAAACAGAAGTGCCAACCATACCACTGTGGATAAAAGGCGAAATCTGTTGAATACAAGTAACAAACATTCTACACTCTTCTGCTGTAATCGATCGTAGGCATCGCTAACTTGGCAAAGACATAGCAGGAAAGGAGTGTACTCAACAGTACAAACCAGGTCACAGACAATCTTTGCGTAAATTCTGCAATCTTAGTAATCGATCACAAATATCGATAAATCGGTAAATCTTAGACAGCCACAGAAACAGCAGAAAAAAACATGCTGCTAAGAAATAAAAAATACATTACCGGTACACCAAAACACAATATTGTGATTTTAAGGCACATTGGGGGATATTCTAAAAAAAGGAGTATGAAGTTCTTACTGGCAGATTTCAAGTTTGCACTTGCATTCGTATGCATAAAAAGCATGGGGACTCCCCCACCCACTGCGCCCACGTGACATGACTCTCTTTGTGCTCTGTCGCTTAGTGCCCGCTTCAATTCCGCATGCAGTAAAGACCGAGTGGAGGGAGTATTAAGTAGGAATTTGTGAGCTACCAAAACAGCACACTCACTTCTCTCACAGCATGCTATTAGGATCATTCGCGTGGAATATATGGACATTCCAGAAAGAATGAAAACTACAAATTTTTAGTTTTAATCCATCTATCAGTACTAGGTACTAGGGATTTAAAAATTCTGTTTAAATTTTGTAATTGAGGTGCTTATGCTAAGAGCTAAACTTTTATTTGAAATATTTTTTTCGAAAAAAAAAATTCTGACGGGTAGTTACAAGGAAGGCATCGTTCACAGAAACTCAATCTTGTCTGGTGAACGGTAAAGCTTTGCATCAGGCTAATACAACTGAATACCTATTCTCTGGAACACGGCCCCTTATTCTATATTAGAATTTGAAGAAAGGTGTACTGCCACGCTTAGGTTATACAAAAGTATTCGAGTGCATTTATTAAGATTTTATTTGGATTGTGTATCCTTAAGGGATGCGGCACGAGGTACGGCAACGACTTTCTTTTCATTTTTACAAGCACTTTATTTGACGAAAATTTAATTTTTCTTAATTTTCTCGAAATAGTTTTAACAATTTTATAGGCTTATTATGTAGGCCTACTATAATATATTGTAATAAGTACTATTTGAAAAACTTCTCCCAAGAAATTCTCTGAAGGCTAGTTATAAGCCATTCATTTTATACAATGTAGACTTGGATTTTTTGGTCTTGCCTTGCGAATAATGAGACTTGGAAACGAGGCAGATACAAGTGAATGCGCACTACTGCAATACAGCCGTGTACTGAGTAGAGGGAGTTATATGAATGTTTCATATCACATTTAAAAATACTAATTATATTAAATGTTGCAATTATGTTATGAATTTTCATTAAACTAATTTAATCCTAAAATATTATAGATTATGTGATCCTGTACTTCTTCCATTGCGGTATCTGATATGATGATGTAAATGACCATTCTATGCAGTCCCTTCAGAGAGAGCAGAAATAATTAATTGTCTTCCTCTTCATAATGCTGATCTGGCATTCTCCCACTGCGAGAAGACCCTTGTTTATTTTCGTAAGTTTGTTTATGCAGGTGCGTGTTTCGTGTGGGTTGGGTGAGCATAAAGTGATAGCCGGTGAGTCAGAACTTTCTGTCGTTGCAGTGTTATTTTGCATAGGACTTGTGAGTGACTACACTGCTCAGCAAGTAGTCGCTCATACTTTATGCTTACTTTTTTAGAATATCCTCCATTTTCGTGCTCGTTTCTCACTTTACGGACAGAAGGGGCATATTTCGCGCTTATAGACACATTTCGCGGAATCGAGTCAATTTCGCGATATTTCGTGGATTCAATTTGGTTCATATTGGTATTTTAAGCACATAAAAGCTAAATATAGCTAAGGGAGGTTTTTTATAAAATTTCGCGCTTATCGTTGTTACCAAAAAATACGGCCCCTAGCAATTGCATTGGAAAGAAAATGTGTGTAATTAGTTTCACGAAATCACTTTCATGAAAGTGGTTACGAAACCTGGTGTCATCGTGTAAACTAGCCTTTATGTTGTGAATTATTGTCAATTGAAACTGGTACACTAGTTTTGAAACACCCTATAGGCACGTCTGCCGGCTTAAGCACGAGTACGTGAGATGTATATCCCGAGTTACCCTCCACTTAAGGTAATGAGTCTCCCCTCATCCCTAAGACTGAAATTAAGGGCATCAGTAGCCACCAACAAGTTTCCTGCTCTCTGGCTTTCTACTTCTTTCTGCTAATTAAAGAACACGGACAGAATAAAAACGCACCCCCGCTATTTAGTTTTTTTATTCCAAGTGTTTTCACTCTTATCTTCTAAAGTAATGCATCTTCATGTCTCATTAGTAGAGACCGGATTTTAAAGGGAAAATATTCACCCAAAAAAGGACGAAAAAAGGGAAAATTATTGCCAAAAAAAGGAGGGGAAAAAAGGGAAAATTATTGCGAAAAAAGGTGCGAAAAAAGGGATATAAAAGTAAGGGAGTGTAAAAATTCAACAGAGAGATACATGTTTGTTTTATGTAAAGCCTTTGATTGGTCTACAGCTGCTGATTCTGTAACATCTAATGACTGGAGAAATTCCTTGATCTTGTTGATATTCTCAAAGAGGAAAATAGCACACGAAATCCATTTTCTCCACCTTGTTATAATGGGAAACTTAGGCAATGGTAAGCCTATGATTTCCCTGTAACGCTCTATTCTGCTGAGAGGAATTATTTTTTCAATGTTGAAACGGTGAAAACAATTTTTTATGTTTTCATATTACCAAATACTGGGTAATTTACGAATTTTTCAAAATAAATTAGCAAAAAAGGTACTAGAAAGGGAAAGTTCCTAAAAAAAGGGAAATGAGCCTAAAAAAGGGAAAAAAGGGACGTTAAAACCAGGTCATTTGCAGTTCAAACTTACTCAGTAATGTCCTGTTCAATTTTATCACGTTTTGTGATGAAATATAAAAAAAGGAATTCCCTTTAAAATCCGGTCTCTACTCATTAGAAGGTAGTTCGAAATGCAAACCAGGGCCCTGTTTCATAGAACTTTCTAATAATATTATTTATTAGTAGACCAGGGATTTTAAGGCAAATGCCTATTTTGTTTCTTATGAAATAACATGAATTTTTAAAAATATGTTGAAGTTTCATGATAAATCACGTACATTTATAATGTTTTATAGTGCCCTAAAATGCCTATTTCGATCTTTAGAGCCTATTTTACTATTTTAGTGCCTAAATGCCTATTTTGTACATTCAAAATAAAATTCAACTTCTGTAACTTTTACAATCTCATAATGGACATCCCTCAATGAAGAGCAGAACAGCAGAGGTGGGTTTTTTTCCACAGAAACTTGATTATTCCAAACAGTTGTCGCTAAAGGAATGTTGACTAACGGGGGAGAGGGAGGATTAAGGGGGAAGGACTACTATTTCAAGTCACCAGTGATAGAACATCTGATTAAATGAATATAGTTCGTGATGCGTAATTTTACAGTTAATTCTGTTAAGAATAGGTATACCACGTTTCTTGTAGTAAAAAAAGACCACATATGTTATAGTTTAAGTGTATATTCTAATATTTTAAAGTCTATTTTCTATTTACACATTTTTAAAGCATATTTTAAGTGCCTATTTTATCTTTTAAAAGCCTATCTAGGCCTACAATTACATAAGATATAAATAATAGTAGGTTGTGTGCGGAATGGAAGTAAACATCTGACTGAGCTTGTCGCACTATCGTGAAGTACGCGCTGGTAAGATTAACCAATGAAACGACAGGACACAGTTAGTCAAGGCAAGTTTATAGTTTACTTTTGCTCCGTACAAATCTTGGGTCAAGTATAGATAGATCATAATACACGAGAACAAAGAAATTAACAAGCATATTAAGAGAAATGCATGAGAATAAAGGACGAGAAACTGACAAGGTAGTTCGTACCAGAGGTGTACAAATCTCGATTTTAGCTTGCCCAAACCCGCTTGAACGCCAGGCAAGCAAGTTGCCAGCGTCATAGCTAGGAAGCAGGCAGGTTTCTTTAAGCCCGATGGGTCAGGTCAAACCCAGCCTAGGCAAGTCAGAATAAGCTTGCGACATTCCTATCAGCTAAACAACTGTAGTTGCTGAGTGTAGGTAATACTTTCTTGCTTTTCTACATGCTGGTAGAAGAAATTCACCATGCAGATAAATAAAAGGTGGATAAAGTATTAAAAATCGTTTTAGCGTCTTAACACAATTATTATTTTTATTATTAGGTAGATTTCGAAGAAAAATCTACCTAATGACTTTCAAAAAGTCCGTTCATATCGTTACGTTTCATGCCTCCCTAAGTACGAAACCACCGCCTGTTAAAAAAATTGTGATATTTATATTTATATACAGTATGTATATGTATATATATATATATTTATATATATATCTTTACACGCTAGCGGCCGTAATTTTCAAGATATTTGAATCAAATTTTATTATGTTATTTCTAGGCCCAATAGTTCAGACAAGTTCGTTAATGAGCAAAATTGGCCTAAGGGGGTGGTCGGGGAGGGGGTTGAAATTTTAAAACATTTATATCTCGGCCCCTATGAAGTATAGAGGGAAACTTTGATGGAATAAATTAGAGTACTCCTTATGGAGTTCACAGTGACACCAACGATTCGGGGGTTTTGGGAGTACGAGTGGGGGTGGGGGTATGAGGATGGAAATTCGAAATTTTCGAAACTACGTCTTGTGGGGTATCGTTGAAAAGCTCTTGATGAGTACTCTACAAATCAATAACTAGTTTCTTGATAGTTCTCATATAAGGCGAGATTTGAATGTTTTAAAAAGTTCTCTTTCCTCTTTGTTGCAGTTATTATTGCGGGTTTGTCATGCTAAGGCTAAAGAAGAAGAGTGCTACGCAGCGACAGTAAATTAAAACACAAGCACTTCGAAATCTACCTCAGCTTGTAGGCTTGCCTAAAGGGATTTTTGTTATTGTTATTAATGATTTTATGATGTTTTCTCGAAAATGTTTGAAATTTTTTCCCATGCCGGACTAGTACTTTTGTTCATTGATAATTAATTAAAACTGTCCACATTTTAGTTTCTCCTCGGCTTCCTTCAGGGTAAAATTCTCTAAATACATCTGAAGTTCCTCAACTACGTAACTGCACGACTTACCAGTGCACTGCTATACCCAGTTTCATATTCTTTCCGCCAGGCCTTGCAGTTTCCTTAGGTCCTGAGCAACCCACCAAGTTATGAAGAGCTTATGACTCATAGCGACAGTATTTCTTATCATCGTTGTAATCTGGCTTGCTTTCAAGTCAAGCAAGTTAAAAGCTGTGACTGGTTGCAGAATTTCAAAGGGGCAGGCAAGCTAAAATCAGAATATGTACACCTCTAGTTCGTACCCACCTCAGAGAGTGTGAAACAAAGCTCGTTATTGTTGTCACTGACATGCATAGGCGTAGCGAGGGGGGGGGGGTTTTGGGGGTTTGAACCCCCCCCCCATTGATTAAAAAAAGGAAAATTGTATAATTTTTTAAGTCCGCCCATAAATTACTTAATACAAGTATAAAGCGTGGGAAGCTTAAAACTCGTTATTTTGCGTCTTCATTTTTAAAATTTTCCGGGGAAGGACCCCCGGAAGCTTAAAACTTGTTATTTTGCATCTTAATTTTTAAAATTTTCCGTGGGGGAACCCCCGGAAGCTTAAAACTCGTTATTTTGCATCTTAATTTTTAAAAATTTTCGGGGGAGGGCCCCCGGACCCCCCTCTCCTTCCATACTCGCCAGACCCCGCGGATGTTATAACCCCCCCCCATATGGTCGGCCTGGTTACGCCTATGCTGACATGGTAACTGAATAGAGGCAATAAATTGCAGCCGAGCTGGATTCGACGCAAGTACTGTGATGTCAGTGTACTTAATTACACAAACAGATTGAGGTGAGCGCCTTATAGCACTCCTGTTTCTATGTCACTATCAATTACTGCCGTCATTTGTTCTCAAACCTGATACAGGGTGTCCCATAAATCGCAAACAACTTAAACAGTCTCGTTCAAATTTTGTTTATTAACTGCACGTAGATAGAAAATAAACATAATGATCATAGATGTCCTGTCCAAGGGTTACCAGAAAATAGAGAGTAGGCCCTAGTACTGAAATCTACCAAAAAATAATAATGCTTAATTGCTAGACACGCAAAATATAAATTCGCGCCGGACTGCATAGAAAACAGTTAACACAACAATTAGACTCATAACTTATTCAGATCGATTCATTAAGCAGGACTTATGAAAGACCAATGATCTAGTTTGATAAGCATATGTAAAGGAATATGTGGGTAGTGTTATTTGTCAATTGCAACTTCTAAAGCCGTATATGAACACAGTAAAACAATATGTTGTCATGATAACTAATTTGTATTTGATAAATTCTAATATATTACCATAAAATAGGCACTAAATTGGGCATTACTCCGGTACCAGTCAACCGATTTGGTCCAATATAAATAGGCTTCTTTCCATGGACGTTATAAATGCGTAAACCGAGTTTCATGAAAATCAGATAAAGCGTATTTGAGTTATCGCGTCTTTAAAATACACTAAATTGGGTTTTACTCCGGTACCGGTCACCCTATTGGGTCCATTATCAATAGGGTTCTTCCCATGAACATTATAAATGTATATACCAAGTTTCATTAAAATCCGATTAAGCGTATTTGAGTTACCGCGCGTACAGACACACGGACGGACGGACAGACATTTTCCCTCCCCACACACAATCTCATGAAGTACCATACTGACACTCAATAAACATAAGGATTATAGATGTCCAGTCCAAGATTACCAGAAGATAAAGGCTATCAAGTCATTCTAAAAAGACAACAGTTTCGAAAACATGACCGCTGTTCCAGAGTGACAACCAAACAATCATAATGCTTATTGCTTCACACGCAAAATTATAAATCCGCGCCGGACTGCACAGAAAACAGTTAACACAACGATTAGACTTATAGCTTATTCAGATCGATTAATTAAGCAGGACTTACGGAAGAACAAAGGTCTTGTTTTATAAGCATATGTGAACGAATATGTGGTAGTGCTATTTGTCAAAGCTTACCGCATTGCAACTTCCAAAGCCGTATATGAGCGCTGTAAAACAATAAGTATGTTGTCATGAGAACTGATTTGTATTTGATACATTCTTTCTGATATATTACCATAAAATAGGCACTAAATTGGGCATTACTCCGGTATTGGTCAACCGATTTGGTCAGAAATCAATAGGCTTCTTCCCATGGGCGTTATAAATGCTTCTACCAAGTTTCATGAAAATCCGATATTTGAGTTATCCGCACCTTTGTGATATATTACCATAAAAAGGCACTAAAGTGGGCATTATTCCGGTACCGGCCAACCGATTTGATCCAATATCAATACGCTTCTTCCCATGGGCATTATAAATGCGTATACCAAGTTTCATGAAAATCCGATAAAGGGTATTTGAGTTATTGCGCCTTTAAAATAGACACTAAATTGGGTTTTACTCCGGTACCGGTTAACCGATTTGGTCCAATATCAATAGATTTCTTCCCATGAACATTATAAATGCGTATACAAAGTTTCATTAAAATCCGATTAAACGTATTTGAGTTATCGCGCTTACAGACACACAGACGGACGGACAGACATTTTCTCGTCCCCCAGACAATCTCAGAAAGTACCATTCTGGCACTTAATAACAACGCTAAAGTATCCAGATTTATCAATACGCCTACTTAATAGCAAAGGTCGAGGAATGTGTTGTAATAGCGATTTTGAAACAAATCTGATTTGCAGTTGCCTGAGAACTGAACGGATACCAGCTTCTCTGTTTGATACCTGGAGATCTCAATGAGAAGCCTTTGTAAAAGGGATTAATGAAGGATTCGATGTAGAGACTCTAAGCTGCTAATTAGTTCCATGAACGTGAGAATCCTTACATTATTATAATGCACAAAAACACCGCCAGATGTAGACACTGTACCTGGATTAGTCTCAACATATAGTGCATTGTATCTACTCAGACAACACACAAAGTGATGGTGGTGTGCTGGGAGCCTGATGGAAAGGAAGAGGCCTATAAGATGAAGATGAAGATGTTTAGTTAATAACTCGAATATATAAATATGTGTCTTATAATTATGAAGCCTATATTTAATAGGCCTATGTATTGTGTTATATATATATATATATATATATATATATATATAAATAGTTGTAATTTATTGTGTTTTATCTATCTTTTTTCCAAAGTAGACAATTTTTAACCTGGATTTTTGTAATTTCAAATTTTGTAACATCTAAAATTAAATTAAATGTACAAGATGAAGATGTGGTGGAGGAGCAAAATTAGTTAATAACTTGCATTTATAAATTTATGTAATTATTATTATTAAGCTTATAAATATTATGTAGGCCTACTGTGTAATATATTTTTAAATTTACTTAATTTATTTTTAATTTTGATGTTACAAAATTTCAAACTGCAAAAATTCAGGTTAAAAAGTTTTCTACTATGGGAAATATATATAGGCCTATATATATAAGACAAAAAAAAATACATTTTTGATACATAACATAAATATAATAATTAGAAACTAGCCTGTGCCCGCAGGTTCTCCCGCGGTAATTAATTAATTTATTCGCTGGATTTAGGTTAACTTTTCCTAAAAAAAATGACCACGAAAAAGTGCGTATCATATATGTGAGGAAGTAAAATGGGCGTATTTTCTTGTATTATACGTGCAGTATTAATGCTCTGTCGAACAGATTTATTACTGGAAAAAGCCAAAACTCATTTCTTTCAAGTAAGAGGGTAGCTGTCGTTTGCCTGACCAAGCCATCTTGTTTTCATTGTACATAACGCCGGTGTAAACATACATAAAGAAACGTATTTCCTACCTTGTCTGTAGAGATCCTGAGTCACAAACAAGTACAAACATCTCTCCATATCTTCTACTCAACCACACAACAGTTTAATACACTAATCACAAGCTAATTAAACATTAATTTACATCAAAACACTGCTAGCAACACATCACCACTTAGCATAATACAAGCAGAGACGGAAGTCTGTTCCTAAAGCATTAGTCATGTACTGTCGCTTACTACCGCGCTTGCGCAGATCATGTTTACGCTGTAAAATGACAATATACGCATGCGTGTTGCCAAATCACAGTACATGATTTAACTTCGGGAACAAACCTGGAATCAATCGGGTTTTACTTTTTACAGCGAGTACGAAAAATAAGAATGTACAGGAGTGGTTGACAGAAGACGAGCGCTGTGCGCTAAGGTCAAGCGATGCTACAGGTTGTTTCAAAAATATCACCACAAAACAACGCTATATATTACATATATAATATATATAACTAATGTATTCTTATTACTTATAGAATTATGTTAGTGTATTTGCTTGTTCCTCTTTTCCGTCTCTGGTTGATTGCATGAGAAGGCCTTAATTCTGTCACATTAAGTACAAATTTATTCTTATTAACTCATTGTTATTATTATTATTATTATTATTATTATTATTATTATTATTATTATTATCATCATCGTCATCATCATCATCATCATCATCATCATCATCATCATCATCAAAACTTTTAGATTCACAGCGTTGAGGATGGATTTAAGATTCTTCTCCAGGTTGCCTCCAGCCCCTCAGGAGCAGATTCTCCACGGATCTGGTCCTTATAGCACCTTATCAAGGAAACGGCCTTTCAGTACACGAAAAGTGGCTGCCATTTTGAAACGATAATTACCCTTAACTGTAACAGTTTGATTAATTTTGAAAATAATATGCAATTATAAAAGTACTCAGTAAAGAGTATGTCAGATTACAGGATTGTAGAACAATTCACTGCTGAGGAAAAAAAAAAAAATGAAATTCACCTATTTCTCATCTATAAATTTCACTGAAAACTATGTATACCCCCTTAAAATAGAGAAACATTGACTAACGCCAGGTTTTTTATAAACTCGCGAATTACCTATGGGTAAATTATCCAATGGACAGAATTTACACAAGAATAACTTTTACAAACTCAAATAATTTAAAGGTACCAATCACATACACTTGTGGCGAGTTTCTAGATAAATGTCCTCTGGGTAAATATGAAAATGACAGAAAAAATTTTCCTACAAACTCGGGCTAAATCTTTCCAAGGGTAAATCGTCGGGTTAATTTATCTTTTCATGGATGGCTGGATAAAATTTAACCTCTCGTAGGATCAATAATAATTTAAACAATGAGAATCAAAGCCTTCTGAATTAAATTAACAGTACAACTCCAAGGCCTTCCTCATTATATCATTGTGGGTGAAATGGAACTAATTTGCCCATGGATAATTTACCCATAGGTATTTCAAGAGTTAATAGAAACCGGGCATTAATGGTTTATTCCTTTGAAGCCGCCTGGGTAAGTAAAGAAAAACTCTACTATGCCTATTGTACGGACATAACTTATAGCCTATAGTGAAAGTTCCGTTTGTGTATTCGTCAGGTTGCTATGACAACTCAAAATGTCGCACTTGTGAGGGATGGACAGCACACAGAGCAGTAATAACGTTTGTATTGTGTGTTTGTTTTATTTGTTATTGGTTGAGCAAACCCCGCTCTATGTTTGGCCGGAGTCTGTGCAGTTAAATGGCGCGAACCGCCGGACTTAAACCGGAAATGCGGTGTGAAGAGCCCGCCATCCATGTTTATGTGTTAGAGGTGTCATATGATTTTAACAGGCAAAGATAATGATTGTCAACAAGTAAATCAGACTCCGACAAAGAAAAGAGAGACTATTGAAAAGCTTCAAAAACTTTTGTGTGTGAGGCCCCATCACCATGTCAGAGACATAATACTTACGTTGAAATAACTCTGTAGTACATTGCGATATCGTGAAGGGAAGTAAGTTTTAACAGAATGAACAGATTCTTTCATGACCATAAAATAGTGAAAAATGCAAAATAAAAAATGCATTTATGACCTCAAAATAGTGAAAAAAATGATACATTTTTCGTTACTACTTATATTTAGTTTTTTTTTAAGTAATGATTTGCTAAAAGCAATTTAACGTATGACAGTGCGTTATATATAAATTTACAATATAGGCCTAAAACACACTTATTTTATTACTAAGTAATAGATCTATACTACTTGGACACCCTTAGCGAAAAAAAAATCCTTCTGAACTGGCATGCCCATCGAATTGCCCCTAGCAAATATGTGCCATTTAAAAAGAAATAAAAAATCTTTATTGCTACAAGACAAACTGCTACGGTGTTTACAACAAATTTGAATTAAAACTAATTATGAACAATTGGTGGAGATTCTCAAATAAAAACGATTGTCTGTTGTCTGAAACTAACGATTTTTACATGGATAAGCTACTCTCTACATCCACTGAAAAATGCCCAAAAAGACCTAAAAATTCCGAAAAATGCAGAAAATGACCTACAAATTGCCAAAAATGACGAAAAATGCAAGATAAAGCAACAAATGCAAAAACAAATTGCCCTTATTTAATCAATTATTTCATGTTACACATTTATGTGTATTCGAGCTATCTTTTTACCTTCTTAAAAAAAAGATGCAAAATCATCAAACGCCTTGTCCCAATGATCAGAATATTGTCTATGCACGATCTCCCTTTTCTAAATCCGCTCTGCTTTTCTCCAAGTGTGATTATTCAAGAAGAAGAGTGAGAGAAAATAAAGACTATGATTGGAACACAGTCACAAGCATTATAAGACGACGTCTTTCTCTGAGAATTTAACACACGTTTTCTGAGCACTAATGCAAAGAGTCTGTTTCATTACGCCGTCTAGGTTGGCAACACTCCCTACTGTAATTAAAACGCCGTCACACTTCGGCAACTTGACTCACACGCGTGTGTTGCAGGTTAATCTAATCTGCAGGCTCAGTTGGAATTATGACGCACTTAACACTGATGGCTTACGGCTCGAACCCCGTACCGTTTAATTAAAAACCCAAGCATCTAATTTAATCTCGGCTGACGTAGTAAAGTTTCACAATAGAAAGCGATTGTTCACTGTGAGGATATATTACTGTATGGAGAGTAATACACTTCAACTTTCATTACCGGAGTGTAGCGAGGTTATTGCGTAAATTAACACTTGAAAAATAATGTACAGTCAGTCTAAGAAATATTGGTCCCAATTTTATGATTGTATGCAAAAACATCGGTTATTTTCAGCCATGGTTATTTAACTAAGAAGGTTGTCTCATCCGGGGGTCAATTGTGCGAGCTTAGAGAGGTGAAGGGGAGACTGTGACGCAAATGAAATGTCCGTTCAGTGAGAGAAGGAATAAACTTTCCATAGAAATATTATAGGAGAACAATTCCAGGGTGCGCGGGCAAAGAGAGTTAAGTCCACCATCCTAAAAAATTGAGATATGTCCATAGAGTTATAGATAAAAATGTTCTCTACATTTGTGTTAAGTCCAGTAAGTCATATTCAAATAGTAAGGTAGTTAGGCCTATGGAAGTGTGCCTCATGGGTTTATCCATCTCTAAAGCTATGTTGGGCTGGTACAGTGTGTTAAGGTACTCTAATTCTCAGTAACAAGAAAGTGGACTTAACTCTCTTTGTCCGCGCACCCCGGAATTCCTCTGCTACTGGGATTCGAACCATGGACCTTCGGCTATCCGTGCCGCTGCTCTACCAACTGAGAATATGTGGGTAGTGTTATCTGTCCAAGCTAACTGTATTGAAACTTCCAAAGCCGTATATGAAAACAATATGTTGTCATGAGAACTGATTTGCATTTGATAAATTATTTATAATATATTACCATAAAATAGGCACTAAATTAAGCATTACTCCAGTACCGGTCAACCGATTTGATTCAATATCAATATTGTTCTTACCATGGACGTTATAAATAGGTTATAAATACGTATACCAAGTTTTGTTATTTTTTAAAATCGATTTCAGAGTTAAGCTCCAGATCGATTCATTAAATAGGGCTTGCACACAGGTCTAGTTTGATAAGCATAACTGAAGGAATATGTGGGTACAGTTATTTGTCAAAGCTAACTGTATTGCAATTCCAAAGCCGTGTATAAACAGCGTAAAACAATATGTTGTCATGAGAACTGATTTGCGTTTGATAAATTCTTTCTAATACATTACCATAAAATAGGCACTAAATTGGGCATTACTCCGGTACCGGTCAACCGATTTGGTCCACAATCAACAGGCTTCTTCCCATAGACGTTAAAAATGCGTATACCAAGTTTCATGAAAATCTGATAAAGCGTATTTGAGTTACCGCGCGGACAAACACATGGACAGACGGACAGACATTTTCCGGTCCACCATACAATCTGATCAAGTACCGTACCATTCTGGCACTTAATAATAATAATAATAATAATAATAATAATAATAATAATAATAATAATAAAATAATGCAAATTTTTACTGCCATGCAAAGTTTAAGCAAATGGTTGGAGTCGGTTTTCGACTTTCTCACCAGATCTCGCTGTGTGTTGCAAATGGAATCAGGATTTGGAACTCACCTGAAAGCAAAAGAGAAATGAATATTAATACGACCCAAGACAAAAAGAAATGTGATGTGAAATCCTCACCGTATTTTCTTATTTCTCATAGTAAGTGGCCGCAATAAAAAATGCGCATTCAACTCTATCAGGCTCAAACAAGCCTAGGACTTTCGTGATATGTAATATAACAAGAGGTCCGGATTTAATCGATTAATTCACGACCTCTGGAAGTTATCTTGAGAGAATCTGGCCTACTTCTTACTGTGGATATTTAGCGATTCTCCAAGAATTAAGCATGTAATGAATAATTAACATTACGACAATTAGCCTATTAAAACACATGCCATATGTGTTATACCGGGTGTTCGGAAATTCATATTACAAACTTCTAGGGCTAGTAGAGGGGACTTAGTGGACAATATTTCGAATAGGAACCCATGTCCGAAAAGTACCGTTTCCGTGCAACAGCCATTACACTGTGTCGGATTTGCCGGTGTTGTTTTGCAACCGGATAGGCAGTACATGGCGTCAGAAGAGCACCATGTGAAATGAGGTGCGACGTAAGGTACAGAAGTAAATGACGAAAGTCGATTTTTTTTTGTAACAATTACCAAACTAACAAGAAAAAACTTTCATTGATCACAATAACACTTGTGTCAACAGTGGAAAAAAAAAAAATGTTTCTGTATTCTGCACTAGATGTGTCCCAGTTTTTTTAAAATATATTTTTTACTTGTATAATACTTATTTGTTTTTTCCACTGTTGACACAACTGGTCACAACATGGACATGGTAACTCGAATCGATTCATGGATGGTTGATTCATAGTATGCCGTGATCTCGCAGCTGTTAGTTTTGTTTTTATACAACAAAGCACGAAAGTAATTATTATTTATATAATCCTTTAAATTTTATTCATGGAATAGTCTTAATAAATCCAACCCGAGTTGACGAATCTATCGAATCTATCGATAAACTCGTCAACTCTCGTGGGATTACCTATGATAAATTCTGTCTAATATATTACCATAAAATAGGCACTAAACTGGGCATTACTCCGGTACCGGTCAACCGATTTGGTCGAATAGCAATAGGCTTTAGCCCCACGGACGATTTAAATGCGTTTACCAAGTTTCATGAAAATCCGATAAAACGTATTCGACATTTTCCCGTCCATCATAGAATCTCATAAATTACTGAATAAGACACAAGGAATAAACTAATTGTTTTCTGTGCAGTCCGCCACGGGTTTGTATATTGTGCTTAAAATTAAGTCTCGTGTATTTAAGAGTTAAACTTAATCATAAATCTCTATCGCCCGGTTTCATCGACAGGGGTTAAAAATACACTAACCCCGAGTTTGTTAACCTCGGGCAAAAATTTTAACTCGTCCTTGTGACTCACGCGTTTCACCATGCTTTTTCGGCAGAGGGTTAACTAACACCATTTTAACCCTCGCAGGAAATAGGAACAGTAGTAATCTAGAAGGCAGTGACTGAAAATTCGTTTTTATGAATGCACTTAATTACGCGGTTCTTTTGTTTTCTGTAGTGGCGAATGACGTCATACACGAAAATGGAAGACATTAAAAGAGAAATCGATGGACAAACTTATCAATTATTTCAAAAAGTCTCTACTAATTCCGTTTGTGACGAAGTACAAGTCAGTCAAAGAGAAGGATGATGCTTGGAAGAAAATGACGAGGGAGTTTAATAGCATTAACATGGTCCTGTTTGTGATTATCACGTTTTCTTCAGTCCATTAATTATTTGTCTGTAATAATTATACCATACAATAAACTACAGCATTAATCTGTTTTCACACATTCTTCTTTATTTTGTCTTCTTCTTCCAAGTGTCATTTATACATCGGAAATGTATATTTGCCCTTGGAGAGTGCAAGTTTGAGAAATCAGCTGACTTCGAAGGTCACTGAACTCTTCTGCTCCCTTACAGTAGGCCAGCTGTGATAACTTCCAAGACAGAGAAACTCTCCACAAAAGAAATATGCGGGGTTAAAACTAACTCGTGTCGATGAAACAAAATTTTCGTCAAATCGAGAGTTTAGAACGTGTAACCCGGGGTTAATTCTTAACCCCTGTCGATGAAACCGCGCGTATTCGGTCTTCATTTTACACTTTTCAAAGCTAATACTGAGTCAATACGTAGGCCTACTAATGAAGTATCAATCCAAACACTTTTCCCTCGACTGCGCAGTCGCGAATCTATCGATAAACTCGTCAACTCTCGTGGGATTACCTATGATAAATCCATTTGCAACATCGTTGCTCGTGAATTTATCGATAAAATCAGGACCTCTCGTTATATTACCTATGATAAAAGTCGGCTGCATCATAGCGCACCTACCACTGACACACTGCATTCATGAATTATTACTGTAATGTGATGTTAGAGAACAAAAGACAAACTTATGGTCTCCTGCGGTTTACATACGGAGACACGCTTTATATTTCATTAGTGTTTGCGGGTGTTGACAGTTACCTGATTGCAAGGTTCCATTAGGGTGTCTGGAACACGTGACCTGAATATCATGGGGGATGCTTAAAGACGACACCCCCAGGATAAGGGCTGTCAGAGAGTTTAATTCTATTTCACCCTGGTTTTTTTGTTTATTTTTTCTCTTTTGTCCCCAGTGTGGCGGGAAATGTTTAACCGCCACTCAAAACATCCCCTCCGAGAGTGTGAAGATGCCACTGTTCCACCCCCCTGACACTGCAGTACATCCCCTGGCACTCTAAACATCTATATTCACTCCACACTTACCTTAAAGTATCCTGTGTTATTAGTAGGGACCGGATTCTTAGGTTTTTACCTATTTTTTTCCTTACTTCCAAAACAAAAAGCGCTCATACACTTTTTCGAATCATGTCCAAAGGATTCACCCACATTTATTCTGTGGCACCTAAAAATACCTAAATGGGGTATAAAAACCTAAATATACCTAAACGGGATATAAAACCTAAAATATCAAATTTAGGCTCCTTTTTTGTCTTTTTTGTTTGTCAGTTGAGAAATCGATATTTTGCGGGGAGTGAATATTTTTTGTCGGGTAGAAATTAATACCACCAGCGTTTCATTCAACCCATTGTCGTATCAAGGGAGGAAAAAACTACCGGCGTATTCCTTTTAAAATATTCGTACGAACAACCATTATTGCCGTGTATAAACAAGGATATAGATTTCTGTGTTTTATAGCGCTTGTTTTTTTGTTTGCCTTTAGTTTAAAAAGTTATTCCTCAGGTTCGTGAGTGACCCCTGGTGATCCCGTACTGCCCTGTTATTCATACTGAGTGGTCACACTGTGAGTTTTAAGAAGAAGTGTTAATTATGCCGAAACAAATGAAATCGAGTTTATTACGACAGTGCATTGGCGACGATCTGAATTTCACTACAGATAGCAAAGTAATATTTTGTCAAGCCTGCCAGAAACACGTATTATTTACCTTTCTAGAAAAGGGGGAAGTTTTCGTCCCTAGTTGATCTGTTGTGCGGTTAGCATGCGTAACAACCGAAAAAAGGAAAATAATCAGTTTCACATTATCCACATCCAACCATAAAGTATTTTACTCACTAAGTTAGAAGCATCGGATTCGAATCCTGAGAAGGGTAGTGTCTAGATACAGTATTAACTATTAACTAAGAGATAACAGGAAGAACTACACAGTTGAAAATCTTGAAAGATATTTAGTGATATACTGTAGTTAACCAGGAAATGTGAGGCAATCTTATTTTCACTGCTTCTTTTGACTGTTTATGCTTTCTTTCTTCAATTGTGTATTATTGTCCTAAAGCAAGTTTACACAATTTTAAGTCAATTTTGTTAAGTTAAACTTTACAAGTATTATGTATTCAATCCTATGTAGCACATTCAAATTCATTAAACCAATTATTCAACCCGAAAACGATATTTTGTACAAAAAACCTAAAAAAAACTATTTCACCTAATGGAAAAGCTAAAACAGTGTTTTTAAAAACCTAAAAATCCGGTCCCTAGTTATTAGTAGACCTGCGATTTTAGGCTCTAAGAAAATTAGTTTTAGGCACCTAAAAAAAAAATTAAAACAAGTAAATAGGCTTTAAAAAGAGAAAATAAGCACTTAAAATATGCTTTAAAAATGTGTAACTTAAATAGATAGAAAATAGACTTTAAAATATTACAATTACAATTAAACTGTAGCATGGTCATTTTTTACTGCAAGAAACTTGGTATATCTATTCTTAACAGTTAACTGCAAAATTAGGCATCACGAACTATATTCACTTAAACAATTGTTCTTTCACTGGTGACTTGACGCAATAGTCCTTCCCCCTTAATTCTCCCCCTCCCCCGTCAGTCAGCATTCCTTTGGCGACAATTGTTTGGAATAATCAAGTTTCTGTGAAAAACCCACCTCTGCTGTTATGCTTTTCATTGAGGGATGCCCATTATAAGATTGTAAAAATTACAGAAGTTGAATTTTATTTTAAATGTGAAAAATAGGCATTTTAAGCACTAAAATAGTAAAATAGGTCTAAAGGTCCAAACAGGCATTTTAGGGCACTTTAAAACACTATAAATGTACGTGATTTATCATGAAACGTCCACATATTTAAAAATTTTCATGTTATTTCATAAGGAACAAAATAGGCATTTGCCTTAAAATCCCAGGTCTAGTTATTAGACACACAACATGCATGGATTTCTCTACTTTCAAAATAAAACTTGCCACTTTCTCGCTGACATTCCCACATAGAAGCACATAACTTTTTCTACTCTAAAGTATACGCAATACATATCATTCACTTCAAAAAATTCTGGTATAGTGTAAAGAGGTCGTATTGCAGGGAGCGTATTTAGTTGTTTCAACCTGAAGACTTAAAGGCTGAGTTTAAACACAACGATGATTGGCTTATAATTATCCTTTGGAGAATTTTCACGAAAAAGAAAAGCTTCAAATAAAAGTTCTAGCCATCAGTATAAGGATTTCATGTTCAAAATATTGACGAAAACTTTATGCTTTGGAAAAAAGAGCGAAAAATTGATTTTTCTTTATGTGAAAAAGCACAGTGCGTTTCACTGGCCAATCATGCGGGTTTCTGCGTCGCGGCGGCCACAGCTCTAACTACCGAGCGATCGGGTGAAATAGCTACGCAAATAAAGCCGCTAACGGTGTAATGATTCAGGTTATCACATTCACAATTGAAATTACAATAAAACTAACCATGTACCTCATCACAACATATGTTGGAAATGCTCTCCTCTTGCATCCACACAATACTGGCACCTTTTTAGGAAATTTTCTTTAACGCGCATAAGTTCAGCTTCCGAGATAGAGTTCATTTCTCTTGTGATATTAAGTTCTTCTAACAGTATACGAGTATTATTTATGGGGGAACTTGAAAAATAAAGTGTTAAATTCAAACCCCCATACATTAAAAGAACTTGACGTACCGCCCAAGAGACAGATTACATAGAATGGATGTAATATTTTACTATATTCAATACACAATGATGTAATTGAAATAAAATTAAAATCGTAAGGGACATAACAATTATACATTTCTATCTACTCTTTTTCCTTTTCGAGTCGAATTTATATTCTGATATAAACATTCCTCACGCAATGTCATCAGTGGGTTATAAGTTTGAGATCAATTAGGAAAATTCGAATGAAGTCGCTGGTTTTCATGAAAGACAGCAATAATACGTGGATAAATATCTTCATATTATAAGATAAAGCATTAATATATTATGCTTATACCTCAGCCTTAAAGCAATTTTTTCGGCGATACATATGTATATCGTCACAAGTGAAAAGTTCAAAGTTCCCACGTAGGCCTAAGTAAAGTGTTCCCTATTACAGGCCATGGAGGCCCAGAGGGTTCCAGGAGGTTTGAGGCTCCCGGATTTTTAGACAATCGGTACATGAAGGTGGTAAGGTTGTCAGCCTTACGCACCGACCGCCTTCATAGGCGTAACCAGGCCGACCATATGGGGGGGTTATAACATCCGCGGGGTCTGGAGGGTATAGAATACCCCCCAGGGAGAGGGGGGTCCGGGGGTCCTCCCCCGGAAAATTTTAAAAATTAAGATGCAAAATAACGAGTTTTAAGCTTCTGGGGGTCCTCCACCGGAAAATTTTTAAATTTAAGACGCAAAATAACGAGTTTTAAGCTTCCCACGCTTTATACCTGTATTAAGTAATTTATGGGCAGACTTAAAAAATCATACAATTTTCATTTTTTAATCAATGGGGGGGGTTCAAACCCCCAAACCCCCCCCCTCTTTACGCCTATGACCGCCTTTACCCCCAGGATTGCTCCTGGTACTAATTTCTGTTAGAGGCTGAGTCGACCCCAGGGCCATAGTGCCACCAGAAGGATTATGCCAATTGAAAAACTCCAATGACCTCATCGGGGATCGAACCCGCGACCTTCCGGTTTGTAGCGCAGCGCCTCAACCACTGCGTAGGCCTACTAGTGAGAAAGTTTGTGTAACGTAGTTTGAACCATTTATTTTAATTACTTTAAATTGTTTAATTCGTCCAATTATTACAATTAATAGTTTAGTTACATAATGACTTTGTTAGTAGGATGGTCTCCATCCAGAAAAGAAGTTTCCACAAGATGGAGACACAGCATGCGGGTTGCCATGGCACTTGATGACGTAGTGTAACTTCATTTGTTTGACGAGCATAGAGTTGGTAGATTAAGACGCCAGAGCTCCTCTAACTCGCTTATCTTTTGTTTCTAAGTGCACTGCAGGTGCCATCTTATCTCCAGCAAACACAAATTCCTTCTCTAGTACCAACAGTTTAAATGCAAATTCCCCTCTTATTCATTTCTTTATTACCTTTCTGCATTACTTCTCTTTCTGTAAGCTGGATGTTAAGTGAAAAGCGAATAAACGCGAAACTTTTTACGCTACAAAGACGCCCAAAGAGCAAAGGATAATAATAATAATAATAATAATAATAATAATAATAATAATAATAATAATAATAATAATTTTATCTTACAACAGCCAGACGCTTCTCGTCGTCTATTAGTGCCTATAAGAAAGATAAATAAATAAATAATGCAATATTACTGTTGTTACTATCATCATTACCGGCATTATTTTTTATTATTATTAATAGCTTGGTATATGGTTACTTAGTGACAAGGATGTAGCCTAACGCATCTTAGGCCTGCAATAGCCCCCGGTGTACCGGAATTTTGTCCCACATGAATTCTTTTACAACCTAGTTGACATTGTTAACTCTATTATTATATTTAGTAATATTATTATGATTATATTAGGCCTACTTGCTTACTTACTCAACGGCAATAGACAATTCTTAAGAAAGCTAAAGGAATATTATCTATTTTATGGAACCCGAAGGTTTTTTTTCTCTTTTCTTTCTTTTTTCCTTGTTTTTCGGTTGTTCCCTTGTTTTTCTGTTCCTTCCTTGTTTTCCGTGTTTTTTATGACACACAAACACCCATGCCCGAAGGCGGGACTCGAACCCACAGCCTCCTTACCCACGGCTCCAAGGCAGCACGCCTTAGCTACCGCGGCTAAGGAGACCGGCATGTTCATTGCCGCGCTTACCTGAGCCCGCCATTCAACCCTATTCTGTGCTAACTCTATCCAATCATCCCCCACAAATCCTACTTCCCATAAATCCGTTCTAAGATTGTCCTCCCACCTACGTCTAGGTCTTCCACGTGGTCTTTTCCCTTCGGGTCTCACAGTCAATATTTTTTTGATAGTCTTTCCTCCCCCATCCGCGCAACATGTCCAGCCCATTTCATCCTCCGTGATTTAATTACCCTTACTATATCCGATGAAGAATTCAGGTTATGAAGCTCATAGTTATGCAGTTTAATTGTACTGTATTATTATTATTAGTGTATTTACTAACTTTAACTGTAAAGATGTGTTGACTGCTAAGTTTGCGTAAAGCGACTTAGACACGGAAACGTGAGTTTTTGCAAACTTTTAACTCGGAGCAAACATAAATTGTTTTCACGACCCAACAGGTATTTTACTTGCATCATTGACGTTGCACTTAATTGTGTTGTAGACGATTCACAACAATAAGTAAATTTATTAACTATCTACAATGCTAGACTGAATTTCTCAAGCAGATTATAAATCCATGGCGGACTGCAAGGAAAGCAATTAACCCAATGATTACACTCACACTTTATTTCTTCTACCTTCTTTTGTCAACTTCAAATTAATTTTGAGATATGTCTTTCCTCCCCCATGCGTGCAACATGTCCAGCCCATTTCATCCTCCGTGATTTAATTACCCTTACTAATTCCGTTGAAGAGTACAGGTTATGAAGCTCGTCGTTATGCAGTTTTCTCCAGTCCCCATTTTCATCTCTCTTAGGTCTGAATATTTTCCTAAGCCCCCTGTTTTCGAATACTCTCATATTACGTTCGTGCCGAAGAGCAAGGAACCATAGCCCATAAGTTTATTTACTCAAATGTCAACATTACGTTTTCTATGCAAAATTATTGGAGAAACAATCTTTTTCGAAGGTCCTCCCCATACATGATAATGCATTGAAGGTAAGTAGATTATTCTTAACTTGTGTATTTTTAACTAACCCTGTATTGAGGGAAGGAAAACAAATAATATATAGGCCTATACATAATCTACGCATCTTATTAACTAAGAATGTAATTTGTTTGTTCCAACTTATATGTTGATCAATTATACATAAGTTATTTTGTCGGAGTATGGAACTGAGGGACATGCACAACTTTTAAAATTCGAACAATTATTTGAAGGATGAATTTTTAGGCTATACTTAAATCAGGATTGAATTTAAGTTACTTCAATCAAGTAAGCTGTAATAAAAATGGTACAATGGTTGTTTTATCATAGGTAATCCCACGAGAGCTTACGAGTTTATCGATAGATTCGCGACTGCGCAGCAGGAGCGAATTTATTTTATGAAACTCGTTATTCGAGTTGGATTTTTTAAGACTATTCCATGATTAATAATTTAACGGATTATACAAATAATAATAATTACTTTCGTGCTTTGTATATATATATAGGCTAAAAAAGCTAACAGCTGCGAGATCACGGCATACTATGAATCAACCATCCATGAATCGATTCGAGTTACCATGTTGAGAACAGTGCTACTAATGGTGCATATTTTTTTTTCACGTTATCTGTATTATTATTTTTTTTTTTTTACAAAAAATTACAAATTATTTTATTACAAATTAAAAAATACAAATTGATACAAAATTATTACAAATACAAATAATATACACACAATTTGTAAAATTTGAAAAGAGTATTATTTGCCCCGCATGAGCATAAAACATAGTTAACTTCATTCAGATAAGCTAACAGCAGAACAGAATAAAAGCACACGAACTGGCTTGCACCCAATCGAAATTGTTTTTAATCAATGTACATTTCTATTAGGCCTATTACAATTTGCAAACAAGTTATGTTGTATAAAATAATCTGTTTTCGTGTTGTTTAATGGCAGCATGTGACGTATGGATCACTGCATACTGATTCCTTCGTGTCCAGTAACGAGCAGATGGTTTTATCCGATAAAATGCCATCGCGATTCCCACAAGAATATTGTAAGATAAACGGCCGCGATTGGTCTATATCCGAGGAATTGCTAAACGTTATTGGTCAATATCAAACACGTTGCGTATGAGTGAAATAGTCATACACAAAATGAGTTTGTTTCCAAAATAATATTCCCAAACAGCTAGAAATGATAGCAAAGCCATCTGCTCTGGCTTTTTTTAACGACAGAAGGCCATGGCTCTCAATCGCCATTGATCTCAGCGTAGGCCGTTTGTAATGCGGTCGCAATCTGATAGGATATATTAGAATTAGTTTCGGGGAATTGCCTTCCCTGTAAGAGAGGCTGCCCTACGCATTTGCATGCTAATTGACGCGTAATCCATTCACCCCCCTCTTCTTTGCCCGTGTGACGTCATGAATCAGATTACGTCACTGTAGATATTCATCTCACATTCCATGCGGCCATTATCGATGTTACTCGTACCCAATTCGACGTTAACCGAAAGTGGAATAAGGACTCATGTCACACGAATAAACATTTTAGTGGTATTTAATTCTATAATAATAATAATAATAATAGTAATAAAAATAATATATTAATAATAACATAATAAGAATAAATAATAGATTAATAATAATATATTAATCGATAATAAATTAATAAAAACATAATAACAAGAATAAATAATAAATAAAGAATAACGAAGGGTTCTTCTGAATAAAATTAACAAAATTTACATGTAGCCTATAGGTGGGGGGGGGGGGAAGCGGACCGACTAAAATATCTAAGTTGCCGATGTGAGCCACTGCGCATGCCTAGCGGCATTCACAGGATAGCAGAGAATGTATTGAAATGAATATAGCTTGAATTGAGAAATAATTTCACGTAATTTGCATTGCTTGTGAAAACAAACGTTTCCGTTACATCTCTTACATTTATTTACGTATCACAAGGCTCGGAAATCAGCTACAAGAGTCGGTCCGCTTTTTTTCCCCTACCTGTACAACTAAGTTCTGAATTATTGCATATAATATTATATTATTAGTTTCTTAAGAACAAAACAAAATAGTTCATTCTAAACGGAAAGAAACTAAGGTCTTCAAAGACCCTTAATGTGACTGTTTTCAAAGTGCTCAGCGGAAGTTTAATAAGCCTCTGTAATTTCAGAGTAGTTATTATGGCTTATGTTATAGTAGAATTCCAAAGCCTCCTATAACAACATGCGAAAAAAAAGCAAAGCCAACCACGTAATCAAATAGCACTAGAGACTCGCACCGTCTTTTGTTTCCAGCATTACGTTGCCGTGGCAGCAATGAATGCAAATAGGAATATATGAAATCTGCATCAGCAATGCAGTAGCGATTTGTCATAATTTGTCAGGAGATGTGGAGTTCCTCTCCTTCCAGTTAATATTCATAGAAAACTCATCTCGCGGAGGAAGATTCTAGTAAAATCATTTGTCACAATAAGATCTGGATCTTCGCAATGCAATAAAATCAGCTATATCATTCCGTTTAGTGCTTTAGTTTTTCATCGCTGTAGTACTATTTTTATAGCTGTAAATTTATGATATTGTAATATTTTCACAGGTGATGTCACGAGTTGCATTTGTGATGACTAGGGGGGCGGATTTCTATGACATGTCATATTTTCCCCCCTTAACATTATTTTAGGTTTCCGACTAATTTAAACCCGATTCCAAGCATCCTGGTGAAAATGGAACGGCTTTTATTGTGCATATAACTGCATATTTAGGAAATTTTTTAAACTATTGTAGCATATTTAGTATGAATATGCATATTTAAGTCATATATTTGGCATATTTGTGTGCATATTAAAGAAATTTTGAAGTTACATATCGTATTTTGTAAATTTTGCATTATACTGATACTTCTTGAGAATTTACAGATATTTTAAATAATTAACATTATATTTTAATCAAATTAATTGAAAATAAACTTAAAAAAATATATATACACAATGTGTAAGTGGTAAAGTCATATTTTAAATTTTACTGGGCATATTTTAATGTTTTTAGGTCATAAATGCATGCATATAGGCCTATCCTATTTTTTAAGTTATAGAAATTCGCCCCCTAGTGATGACAATTGAACGAATAATATGCAATTAATAATTAATGAAATATATTGAAATCGAATTATTTGAATAGCATCTTAGATTGACAGTAGGCTATAATATTATAGTATATTGCGATACAAGTGCCGTAAGGCACGTTTACGGGTCGAGGAAACAGATTGAAAACCCGAGACGCAGCCGAGGGTTTTTAAGTTTTCGAGACCCGTAAATGCCTTTACGGCCCGTGTGTTGCATGCTATTTTTTGCACGATGATTATTTATATCAATTTAATTATATTAATTGAGATATTACCTGAAAATATTATGTAAATACATTCTTGAAAATAGATGTTTATTTCAGAAAGTGATTCGCATGTGTTTGTTGTTATGGGAACCGAATATTTGTCCTGGGGGCCGTGGCCATAAAGGCTTGTATTATGAAGTGTATCGTAATGAATTATGACGTAGCGCTTGGACCGTAAGTGTTTTAACCTCATCGCAACCGGCCTTAGCAACAAGACTGTGTGGGAATGTCAACTTACGATCCATGTAAACAAAGTTCGTAAGTACCACTTACTAGCTAAGGAGTGCAAAAACTTATTAAAGTACTGTTCAGGTAAAACTTATATTATGTTATTTTTACAGTATCTAGCGATGCATAATGATAAGTACTGTTTCTTGAAATCTCTCTCTATATATACGAGGCTTTGTCCTGACTGACTGACTGACTGACTGACAGAGAATCAACGTAGAGCCTAAACTATAATAGGTTGAGACTTGGAATTTTGAAAGTAGGGCCTACCTTCGTTTCATAATGTAAGTGCTCACTAAGAAAGGATTTTGAAAAAATTGTCTAATAATATTAGTTATAAGTCCATGGCTCTAATGTCTAAATTATTAGGAAATATCGCTAATATTAGTAGTAAACTGTATCATAGAGTAAAGATCTAATAAAATTAACTGATAATATTAGGTAAGTTATTTTAAGTGTATTTGGGCAAATTAAGTTATTCCCAAACCCATGTAATTCAGATTTCGTGATCTTAAATTTGTGGAAAATGTATCACTCTTGTTTTAATTATCAATTTAGAAAAACTTACATACGCCATCAAAGGAATTTTTGTCGTAAGTTTTTTGGATTTGAGGTTAGATTTTAGTACATAAGCCTACTGCTATCTTGAATAAGCCAGGCAGATTTATTCATTTCTTAGAGCTAGTTATTATTTGTTACATTTATGGAGATATACAGGGTGTTAATGAATAACACCGAAATATTTTACCTGTGTATAGAGGGGACTTAGACAAGCAACTTTTATTAGGAGATTTTTGCTCTATGGATTCAATTCTTCCTGTTATAACATAAAATATCCCAAGGATATGCACGCCACTGACTTCTAATACTTGAAATGATGGGAAACAAAGGCACAGTGAATATTGTGTAGTGGTCGGGAAAATTGTAAAAAATGACGATCGATATCTTACAACTCTGAGGGAAAAAAAGACAAACGAAACATTTTTGTTAGGTCTGGAATTAGGAATAAAAACATAATGCAGTGGCGGGCAATCATGTGATTAGTCAGTAAATTTTGCAGATTATGAAAATTCTAAATTATGGTATAGCCTTTGATTAATTATTAAGAATCAGGTTTTTATCGATCACTAGGAAGGCATGAAGTCAATTTAATGAAAATTTTAACCCTATTTCGCTCAATTATTGAGTTATGAGCACCAAATTTTAAGGACTTTAATGCCCTGTAGCATACACATTTTACGTCATAGAGCAAAAATGTCCGAATAAAAGTTGCTTGTCTATGTCCCCTCTATACACAGGTAAAATATTTCGGTGTTATTCATTAACCCTGTATGTAGGCCGTGCTGCTTTGAAATAGTTTTGACAAAAAGACTAAGAAGGGAAAAAACACAAACAACAATCCAGAATTAACCTCCAAATCAATCAGCTGACTAATGAAGTAATAATATTAGTGAAGAGATTTTATGAGTAGTGTTCATATCTCTATGGAACAAGATTTTGTTAACTAATATTATTAGCAAGTTCTATGAAATAGGGACAGGCCTCTAGAAAAAGAAAACTTAAGATGTCTTTTTCAAACTCTTATCTTCTACAAGTCTTGAACACTTGGTATAAAATAAAATCCAGAATGTATCCTTTTATCTGCTTTCTTGTTTGAGTGGAGGCAGTGCTTTGCTTCGCAGAGTCCATCACCAAGTTCAGTGGTCAGTAAAAACAAATGGCCTGCCTCAGTATCGAACGGCTTCGACGTCATTAAATTCACAGACTCAGATTGTCCCGCTTTCCCGCCTCATTGCGCGCCCGGTCTCCCCTAACAAATAAAATATACTTTTTTCTGCTTCCCTTACCTCAATCTCTTTGCAGGAGTTTCTACGCTATTTCTCGCTTGCAATCTGCGACTGATAGCAGCGCCTCTGTTGAAGGCTTTTAACAACTTTCAAAAAACTTTTGCATAAAAGACGTCATTGATTAAGTTCATGACGAACTTGAAAGGGAATTCAATTTGAACTTAAAAAGAGAGCCCTATTAACTCTGTAGTGTTCTATTCAATACGGAAGTCTTCTAGCTGAATTCCATGTCTGACTGAGTTCTGTAAACCTTACTTTCTTGAACACGTGTAGGCCTATCAGTGTTTTCTCAGGTCATTTTCACAGAAGCAATTTACTGGCAAATGAAACACGAAGCAAAAATATCCTAAATACTACGTGAAAATTGAGGTAGCTAAATTTGTTTTCATTGAAATGGTTTTCTTTGCGAGCTTTCGAAATAATTCAAGGGTATAACTGCACAGATTTCAATAGCTGTTTATGTATCAAGTACGCAAAATAACGCTTTAGCGGCCGAGGCCGAAATACTGGATGAGTCCGATAAAGTTTTTGCGTACGCGATGAATACAATATTTGTTTTTTTAGGTAGATTTCGAAGAAAAATCTACCTATTGCAATCGATACCATGTCATGACTTTCGAAAAATTCTTTCATATCTTTACGTTTCATGCCTCCCTGAGTTCGAAACCATCGCCAGTTAAAAAAAAATAATAATTGTGATATAGCCTATATATATATCTTTACACGCTAGCGGCCGAAATTTTCAAGATATTTGAACCAAATTTTATTATGTTATTTCTAGGCTCAATAGTTCGGACAAGTTCGTTAATGAGCAAAATTGGCCCAAGGAGTTGGTCGGGGGAGGGGGTTGAAATTTTAAAACATTTATATCTCGGCCCCTATGAGGTATAGAGGGAAACTTTGTTTGAATAAATTAGAGTACTCCCTATGGAGTTCACAGTGACACCATCAATTCGGGGTTTTGGGGGTACGAGTGGGGGTGAGGGGATGGAAATTAGAAATTTTTGAAACTACGTCTTGTGGGGTATCGTTGAAAAGCTCTTGATGAGTACTCTACAAATCAATAACTAGTTTCTTGATAGTTCTCATATAAGGCGAGATTTGAAAGTTTAAAAAAGTGCTCTTTCCTCTTTTGTTGCAGTTATTATTGCGGGCTTGTCATGCCAAGGCTAAAGAAGAAGAGTGCTACGCAGCGACAGTAAATTCAACCAAAAGCACTTCGAAATCTACCTCAGCCTGTAGGCTTGCCTAAAGGGATTTTTATAAAAGCTCCCTAAATTATATGAAATAAAAAAAATGCCGTATAATTAATTATAATGAAAGGTAGTCAGCCATTTGTCAACGTCATATTCTCACAGACACTTGAATCACAGAAGAACAATAAATCGTACGTACCAATACGAAATACGGTTTACATGCATTATATTATATGAGTCGCTTTTTGTAAACAATAATGCATACGAACTAGTATTTATGAAATACATGTGAAAATATGAATGATAATCCCGAGGAAATTTCACTCCACACCCTAAAAGCATCTTTCTTGCTCAAATTCCCGGAAAGGATATATTTTGCAAATCAGATGCACCGTTACATAAAAGTTGCAACACTTGAATTGGTAACCATAGCAACAGGCGATGGAAGTAGTGAATATTTTATTGGGGCATTGAAAGCTTTTTTTGAATTCGATGCAAGTGAGCAGTTTATGCTCTGACGTAAATAAAACAAGAAGATGTCAGGGGGCTTTGATCACGGCCGCTTGGATACGTATTAACACATTAGAGTAATACTGCAAAGCTCTCGTCAGGGCCATGTTTATACAAATAAACATCGTTCCCCATTTCACACATATCTGGTTTTTAATTTATTAGCGTCGAAAAAATCGTAAAGTATAACGTTTTAATAATGTACAGTTGAATTTAACATACTGGAAAAGCATCATCTGTACCGCCATCGCGATCATCATCATCATCACACAGGAGCCGTAATTTCTATGTGCTTTGCTGCAAGGCCAAATAATTATTTGTTGTCAACAATTTTCCGTCTTATCCGTACCTCAAGGTTCCAATCTTGGTACATGTACTTAATTCTTTCATTAGCATTTAATAAGTTACATCATTGGTATCATTTTGAAAAAAACAAAACGCAGTTATTTCTGTTAAGAATAGGTAGGCCTATACAACGTTTTTTACAGTAAAAAAATCACGTTACAGTATAAATGTATACTGTAATATTTTAAAGTATATTTTCTGTCTAATTACACATATTTAAAACATACTATAAGTGCCTATTTTCTTCTTTAAAAAAGCTTGTTTACTTGTTTTTAAAGCCTATTTTAGGTGCCTAAAACTAAATGTTTAGAGCCTAAAATCCCAGGTCTAATTATAACATAAGAAATATTTTATACTACAAGAATATACTGGGTTTAAAGGCAAACCATCAAAGATTTTTAATTAAACGAGGGTATAAGGTGGACACGAATATTATATTTTATTATTATATTTTATGAAAAAGAGGAATTAAAATAACTCATTTCCAACAGATAAGGGTTAATATTAAATATATTTTTATTATAATATTCCGCCTTTACCCTTACCATTTAATACACAACGTATTTGAAGATGCATTTCGGCGTATGCTGCGCCATCTTCAGTTCATATAAGATGTAATGAACACCACAATTCTTCTGAAATAATGTTGATTATTTCAGAAGAATTGTGGTGTTCATTACATCTTATATGAACTGAAGATGGCGCAGCATACGCCGAAATGCATCTTCAAATAAGTTGTGTATTAAATGGTAAGGGTAAAGGCGGAATATTATAATAAAAATATATTGAAAAAGATGAGTTTAACGTCTTTTGTTTTATGAGAACACTGCCACTAAGGAAAAACAAATGACTGATACGTATCCAGGCGACTAGCAGGTTTATAGATTATGTTTTTGTTACGTTAGAACAGCTGATTATGACTATAGGTTATAAGTACCTAACAAGCTTAAGGAAGTATTTAATAATTGCGTACTTTTATTAAGCTATGCCTGGTGGCTAGTGATGTTTAAGTCTCTACATGAAGTCAGAGTATTAACACAGCTTATATCTTAAGCCTCCTATATAAAACCATGTTTCCTCTAAACTAAAATCCTTTAAGTGCGAACCGAAAGGTGTCATAATACCTGCCAATAGAAGGATGAGTTTTGTTGCTACATTTTAAAAACGATAGCTGATACCATTTACACGAAAACAATGTTTAATACAGAACCGAACAGAATAAATTATAGACAATGCTAAAGTTGGAAATTTTTCCTAGGGGAACCCATAAATTTATCTGCATGTATTTATTAAGTGCCAGATTGGTGTGGTACTTTATGAAATTGTGTAATGGACGGGAAAATGTCTGTCAGTCTATCTGTCTGTAAGCGCGCTGGCTCAAATACGCGTTATCGGATTTTCATGAAACTTGGCATACACATTTATAACGTCCATTGGAAGAAGTCTGTTGATTTTGGACCACATAGATTAACCGGTGCCGGAGTAATGCCCAATTTAGTGTCTATTTTATGGTAATATATTAGAAAGAATTTATCAAATGCAAATCAGTTCTCATTACTACATATTGTTTTCAGTGTTCATATACGGCTTTGGAAGTTGCAATATATAGTTCCCGCACGATATCTGTGCCGATTGCCTAAATCATTGCATTACGTTTTCGTGGGGACTGTAGCGTCGATTGGCCTGCTAACTATCTCTCTCGCATAACAGTACCTCCCTTTCTATTTGTAAAGGCCAAGCTACCTCTCTCTCTCGCACAATAGCATGTCTCTCTCTAGAGAGTAACGGTCTTATCGACACAGATTTCGTGCGAGATCTTTAGCTAGCTATGACAAATAACACTATTCCTTATATATGCTTATCAAACTAGATCATTGTTCTTCCGTAAGCTCTGCTTAATGAATTGATCTGGAGCTTAACTCTGATTACAAAAATAACTTATTTTCTGCATATCGTAATTGCAATTATCACTGATTAAACAAAAGCATTGTGGCACTTTGTTACATCAGTTTACCTGATTTTATATAGATATTTACTTTTCATTGTATGATACCAAACAATACAGAGAAATTACCTTTTAAACGAATCGCATGAAAATTACATTACAAGACTACACGGGAAGAATGAGGTAAGTCACTTTTATTAAAATTTTCAGGAGAGCGTTTTTAAAGTTTGAAACCTAATAACTTCTAAACCATTAACAACCTATTACTCAAAATTTTAATATACATTCATGCACTATTAATAAAGCAAACTGAAAAAAATTGAGCCTTAGAGTCACACAATTGTTGAGAAATGAATGCAATACCATTGTTGCAGCACTCTGTACACGGAAAGAATGAGGTAAGTGCATAATGAAATCCAATACGCTTTCTGTAAATCTGAAATTATTATTATCAGCCCAGAACAACAATTTAATTCTTAGTTTTAAAAAATCATGCATATTTGTTTTACATTGAAAATGGATTATTTTTTAAATATAAACATTGTTCATAAAGAATTAAACTTTAAAAATGGTACCACGTCTTATGAAATCATTATCCTTTAAACACATTAATTTATGTCTTCTTTGGGAGCTGGGAATAATACTGTTGAGCTTCAGGTGCTACAAATCTCTTCAGATCTTGTAGGTCACTATACTTCTCCTTCGAAATAGGCAGGAAACCTAGATTGAAAGAAAATTACAGAAATAGTAAATTTTATAAAATTAGGCCTAATATTAGTATTCATAAATTTTTTAATTCTCATTTAATTAAACTGAAAAAAGGCAATGAATTTTATAACCCCCTGTATAAATATATTATAATTATTACTATTATTATTATTATTATTATTATTATTATTATTATTATTATTATTATTATTATCATCCTAGCATTCATTCATACCTTCATAAGCTCTTTCTGGATACCGGAACTCTCCTGCAAGCAGCGGCTCTCGACATGGAAGCACCTTTTTTTGTGGTTTCACAACAGAAGATATCCATCCTCCATTGAAGGTATCGCGATGAAAGATCATGCGGGAGTCGTGTTGCTTCACTTCAAGTTCTCGCACAGGACGTGACATAAAAGGACACTTCCTAACGTAGATATCTTGCAAGAACTCCGTCCAGTCTCGAACCATAGCCTGATCTACTTCCACCACAGTGAATGGCTTAGGCTTGCTTCTTGCATTTAGGAGAACTTGTACCCAGTCCTTAGGGAGCTCAGTGTGGGATTTGGTATTTATTAGGCCCATGTTGCGGTCGCATTCCAGGTATGAATGTCCTCTTATCGGGAAAGTCACTTTTATTGATTCAAACCTTTTCATTTCATGGACCAGATAATGTAGATATCTGAAAAGAGTGAAATTCTTATTTTGACCGCCGCAGGAGTCACAAAACAAATACAGCATTCTCACTTTCTCATCAAGTATGTTCTTTATATAGTGGTCAAGAAAAGACACAACTTCGTTCGCCCCTTTCTTTGCAGTTTCTTCAGTGTATGTGTAGAACACAGACTCACTGTCAGATAATTGATGTATATTAAATGAATTAAATGTCAACTGTCTCTTGAAGTATACATCGTTTGTAGAAATATTTGGCACAGGTAAATTTTTCTGGAAATCCATGCATAGTGCTTCACAAGTGACTGATTTTGTACTGTTCATTCTAGCTAATTTTTTCCTCACATAAAATGTTTCTGCTTTCTTCAAATGCAATAGATTCAGAGTTACCAGTTTTTTCCTTGTATTTAGTGCTTCTATTCTCTCTCCATCAGAAATATTTCTAGACAGAGTTGCGTCTAATGCCCTCACTTGTACATTAAATTCATCACATGCACTACATGTATCGCTTCGAGGGTACCCAAAGCTAATATTAAACCTTTCATTAAAGATCTTCCTGTAAGATTCATAGGAAACAGTTTGTGTTGAATAACTCTCTTTGTATAGGGCATACATTTTCTTTATAGACAGGTCTTCAGGTAGATAGATTTTTTTAGATTTCTTTAAAGAATAATGACTTTTTCTGCCTTTGAAAGATTTTATGTGATTAATAATACTAGTCATGGTTTCAGTAGCCATTTTCTTTGGACGTGTGTTGTGCTTACCTCTACAATCTTTAGGCGACATCCCACTTTTCTTCAGTGACTTCTGTATTGTCTCAATTCGTCTTCTTGTAACCCCATGAATGGACACAAAAGCCTTCAAACACACAGGGATTTCTTGAGTTGCATCACCCCTATTTATACGAACTTTATACTGGAAAGAGTAGTCACGAAAATTTGCTTCGTCTTCACACTTTCGAGGGCGTCTTTTTTTAACGGGCAACATAGTTATTAAACTTGTGAGGTAAGAACTTTGTTCATCCCATGATTGTAATAGATTAAAATTCTTAATTAATCCATTTCTTTCATCTGCACTAATCACATCGAAACATTTAAAACGTTTGCACTTGCAATTTTCACCTGGTTCGTGGCTTTGCACTCTTAATTTCTTGTTGACATCTTCAATTCTCCCGAAAGATTTCCTTTTTCTTGTTTGAGTTGTTTTGCCATCCGACTCCGAAGAACTCATTTTGAACACTGAAATAGCCTGATGTGCTGTTATACATTTATAGTATTATCAACAATGGCATATAATGGGACTGCCAACAATGTTGGCAATTCATTGTTGCAGGTGTGCACATCGTAATACGTTATGATCGGAGCCACGGCCATGACTTACCACATTCTTGTTTGTTTCGAGTTGACTTACCTCATTCTCTTCCTGTATGTGATTTCTTCAAATGTAAATATACACGTGACTAACCTCATTATCAGCATGAACTTGTTATAGAACGGTAGATTCGACCTAGGAGAACACTATAAACACAATATCTCAAATTTGCAGAAAAGGTGACTTACCTCGTTTTTCCCGTGTAGTGTAATTATTACAATCCATCCGACAAGAACAGTGATCATGGCTAGGGACCGGATTTTTAGGTTTTTAAAAACACTGTTTTAGGTTTTCCATTAGGTGAAATAGTTTTTTGAGGTTTTTTGGCAAAAATATCGTTTTTGGGTAGAATAATTGGTTTAATTAATTTTAATGTGCTACACAGGAATCAATACATAATACTTGTAAAGTTTAACTTAACAAAATTGACTTAAATTTGTAGGACAATATTATAGACAATTGAAGAAAGAAAGCATAAACAATCAAAAGAAGCAGTAATAAATTCGATTTAATTTGTTTCGGCATAATTAATACATCTTCTTAAACCTCACACTGTGACCACTCAGTATGAATGAAGGCCAACAAGCGCTTTAAAACACGGAAATCTATACCCTTGTTCATACAGGGCAACAATGGTTGTTCGTACGAATATTTGAAAAGGAATGCGCCGGTACTCTACACTTTCTCTCTTGATACTGTCCATCCTAGACGACAATGGGTTGAACGAAACGCTGGTGGTATTAATTTCAACCTGACAAAAATTGTCTCCCCGCAAAATATCGATTTCTCAACTGAGAAATTTAACAAAAAAGACAAAAGTAGCCTAAATTAGATATTTTAGGTTATATATCCCGTTTAGATATATTTAGGTTTTTATACCCCATTTAGGTATTTTTAGGTGCCACAGAATTATTGTGGGTGAATCCTATGGTCATGATTCGAAAAAGTGTATGAGCGCTTTTTGTTTTGGAAGTAAGGAAAAAAATAGGTAAAAACCTAAGAATCCGGTCCCTAATCATGACCCTAATAATGGTTGCACCAAAGCGTACCACGTGAAATAAAATTTATTTATATAATTTATTAGCTTCAACCTTTAACTGTAATGCATTATATGTAAATATTGTTATTAATATAAATTTACGTTTAGACTTTACAGAGAACAGAGACTCTAGAATAATGTTAGATTGGATACACACTGCAGATTTCCACAGACAGGAACACATACTGGCAAAGTGAGCTCTTCCATAATCCGGTTCATTTAGAACAGTGATCCATTTTCACAAGGTAATATAAGCACAGCTAAATGGACTTTATAAAAAGACCTTACTGCTATTTTTATATGCCAAGTTTTATATATGTATACTCCTGTAATAGCTAAAAACGCAAGGTCCTGTATTAGGCACTCGACAGCTGCTACGTAATTGAAATAGAGCAGTGATGTCACAGAGGGCTTTGCATTAGCAACTAATAATTCGTAACGAAGTTACAGCGCCACCTAGTAAAATAAAACCAACATGGCCATCCTCGAATTAAAAAGGCAAATGAGAAAGCCGGAATTTTTTTTTTTTTTTTAAACAGAAATGAAGGTCCGCCACAGTATGCTCCCGTTTCTCTTTTATTAGCATCAATAATGCAACTTTTTATTAACCAAATTGCTCGTCCCCATTTATATTTGAATAAAAAAGGCAAAGCAGGAGAGGATACAGAAATGACCGCAATTCTAATTGCCCCCAGCATTCTTTTATCGGGGAATGGGGTTAGAGGAGACGGTCTGAAAGAATTGTTATAAACGTAGAATATGTGAACCCCTACATTCGAAGCTGGTAGTAGAGGGATTGGGAGAACTCTCCATTTCCCATTATTTCTTATATTAGAGACATATTTCTCCTAACATAGATATTGTCACAGGTAATATAACGAGAGGTCCGGATTTTACAATGAGGGAATATTTACATAATTAAGCATGCAATGATTAACTATTACAAAAAAAAAAGAGTGCGTGGAAGGCCACGCGACAGAAGTAAAACTTTATTTAATTTTTTTTATTTTTTCAATTTTTTATTCTTGGATTTTTTCAATTTTGCATTATTGGACTTTTAAATATTGGGTTTTTGGACTATTTAAATTTTGGATTTTGGACTTTTCATTTTGGTTCTTTCAATTTTTAATTTTGGTTTTTTTCAGTTTTGATTCTTTGAATTCTTTATTTTTTTTATTTTTTAATTTTGTATTTTAGTTCTTTTAATTTTGGATTTTTCGATTTTTTCAATTTTGGTATTTTCGATTTTTAGTTTTTAATTTTTAATTTTTTAATTTTGGAATTTATTATTTGTTAAATTTAGATTTTTGGTTGTTTTAATTTTTAATTTTTTTTTTTTTTTTTTAATTTTGGAAATTTATATTTTTTAATTTTGGATTTGCGCGGTAATGAACCTCCGGGTTCCATAAAATAGATAATATACCTTTACATTGCTTAGGAATTGTCTATTGCCATTGAGGAAGTAAGTTCTGAACAATTTCCTTTGATTACTCCTAATCATTGAGTTCATTGTTTTTTGTGCAGTCCGCACCGAAACAAATAATTTCTTTCGGTTTTGAGTGTGACTGATTTCGTGACGGTTTTAGTGTGACTGATTTTCCAGATTTACTCCAACCGGGAGAAAAGAAGTTTTACTTCAAAAATGAGTAAAATACATCGTTATTTATGTTATTGGAAGCGAGATCTTCCATATCGTCGTCATTCCGGCAGATGTCACTAACTCCAAAATTGGCCAATTTGAGTTATATTCACTACTACACTACTACCATGCTTCTTACCGATATGTTCAAGAAGCGACACTTTATGTAAGAACTAGCATGTGCCCGCGATAATTATTTCAAGAATTAAAAACTAAGAGCATAATAGTTAAATCATTACATTTATTAACACCTAAATCGCATGGACTACATACCACGATCAGATAGCATCGACTGGTAAAAGCGACCTCAGATTCGAGTTTCTTGGCCAAGAAAACCTCTGTATAGTGAGATTCGTCCAAATAAAACAATGTTTGGCCATATTTAGGGCTTACAACATTCAAGCGATCGCGAAAGTTTTGTTTTCAAGGTTTGACAAAAATAGCCAAAGTAAACTGTAATTGATTTGACATTGAAATGTATAACTGAAAACTTATGTTTTGAAAACGCAAAAAATGCACGTTTTTTGCCAGTTTTTCACTCATAACTCACGAACGAAAACTAAAATAAAAATTCCGGCTTCGAGGTGCATTTTCCGACCCTTCAGCACACCTATGTTTAAAATTTCAGATCTCTGCGTTCAGTAGATTTCGCTGGACATCGAGGAGAATTCCTTTTATTAATATAGATAATATGAATTATAATGATACCTTCTCTAATTTGTCAAACATCCATTTAATTTAATCCAAGCCCACCTGATACCACTGGTAACAATACGTTCTGTGAATTTGTTTTGATAATTCTATGTAAAAAGGGATTAAGTATTTTCAAAAACATTTAATTTTTGGCATTTAGAATCAGAATTTTTCAAAATCCTTTCTTAGTGAGCACCTACATTATGAAGCGAAGGTACTGTCAAAATTCCAAGTCTCTACCTGTTATAGTTTAGGCTGTACGTTGATTCCTGTCATTCAGTCAGTCATTCATTCAGTCAGGACAAAGCCTTTTATATATATATAGAGATAGTACTGTACTGTAGTTTTCTTTAAGACATTATTCATCCAATTATCCGGATCGGGTCCGGTCCCAATTAATCCGGATAATTGGAGTTCTATTGTAGTTATAATTCTTCTATGACACAGCTTACAGGCCTTAGAGGCTGAGTCGACTCCAGAGCAAAATTTTCACCAGAAGGCGTATTCCAGTTGTAAAATAAGTGGAGAAAATATTCAGCCTGAAAGCACTAGAATAAAACCTAACAGAATCTATACAAAATTTGAGTGCTGGAGACGTAGAAATTACAGGTTTACTTGAAATTTTATTGACAATATTACACTGTGTAAATTCTGTACGTTACAACTGAGACAATTGATAAAAATCTTGTTTAAATATAATGTGTAGGTAGGCCTATATTACAACGTTGATATTATGTATAAATTAATTTTCTTAGTGAAGTTATCTTTTTACCATTTGTCAGTTATTTACTAAATATAAATAACATTATATTATAAAAATTAATTAAAATACAGTTGAATATCAACTAGTCATGGACAGTGAAAATTAATTACTACAATTATTACAATTAGCCTAAGAGAGATGAAAATGGGGACTGGAGAAAACTGCCTAACGACGAGCTTCATAACCTGTACTCTTCACCGGATATAGTAAGGGTAATTAAATCACGGAGGAAGAAATGGGCTGGACATGTTGCACGCATGGGGGAGGAAATACATCTAAAAATTATTGACTGGGAGACCCGAAGGGAAAAGACCAATTGGAAGGGCTGGACGTAGGTGGGAGGACAATATTAGGATGGATTTAAGGGAAGTAGGATTTGATAGGGATGATTGGATGGAGTTGGCACAGAATAGGGTTGAATGGCGGGCTCAGGTAAGCGCGGCAAAGAACCTTCGGGTTCCATAAAATAGATAATATTCCTTTAGCATGCTGAGGAATTGTCTATTGCCATTGAGGAAATAAGTAAGTAAATCTTATTTACATTTAAAAATAAAATCAGGTAAACTGATGTAAAAAAGTGCCAGTATGTTTTTGTTTAATCAGTTATGACTGCAATTATGATATGCAGAATATTTTTTTTTAAATTGATTTCCAAGTTAAGCTCCAGATTTATTCATTAAGCAGGGCTTACGGAAGAAGAAAGGTCAACCATCTCGGCACCTGGGTCATTTTAACGGTCTAGTTGGATAAGCGCATGTAAAACAATAGTGTTTTTGTCATAGCTACCTGTATTTTAATTTCCAAGGCCTTATAAGATCACAGTAAAACAAAAGGCTATGTTGTCAAGATAACTGATTTACATTTTTTTAATAAATTCTTTCGAATACGTATATTGCCATAAAATAGGCACTAAATTGAGCATTACTCCGAAACAGATCAACCGATTTTATCCATTATGAATAGACGTCTTTCCATGGACATTGTAAATGTGTATACCAAGTTTCATAAAAATCCGGTAAAGCGTATTTGAGTTACCGCGTCTTTAAAATATACACTAAATTGGGTTTTATTCCGGTACCGGTCAACAGATTAGGTTCAAATTCAATAGGGCACTTCTCATAGACGTCATAAATGGGTATACCAAGTTTCATGGAAATCCGTTACAGCGTATTTGAGTGATGGCGCCTTTCTATGAGAAATAATCTATTAAAATAGGCACTAAATTGGGCATTACTCCGGTACCGGTGAACCGATTTGGTTCAATATCAATAGGGTTCTTCCCATCGACATTATGAATGTTTATACCAAGTTTCATGAAAATCCGAAAAAGCGTACTTGAGTTATGGTGCGTACAGACGCACGGACAGACAGACAGACAGACAGACGGACAGACATTTTTTCGTCCCCCACACAATCTCATAAAGTACCATACTGGCACTTAATAAGAGCAGTAGGCTAATTGTAAAATTAATACTTCTCCAGCACTCAAACTTTTTTAATAGATTCTGTTGGGTTTTATTCTAGTGCTTTCAGGCTGAATATTATCCTCACTGTCCTTAAATCAGAACCAGTGGAATGAAGTTCATTAATAGCGGTTGCAAAATGCCGTCAGAAATCATCTGTGTTACGAGTGAAATAAAATAAATTAGATTTTTCAAACTGATGGTAACATAAAAGGATGCATTGCAAGAACATAGAAACGCAAAACAATTTTTGTCTGCATATATACACAGAAGAAATCCATGCATAAGAAACAGGCTTTGCAGAAGTGGATGGACCCGATGCCTTGCTCAACAGGAATCGTGAATACCATTAAATCCTCCGAACCCACCCCCCCCCTCATCCTCTTGGCACCAGGCGCAGCATTACTCTTTCTTTTTATGCCTTCTCTACAAAACTCTTCTATCTCCGTTTTTTGTTTCTTATTACGTCATCATCTTTTATTTACTTTCATTCTTAACCCTAACACTGTCTTTCTCTCCCAATCTCACTCTCTCTCTCTAACTCTCTGTATCTTCCTCTCTCTACTTCACACAGACACAAGAATTGCCAAATTTTTTCCCCTTGTTTGAAAAAAAGGAGATTTTATAGTCATAGTAGGCCACGTCCATTCTAAGTTCTCCTCTAGTCCTTATCTACAAAATGGAGTCCACCCCTAAATGTCAACCCCTGTCAAGAAGGGCTTTTTTATCCATGTGAACTCCAGTCGAGACGAAGAAGAATTGCCTTCTTGTGTAATGGACTGTAAGGCAATATTTGTGCGTACAACTCTCTACAACTGATGATGACGTTAGGGATACTAGAAATGAGTTTTGAAACATCTGCACTTTCCCCAATTAAGAAGAAACTTATAAAAAATATTTTTAATAACGCACTCTTTACTTGCTAGTGTTATAATGTGTACAAGATGTGAAAGAAATAACAGAAAATTGATGGTTTCATTTTGCGTAATTTTTCACATTTTGCTACTTTTTCGATGGCGTATCATGTAAAAATAGAGCTAGAAATAATATTAAAATGCAGAGATGCCAACCTTGAAAGGTGGTTATCAGTAGTGTGAGTCCTCCATGTTTAACCGAAAAATCACAATTACAGGTTTCACAAGAGACGTGATTCGGTGAAATTTTTGAAGGTCCGAGGCAAGGAAACACTTCCGTATACTGCTTTCGATACTGCTGATTTGCCGCAGTTCGTTTTTGTCCATCAGGCTCGTCACGGGTTTTACCTTTACACGACATATTTCCTCAATATGTTACTTGCACTGCAACACTCAATAAAACTTCTAGCAAGCAACGGCGTCGGCAGTCGTCAGTGGCATTACAGTGATAATAAAAAAGAGGAAATGTGTTAACACCAAAGATGTTAAAACTATAATAATTATGTTATAACTGTAAGATACTGTATAACATCTTTGGTTAACACACACTCACGTCAAAAACGAAAAACGAAACATTTTAAAAATAGATATTGGGATTCGTAAAATCCGTAATATTTAGTACAATTTCCGTATTGCCGTAGCAAATTCAAGAAATCGTAGAAACTACGGAAATTCCGTAGCAGTTGGCATCTCTGAAAATGTATAATGTAGTAAAATGTAGCATGTTTAAATATTGTACATGTATTGAATATTAGTATGTAAATTATTAATTTGCAAATGTGTGTTAAACTTTAAGAAATGTAGTTTATAAGTATATGTAAACTTATAAGTGTAGGTTAATGTAAAACACTGTACTGTGTAAGAAAATAAACTAACTAACTAACTAACTAACTAACTAAATATTTCATACATAGGCCTATTAAAATAGTTGTGCATATTTTATTAATTTGTGACATTTTAACGGCATATTCCTGGTATATTGTAAAAGTTGTGCATATTTCTATTAATTCATTTACAGCATTTTTGGCGATGTGAATGTTTTCAGAACCGACTGTATAATAATTGCGAGTACATAACCTAATGTTTTCGGAACTGATTGTATAATAAGTTATTAAAGCGACGTATCTCTTCAATAGTTCTGAATTTACCAAAATGTTTAGGATTGGCGTTGATTTTTAAGAAGTTTTATGATGTGATTTATGCAATATTTTCTTTTATTATTATTATTATTATTATTATTATTATTATTATTATTATTATTATTATTATTATTTATTTTTTGTAATTTATAATGTTTTTCAGCTAACAAGTGATACTACAGTACAGTGGTTCCCAACCTTTCTCAACTGGCGACCCACCTTTCCTTATCGGAATACCTCCACGGTCCATCGGTCCATGATGGAGTCAAAAACCTTATTTGTATCGTATCCCTTCCTTATGTATAAATCATTTACCATCAAATACTGCAAATATGTATAAGCTTATATATGCTTTTTTGAAGATACAGATTAATTATAGACAAACAATTTGTGATCTGATTTGAAAATGGTTGACAAAAAAGAAGCACTTTGTAGGAAAACAGTTATTTATTTAACAATAGATATATGTTTGCAATATATGCAACAAATGGTTTCATACTCAGTAACAAGTGCTCCTAGGTGAAGATAAAAACTACAATTATAAAATTACACAAAGACCAATTTGATTGGTTTCAATTTTTCTTATCTTTTCTGATGGTTTATTCGATGGTTTCTGATAGTTTTAGGATCGTGTCGCGACCCACCTGTATAACCCTTCCGCGACCCACTAGTGGAGATTTCTTTTGTTTTCATAGCAACCAGATTGCGTGCGGGAATGTCAAGTTACGATCCACGGCAACAATATTCGTAAGTACCACTAATTAGTTAAGTCGTGCAAAAAAAGAATTATTAAAACGACAGAGCAGACTTCATTGGTTCCGGAGCATGTTTTTAAAATTTTAGAGCACATTAGAACAGCTGGTCTTTCTTTTTAAAACCTAGAGGACTGTGTTAGTAGATGCATGGCCGTCTGAATTTCTTCCTCAGGACAATTGCATGGATATTTAACCTGGTACCACTCAAATCAATTCCACAGGCGGCCTTGAATCCTTATCTACAAAATGAGGTACATCCTCCATGTGAACCCCTAGAGGGGTTTTATCCACAAGTGAACTCCAGTGGAGATATACGTAATGGACTGTGTATGTGTGTGTCTCTACAACAGATGGAGTTAAGAGGCTTATATCCACAGACAAAAGAGGGTGGTTTTGTTATTCCCTGAGTTCAAAGTGCAACTCTTCCATGGGATAATGGCTTTCACATTCAAACGAAGGCAATAATTACATGACCACCTTAACAACGCTTGGGCCTACATACCAAATGCACTCGCATAACTTTCTCTGCTCTGAAGTCCGGACAATGAAACTATCCTGCTTCGATTTTGAAATAGATTGTAAGGTCGTATTGCAGGAACCGTGTTCAGATGTTTCACCCTAACCAGAGTTTCTTTATAACGTTGGCTGGCTTATTATTACTAGGGTAAGGCATTTAATGACCATAAGAAAGTGGAAAATGCAAAATAAAAAATCCCTTTAGGCAGGCCTACAGGCTGAGGTAGATTTCAAAGTGCTTTTGGTTTAATTTATTATCGCTGCACAGCACTGCCTTGGCATGGCAAACCCGCAGTAATAAGAACTGAATTCGGTAAAGAGGAAGAGACTACAATCATTTGTTTTGACAACAAGAATAGGATATAATATTCTGGGAGGCCGTGCGCAAGATCAGCAATGAATAAAATTAGCAAAGCCGCTAAACAAGACAAAATTATGATATAATAATTCTTTTAAGTGTTATTATTTTCAAACATTAAAATCTCGCGTCATATGAGAGCTATCAAGAAACTAGTTATTGATTTGTAGAGTACTCATCAAGAGCTTTTCAACGATACCCCACAAGACGTGGTTTCAAAAGTTTCGAATTTTGATCCCCCACCCCCACCCCCACCCTCACTCGAACCCCCGAATCGTTGGCGTCACTGTGAACTCCATAGGGAGTACTCTAATTTATTCAAACAAAGTTTCCCTCTATACTTCATAGGGGCCGAGATATACATTTTTAAACATTTCAACCCCCTCCCCCGACCACCCCCTTGGGCCAATTTTGCTCATTAACGAACTTGTCCGAACTATTGGGCCTAGAAATAACATATTAAAATTTGGTTCAAATATCTTCAAAATTACGGCCGCTATCGTGTAAAGATATATATAAATATATATATATATATATAAATATCACAAATATTTTTTTTGAACGGGCGGTGGTTTCGTACTTAGGGGAGCATGAAACGTAAAGATATGAAATAATTTTTCGAAAATCATAAAGTGGTATCCATTGCAATAGGTAGATTTTTCTTCGAAAATCTACCTAAATTGCATTTATGGCATAAAAATAGTGAAAGAGTGAATTATTTCTTGAAAATGAATAACAATGCAAAATAAAGCAAAATAAAGGGGGAAAAAATTGTCCTTATTTATGCCTGGTTTCTATAAACTCGTGAATTACCTATCCATTGGCAAATTAGTTCCATTTAACCTAGAATTATATAATGAGCAAGGCCTTGGAGTTGTGCAGTTAATTTAATTCAGAATGCTTTGATTCTCATAGTTTAAATATTACTATTGATCCTATGAAAGGTTAAATTTTATCCAGCCATCCATGAAAGGAAAAATTAACCCGACGATTTACCCTTGGAAAGATCTAGCCCGAGTTTGTAGGAACATTTTTTCTGTCATTTTCATATTTATCCAGAGGAAATTTATCTAGAAACTCGCCACAAGTTTATGTGATTGCTATCTTTAAATTATATGTGTTGGTGTGGTGTTATTTTTGTGTAAATTCTGTCCATTGGATAATTTACCCATAGGTAATTCGCGAGTTTATAGAAACTGGCCATTAATCAATTATTTCATGGTACACAATTGTATACAGAGTGTTAATGAATAACACCCAAATATATGACCTGTGCATAGAGGGGACATAGAGAAGCAACTATTATTAGGAAATTTTTGCTCTATGGATTCAATATTTCCTGTTACAGTACAAAATCTCCCGGGGCATGGCCGCCACTGACTTCTAACATTTGAAAAAATGCAAAAACAAAGGAACTTCGTAGTTAATACTGTAGCTATGAGAAAAAGAACTAATGGAGTGGCGGCCAGTCATGTAAATTTTGCAGAAACTCTAAATTATGATATATCTGTTGATGAATGATTAAGAATCAGGTTTTTATTGATGTCTAAGAATGCATGAAGTCAATCTAATGAATATTTTAACTCTAATTTGCTTTATTATTCACTTATGTGCACCAAATCGTAATGTCTTTAATGCCCTGTAGCATAAACATTTTAGATCATAGAGCAAAAATCTCCTAATAAAAGTTGCTTGGATCCTTTCGTTTGTTCATAATGTCAAATACAATGGAGGCGCTTTCTAATCGTGGAAAGCACTCCAAAGCCGGATTTTTAGCTGTTTCATTCGCGTGAAAGTGTTAATAAATATAATGTTTTAATTATTTAGCTTTTAATTTATAATCTTCGAATTAATTATCGTAGATGAAACCGCTAATAATAATAATAATAATAATAATAATAATAATAATAATAATAACAATAATAACAACAATAATAATAATAATAACAACAATAATAATAATAATAATGACTGAAATGATAATAAACGAAGCATCGTGACCTACTTTGAGTGCTGGCACTTGTTAGTACTCAGAGTAATGTTGGTACACATGTAATTGAGTAACATGGGTTGCGTTCACAGACACTCAGGAGTTATGTACAGTTAATTATCAAAGTGGCGGTGGCGGATGATCAATAACTCCATCTGTCGGAGTGGCATGTAAACAACACCCAATTAACCGCAACGAATACAGTGACTAAGAAAAGTGAAGTGATTAATCGTGACATAGTTGTTATGAATGCATTGCGCAATCTGAGTAACACACTGGCTTCACGTATTATTAACATTATTCAACTGATTGTTACTTCCTCTGCCCGAACCTTCGGTATTACAGGTAGAGGAAGTATTTGTGTTCGACCCCGAAATTCGAAGATGAGTTTTTAACATGAATACAAGTTTTGAGGAACCCTGAATCTAAAGCCGTATATGAACACTGAAAGATACTAGGCTATATTGTCATGACAACTGATTTGCATTTGATAAATTCTTTCTAATATATGACCATAAAATAGACACTAAATTGGGCATTACTCTGGTACCAGTCAACCAATTTGGTCCAATATCAATAGGCTTCTTCACATGGACGTTATAAATGCGTATACCAAGATTCATGAAAATCCGATAAAGAGTATTTGTGTTAACGCGAGTACAGTCACACGGACAGACATTTTTACCATAAAATCTCATAAAGTACCATTCTGGCACTTAATAATAAAGAGGAATTGCGCACAAAAGTGCATAGTCACTGGTACTCTACTCTTTGCTATAGTCCATCAATGATTTGGTTCTTTGCCTGCATTTCGTGAAATGATATCTTTCACATAGGTTCCCGCACAAGGTGCACACACACTGCTCGGAAGGCTCGTGGAAATTTCTGCGTGTGCACAGTTTGAAATGAAGGCCGTGCACCGCCAGTCTTGATATTGCACTACGCATTTGACAGTTCGGTCTTGTCCAGTTCCTGTTCATCATTGCATCTGTGCAGTGGAACTCCTTCCAGATCTCTAGTTTCTTTGCTTGCGCTCTCTTCATTGCTTCTTCATACTGCTTTGTATTCTGTAGTAGCTGGGCGGTTCTTATGTCCTCTAGGAGGAACGTTTCTCGTGCCAGCTCATACACCAGACGTGATTTTGTGTACCTGGATACCCCTAGTACAATTTTCAAATATCTAGCCTTTACCTTTTCAATTTCTTCCAGGTCACGTACAGATAGGTGCTCCCATATTAGTGGAAGCCCATAAGTTAGGATGGGTATGATTTTTGCTTTAAATAGGAGCATGGCCGTATTTAGGGATAGTTTGTTCAGATTTTTGATGTCGTATGTTGCTCTTATTGCGGCTGCTGTTCTGTCCTTGATGTGATTTCTAAATGATTTGAGGGTTGTTTGTAGCGTCAGTCCGAGGTATTTAAATGTATTAACTATTTGTAGGTTGTGCCCTCCAAGGTGTAGTTTGTCATTTGGCGATACTTTCCCCCCTTTACGGAACACCATTTGCACAGTTTTTCCTGTATTTATCTGTAGTTGGTTCTTTTTTGCCCATTCACTTATTTTATTGAGTGCGTCCTGTGTATCTTCTCTGTTGGTCGATCCAATCGCGATGTCGTCTGCGTACATATATACGTTGGTTGTGTTGTTCATGTTTTCGGCAATGTCAGCAATGAATATATTCTGGCACTTAATAAAATCAAGTAAACTGATATAACAAAGTGCCAGAATGCTTTTGTTTAATTGGTGATAAATTAATTGCAATTATGATATGCAGAAAATAAGTTATTTTTGTAATCGATTTCCGAGTTAAGCTGCAGATCGATTCATTAAGAAGGGCTTACGGAAGAACAAAGGTCTAAAGTTTGATACTTAACCATAATTCAAACTCGTATAGGCCTACACTGATATAAGATACTAGCATGTGCCCGCGGCTTCGCCCGCGATAATTATTTCAAAAATTAAAAATTAAGAGCATAATAGTAAAATCATTATATTTAATAACACCTAAATCACGTGGACTACATACCACGATTAGATAGCATCATCTGGTAAAAGCGACCTCAGATTCGAGTTTCTTGGCCCAGAAAACCTCTGTATAGTGAGATTCGTCCAAATAAAACAACGTTTGGCCATATTTAGGGTTTACAACATTCAAGCGATCGCAAAAGTATCATTTTCAAGATATGACAAAAATAGCCAAACCCAACTGTAATTGATTTGACATTGAAATATATAACTGAAAACTTATGTTTTGAAAACGCAAAAAATGCACGTTTTTTGCCCGTTTTTCACTCATAACTCACGAACGAAAACTAAAATTAAAATTCCGGCTTCGAGGTGCATTTTCCGACCCTTCAGCCCACCTATGTTTAAAATTTCAGATCTCTGCGTTCAGTAGATTTCGCTGGACATCGAGGACAATTCCTTTTATTAATATAGATAATATGAATTATAATGATACCTTCTCTAATTTGTCAAACATCCATTTAATTTAATCCAAACCCACCTATACCATTGGCAACAATATGTTCTGTGAATTTGTTTCGATAATTCTATGCAAAAAGGGATTAAGTATTTTCAAAAACATTTAATTTTTGGCATTTAGAATCAGAATTTTTCAAAATCCTTTCTTAGTGAGCACCTACATTATGAAACGAAGATACTGTCAAAATTCCAAGTCTCTACCTGTTATAGTTTAGGCTCTACGTTGATTCCTGTCAGTCAGGACAAAGCCTTTTATATATATAGCCTAGAGATTCTTAAAACATGTCAACACTTCACAAAACACACAGGAGAAGAACTCCCCTTAATGTACGTATGCCTAAATATTTCACAGTAATATACCTTCTGTAAATAACAGTATTCAACTTGATTAACAAAATAAATATTTGACTAGTTTGATAATCAATTGCGAAGGAATATGTCATGGCTAACTGTATTGCAAATTCCAAAACCGTATACGAACAGTGTAAAACACGTTGTCAGGATAACCCGTTTTGCATTTGTTAAATTCTTTATAATATGTTTCCATAAAATAGGCACTAAATTGGGCATTACTCCGATACCGGTCAACCGATTTGGTCCCATATCCGTAGGCTTCTTCAATGGACTTTATAAATGCGTATACTAAGTTTCAAGAAAATCCAAAAAACGTGCATTTGAGTTACGCGAGTAAAGACACACGGACAAACAGACAGATGGAAATACATTTTCCGAACACCATACAATCTCAAAAACTACCATTCTGGCACTTAATAAGACATCTATTGTGAATGTTTTATTGACACGGTCTTTGCTGACCGTCATGGTAATATATTTTATTGGATTCACATGTCCTTGATGCAGTAATTGCCACACTATTCGAAATGACACTATAATGTATTGCGATACAAGTGCCGTAAGCGATGCATACGGATCGAGGATAGAGTTTGAAAAAACGAGGCGCTCGCGCCGAGTTTTTTCAATTTTCCGAGATCCGTTATGCGCTTACGGCACGAGTATTGCATGCTATTTTTTCACGATGATTATTGATATCAATTTAATTATATTAATTGTGATATTACCTAAAAATATTATGTATATACATTCTTGAAGATAGATGTTTATTTCAGAAAGTGATTCGCATGTGTTTGTTGTTATGGGAACCGAATATTTGTCCTGGGGGGCCTTGTCCATAAAGACTTGTATTAGGTTGTGCCGTAAGTAAATTCTTTCCGCACATAGCAACAAGATTGCGTGTGGGAAAGTCAACTTAAGATCCACGGCAACAACATTCGTAAGTACCACTAATTAGTTAAGTCGTGCAAAAAACTGTTAAAGTAATGCTCGACTTGCGTATGCTATGAGAAGTTAGGATTTAATATTTTTAAAACTTTCAGAGCCGACCTCTACTTCTTCATATTTCTTCATATTTCATTCCCACATCCTGAACTCTGACTCTGTATTTTTGTAGACTTAAAACCTATCAGATATGAGCTCTAGAACAAACATGGCGGTGTTTGAACAAGTTTCTTCTAGTTTTTTACAGATCTGCAGATAGAAAGCTGACTTTGAACTCGTGTGAAATGGAACTTTAATGCCCGGGAATAAATCAAACCCACCCCAACTCTAACGGCATTCATAGCGAGTGTACGTACGTCTGTCAAAATGAAAATTTCCTCCCACTTTTTCCAGTGAAAACGATCAAGCAACATGAATGTGAAATGCAAAGCCTGCCATCCGTCAAGATAATGAGCAGGCATGAAAAGGAACCGGCGCATTCAAGAAGGCGGTGGGACTAGGTACTGACAAAGTGGTTCCTTTGTAAGCTGTTAGAATAAAAACATTTCATGCTGAAATTGAGTTATAAATAACTAAGATTTATTTATTATTTATATAAAAGTGAAATATTAGGACAAGCTGGGAGTTAACTAGTCCTAAGGAAGGGCTTTCAGAAGATTGGCTGACTAAAATGTTGTACAGAACTCATAATTCAAAAATATGTTAACAATAATAACGCAGTAGTGGGCCTAGCAATAATATTAATAATAGGCTAATAATAATATTAATAATAATAATAATAATAATAATAATAATAATAATAATAATGTTAATCTGTACGAATATTAAAGCAAAACTTTAATAAAATACACCAATTCACAAATAAAATGATAAAGTGTTGCGTTTTTCTTATTTCAACTGTGTTTATACTCCTTTTAGCTTCGAGGCTATATCAGGAGTTCGGGATCTGTGTCTGTATAGTAGGGTAGGCAATGCAACTATTGCTTGTCAATTGTTTCTATTGTCGGTTTATTTAATGGAGTAAATTTCAACTGATATTCATTTAAATGGAAATGATACAGGATGAAATGGTGAGGATGATTCATGGTATGTAAATATCCAATTCGGCATTTGCCTTTACGACTGGGGAAACCATGAAACAACCCGTGTCAAATTGGCCGGCCACGGGATTTGAACCTGGGACCTCCCGAATGCGAGTCCAAGATGTTACCATCTCGGCCACCTCGCTCGCGGTAAAGTGTTAGTTCTGGAGCATTGCTTTATAGTTTATACGAATCGAAAACAGGGGCACTAAGAAAAAGTAACTGGAAAGCTTTAGAATGGGGTACTCGAGAAGAATTAAAAAAAAAAAAAATAATAAAATAAAAAGACAATAGGACAATTAAAATGTCCTGAGAAGATTGAAAGAGAAGAGATCAATCCTGTACACAGTTAACTGGGAAGAAAACTATACGTTAAAGAAGAAAAGAAACTACAGGTTACGGAAAGAGGAAGCCAAGGAAAGGAGTGAAATTTGCACTCCAAGTCCAAGGACGTGTCTATGGGGAGAAAATTAACATAATAATAATAATAATAATAATAATAATAATAATAATAATAATAATAATAATAATGGTCTGATAAACACATCATACGTCTTGAATACCTTAAAGTTAGGACTCAAATAAATGCACGGTTGAGGAAATAATTTGTCAGTACATAGACTGTATCTTGAATACGCGCGAAGAGAAATTTGTCTCCGTCAAGTTTAAGCAGAGTGTTATCCATTCATTCCTCAGGAATTCAAGGCGCGTTTTTAATCCACGTCCATCCTCCAGAAGGCAGCACTGAAGGTCATTTCTCCGTCAGCGAAGGGAGAAACATCAAAAAGCTATAGGGTGCGGGCTTACAATCAGGAAAAGCACTTTCATTTGATTGAAACCACTGTGAAAGCCTCAAGAAAGCGTGCACCACATCCGCGGAAAAGCACCATATATCACATGCATATGTGCTAGAGTGGTACATATGCTAATCATTTCCTTCAGATGAAGTTTGAGTAATGTTAGGTGATTTCATGTTCTTAATTTTCCTGTTTAACATTTAGGAAACTTTAAACAAAAAAAATTCCTTTAGGCAAGCCTACAGGCTGAGGTATATCTCGAAGTGCTTTTGGTTGAATTTATTGTCGCTGCGCAGCACTCTTCTTCTTTAGCCTTGACATGACAAACCCGCAATGATAATTGCAAATAAGAGGAAAGAGCACTTTTTCAAACATTCAAATCTCGCCTTACATTAGAGCTATCGAGAAACTAGTTATTGATTTGTAGAGTACTCATCAAGAGCTTTTCAACGATACACCACAAGACGTGGTTCCAAAAATTTCGAATTTTCATCCCCCACTCGTACACCCAAAACCCCCGAATCATTGGTGTCACTGTGAAGTCCACAGGGAGTACTCTGATTTATTAAAACAAAGTTTCCCTCTATACTTCATAGGAGCCGAGATATAAATGTTTTAAAATTTCAACCCCCTCCCCCGACCACCGCCTTGGGCCAATTTTGCTCATTAACGAACTTGTCCGAGCTATTGGGCCTAGAAATAACATAATAAAATTTGGTTCAAATATCTTCAAAATTACGGCCGCTAGCGTGTAAAGATATATATATAATACACAGACAAATTCGAACGGGCGGTGGTTTCGTACTTAGGGAGGCATGAAACGTAAAGATATGATTTTTTTTCGAAAGTCATGACATGGTACCGATCCCGATAGATAGATTTTTCTTTGAAATCTACCTAAAAAGTGTTTGAACGCAATAATCTTATGAGTAGGCCTATGCTATGTCGGAAGTCTGTAAATAATCCTATCCAATGGCACATAATTGCTGTAGATTTGCTGTGAGACATGGTCGCTTACTCTTCGGGAAGAACATGGGCTAACCTGAGAGTGCTCGAAAACAGGGGGCTTAGGAAAATATTTGGACCTAAGAGATATGAAAATGGAAAAGATCACCTGGAAGACCTAGACGTAGATGGGAGGACAATATTAGGATAGATTTAAGGGAAGTAGGATTTGCGAGGGATGGTTGGATGGAGTTAGCACAGAATAGGGTTGAATGGCTGGCTCAGGTAACCGCGGCAATGAACCTTCGGGTTCCATAAAATATATAATATTCCTTTAGCTTGTGAAGGAATTGTCTATTGTCATTGAATAAGTAAGTAAGAAGGTTTTGTATTAGAGAATAAAAGGAATGTTGACAACAGAAGTAATGGCCTATAGGCCTATATGATTTTTCGACCATGGCAGACAGACAGATAGAAAGACAAATCTATTATAGAAGATAGATAGATAGATAGCGCAACCTATGTCTACTTACAAATGCATCTCATATTCACATTAACACAGGGTGGGGTGCATTACACACCAGCTACACAGGTATACAACCCCAACTACATGTTCTGCATGTTCCAGGAACCAACCACTGTGCATATAGATCTTCCATGCCACCACTCCATTATGTAGGTTACATAAGGAAAATAATTTATTCATTTTCAGCTGTGTTTATACTCATTCTAGCTACAAGGCTGCATCAAGAGTTCGAGATCTGTGTCTATATGGTAGGGTAGGCCATGGAACTATTGCTTGTCAATTGTTTCTATTATTGGTGTATTTTTATGGAGTAAAATTCAACTGATTTTAATTTAAATGGATACGATACAAGATGAAATGGTGAGGATGATTCATGGTATGTAAATATCCAATTCGGCATTTGCCTTTACGACTGGGGAAACTTTGAAAAAAAACCCATGTCAAATTGGCCGGCCTCGGGATTTGAAGCTGGGACCTCCCGAATGCGAGTCCAAGACGTTACCATCTCGGCCACCTCGCTCGGAAGCAATTTTTTATGCCACGCCTTGCTATAGATGTATAAATTTAAGATATGACTAAAGTGTTGATTTGGCAATTTTGGTCATAAAATTAGATTTTTGGACACTAGTGTGGAAAGATCAAGCATACCCTAAAGTAGTGCAAAATTTAATACCGTTTAATAGACTACCTTAGATTATATAGTTCAAGGAAGCCTTGTGTTCCACACGGAAATTCCATGCCGTGTTTTCAATATTGATATGCTATGTTACGTCAGATCTGAAAAGACTGCCTGGGATTATACAAAGCATATTAAAAAAATAAGGCCTATACAGAAAACCTGTTTAGGAAATTTATTGTAAAGTCGGTCAAATAAAAAACGTCGGGACTCGTATGCTGTTAAAATTAAAGTTTTGAAAGCATTAGTTCACAAGTTTCCTATAAAAACACAAAATACAGGTCATTTTCGGAACATATGAGGCCATGCGGCAGGAGGGAAAATATGAACAAGGAGGGAAAAAATGAACAACGCGGAAAGCGCAACACACGATATTCAACTTAATGCATTGTCATAATTCATTTTGCTTTGTGTCACCGCCACATACAAATGCTAACGTGAGAGAAAGTGTAGTTAGGGCTGTAATTGACCTGCATTTTTCGGTCTCTGAAGCAGCGAGAAGGTTCCATATTTATGAAAGAGCAGCTAAGAGGTGGGAACTTGACTATAATGCGACCGGAAGTTTTCATAGCAAACGTTGATCTGGCCGGACGCGTATTTCGATGCTAAGATTGGTTGCAGAAGTTGAGCGTAAGTTATTGATTTTGCACTAGAAGTACCGGTATTATAAAATAAAATCTTAAAAAAATGCTCCTTGAATAAACATATTCCTCGCGAATCTATTAATTATTAAAATTATAAAAATATGCAACCAAGAATATGGCGGATTTGAGGCATATAGTCACAGCCTTCTATACATGTTTGTTTTTGAACAAAACTGACTAAATAATCAAGAAAATACATGGATAGACAAGAGGCGTGTGTGAACCCAACCTTAAGTCTTCCTGTACATGCGCATATGCTCGTTCGTGATACTTAATCAAATACCGCCCGACGTTTTTTATTTGACCGACTGTACACGCTGTAAAGTATATTGTGAAGCAATTTCATAATTTTGTGAAGATAGATTTTGAATGTGGCAAAATAACAAGCAAATTGAAGCTGAGAAAACAGGCGATTAAAGTTCGCATGCAATGGAAGTTGTTAGTTCACTGGGGTTTAAAAATGGCGTCAGCAGCACCTGTTCCAGGCGTCAAAACGGCATAAAATTTTGCAGAGTTAAGAGTATGCATGGCACTTAAAAAAAATAAAAAAAACAACACAAAAAAAACTTCCTCTGCCTGTAGGCCTACCAGAGGTAGAGGAAGTATTGTTTTAGACGCCAAATCCGAAGTTGAGGTGCCCTGAATCCAAAAATACTATTTTCGGAAACATGTCTGTGTATCTGTCTGTGAACAGGCTAGCTCCAAAACGGCAAATCGTATGAAAGCAAAATTTCGTATTTGGGTCAAGTACCTTCTGAAGATGTGTGCCCAAGATTGATGACTAGTTTATCTTATTTTTAAAGGGACTTTACATGAAAAAAAAAAATCATTTTTCGCGATTTTCTCGAAAACGGCTAGAACTATTTTCTTTAAATTTTGCGCATGGGTTGCTTATACTAAGAGCTAAAACCTTTATTTGAAATACTTTTGTCGAAAAAAATTATCTGAAGGGTAGTTATAAGCCACCCACTTTGAATACGTGCTCTTTGCAATATGCCCTCTTGTTCTATAGGCCTATCAGAATGTGAAGTGATAAAAATGCATTAGCCATGCTTAAAGTAATGAAAGTTGCAGAGTCTATTAGTCAGATTTTATTTGGGTTATGTATCCTTCGGGGATGCGATGTAATGTGGTAAGGACATTCTCTTCGTTTTTACAACCAATTTACATGAAGAGAATGTCATACATAATAACAATATTACACTAAGAGGCTAACATTTATCTGGGCAGAGGAATTTTTAGAAAATTCGCTAAATCAACACTTCTATCAACCTTCAAACAGAACTCTATGTAAAATAAATGATGCCTGCAGAACCAAACTAAGGAGCGTGCAAACAGCCTACTGACTACACTTGTATCGCTCATGCACTCAGTTTGTGGAATGGTAATAGACAGCTGGGTGAAATTCAAACCACTCGGCCGCAAAGCCCAACTTGGCTGCTGGTATTTCGATTGCCTGCAATGTAATCTCTTGCTGGGAAGTCTCCTCTCACAGAAACAAGCCTTGCTTAAGAAAACCCTCCCTGCTGTGATACAGGGTGTTTGAAAATCCTCACCGAGTTTACAGTTAAACATATCACGAATTTTTATTTGTCTAAAATTAAGTAATAGTTTTTCAAGGTATTTACTTGCTTAACTTACTTACTTACTCAATGGCAATAGACAATTATTCCTAAGTAAGCAAACGGGATATTATCTAATTTATGGAACCCGGGGGTTCATTGCCGCGCTTACATGAGCCCGCCATTCAACCCTATTCTGTGCTAACTCCATCCAACCATCCTTCGCAAATCCTACTTCTCTTAAATCTATCCTAATATTGTCCGCCCACCTACGTCTAGGTCTTCCAAGTGGTCTCTTTCCTTCGGGTTTTCCAGTCAATATTTCTGAGCTATGTCTTTTCTCCCCCATGTCCAGCCTATTTCATCCTCCCTGATTTAATTACCCTTATTATATCCAGTGAAGAATACAGGTTATGAAGCTCGTTGTTATGCAGTTTTCTCCAGTCCCCATTTTCATCTCTTTTAGGCCCAAATAATTTCCTAAGCCCCCTGTTTTCGAACACTCTCAGATTATGTTCTTCCTGAAGAGTAAGGGGCCATTTCTCACATCCATATAATACAACCGGCAGGAAAATAGCCTTATAAATATCTATTTTTAGATTTCTGGACAGAAGACGGAGTTTAAGGTATTTTAACCCCCCAAATTAGTTTTTGTATGCAAAATATTTAAAACAGCGGCATGATTCTGATCACTTTTACGAATTATATATCTAAGAATATTTATTACCTACATTATTGGGTTTCCACCCAAAACTTATTAACTATATACTCCGTGGCGCTACATCCCTGGAGGGACTTGGCCTACCACCCGACCGCTGCGTCATCTCCCGTAGGCAGATGGCAGGATTGGGGGCATGTGGTCAGCATGCCGACACCCACGGCCGTTAGTGGTGGTTTTCTTGACCGGAGCCGCTACTTCTCTTTCAAGTAGCTCCTCAATTTCGAATTACGAGGCTGAGTGCACCCCTACCAGACCTCCCTACCTCAGAAAAATCCGAGGAGGTACCGGGAATCGAACCCGGGCCGACGGATCTGTATTAACTATATACTAAATACTATTTACTAGTATTTAATTCTAATATTAAGCTACCATAATAGGCCTACCATTTAAATACAAACATATTTTACACTATACTTATATAATATGCTTAGAACTAAATTGTCTCTGCCACTATACGTCACTTCCGTATCACTGCCTCTCAGTTGACTGTCATTTGCTATATGACGTAAAATGTGTATGCTACGGGGCATTACAATTTGTTGCTAATAAGTCAATAATTAAGTGAAATTGACTTCATGCCTTCTTAGTGATCGATAAAAACCTGATTCTTAATCATTCATCAACAGCTATATCATAATTTAGTGCTTCCATAATCTGCAGAATTTACGGACTAATCACATGACTAACCGCCACTGCATCAGTCATTTTATTCATAACTCCAGTGTTAAAAAACGAAGTTCCTTTGTTTTGCATATTTTTTTCTAATGTTAGAAGTCAGTGCAGTGGGGGCCATGCACTGGGAGATTTTAGGCTGTAACAGGAAAAACTGAATCCATAGAGGAAAAATTTCCCAATAAAAGTTGCTTGTCTATGTCCCCTCTATACACAGGTAAAATATTTCGGTGTTATTCATTAACACTCTGTATATGGCACTTTGTACACAAAAAATCATAAAATTCTGTTCAGTGTTTTATTGAATTATCAGTCAAATGGTTTTAAAAACCTAGTTTGCAGGAAAAGAAAGTAAAAACGAAGAACATGAAATTACGAAGATAGTGAAGTTCATCGTCTTGCACTTAAATTTTTAACTTAAAAAATAATGCAAATTTTTTTTAATGCACCAAACTAAACTAAACTAAACTCCGTGGCGCTACATCCCTGGAGGGACTTGGCCTGCCACCCGACCGCTGCGTCATCTTCCGTAGGCAGATGGCAGGATTGGGGGGCATGTGGTCAGCATGCCGACACCCACGGCCGTTATTGGTGGTTTTCATGACCGTTAATGCACCAAAATGTACCTAAAAAGTTGCAGCATATTTTCAAAATTAAATTTTTTGAAGATGTTAAGCTATACCTACCCCAAGTTAATAAGAAACCGCAAATTAGATTTTACATATTTTCTTTTAATGTCAATTGTACTCCTGACATCCTGTATAGTAGCAGCGCGTCACGAAGCTAGAAGCGATACTAGGATGTCGACTCCAAGTTGAGGACACTGTATTAGGGGCTTTATGTAAGACGTTCATGAAGCAAAATGCATGCTCAAGGAAAAGTAAAATACTTAGCAGAAAGATGTTGTCTTCTTATACCACAAGCTCCAATATCTTAAATTCATCCTATATATATTAAATCTATGTAAAAAAAAGGCAGAAAATAAATATGAAGAAAACTTTCAATTTAGTGTAACATTACAGAATAGGGTACAAAAAGTAAACTACGGTATGTGCCTAATCATTGTGTAAAATGTTTTCTTTGCAGTCCGGCATAGGTTAATTAATATATGTGAGAAATTGAATGTCGTATAATTATACCGTATAATTGATTATAATGAAATAGTCCAGTCAATGAATGCTCAAAAAGGGGTGTAGAGGGAAATGGAAGGAACACAATTTTTTACTTTGGGAGTTTGTTTGGACTAGCTAGGAGGTAAACATACTAAAAGTCCCCACTCCTAGGAGGTGAGCGGGGGGCAGGGGGGCCCTTAGAAGATCCCTTTTTTCTGTTTTTCGCTTATAGGCCTATCTCGGAATCTATGGGTCCTAGCTATTGTCAGCCACTTGTTAACGTCATATTCTTACAGCCGTACCAATACGAAATGCGGTATAGATGCAATATGATTAGATTTTTGTAAACAACAATGCATAGGAACTAGTATTTATTAAAAGCTTGTGAAAATATGAGTGACAATCCCAAGGAAATATCAATCCTACCCACAAACATTGAATTGGAGCTGCTGCCAGCAAAATCAAGGCAACAGTAGATTTTGCGAAGAATATCTACTCTTATACAATTCAACGGCCCGCTTCGTGAGACATCGGGTATACTCAGCGATGTTCGTCTCTCGCAGTGTAAACTTTCATGACGACTACAAAATTAGGAAAACCGTTTCTTTATTATATAAGGCCTAAGTGAAATGAACACAATGAACAAATATTCTAATTTTATTTTTACTTACAATTTTCATAGCTCTGAACCACAAACATTTTTAATAATCTACCAGTGTAAATTTATTTAAAATCCTGGATACAATGAATAATGGCGGGCGAAGCCGGGGGGAACAGCTGTAAAATATTGATGGTTTAACTCTTGAAATATCGCTGATAATAATAATCCAAACAAACCATTCCTTCCCTTGAAACATTATATAATTTCTGAAAATTACACTGAATTGATAAAATAAAATTCACATCATATTCATGTCAATAAACAGTTAAGAAACAATACGTATTATGTGTTCATAGGTTCCTTTGGAACTGCATAATCGATTCTGATATAGTTTTCCCAGGGGGCGCTTTCATATTGTGGAATGTACTCTAAAGCAGGAATTTTAGCTGTTTCATTAATTATTAATGGCTTAGTTTATGAATGATTCGCGTGCAAGTGTTAATAAATATAATGCTTTAATAGTTATTATACTCTTAATTTTTAATTTTTAAATTAATTATCGTGGGCGAAGCCACGGGCACCTGCTAGTATCATTACATTTAAATGCTGGTGCATCCACGGTAATCAATGATTCTCTTGTGAACCAAGATGTGAAAAGCGTTTAGCTTATATTTATTGTTATGTGATGAAGCAAGCTACCGTATTTTGCGAAAAAGAAAAAAACCCTGATAAAGTTTCTGATTATCAAAAAGAAACATGTTGGCTTAAATTTGGTGTTTTTTGACCAATTATATGCTGTAATCCTTGTTAAAGTTGGTGTGACTGGTCAATGACATCTGAATTTTGTTTATAGATTGCCATGACGACTTCAATCAATCAATCAATCAATCTTTATTTTGTCCTTGAACTATATACATAGTTTTGGGATTTCGTCAACATGTACATATTACACTTAGACCCTTAATAAGATTAAAATACAACAATAAATAGAGATTAAAATACCTACGTCAAAAATTTATGAAAATATTGAATTAAGATTTGCATTAAAATATTCATGTACATTGTAAAAAGGGTTGGCAGTTAGCCAAGATTTCAACACACTCCGAAATCTGTTCAAGCCTACAGAATGAGCAGCTCTAGGCAATCTATTAAATAAATCCACTGCATTGTTTCTGTACCACTGTTTTGATTTTTCGAGCCTAACACAGGGTATAGATATCATATGATTAGACCTAGTAGGGTAGCTATGGTGTGAATTTTGACAACTGTATTTAGTTAAGTTAACCTTAACGGCTACTAGACAATTATAGATGTATTGGTTGAACACTGTAAGTATACCTTGTTTACTGAATATTGGGCGACAATGAGCATCCCATGAAGAATTCGACACAATGCGAACAGCTTTCTTCTGTAATATAAGTATTTTATTGACATTTGCACCATTTCCCCATAGATGGACTCCATAAGACAAGATGCTATGAAAAAAGGCATAATAAGCCTGTATAAGATAATCATCGGGCACTGAATATTTTAAGTGTCGAAGCAAATATAAGACTCTAGACAATCTATTACAAACATGAACGATGTGGTCATTCCACGTAAGTTTTGAATCTAACATTATGCCAAGCAATTTACCATTTGTGGTCGTTATATCATTAAGAGGCTTAAGAGAAAATGTCAATGACTTCACCGTACTACGCCGATAAAACTGAATTTCGAATGCAGTTTTATGCTATTCTAGCGGCTTAGTTCGCTAAAATGCAATTTTTCGGCATGTCACCACTCCGACAAGCAGATGTTTTAGACAGTGTGTATTAAAAATTGTATTTTTAGATTCAAGGGATCCTAAAAGCTTTATGTTAAAAATTCGACACTGAATTTCAGGGTGGAATAGTTCTTACCAATAATACCTATGGTACGGGCAGAGGAAGTAAAAATTTCACAGAAGCTTAAACAAAAGGAGAAGGGTCTAAACCATTAGCTGCATGTCATGGTATTTTCAATCCAACCTAATGCTAAATGAAAGCATTTTCCAGAATCCTGACATTTTCCACATTTTTACCTCGAAAGAATTCTCACGTTACGTCAGGCAATGTCATGTGACTTCATGTTACACAAGAAAATGAAATGACACAAATGGAGAAAACCTTATCAGTCTTTTCTTCTTCGGACAGCAAAGGCCTATTCTTTGTTACTTAGAAGCAGAAGGGCAATTCGCTAATTTATTATTATTTTATTTATTATTATTATTATTACTATTACTGTTATTAACATTATTTACTTAAAGTAAAGTAAAGTGTGCCCTATTACAGGCCATGGAGGCCCAGAGGGTTCCAGGAGGTTGAGGCTCCCAGATTTTTAGACATCGGCACATGAAGGTGGTAAGGTTGTCAGCCTTACGCACCGGCCACCTTTACCCCCAGGATTGCTCCTGGTACTCATTTCTGTTAGAGGCTGAGTCGACCCCAGGGCCATAGTGCCACCAGAAGGATTAGGCCAATTGAAAAACTCCAACGACCTCATCGGGAATCGAACCCGCGACCTTCCGGTGTGTAGCGCAGCGTCTCAACCACTACGCTACGGCGTGCCCCCCATTATTTACTTACATTACATTAATATTATTATTATTATTGCACATTTAATACAAGTAAAAACAAATAAAGCCAAACATACCCCTATATGAGCAAAGCTCGTGTTTAGGGGGTGTAGTAGATTAATATAAATATAATTACATATCAATACACAGTATACTACAAACGAAAAATTCTAAATTTATGAGTACAATGTATATAAAAATATTTTTTTCAGCATTAACCAGTGGTTTAAAATAGCCTTTACAACAAAAAATAGAATAAATTGGATTGAAAACACTGAAAGACCAAAAAAAAATTAAAATTGTGCTATTAATATTATATAATTTTTTTATTTTCCTCTTAAAATGTTTAAGATTGTAATTTACATATTCAGGGTAATCAGAAATAAAATTATTATACAATTTCAAACCATAGTTTTGACCATGTAATTGCCCCTTGGTCGTCTTACATTTTGATTCAGCGAAACGAAAGATGGCGTTTCTTGTTTATTTTGACAGTGACTATAGGAAATATATTTAAATATGTTTAAAAATAGTTCTGCACATACAGGGTGTTCATGAATAACACCGTAATATTTTTACCTGTGTTTAGAGGGTATGCAGACAAATAAGTGGTTCTTGAGTTCATGGGTATATTTTGGTCAATATTATATTTTGAATATAACGTATTTGCATTTAAACATGTGAGAAACGACAATATTTAATTTGCATACACTAAATTACCTTAAAAATAATGATAATAATCTACATAATTTTTAGGGCTATACAAATTTACACGCAGACATTTCGTCGCGATTTGGACATAGAAAGACTATAAATATCAATATTTTGCTCTTACCATCAGCAACAGTTAGTTGCAATGGATATATCTTCTAATTATTAAATACAATAAAATACAATACTTGTTATATACAATGCAGGAACGATACTAGTGTTATTGAAAGGGTAAAACTTCAGGAAGAACTTAAATACACATTACAGCATCATTAAAAAAATAACTAATTCCATACAACGGATGACTAATTACCCAGTTAAACGAAATAAATTTCATTTTGCCTGGCTTGCATACCTCGTGAAAATATGTTTTATGATGGTAAGAATTTATGTTTTCCTTAATTTTGAATAAACATTGGAATACAGTGTGTCCACAGAAATGTCAAAATCAATTTACCTGACTTTCCATGACCAAATCTTACATTTTCCTGACCAAAAGCATCAATGTTTTCAGGGTTTTTGTAAGTGAAACGAACAGAAAATCCAGCCACCTCCATTCCCAATATTGAAAATAAGAAAAATTAGGCCTAGTACTGAAAAGAAAATTGCTTACACAGTCTGAGTTACAGCAAAATACATGTTCCTCACATTTCACACACTGAAGCCAGTTATTTTCCATCACTATTCCATATTTTTTTTACAAATTTCCCAGACTTCCTTCATTTCAAAAAATTCCCTGACCAATTTAAATTTCTCTGATTTTCTCTGACCTTCCCTGACTTTCCAGAATGTGGACACCCTGGAATATGAAAAAATGCACCGACTTAGGCTACGGAAAGACAAGAATTCATTCCTACCAAAATGGGCAACTACTGAATCCTATATATCATATTTGAGCTGAAATTTCAATGTAAACCTATTCAATTGTGAAATTAATTAAGAAGAGCATAACTGGGTAAGAAGAGCTTCGCTTACTACGTCTAACAATATAATTAAAATATAATTATGTAATTCATGCAAATTATGTAAAAACAATGTCAGTGTTGATAAATATAAGCTTATAATTATTTCTTTGTTAAATAAATTATATAAATAATATATCTAGGGGTTGAGTAAATAATCGCGGGCGGAGCGGCGGGCACCTGCTAGTACTTGCTAATAAAGCAATTAGAAACAGCCGAGGTCTTATTTGCGATCCACTGATTGCCGATCTCTGAACTACGAGAGCAAATTAAAACTCTATACGTATGAAGCAGCACCGAATCAATTGGACACTGAAGTGTGTTGGATGATGAACCCGGTGATGAATTCTGACCACGTCTCCTAGCAACAGCAAGGCCATCTGTTGCAGACCGCGAAATTGCGATACTCGGCCCTCTACGTGACCTGAACAGCTTTTATATATCACTTCGCTTGAGTGGGGAACTCTATTCTACCCCAACAGCTTTTTATGGTATGAGGACATAAAACCCTCGAAAAGGTGCATTATCTTTTACGCCCATCCGTCATACCACTTTGAGTCTCAAGGCATTGTTACCACGCAAGCCTATCAAGCATGCTCAACAACGTTCAGACTGACAATAGAATAATACGAGTATTTTTGCTTGTACCGGTACTTTTCTAGTATTCCAAGTTTTTAGATTTACAATTTATAGTTTTACATTAAATTTGCAATATAAATCTAGTCATTACGGTGTCAAGCGAAACATAAAACACTTATTAATAAATACACAAGTCCAAATAAATATAAAAATCCCTAATTTTGTTACTTCTGTTGAATTGTAACCATAGCAACTTTACACCCACTCACTAAAAAAATGCTATTCAGACTGGATCATAGCTAGAGCTGGGATTTTAGGCTCTAAAAAAATTAGTTTTAGGCACCTAAAATAGGCTTTTAAAACAAGTAAATAGGCTTTTAAAACAAGTAAATAGACTTTTAAAACAAGTAAATAGGCTTTTAAACAAGTAATTAGGCTTTTAAAACAAGTAAATAGGATTTTAAAAGAAGTAAATTGGCTTTTACGAGTAAAAGAGAAAATAGGCACTTAAAATATGCTTTAAAAATGTATAAGTAGATAGAAAATAGACTTCAAAACATTACAATAAACACTTAAACTGTAACATGGTCCTTTTTACTGCAAGGTGGTCGAGATTGCAGTGTCTTGGACTCGCATTAGAAGGTTCCGGATTTAAATCCCATGGCCGGCCAATTTGTTTTGCGTTTTTCCATTGTTTCCCAAGTCGATAAGGCAAATTAAACATCAATTGACACTAACGAGCCTCAACACATCAACACCAGTAAACGGATGCACATCAATAGTTTCATGACCTACTGTACTCTGATATACCTTCAGAACCTGAACTCATCGTATGACCTCGATGTTGCTTTCTGTGCCCAAGGTTGCGGGCCCAGGTCGATGGCAATCTCTTAATGTGGGCAAGGTATTAGAGAATTTGAGAAAGTGTTTGTCTTTCTGTCTGTCTGTCTGTCTGTGCGCGATGCCCAGCGAAATATACTGCACGCAGAGATATGAAATTTTAAACATAGGTGGACTGAAGGGTCGGAAAATGCACCTCGAATACGGATTTTAAATATCTGCTTTCGTTCGTAAGTTATGAGTGAAAAACTGGCACAACACGTGAATTTTTGCACTATCGAAGCATCAGTTTTCGGTAATAAATTTCAATTCTCAAATCAGCTGTAGGCCTATGTGCTTTTTTTTTATATAACTTTAAAATAAAAGCATCGCTAATTTTTCAATATATCGCATGGAATTATCGATCGCTTCGATTCTGCGAGCTCACTCTGGTCGATTCGTTTGTTTATAATGTCAAGGCACGCAGACATCTGAAATTTTCAACATGGACGAAAGAGAGATAATGAATATAGACCTAAATGGGCAAACATTGATCGACTTGGACGGAACTCACTATGCAGGGGTTTTCTGGGCCAGGGAACTCGAATCTGAGGTAGTTTTTTCCCAAGCGGCGCTTTCTAATCGTGAAATGTACTTCAAAGCTGGATTTTTACCCGATTAATCGTTTAGTTTAGGCCTATGAATGTTTCGTGGGCAAGTGTTAATAAATGTGTTTTAAATATTTTGCTCTTAATTTATAATCTTCGAATTAATTATCGCGAGCGAACCTACTAGTAATATAGGCCCTATATAATTTCAAACTCCACTTTTTTCAGAATTCTTAGTTTGCTCATTTAACTTTCAACATTTTATATATGACCACATTTAAAAAATAAGAATAGGCCTATTAACAGTGATATTCCACGGATATAGGGTCAGTGTTGAAAAGTAATTTATTTCATTGTTTTTATTAACCGACATTCTGGCGAGCACTCTTTTTCACATAATGTTATCTTCAATACGAACGCCCTTCCCTTGTGTAAGGTTAAAAGGAAGTAAAAATAAAGGACTCTAACCTAACGAGCAAGTAAAACAAACAAGAGAACATCGCGGTGTAAGAATGAAATTGCATTTCACGGTTGCCATTTCCCTCACCCCCACTTCTCGCGGTATATTTGCAGTTCGTGTTGTGGCAATACCACTGCATCAAGAACACATTCTAAAGCCCCCACACGACTGGAAAACAAAAGACGGGAGGAGGCATTTGTACGTAGCCATGGTAACGCCTGTAGTTATCACTCATGCGCAAGAAAATGGGGAAAAAACAGTGTTATCATAAAGAAAGACATTTGTATTGCTATACTATTTCCTCCAGAGCTTTGTTGCGTCATAAGACGGCCTGGAATATCGTTGTATATATATATATATCTGTGTTGTGTGCTGTTTCGCTTATTTGGAGTGTTAGATATTGACCCCATAAGCATTTTGCAGCCTTTAAACTTTTACGACCGTTATTTGTAACTTATTTTGTCGGGATTTGTGAAATGGATCCTTTATCCACTACAGGGTATCGTTTGTACGCTTTAAAAACTGTAGTAAACATACAGTTATGACAATCTGTAACAGACCATATTGGTAGAAATATTAACAAAAACCTGTACGACCGGAAGAGAGAAACATTCTTATCGAAAGATGAACAGACTGCTGCAGTGCCGTAGAATCAAGAATTGAAGATCTAGGCCCTGTTACATAGAACTTGCTAATAATATTAGTTATTAACATTACAACTAATAATATTATTTATTAGTTATCAAAATTGTCCACCGCTATGTCGTAGAGGCCCGGGCTCGATTCCTGGTCGGGACAAGTTACCTAGGTGGGGTTTTTTCTCACCAATGAGACAACTGTCGGGTAACTTTAGGCCCTTGTGGTCCCCGGATATCATCTGGGCGTCATTATCATCTTCATCCCATCCTCGTCGTGTTTGGAGTGAGTGTGTGTGTGAATGGTGTGTCTCGTCCTATGTGTTCGTGTTGTCTCGGAGGTGGCCCCGGCATTGGGCTGATCACTCATCCGGGGAGGCCCTCCATGTCCTTGTCTGATCAAAAAAGTATGTATGTGATCCAAAGCTAATCCCTCTCCCGACAGGTCGCGGCCCTGTAAGGCCTGGGCGGCTTGGGTCGCTTAAATCCTAAAAGGGAGAGGTAAAACTAAGATAAAGAAAGAAAGAAAAAAACTTATCAAAATCTTGTTTCATAGAGATATGAACACTACTCATAAAATCTCTTCACTAATATTATTAGTTCATTAGTCAGTTTATTTGGAGGTTATGGTTTGCTGTTTTTGTTTTCTTCCTTCTTAGTCTTTTTGTCAACTTACTATTTCAAAGCAGCACGGCCTACATATATCTTCATAAATGTAACAAATAATAATTAGCTCTAAGAAATGAATGTCTGCCAGGCACTTATTCAAGATAGCAGTAGGTTTATGTACTAAAATCTAACCTCAAACCTTAAAAACTTATTCCAAAAATTCCTTTGATAGCGTATGTAAGCTTTTCTTAATTGATAATTAAATCAGAGTGAGTCATTTTCCACAAATTTAAGATCATGAAATCTTGAGTAAGTGCCTGGCAGATTTGTTCATTTCTTAGAGCTAGTTATTGTTTGTTACAATTATGAGAAGGCCGTGCTGCTTTGAAATAGCATTGACAAAAAGAATATGAAGAAACAAAACACAAACACAATCCAGACATAACCTCCAAATCAATCAGCTGACTAATGAACTATCAATATTATGAACAGATTTTACGATTTATTTCTACAAAACAGTATGTTTTAACTAATAAATAATATGATGAGTTATGAACTAATATTATTAGCAAATTCTATGAAACAAGGCCCTGGAGAACTGAGTAAGGTAGTTAAAACAAAGAACGATCAAAGAATGTTACACTTCATGCTATGTTGTGCTTAAAATAGATCAATACAAAGAGTACATTAAGGATCGTTCGTAATAAATGTGTTCCGGAAGCCATTACCTCAAACCTTTATTTTCCCCAAAATTTCTGCAAAGAGCGCCCTTAACAATGCTAATTATGATGGATTGCTAAGTGACTCAAAACGGTGCCAAACATTGAGACTAAAAAAAAAAATGTTTGAAATTGATGGCCGGATCGGGAAGGTAACCACTGGGGTCGCAATTACCCCCACCACTGTTACCAACGTGCAAGCGTTGGAATTTTCAATCTTGGCAAAGACCTGCTTCTTTTTTAACGCAGTTTATGTTCCTATGGGAACCAACGGGGTAAGATTGATGAATAGCTGAGGGGAAAGAAAGAGACGGAAACTGGAAAACAGCATTGTCTTGCTGTTCATTTGTTTCTCAGATATTCTAACAAAAGACGGTCTACTCTGTCTTTTGCATTCAAGATGCATAGGCCTAGTCGGAAAACAACAACGATGATAATGCGTGGGGTGATGACGTATATTTAATAATAATAATAATAATAATAATAATAATAATAATAATAATACTGTAATAATATTAATAATAATAATATGCCTGTAGGAATTTTGGATGGCTAATTAATACAGAAAAAATATCTAACCTGTATATGGTCATGAAACGTCATAATAATGCGCTACAAATAAAAAAAATTAAAAAAATAAACAGATAAAGCCATGGAACAAGTGGAGAAATTCAAATATCTGGGAGCAATAATTACAGACACAAATAATATTAAGGTAAAAGTTAAGTGTCGACTGAAATCAGGAAATGCTTATTTTCATGGAATTAAGAAAATCTTATCTTCTCGTTTTCTGTCCAGAAATCTAAAAATAAATATTTATAAGACAATTATCCTGCCGGTTGTATTACAGGGATGTGAGACATGGCCCCCTTACATAATCTGAGTGTGTTCGAAAACAGGGGGCTTAGGAAAATATTTGGGCCTAAGAGAGATGAAAATGGGGACTGGAGAAAGCTGCATAACGACGAGCTTCATAACCTGTACTCGTCACCGGATATAGTAAGGGTAATTAAATCACGGATGAAATGGGCTGGACATGTTGCACGCATGGCGGGGGAAAGACATATCTCAACAGTATTGACTGGGAGACCAGAAGGGAAAATACCACGTGGAAGACCTAGACGCAGGTGGGAGGACAATATTAGGATAGATTTAAGGGAAGTAGGATTTGCGAGGGATGATTGGATGGCGTTAGCACAGAATAGGGTTGAATGGCGGGCTCAGGTAAGCGCGGCAATGAACCTTCGGGTTCTATAAAATAGATAATATTCATTTAGCTTGCTTAGAAATTGTCTATAGCCATTGAGTAAGTAAGATATATATTGTTTGGTTTGTGGTGGACATTGTTTATTCTTGACATCCACGTAACCTTGGAAATGGGAGTGTACATTCCAGTTTTCTGTACAGAGATTTCTGGAATTAAAATGTGCGGTGTATTATTTAGGATCTAACGACGGATGTTTATAAATGCAAATTAAGTGACAATTCCTTGGAAGACTTCGAAGACCCAGAAATCACTCAAACAAAAATGCCACCTCCAAAAACAAATAATTCTCGCCTGAAACAGGACTATGTGAGTTTGAAGAAAGATCCTCTACCGTATATAGTAGCAGAACCATTACCTGCAAACATTCTAGAATGGCGTTACGTCATAACTGGACCAAAGGATACACCTTATGAGGGAGGTTTCTATCACGGGAAACTTATCTTCCCGAAGGAATTCCCTTTCAAACCACCGGCCATTTACATGATCACTCCAAACGGAAGATTCTTGCCAAACACCAGGCTGTGTCTCACGATGAGTGATTACCATCCTGAAACCTGGAATCCAGCTTGGAGCGTGGGAACAATCCTCACAGGCCTCCTCAGCTTCATGCTTGAGAAGACTCCCACCACTGGTAGCACTAACGCGTCTGATCAACAGAAGAGACAGTTGGCTGCAAGAAGCGTGCAGTTCAATCTCCAAGATAAGTTGTTCTGCGAACTTTTCCCCGATCTCGTGATCAAATTAAAAGTTATCTTAAGCAAAGATGCTTAAAAAAGAGACATACTGTTTTCATAAACTTTCAAATTCTCAAATTATTCAAGTTTTAACTGGCTAAAATGTCAAAAATTAAGCAAGAAAAATTGAGCAAATGCGACTTATATTCAAGATCCATATCCATGCCATGAAGTAACCAGTCATCATCTGAGTCATCATTGGACAGCATTTGCCCATGTTTTGAGAAGAACAGCCACGGAATGGAGCTACAAGAAATTCACACTTTACTAGCTGCTTCTTCCTGCTAAATTGACGTCTTTTTATTGTCCCACTTTTTCTTGAAGATGGCCGACGTGCGAGAAAATTAAAAGTGAACTTTTGGCATTTATGTTGTCCTTAGCACCAATTGTACTTGTCCGTATTAAATATTTTTTTGGTCGAATATTCTTTGCTCTCTTTTCACTATCAATCGAGAAAAATGCAGAAAGTCTTTTCGATGCCTGCAGGAATGTTGGATTGGAAATTAATACAGAAAAAACTAAGTATATGGTCATGAAACGTCGAAATAATGCTCTACAAAATATTAGAATAGCCGGTAAATCGTTTGAACAAGTCGAAAAATTCAAATATCTGGGAGCAATAATTACAGACACAAATAATATTAGGCAGAAGTGTCGACTAAAATCTGGAAAAGTTTGTTTTTATGCAGTACAGAAACTCTTTATCTTCCCGGCTTCTGTCGAGAAATCAAAAAAATAACAATTTATAAGACTACTAGCGTGTGCCCGCGGCTTCGCACGCGATAATTATTTAAAAAATTAAAAATTAAGAGCATAATAGTTAAATCATTATATTTATTAACACCTAAATCACGTGAATTACATACCTCGATTAGATAACGTCGCCTGGTAAAAGCGACCTCAGATTCGAGATCCTTGGCCCAGAAAACCCCTGTATAGTGAGTTTCGTCCAAATCGAACAACGTTTGACCATATTTAGGTCTATGTTGATTATCCCTCTTATAATAATAATAATAATAATAATAATAATAATAATAATAATAATAATGCTTTTCGGTGTAGGTTGAAAATTTCATATGTCTGCGGCCTTGACAATATAAACAAATGAATCGACCAGCGTGAGCTACAACATTCAAGCGATCGCGAAAGTTTAATTTCCAAGGTATGACAAAAAAAGCCAAAGCCTACCGTAATTGATTTGGCATTGAAATGTATTACTGAAAACCGATGCTTCAAAAACGCAAAAAATACACGTTTTCTGCCCGTTTTTCACTCATAACTCGCGAACGGAAGCTAAAATTAAAAATGTAGTATGACAGAAACCTTCCCGGGAATGTACGAAACAACTTCCCAAAGTTTCATGGCGATCTGATGAATGGTGTCATCAAGGACAGACACACACACACACATACATTCATTTTTATATATATATAGATTATCCTGCCGTTTGTATTATATGGACGTGAGACATGGCCCCTTATATAATCTGAGAGTGTTCGAAAACAGGGGGCTTAGGAAAATATTCGGACCTAAGAGAGATGAAAACGGAGACTGGGGAAAACTGTATAACGACGAGCTTCATGACCTGTACTCTTCACCGGATATAGTAAGGGTAATTAAATCACGGAGAATGAAATGGTCTGGACAAGTTGCACGCATGGGGAAGGAAAGACATTTCTAAAAAATATTGACTGGGAGGCCAATAGGGAAAATACCACTTGGAAAACCTAGACGAAGATGGGAGGACAATATAAGGATAGATTTAAGGGAAGTAGGATTTGCGAGGGATGGTTGGAGTTAGCACCGATTAGGGTTGAATGGCGGGCTCATGTAAGCGCGGCAATGAACCTTCGAGTTCCATAAAATAGATAATATTCCTTTAGCTTGCTTAGGAATTGTCTATTGCCATTGAGTAAGTAATGATGAACCTGAATAACACAGAACAAGTATGCTGTGGGAATCATTGGAGAATCGAGGATGAGTTCCGGATATTATTGAATGCAAATGACGCATGAGTATACCATACAATTCTTTTCTACGATAGGGGAAAATACGTACATAATCTTATGTGCGAAATAATTTAATGAAAACAGCTGTTCGAGACGGCGAGTAAAATTACACTCATACCAACCCTAAAAATAGTTAGTGACTATCTTACTATTGTTTAAATTAATTAGTTTACACACGCACAGTGACGTCATAGTTAGCTACTCAGCCATTTCATAAAATATGGGAATGTTTCCCTCAAAGAAAGATGTTATAAAACTAGTGTAGGCCTAATTGGGAATTCAAATATAAAGTCTAAAACCCAGATTTCACTGAATAGTTAGGAATTATGTGTATTTGAAGTTGTTTCATGTGTAAAATCTGTCGATTTACTTATTTATTGCGTTGAGTTACTTTTTTGCCATTTTAAGCATGATTTAAACACATTTTAATACCATATAGTCAAGAGTAATCGGCAATGTCCATTTTGATTTGAGAAAATATACATCTTAAGGCACAATTTGGTATAAGATTAACTTCAAAAGTGTGTGTGGTTAATTACTATGTAAAATAACAAACAGTGACTTTATGTCCCACCCGTAATGGTGATAGTTTTCTTAAATTATTATTGATGAGTTAAATAAATGATCTGACAGACTGGAAACATTTTATAATTTGTATTTAATCTCTCATATCTTCTTTAATAATAACATTAAGACCCTAACATTAATAGCAAAACAGAAAATGAACCGCTTTTGTGCATCATTCAAATCTTTGTCCAAATTATGTCCCACCCGTAATAGATTTTGAGAAACAAATTTAAAATATTTAAAATAAATTTTAAATAATGCTTTGCATGTAGTGTGGAGGAGAAGGCATAGAATATTTTACAGAATGTGCAGAACCAGTTCTAATTCATTATTGATGACTAGGGCCCGGGGGTTTAGCCACAAAAACATTACATCAGGTTAGTGGTGACTGGGATATAGCCGTATGTAAACACGAGGGAAGGGGTGACTCGCTTTCAGTGGCGCACTTTAATACGAACATTCAGGTTCAAGGGCAGTGCAGCTAGTCCAGTGAAATGATAGACACAGCGTCATAGAATAGTTTGCACATTTAATCGTAAATCACAGAAACAAAATATATTTCCTAGTAAAACGAACATAAATATACACAACCAATGCTTTAATATTTGTTAACAATATTCACAGTGAAAATTAAAAGGCATTTTAAAGGCAATTTATATGTCTGTGCATACGCTTTGTTGCAGTGAATGGCAATATACATTTTGAAGTTTTCAAAAGAAAAATATCTTCTATTTTCCTCCAAAGAAGATCTTTAATGGTAAAAACTTCTCTCTACGTCTCATGACGTGACGGGGGGATGAGATATTAGTGTTTCCCTTGTGTGGGTACACATCATGGTCTTCTGTAGAACCTTCCAGTGCACCTCGAAAGGTAAAAACAGAAGAAAAATCCTACATTTTTCTGGATATTTTATTTTTTATTTCTGCTGCACCTGTAGAAGTATTCCATCTTCAGGTTGTCTCTTACCTATAAATAATTCCTCCACGAGTCTGTTCGCTTGTGCCATTTACATATTTTGTCTCTCTAGAAGAGTGATACATCTAGACAGTTGCCGAAATTATTTGCAATGAACTTGATATTACTTAGTAGCTTTTCTAAACAAAAGGCTAAACATTTTCTGGAGCAGCACCCCCACTCATTTTAGCTATGATCCGCCACTGGTTGTCAAGAACGCACAACACACAACGTCGTCAACAGGACACTAAACTGCCACAAGCAGTGCAAGTTGTTTACTAACTCAGAAAGCTTTCTATGCCTTGTGCACCACTAACTTGACGAATTATTGGCTAAACCCCCGGGCCCTATTGATGCCATGTAATGAACCAAAATAATTGTCATAATATGCTAGATTGTAATTATGAAATTATGAAATGGCTGTGGATTCTCTTTGACTTGCATTAATGCTTTACCTCGAATCTAGGAACTATTAAGCTATTATAGATTGTGTGACTCACCGGCGAAGACATCAGGAAAGTAAACACTCACCTGAAAAAGAAAAGGAAAATGTCAATTTTATAGCCTACTAGCTGAAAAGGCCCGGCGTCGCCCGGGCTTTGTATTTTTTAATTTGAAATTAGCTTATTGAGGACTTTCGATTTTGAAACTCTAGGTCCTTATATAATATGTATGTAGAACTTGAAATGAAGAAAACGATTTATCAAACTATTCCATCAGAAAACGCTAGATATAGCTTTTTATGGCTCATAGAGGATGTCGAATGCTGCATTCCGTTGCTTCTACACATCATACCTGGGATGGGTTGAAATAAGAAGAAACATAAATTACATAAGATTGTATTGGCTTGACGGAAAATTTTATTTCTCATTCTCATGTTACAACCGTTTCGGGGCTGAAATAAAAGAGAAATGCAGTATCACTTTCATACATTCCTCCCCTAAAACCCGGGACATAATATACTGCGAGCATAGGACTCAAAATGTTCCATCCCATGCTTAGGGCCTATGATAAATCTCAACTAATACAAAGCCTATGGATAACTTATCAGCGGAAAGGATTATTTACAGACTTCTGATATAGCATACTCACACACTTAAGCTATCCCTACAATACGACTTATTCTACATCAAAATGTGAAGTGAGAAAATATTTCTTATGTCGAGGGTAGAGAAAGTTATGTGACTACATCACACTGTGCTTTATTTTCGTGGATTTCAATTTCAGTGATTATTTTCGCCAATATATTACATCAATGGAATCATAATTCGTTCAAGTCCAGCATTATATAGTCGCCAAGGCCCTATGTCATCACAGTAAACAATTCACTGTTGTCATGTGAACTAAACAACATTCATTTTTTTTCAGTATAAAATTCTCAGAAATTATATAATTTTCAAGGGAAGGCGTATTTTGTTTGAATTTTAATGTTGACCGCTATACTTCCCGGGCTTAACTGGGTATGTGTGCAAAATTCCGTGTAAATTGGTAAAAAAATGTAGATTTGTATAAGGAACAAACATACATACATACATACATACATATCCACAAACACACATTCGACTTTATATATTTCAATTTCAGTGATTATTTTCGCCAATATATTACATCAATGGAATCATAATTCGTTCAAGTCCAGCATTATATAGTCGCCAAGGCCCTATGTCATCACAGTAAACAATTCACTGTTGTCATGTGAACTAAATAACATTCATTTTTTTTCAAAATAAAATTCTCAGAAATTATATAATTTTCAAGGGAAGGCGTATTTTGTTTGAATTTTAATGTTGACCGCTATACTTCCCGGGCTTAACTGGGTATGTGTGCAAAATTCCGTGTAAATTGGTAAAGAAATGTAGATTTGTATAAGGAACAAACATACATACATACATACATATCCACAAACACACATTCGACTTTATATATTAGATAGCCTAGTCTAACAATGAAGTCTAGAATATTTCATATTAGAAAACAAAACAAATAATTATTTATTATACTCACATAACTTTCCTTACCCTAAGGATACATTTTTCTCACTTCACATTCTAATATAGAATACAAGCTTAAAAGGCCCGGCATTGCCCGGGTTTTTTTATTTTGTAATTGGAAAATAACTTCTGAAGGATTTTCGATTTTTAATTTCCAGGTCCTTATATACCTGATATAATAATATACGTATTACCATACCTCATATTGTTTTCTCTATGTCCAGGGTAGAGAAAGTTATATGACTGCATTATTTTCGTGGATTTCATTCTTTAATATTTATATATAACATGAATTATATTGATATCTTCTTTAATTTGTCAATTTCTAGTTTCATTTATTTCCAAAGCCTTATGTGAAGACTGCCAACAATACTGTTGTGAAAGTGAACTGTGATTTGGATTTGATAATTCTGTGTAAAAAGGGATTAAGTATTCTCAAAAACATTTAATTTTTGGCATTTAAAATCAAAATTTTTCAAAACCCTTTCTTAGTGAGCACCTACATTATGAAACGAAGGTAGGCCTACTGTCAAAATTCCAAGTCTATACCTATTATAGTTTAGGCTCTACGTTAATTCTCTGTCATTCAGTCAGTCGGTTAGGACAAAGCCTTTTATGCATATAGAGATTAAAAGACCGTATTGCAAAGAGCGCGTATTCAGTTGTTTCAACCTGACACATAGCTTTATAAATTGTTTTCCAGGCAAGACTGAGTTTCTACAAACAGTGGGTGGCTTATAACTACCCTTCAGAGAGCTTTAGCTCTTCCTTTAGACACCTCATGCACACAATTAAAAGACAACTGTTAGAGCAAATTTCGAGAAAATTGAAAAAAAAAATCTTAACGATATCTGGTAGGAAAGGTAAGATAAAGTAATAAAAATACGCTTGATCGGAGTTTCAAAACTTGGTATACGCATTTACAACGTTCATGTTTTCTGGTTCATGCCTATTTTCTGGTAATATATTATTAAGAATTTATCAAATGCAAATTAGTTCTCATGACAACATATTTTTTACAGTGTTCACATACGGCTTTGGGAGTTGCAATATAGTTAGCGTTGACAAATAACACTACCCACGTATTCCTTCACATATGCTGTACCTATGTTCTTCCGTAAGCCCTGCTTAATGAATCGATCTGGAGCTTAACTCGGAAAATCATTTACAAAAATAACTTATTTTCTGCATATCATAATTGCAAATTATCACTGGTTAAACAAAACCATTCTGGCACTTTGTTACATCAGTTTACCTGATTTTATTTTATCTGGTGGTGTTTAAAATGCTAAACCTGATGGCCCCCTCTGAAATTCGATTCGCCCCCTTAAAAACTTCACCCAGGGTAAAGGCCTGGGGCAAATATCTCAACTGTAATATAAATATTATCTTAACACTCGGTGAATACTGCTGTAAAGTGCACTGAAAAACAGGTAAATATGGTATTTATTATAGAGTGTTGGTACGCCTTCCAGTAAAATATACACTTTCATTCAAATGCATTAGAATTTAGCTTCAGGTGCTTTGATGTGTGCTGTGTTTTCATTAAAACAAAAGAAACGTTCTTTACATCTGTAAAAGAAAACATCGCCTTACGCTGTTACCCGTAGCACCTGTTTTTAATTTCCAGCCAACATAAATTAAGTCTTCTCATGAATAACAACACAAACGTAGAAAAAAACGGGATATTTTTGTTTGTGCTAACATGAAGTTTATAAACACAGTTGGTATGATAGAACCAGCTAAACTTACATCGGCCTCCTCGCGTTTATCATGGCCACCTTAAACTAGCCGATATAAAACCACATTTTCATAAAAAATATTCAATTCCAAAGTCTATTAGATCATAATAAATTATCATTAATGGCCGTGGATTTCTGCATGCTTACCATAAAAACCCGCAATCCTGCCAACTGCCTATGGTAGACAAAAAAGCGATTGAATTGTAGACGTAGTTCCTTCAGAGGTGCAATACCATGGAGTTTAGTTTTAGTTCTATTAGACCGAATAGTTGCGAAGCTAGACAATAAAAACCGAAGTTAGACGTAGTCTATGCAAGCTAGTAATACGAGATCTAAATGCAAAGTTAGGGTATTAGTGAAAGATAATTTATTTTTTTCAACTATTTAGCCTACTATATTCTTACTATACCCTGTAATTATTATTATGTGTCAGAATGGTACTATAAAGTCTGTCCGCGCGAAAACTCAAATACGCTTTATCGGATTTTCATGAAACTTGGTATACACATTTATAACGTCCATGAGAAGATGCCTATTGATATTGGACTAAATCGGTTGACCGGTACCGGAGTAAAGCCCCATTTATTGCCTATTTTATGGTAATATATTAGACTGAATTTATCAAATGCAAATCTGTTCTCATGGCAACATATTGTTTTACAGCTTTGAAAGTTGCAATACAGTTAGCTTTGACAAATAACACTACCCACATATTCTTTCACATATGCTTGTCAAACTAGAACTTTGTTCTTCCGTAAGCCCTGCTTAATGAATCGATCTGGAGCTTAACTCGGGAATCGATTACAAAAAATAACTTATTTTTCTGAATATCATAATTGCAATTATCACTGATTAAACAAAAGCTTCTGGCACTTGGTTACATCAGTTTAACTGATTTTATTATGGTATGTTATTTTATATATATACATATATATAAATAACTTATATTATAACTCAATTGTTTTCAGTTTCTTTTGTGGTATTTGGGTATTTTCTTCTAATCGAAAACATTTATTGGTAACCTTGTTGAGTTATATATATATATATATATATATATATATATATATATATATATATAATAATGCCATTATATAGACAGTTGTCATACGATGGCTACATCTGAATAACATGATTTCTGATAGTTTGCAATAAAATGTGTTGATCAGATTCCCCCAAGGTTCAAACCTCGGTCCATATGGTCCAGTAATTTGAGCGTCCCTGATGGATTATTTCTAAGTACTTAGAATGTAAATGCTTGACTGGTACCCACTAACTATGCTGATTGAAAGCAATTTCGTTTTCAAACTAGGGAGCCCTCTAGAATTGAGTTGTCTGAAGCCTAGGTTCTATGTTGATGAGTTTTATTGGCGCTGGACTACGAGAAAGTTTTGTGGCCACACATTATACGCTAAGGTCACAGGAGCATAAATTGCTTTTCCATTGGGACGTGTAATATGGAGTAAAGGACATGACGGGAAATTTAGTGCGCCTCGTGTGGTAGCACTGGAGGGAACACCATGTTTATTATTATGTAACACTTTGTAGCATCCAGTCATTTCTAATTAACAACATCTACATACATTCAAACTCACAACAACAATGGCACATCAGCCATAGTTACATTACCATAAAAAACTGTGTGATACACTCACATAACTTTCTTTATCCAAAAGCAAGGGCATCTCTTCAAATAATTCAGATATAAACTAAAAGGGAGAGTATTCAATTGTTTCAGCCTGATGCAAAGATGTATTGTTGGCCACACAAGACTTAAAGCAAAATTTAGTACAAAACGATGACGATCAGACGATTTTCCCGATAAAACGACATCCTCGCGATTCCTACGAGAATATTGTAAGATAAACGGCCGTGATTGGTCTATATCCGGGGAATTGGTAAACCTTATTGGTCAATATCAAACACGCGGCGTATGAGTGGAATAGTGAATAAAATTTTTAGCCTTTGGTATAAAGGGTTCGAGTAAAAAAAAAAAAAAAAAAAAAAAAAAAAAAAAAAAAAAAAAAAAAAAAAAAAAAAAAAATCTTATGTGAAAGTCACATAACTTCCTCTGCCCAAATAAAAGTTAGCAGTATTCACATATCCTTGTATAGAATCGCAGACAAAATTTTACGCTAATTATGCTATAAATACCTGATAGCCTCTTCTTTGAATGATGAGACTAAAACCGCAGGCTCTTTAACATAAAAAAAAATTGACTGCAGACAGCTAATGAACTTTCCGTCGTTAAGAATAATTTCCGAAATTTATCGAATATTTATACTTCTTTACCCCATGCATGGCCAACAATACATCTATCTCACTTCACATTCTTATATAGAATAAGAGGCCGTGGAAGAGCGCGTATTCAGTTGTTCATCACGCAAGACAAACTTTCTACAAGCAGTGCGTGAACAGTGGGTGACTTGTATCTACCCTTTAGAGATGTTTTTAGAAAAAAAGTTTCAAATAAAAGTTTTAGCTCTCAGTATAAGCAACACATGTGAAGAATTTAAAGGAAATCGTTAGAGCCGTTTTACAGAAAAATGAAATTTTCTTAATGTAAAGAAAGTAGGTCTATCAAAACTAAGAGAAAGTCGTCGCCAATCTTCGTGTCACAACCCTAAAATGTATATTTTAATTGTCATGTTTTGTAATAACTAAGAATGTATTTGTTTAGACTTTCATCTTTTTTTTTAGTCATTTGTATTATACTAGGAGGTGCCCGTGGCTTCGCCACGATAATTCTTTTAAAAATTAAAAATTAAGAGTATAATAATTATTAAAGCGTTATATTTATTAACACTTGCACGCGAATCATTCATAAACTAAGCCATTAATAATTAATGAAACAGCTAAAATTCCTGCTTTAGAGTACATTCGACGACATGAAAGCGCCCCCTGGGAAAACTATATCAGAATCGATTATGCAGTTCCAAAGAACCCGTGAACACATAATACGTATTGTTTCTCAGCTGTTTATCGACATGAATATGATGTGAATTTTATTTTATCAATTCAGTGTAATTTTCAGAAATTATATAATGTTTCAAGGGAAGGAATGGTTTGTTTGGATTATTATTATCAGCGATATTTCAAGAGATAAAACCATCAATATTTTACAGCTGTTGCCCCCGGCTTCGCCCGCCATTAATCATTGACTCTAGGATTTTTAAGAAAATTACACTGGTAGATTATTAAAAATGTTTGTGGTTCAGAGCTATGAAAATTGTAAGTAAAAATAAAATTAGAATTTTTAGGTAGATTTTCGAAGAAAAATCTACCTATTGCAATGGATACCACTTTATGATTTTCGAAAAATTCTTTCATATCTTTACGTTTCATGCTCCCCTAAGTACGAAACCACCGCCCGTTCAAAAAAAAATTTTGTGATATTTATATATATATATATATATATATATATATTTATATATATATATCTTTACACGATAGCGGCCGTAATTTTGAAGATATTTGAACCAAATTTTATTATGTTATTTCTAGGCCCAATAGTTCGGACAAGTTCGTTAATGGGCAAAATTGGCCCAAGGGGGTGGTCGGGGGAGGGGGTTGAAATTTTAAAACATTTATATCTCGGCCCCTATGAAGTATAGAGGGAAACTTTGTTTGAATAAATTCGAGTACTCCCTATGGAGTTCACAGTGACACCAACAATTCGGGAGTTCGAGTGAGGGTGGGGGTGGGGGTGGGGGATGAAAATTCGAAACTTTTGAAACCACGTCTTGTGGGGTATCGTTGAAAAGCTCTTGATGAGTACTCTACAAATCAATAAATAGTTTCTTGATAGCTCTCATATGACGCGAGATTTTAATGTTTGAAAATAATAACACTTAAAAGAATTATTATAATATCATAATTTTGTCTTGTTTAGCGGCTTTGCTAATTTTATTCATTGTTGATCTAGCGCACGGCCTCCCAGAATATTATATCCTATTCTTGTTGTCAAAACAAATGATTGTAGGCTCTTCCTCTTTACTGAATTCAGTTCTTATTACTGCAGGTTTACCATGCCAAGGCTAAAGAAAAAGAGTGCTATGCAGCGACAATAAATTAAACCAAAAGCACTTCGAAATCTACCTCCGCCTGTAGGCCTGCCTAAAGGGATTTTTTGTTCATTGTGTTCATTTCACTTAGGCCTTATATAATAAAGAAACGGTTTTCCTTCCTAATTTTGTAGTCGTCATGAAAGTTTAGACTGCGAGAGACGAACATCGCCGAGTATACCCGATGTCTCACGAAGCGGGCGAGCAAGCACGCTATTTAGGGCCGTTGAATTGTATAAGAGTAGATATTCATATTATTCAAGTACTTATGTTCGAATTTTTTCTTTGTATTTAATGTACGTTTCTTGTGTTCATGTATATCGGTTCTTTTTAAATTTATTATTAAACATTAGACTTCGGATTTTAGGTAAAACCCTATTTTAATCCTTAAGTGATATATGGACGAAAACTTGTATGTACATGTTTCATAAGTGGCTATGCCAAAACTGATACTTTTATGGGACCTAAAACAGCCTATTTTTACGTTAGAGCCTAATATTGTCTTTTTGCTTGTTTTTCCTGTAAAGTTCAAAATAAGTTATTTTTTGTTATAAAGTCTAGCATTTATTTTCAGTTCGTACTAAATTTTTAGCTCGGAATGTGCAGTACATGACACATATGTGCCGTGGTTAAATAGTATGGAATGTTTCGTCTTCAGTAGAAAAATTCCTTGGAATTCCCAAGAAAATGTAGTGTTTTTCGCCCGTCTCCCACATCCAGTAAAAATAAAAATAAAAATAATGATGATAATAATAATAATAATAATAATAATAATAATAATAATAATAATAATAATAATAATAATAACAATAATAATAATAAACATACAGCAGTTCTCTGAATCACTGAGGGATACAAGGGGTTGAATATGCGTAGCTTCTGGACGCAGGGATTATGTTTTCACTGTTATGGTAGTAATAAAGGCCCTAGTAATAGGTCTACATAATTCTGTGTACCCTAGGCCTATATCTGTGTTTTATCATGATTATTAATTAATGGTGACTTCAATAAATATAATATTCTGCATTGCAATTGAGATATTTTAGGAAATTGGCAACTTAACGATTTTATAAGAGACTATTTTACGATTTTTAGAACCTATTTTCCAATTTTTAGAGCCTATTTTAGGTACCTAAAACACCATTTTAGGGACCTAAAAGTTCGAAGTCTATTAATGATTATTATTATCATCATTATGTATTTCATGTGGTAGGGAAGGCCTTACTGGCTGAGTGGTAGGGAAGGCCTTATGGCCTTAACTCCGCCAGGTTAAATAAATAATAAAAATAAATAAAATGTATATATCGCAAAAATAACATTCTGTTTTCATATGTGGGTTTTTTTTAATGACTGAGGTCCTTCTAGCATGAATCGATTCATAGCCCAGTTTATTTCCCGCATGCTTAAAACTAGAAAGAGCTCGCTTTCCATTTAATTAAATTAAATATGGTGCACTTTAATGAGAAGCAGAGTATTTGCTGTTGCATAGCAACGAAAAGTGCAACGTTTCCAGTGATGCTTTCCCATCCCGATAAAAAAGTAAAACTGCAATTTTCTCTATAATGAGGCAATTACTGTATGCACAAATGAAATTCATGTTTTATATGAAATGTGCGTAAGCAAATACTGAAAATCCTATTTATGTGTTAATTCTGATCATACTCGTCAGATGGATCTGTATTCATGCAGCAAATACATTACACTACAATGAATATTAATACAGAAAGTAATTAGGCCTTCTCCTGATTGACAGAACTTGGTAATAATAATATTAATAATTACCATACTACAATACGCTTATTACTTGAGAGCAGCAAATGAAACTGCATAATAAGCACCCTGTATTTGAGGTAAAATTAGGTAAACTGATGTAACAAAGTGCATAATATACTAATGCAAATATTACTACAGTGCACGCCACACAGTGTGATCACCTCGGGACGCAGGTAATTTGATAACATTAACCGAGTGAAAACAGTATCCGAAGGAATGATATGAATGTTATTCATTCATATATAAGATAATCCAATACAAACAGAATAAAAAAGATTTATTCATAAAATAATACATAACTGTGATTCACTGGACCACTCAAAGTCTAATACAGTAATAGACTGCAAGCAACTATTTTTCAAACCAGTAACAAAGTTTTTAATTCTATTTTACTTTCCTTTAGGAGTCCATTAACCAATACTGAATACTCAGTTACGAGTTACGAGTGTTTTTGAAAGTCTATACTGATCTATGGTGAACACCGCGTAGCAAAACATTTAACGCCTGTCTGTTCAAGTCTTTTCATTTTACACTAGCCATCACTGTCACTGTTATCTTCATAAATCAAAAGCTGCAGCTTAACTGTGGGGTGAAACATGTTTTATTTCTTAAAAGAGAAAGTTAGACAATGACATTCCCTCGTACTGGTCATCCTGTGAGCTGGGAACAGAATTGCTACACGATACAGTTGATTTAGAAACGAAACCCTTAAAAACGAAATTTTGAATGAGGTACAGTACTTTGAAATAAAGCCGCAAAAGAAAAATGTGATAACATAAACCGAATCTTTCATCACAATAAACAACATTTTTTTCCTTAAAAACAAAATTTTGAATGACATACAGTACTTGGAAATACAGCCGCAAAAAGGAAATTTTGTGATGACATAAACCGAATCTTTGATCACAATAAACAACATAGAAGTAACATTTTTTACTGAGAACTTACGACTTTGGCCTCTAAGTTTTCTGTATTATGTCTATTAATAGTACCAGACTTTGGCACTTTTAATTTACGAAAGATAAAGACTAGCCGAGCTCAATAATGAATAGATCTCATTTTTGCAAGAAATTGACATTGGCCCTTTTAGAACCAGGCAGGGCCGTGGAAAGAAAGCAAGGGCCCCCAGGGACAAATTTTCCCGGGCCCCCGTCAAATTTTACGAGTAAATTCACTATCCAACTCGCCCTTTATAATGTATGCAGCAAAAAGATTATGTAATGATATTACATAATTATTAAGTGCCAGAATGGTACCGGTATTTTATGAGATTGTCTGGTATACAGGAAAATATCTATCCTTCAGACTGTCTGTCTGTCTGTCTGTCCGTGTATTTGAAAGCGCGATAAATCAAGTACGCTTTATCAGATTTTCATAAAACTTGGTACACCATTTATAATGCCCATGGGACGAAGCCTATTGATTTTGGACCAAATCGGTTAACTGATGCCAGGTACGAAACAGAAAAATACATTAAAATGTTTTAATTAGGAACAATTTTATCTGTATGTACCAGTTTAATATTTTAAAAATTATGATTTTAAATGCCGAACGTTAGTGAGGCCTACTGTTGAGTCCAAAAGGATTTCTGCTTCTACTTTTGAGAAATAGCAATTCTTCTTCAAGAATAATCCGTTTCTGAATAATTTATTAATTCCGTATCAGCGTTATACGACAGGACAATGCAGTTAAAATAAACACATAAAACATAACTTAAACTGTTTATTGACTTATAACCAATTTTATTTTGGATAGTTTAGAAAGTAAAAAATAAAACCTGGTCGGCCGGGCCCCCTTTTTGGGCCCGGGCCCCGGGGCTGCAGCCCCGGCTGCCCCCCCCCCTCGTCGGACCTGGAACCAGGCAACAAATTTATGAGTGGAGAGCTTACTGGATAAATATAGGTACTAGAAGATTTACTCGGTACTCTTTTTCTTGACCAGGATTCGAACCAACACCCACCGCTAGAATATTGCTCAGTCATTCATGAAACATTGTTCGATTTTCCGGTACTTGGCTACACCATCACTTACACGTCTTTATCCACCACACCCTTTACTTCGCTTATCTACGATAAAGGATTAGAGTTCGACGTAAATTATACAGCGCCCTGAAATCCAGGAGATATAGAGCTTACGGTCAACTTACGATTCCTGTAATATTTTACCTTGAAGGGGGCGATAAAAAAATGTATTTTTTCGCACACCGTTGCACATAATGGGGGCATATTTTATTCATGCTTCCGATGCTGTAAGCATTTTCAAACCCCTATTCACTAAATACAGCCTGAAATTACATTTTGCAGGGAGGAAATCTCTTTATAACGTAGCTTTTAAAACATCCTTTTTTTTGTAAAATAATAAAGGTCTCGTGAGAAATGCCGTAGGCCTTTGTTCTAAATTCAGTTAATCTTTAATCTGATAGCAGAATTTCAAGTTTTTATTACTCCTACATTCTTCCCTGGCATTATCTATAAGCAGGTGCTTGCGGCTTTAACCATCTTTATTATTTTAACCGTTAGATGATTTTTAAATAACGTATTTAACAGCAATAGTATATTGCGATACAAGTGCCGTAAGGCACGTTTACGGGTCGAGGAAACAGATTGAAAACCCTCGGCTGCGCCTCGGGTTTTTAAGTTTTCGAGACCCGTAAATGCCTTTACGGCCCGTGTGTTGCATGCTATTTTTTGCACGATGATTATTTATATCAATTTAATTATATTAATTGTGATATTACCTGAAAATATTATGTAAATACATTCTTGAAAATAGATGTTTATTTCAGAAAGTGATTCGCATGTGTTTGTTGTTATGGGAACCGAATATTTGTCCTGGGGGCCGTGGCCATAAAGGCTTCTATTATGAAGTGTATCGTAATGAATTATGACGTAGCGCTTGGACCGTAAGTGTTTTAACCTCATCGCAACCGGCCTTAGCAACAAGACTGTGTGGGAATGTGAACTTACGACCCATGTAAACAACGTTCGTAAGTACCACTTACTAGCTAAGGAGTGCAAAAAATATTTAAAACTTTATATCTATTAGTAAGTTAATGACACAGTTTTTAAATAAATTGCATATATTGAATTATTAAGTGGCAGAAAGGTACTTTACGAAATTGTGTTTGGGATGGGAAAATGCCTGTCCATCCGTGTGTCTGTACGCGCGATAATTCAAATACGCTTTATCGGATTTTCATGAAACTTGGTATACGCATTTATGACGTCCATGGCAAGAAGGCCATTTATTTGCAACCAATTCGGTTGATTGGTATCGGACTAACGACTAATTAAAGGTCACATGCTTTTTAAATGGGAAATCATAACTACACTACAATGCTGCGACTATGTAGAGAAGTAACTAGAAGGTGTACCTAAATGTTCCAAATAAAACAGTTTTGATTTTCACTGTGGTTTTCATTTTATGCCCCATCGGAGATTAAACAAAAGAGTGCGTGGAGCGCCACGCGACAGAAGTAAAACTTTATTTTATTTTTTTATTTTTTCAATTTTTGATTATTGGGTTTTTTCAATTTTGCATTTTTGGACTTTTTCATATTGGGTTTTGGACTTGTTTAATTTTGGATTTTGGACTTTTTAATTTTGGATCTTTGAATTTTTAATTTTGGATTTTTTAAATTTTCGATCTTTGAATTGTTTATTTTCTTATTTTTTTATTTTATTATTTATTAAATCCTGGATTTTTGGATGTTATAATTTTTAATTTTGTTTTTTTAAATTTTGAAAATTAGTATTTTTTTAATTTTGGATTTTTAATTTTGGATTTGCGCGGTAATGAACCTCCGGGTTCCATAAAATAGATAATATACCTTTAGATTGCTTAGGAATTGTATATTGCCATTGAGGAAGTAAGGTCTGAAAAATTTCCTTTGATTACTCCTAATCATTGAGTTGATTGTTTTCTGTGCAGTCCGCACCGAAACAAGTAAGAGTGTGACTGATTTCGTGACTGATTGTGACTGATTTCGTGACGGTTTTAGTGTGACTGATTTTCCCGATTTACCCTCTACTAAAGAAGTTTTACTTAAAAAATAGCCCTCGTAACATTAGGATAAACTTTAAAAAATTCAGTCATCTGCCTTAAATGCACAATGAATCAGATGTCAAATTCTTCGACCTCCTAGGCTTCTGATTTCGTAAGAAATGCTAGGAGGAAAGAGCAAAGAGCAGATAATCGCCACGTAGTAGCTTAAGTTTTCAGGTGGCGGTGGAATACGCGAGGAGAGACACATTATTGAGTTACCACGGTAACAGATCAAGTTAGAAACTTTCCAAATTGCAGAGCAAAGAGAAACGTTTCAATTGCAGTTCTAATTAAGTGGTTTTTAAATTCATTGAGACGTACGTGTTGGCAAGGGACATAGAAACACGGCACCAGAGAGTACAGAACACGATGACGACAAAACTACAAATTAATAGTACACAGACGAAATACAGGCGTATGCTTTTACTTCCTACGGTATTGACCTCATTTAAACTAAACAGAAACACATATAAATTATACCATATCTGCCTTCTACTCCACAGGGTAGGCCTATCACATATTACAATACCCCACAACTTGAAACCCCACTCTTTCATTATAAGACCTAGCTAAGTAAATATCCATTTTGTGAACAAAATAACGTGCAATTATTCAGTTGTAGTCAGGTACCTTCTGAATATATGAACCGAAGATTGGCGACAAGTTTCTCTTATTTTTAAGGGGACTTTACATGAAGAAATTTTGGTTTTTCGAGATTCTCTCGAAAACAACTCAAACGATTTCCTTTAAATTTTGCACATGTGTTGCTTATACAAAGAACTAAAACTTTTTTCGAAAAAATTCTCTGAAGGGTAATTACAAGCCAACCACTGTTTGTAGAAAGTTTGTCTTGCGTGGTGAACAACTGAATACGCGCTCTTTCACGGCCTCTTAATCTATACAAGAATGTGAAGTGAAAAAGATGTATTGTTGGCCATGCATAGAGTAAAGAAGTATCTGAGGGAAATATTCGATAAATTTCGGGAATTATTCTTTACGGCGGAAAGTTCAATAAACGTCTGCAGTCACTTGTTTCTTTTAGTTCGTTATATAGCCTGCGTTTTTAGTCGCATCATTCAAAGAAGAGGCTATCAGGTATTTATAGCATAATTACCGTAAAATTGTGTCTTGCGATTCTGTACAAGGATACTTTAATACTGCTAACTTATATTTGGGCAGAGGAAGTTATGTGACTTTCACATCAGATTTTTTTGTCACCTTTCAACTTTAGTACATATAAGTATAATAAATGTTGGATACGCACCTACGGCACTGAGCCACTCAATTATACGAGAGTGGATCGAAAAGTAACGCACAATATTTTTTTTTTTTTTTACAAAAAGTGTAATAGGTACAATTACAAACAAATGCACACATAAAGGGACATCTTTTGTCTACTTTTCTGTATAGTCGCCAAGCCTCTCAATACATGTCTCCCATCGTCATACCAGTGTCAAAATACCCTGTTCACAGAAGTCCGTTCGGTTGCAGTATAGCCAACTGCGGACTGCTGTTTTCACTTCTGCATCTGACGCAAAGCGTTTACCGGCCAGGAATTTCTTCACGGGACCAAACAAATGAAAGGTTATCACGGCCATCTTCGAAGAACGCACACCACCTGGAGACACTGCTACGGTCCATACAGTCGTCCCCATACACGCCACGCATGTCATTGTGAATTTCACTCGTGTTATGCCCTTAAGCCCATAAAAATCGCATTACACCTCGCTGAAGAAATTCCTGGCTGCTAAACGTTTTGCGTCAGATGCAGACGTGAAAACAGCAGACCGCAGATGGCTATACTCCAACCGAACGGACTTCTATGAACAGGGTATTTTGAAACTGGTGAGAGAAATGTGTTGAGAAACTTGGCGCCTATATAGAAAAATAGACCAAAAAAATGTCCCTTCATGTGTACATTTGTTTGTAATTGTAGCTATTGTACAAAAAATAATGCGTTACTTTTCGATCCACCCTCGTAACTTGAGGGCCATCACTAAAATACAATCATATGCACTTTGTTCGTCAACCAAAACTTAAACCGTTATTCCCTGAATAGCCTATAACAGCGTTTCTCCACCTTTTTTAACCCGAGGACCCCTAAAATGTCGAAAAATTTTTACGGACCCCTAATTTTACAACCCATTTTTAAAAGTAGGCTATATGTGGGCCTATATTATTAATATTTAGGGTATTAATTATAGGTCATTATAACGAAATAAATCTAAATACATTTTTTAATTCAATGGAAACACAGTTATTGAATTGGAAGTAAACTATTGACAGTTTAATATTTATTACCAATTTAATAATATAATTAGGAATTATGTTATTACTTTTAATGAGACGGTTGAGCTTGTCGCCTCTTGCAGAGTTCCTGGATATCTGGTTCAATATTAGTCAAATTTAGTCGAAGATCAGCAGAAATGTCATCTTAATTTTGTCTGCGGACCATCTGCACGGACCATAGGTTGAGAAACGCTGGCCTATAAGGTTTTATTTATGTGTCCTTTTCCACCTACGTCTGTTTACTTTCTGAAAACATCGGAACATTTTATAGAGGACTGATTGAACTCGTAACGTGTACATCAAATTTAGGGAAGTTCTTCTGAGAGGAGAAAGTAGACATACATCCTTTCAACCGTTTAGACTTTCATGAATGATGTCTGCACTCAGGGAACTCGTCAATCCTTCCTTTCAGAGAAAATGCGAGCTTTCATTCCCCATGACCTTTACTCAAATAAAACCATCCCTTCGTATTCATCCGTAGGCTGGCCGCAAGGTTCCATACTAGGCCCAGCTATAGCCGGGCTCTTTGTTGTGAACAGGGATGAAAAACCGGCCTGGCATGCTCGACACAAGCACCCTAATTGGCAACAAAAAGCAGGGGGGGTTGGTTTTATGAGGGGGTCATCTAACGAACATGCTTTTTTTATTTTCTTAACAAAGGATTGCATGAAGTAATTGTTAAAAAAGGATCAAGTAAGGATAAAGTGTATTTAGGATGGTTTGCTTTTTGATGAAGGAGAGGCGAAAAAGAGGATGAATTGAATTCAGGGGGAAAAATCTGTTTTCACAGAAGCTTTGTTCGTTCGTTTGAGGGAATTTTGTGTTCGCATGCATGCATGCCCAGGCAACATTCTGCAACACTGTCTTTTGTTTCGCTGCCACTCTAACAAGCTAAGGGAATTATTTCCCTGCTTTGAAGTATAATGAGATTTTTTATACCTTTTTAACGCTTTTTAACTTAAAAATCTGACGTAGCGAGTTGCTAAACCAGTTAGTCATTCGAGAGCCCGGGCGAAAAATATTCCTCGGAAAAAAAGAGGAAGAGATAAAGATCCCCCGTGTGACGGGAAAGAAAGCTCCATTTTCATAATTTACTGTCAAGATATTGTATTACAAAGACAACACAGCAAGCCATGGCCTCCTATGTTATACCTGTTGAATATTCTTTCCCTCTTCCTTCAGACATGGCCACCTTGTTACTTTGTCTCACCAGGCCTAATATAAAGTGTGTTAATGAATAACACCGAAATATTTTACCTAGGGGACATAGACAAGCAACTTTTATTGGAAGATTTTTGCTCTATGACGTAAAATGTGTATGCTTCTGGGCATTAAAGTCATTACAATTTCGTGCTCATAAGTCAATAATTAAGCGAAATTAGGTGTAAATTTTCATTAAATTGGCTTCATGCCTTCAACAACAACAGCTATATAATAAGTTAGAGTTTTCATAATCTGCCAAATTTATAGACTAATCGCATGACTGGCCACCACTGCATTAGTTCTTTTCGTAACCACAGTATTAATAACGGAGTTCCTTTGTTTTGTACTTTTTCAAATATTAGAAGTCAGTGGTGGCCATGCATTGGGATATTTTATGCTGTAACAGGAAAAATTGAATCCTCAGAGCAAAAACCTACTAATAAAAGTTGCTTGTGTATGTCCCCTCTATATACAGGAAAAATATTTCGGTGTTATTCATTAACATCCTGTATAGATGATTAGCTTCGCCCGATTCTCTTAAAACACACTTCCCTTAGAGTATCCATATTGTAAATATTTAGCTATAGGGGATATTTTCTCTTGGTTTTATAGGGTTACAACATTTTAAAAAGTTAATCATACAAAACAGAAGCATGTTTGTTCATGGAATGAGGATAGTTTTGTTGAGTCCTAACTTTTCTGGAGTGTAACCTAATGCATAATTCAAAAGTAAGAATTTTTTTTACGGTTTCAACACTTGAGATATTCTGCATCTTGCAAGAACGTGACTTAGGCCGTTGCTGCACCGAATGTCCGAGTCAGGTCCTACTGAGTCCCAAGTGTCACCATGTCCGAGAGTCTAGAGTTTTTGTTCTAGGTGGAGTGAATACCAATTCCTATCCCGCGCGGCGGTCGTGGATCACCATGACGACCGTTGCCAGGGTAACCAGCCGTGTGGCCCAGAACACGAGAGTACCACAAGGATCCATATTATGTCCACACAAGAAAGTGATCTAGCACTCGACAACAGAGCTTCGGGGTGGTAAGGGGGTGTCTGCATCACATAGCAGATTGCACATTTGATATACGAGACGCATGTAAGTCGAACTGACAGCAATACACAAAATACATTCACCCAACAAATTAAACAAACAATATAACCTTGCAAAGGGGATAGTAAGTAATCGATTAAATTAGGTCGAAAGAGCTATAAATTACACTATCAGTTTTATTATACGGTAGGAACCAAACGTATAACGTATCCTAAGAGGTACGTTAAGTAAATGATGCAAAAGATATTTTAAGAGAAATTCAAATCTCAAGTAAAAATCAGAATAACCCTTAACTATGGACGTGGGGTCTGTGTGACCGCAGTAAACCTACTTCTGTCTGGTGTCCTCGTAGGTGGGTTATGTAAGACCCTTTATTACTTCATAAGTATCACTTACTCATCAGTGTAATAGTAGAGCCGTACTAGAAAAACAAATGATTTTGTAGCGGTCTGTGAGACCTCACAGAGTTTTAAGACTATGTGATGACAATTATGATGAAATTATGATGAAATTTTGCAGTGAATTATTTTGACAGCATGGCTGTCTCATTTCCAAGGGGAAAATGTAAGTTAAGCTACTGCATTTATTAAGGCTAGTTTACACGATGACACTAGGTTTCGTAACCACTTTCATGAAAGTGATTTCGTGAAACTAATTACACACATTTTCTTTCCAAAGCAACCACACATTTCATGTTATTTCTGAAGTTCAAGTTATTAAAATCCATATAAATGTTTGAAACACGTATGAAAACAGCCATTTCACAATTTCCTCACTTCCCCATTTCACTTTACGAAACGCGAACAAGCTAAATAAGCGTACAATCTCAAAATTATTATTAGGCTATAGTTTCGTGAAAAGTTGGAATCAGCCGAAACTGCGTAGTGTCGTAACTCATTGTCGCCTGTACATCTAGCGCTTGCGCATTCAAGTAAAAAACAGTTGCGAAACTCAGTTACGAAACCTAATTTCGTCGTTTAAACTAGCCTTTATGCTGAATTGTGATTAATATCTGATATGAATGACTATACTAAATAAGCTTCTGTGTATATTACAGGGTGTCCAGCAAGTAATGCTGAAGAAATTCCCGGCTTATTCCCTGATTTTCATTGATCATTTCAGAAATTCCCGACCAAAATATGAAGCACTTTCTAATAACTGTATTAGAAAAATTATAGGATTATACATACTTTAAATAAGTTAAGAAAAACTTTTAGTAACAAAAGTAATTGCAAACAATAATTACTTAAGCTATAACAGATACAAAAGTTAGGAACAATAAAATTAATTAAATATACTTTCATATAGGCCTATTATTGTCTAGGAGTCTTTTTGATCACACTTTGCAATTTTTCGAATTTTCCCGGATATTTTAACAAATTCATTGACTTTTCCCGGATTTTCCCGACCATACGAAATTCCCGGCCTTTTCCCGGATTTTCCCGACCAGTGGACACCCTGTATTAGCTATTCATCTGAAAAATATAAACAAATCTTTGGAAATGTGTATTTCATATCTGTGGCTTGGTTGTAAAAGGGCCAAATGTCATAAAACTTCCTTTTGAGATAACTGACTTTGAAGCCTTTGTAGAAGTAACATTTCTTGCTGAGAACTTCCGTGATTGGCCTCTAAGGTTTCTGTATTTTGTCTATTAATAGCAACAGACATTGGAACTTTTATTATACGAAAGATAAAGACTAGCCGGGCTCAATAATGCATAGATCTTATTTTTGCAAGAAATTGACATTGGCCCTTTTAGAACCACGCCACAGCATTGCATTTGTGGTGCAGTGATTCAGATGTGTGCCCATCAATGATAACTAAAATCTACATTTTGTGAGTCTTTTTATTGTTAAAAGTTATTTAACTCAGACCTCACTTCCATATTAAGTAACGGAAAAATCACCTCCATGGTTAATTGATAGGACACAAGAAATGAACACTGGGCCCAATCATTACGTTAACCGCTTAATCATTACGTTAACTGTTTTCTGTGCAGTCCGCCATAACTTTGTATGTTGTGTGTGAAAATGAGTCTCGTACATTTAAGCCAGTAATTACTGGGCTCTAGTTCTTGTTCACCACGTACGTAAAAGTATTTTTGCACTCCTTAGCTAGTACGTGTTACTTATGAAAGTTGTTTACATGGATCGTAAGTTGACATTCCCACACAATCGTGTTGCTAAGGGCGTTGCGATGAGGTTAAATTACTTACGGTCCAAGCGCCACGTCATAATTCATTACGATACACTTCATAATACAAGTCTTTATGGACAAAGCCCCCAGGACAAATATTCGGTTCCCATAACAACAAACACATGCGAATCACTTTCTGAAATAAACATCTATTTTCAAGAATGTATTTACATAATATTTTCAGGTAATATCACAATTAATATAATTAAATTGATATAAATAATAATCGTGCAAAAAATAGCATGCAACACACGGGCCGTAAAGGCATTTACGGGTCTCGAAAACTTAAATCTGTTTCCTCGACCCGTAAACGTGCCTTACGGCACTTGTATCGCAATATACTACCGTATAGCAATACTAGATTCCTCCGTTAAACGTTATTTTGCGTCCTTGATAGACAAATAGCTATTTCGGTCAGTGTTATTACAGACTAGCAGGTGCCCGCAGCTTCCCCGCGATAATTAATTGGAAGATTAAAAAACATTATATTTATTAACACTTACACGCGAATCATTCTTAAACTAAATGATTAATAATTAATGAAACAGCTAAAAATCCGGTTTGAAGTGAATTCCACGATTAGAAAACGCAACATGGGAAAAACGACCTTAGATTCGAATTTCCTGGCCCAGAAAACCCCTGCATAGTGAGTTTAGTCCAAATCGAACAATGGTTGCCCATTTAGGCCTGTATTCATTATCCATCTTCAGTCTGTATCCGGTATCCTATATCCCTTAGGTTGGGGCGAAGGGCCTGCAAGAGGAGGTTTCACTTACGTATGTGAATTTAGTTACGGTTATTTTCCGAGAGAAGGCAGAGGGACAGGCATCTTCAGTCTAAGTTGAAAATTTCAGATGTCTGCGTGCCTTGACATTATAAACAAAATTCAAGCGATCGCGATGCTTTTATTTACAAGTTATGACAAAAACAGGCAAAGCCACCTGTAATTGAATTGACAATCGAAATGTATTACTGAAAACTGATGCAAAAAATGCACGTTTTCTGCCCGTTTTTCACTCATAACTAGCGAACGAAAGCTAAAATTAAAAATCCGGCTTCGAGGTCCATTCGCCAACCCTTCAGTCCATCTATGTTTAAAATTTCAGATCTCTGCGATCAGTAGATTTCGCTGGGCATCACGCACAGACAGACAGACACTTCCTCCTCTATTGCAGATATCATAGGTGTCAATTCCAAGGCCTACTGACGAGACAGTATCGAGATTACACGACTGCAACTTAGTTAGTGATGAAGACAAGGCGTATTGATCTAGCAGGCAGTGAGGCGACGTTTCCCACAAAGTGACCACCTCATAACATAAACCACCTCTGAGAATTAACCAAGGAAATGGACCTATTTGCATACCTAACCACGCTACATGCTAAAGTGGCACAAGCCATCAAATGGAATTAACGATGAAATATAACTGCAGTGAAATATGTCATATAGAACACTCAATATGGCCATGCTTAAAGTAAAGAAATTTACGAGAGTATGTTAATCATTTTAGGTAGATTTCGAAGAAAAATCTACCTATTGAAATCAATACCATGTCATGACTTTCAAAAAATTCTTTCATATCTTTACGTTTCATGTCTCCTTAAGTACGAAACCACCGCCCGTTATTTTTTTTTAAATATATATTTATATATATATATATATCTTTACACGCTAGCGGCCGTAATTTTTAAGATATTTGAACCGAATTTTATTATGTTATTTATAGGCCCAATAGTTCGGACAAGTTTGTTAATGAGCAAAATTGGCCCAAGGGAGGGGGGGTTGAAATGTTGAAAAATTTATATCTCGGCCCCTATGAAGTATAGAGGGAAACTTTGTTTGAATAAGTTAGAGTACTCTCTACGGAGTTTACAGTGACACCAACGATTCGGGGGTTTTGGGGGTACGAGTTGGGGTGGGGGGGATGGAAATTCGAAAATTTTAAAAACCACGTCTTGTGGGGTATCGTTGAAAAGCTCTTGATGAGTACTCTACAAATCAATAACTAGTTTCTCGATAGTTCTCATATAAGGTGAGATTTGAATGTTTGAAAAAGTGTTCATTCCTCTTTTTTTCATCTACTAATGCGGGTTTGTCATCCCAAGGCTAAAGAAGAAGAGTGCTGCGCAGCGACAATAAATTAAACCAAAAGCACTTCGAAATCTACCTCAGCCTTTAGGCCTGCCTAAAGGGATATTTTATTCCAAATTCAGAGATTCTACTAAAAAATTGTGTCATCTTGAAGTACGCAGATTTTTCAATATCAGTTTTTCAATAACTCAAAGACTAATAAAGTGACATAAATGGAACTTTTTACATAATTATTTTTGACATCACGAGTATGTGTACAAAAAAAAAATCAAGGACGTAGCATTAAAATGTAGAAAACAGAATTTTCACATACTATCCCCTTAAAGCAAGCCTTGCAATATGTGAGTATATAAAACACCTTCGAAAGGAGGTGAAAAAACAGCTGCTTCCATACACAAGGCGTCTGTTTTGCAAACAGTTTTGTTGTATCGAATAAATTGAAAAACCTCAGCCAGGGGGGAAGAATAAGAAAAATAAAAAAAAAGTAGTATGGTGTCGCTGTGATTGGAAAGTTAAACTTGCAGAAAACCCTAGATACGTTACTCGCTTGTTTCTTTCATCTTGTTTGTTGCCACGGAGACGGGGAAGCCAGTTTAGATATTGGCTGTGTATTGGGGAGAGAGAGTTATTCCAAAATTTCAATCTCACAACGGTGGAACGTCGCCATTGTTGTGCGAACTGAGGTAACTTCTCCCTCCATGACTGAGTCTTTCTCCCAGAATGCTTTGTCGTAAGGCTTCAACTCTCAATATTTTAATTGTATTTCCGAACTTCTCTTGTATTGAAAAGAATTCCTCAAAATGCAACTGACTTTATAAACCCGCAGAAACATGTACCTATGTGAAATATTTAAGTGCTGCTTGGTGAACTCCTTCTTCTTCTTCTTCTTCTTCTTCATCTTCTTCTTCATCATCACCACGGTATTATTATTATTATTATTATTATTATTATTATTATTATTGTTAATATTATTACTGTTCTTGTTCTTGTTAATATTATTATCATCATCATTATCATTAATATTATCATCATTATTATTATAATCATTATCATTATTACTTTTATTATTATTATTATTATTATTATTATTATTATTATTATTATTATTATTATCATCATCATATCATTAGCAATCTTATCATTATCATCATTATATCATTATCATTAACAATAGTATCATTAGCATTATTATCATTATCATTATTACCTTTATAATTATTATTATCATTATTATTATTATTATTATTCACAATCAACCATATCATAAATCATAATTATAATTTTATTCATCAGATGCCTGCTATTTAAAATTTGTAAAAATTGTCTATAGTATCTATTAAAAAATAAATTAAATGAAATTATTATTATTATTATTATTATTATTATTATTATTAGAAGTAGTAGTTTAGGTCATAATAAAAATCAATTTACAATCAATATTATATCTATATGTTGTTCTAGTAACGATGAACAATCCCGTTTACTTAAGAACGGCCTCATATAATTTTTATTTAAGTAGAGGGCCATGACTAAAATACCGTCCCATTAATAACATTATCTGTTGCTATAGTAACAATAAACAATGCATGCTCTTATCTATATCTTTTACTGTTATAATTTTTATGTTATTTTGAGTCGACCAATTCTAGTTTAATATTTATGATATGTAATAAACAAAAATAGTTTTCATAATATGTTTTTGCACTCCTTAGCTAGTAAGTGTTACTTACGAAAGTTGTTTACATGGATCGAAAGTTGACATTCCCACACAGTATTGTTGCTATGGCCGTTGCGATGAGGTTGAATTACTTACGGTCCAAGCGCTACGTCATAATTCATTACGATACACTTCATAATACATGCCTTTATGAACAAGGCCCCCAGGACAAATATTCGGTTCCCATAACAACAAACACATGCGAATCACTTTCTGAAATAAACATCTCTCTTCAAGAATGTATACACATAATATTTTCAGGTAATATCACAATTAATATAATTAAATTGATATAAGTAACCGTCGTGCAAAAAATAGCATGCAACACACGGGCCGTAAAGGCATTTACGGGTCTCGAAAACTTAAAAACCCTCGGCTGCGCCTCGGGTTTTCAATCTGTTTCCTCGACCCGTAAACGTGCCTTACGGCACTTGTATCGCAATATACTATAGAATGTCCCACCCGTAATTATGAAATGGCTGAAAGGCAAATGCCGAATTGAATATTTACATACCACGAATCATCCTCACCATTTCATCCTGTATCATATCCATTTAAATTAATATAAGTTGAAATTTACTCAACAAAAATACACCAATAATAGAAACAATTGACAAACAATAGTTCCATGGCCTACCCTGCTGAGCCACAGATCCCGAACTCCTGATATAAAAAAGGAAGTATAAATACAGCTCAAATAAAAAATAAATAAAAATCATAATCTGGGTGGACCTCAAATCACGAAATGCCTTTTGCTGTAACAACTTTAGTTTAACACAATATAACGTGGACGCTGTAATTCGATCAAGGAACAATTTCATCAGGAGTAGAGAGAAAATGTCTTGTTATTGTGTTATGGCCGGGATGAGAAATGCTTTCTTTAGAAATCATCTACACCTAAAGTAATACACGAGGTAGGAAAGACGGGGCAGAGTAAAAAAAAATCGAAGTACCAATTCCTTGTTATCTATCAAACCGCCGCAACAGAAAAAAAAAATCCAATTGATATAGGATGGACAACTGCAGTGCAATTCCAGGGAAATTGAACTAGTCCAGTACTGGGTGGACCTATTCCCTCCCTGCAGTCCCATAATTCCGAAATATGAAGGTTCCGGAAAAGAAGGAAAAACTTTTTACTTCCATCTAGCGGAGAAAAAAGGAAGCAAGCAAAAAAAAATAAAAGCTATGGGAGTAAAATATAGGACAGAAAATAGAATTTCCAGAAATCTCTGCGGGAAGAGAGTAGGGAATTCGTTTCGTCTATTCGATTCGATTTTCTTCTTCTTCTTCTTCTTTTCATCTTCTTTTAAGTTGAAAAGTTGGTTTCTCCGTTAGGATCCATTAGATGTCTCGGAGTATATCCGTAATCTCCTTTCCACTCAATAATTACAGGCCTACCAACTTAATCTAAGTATTTCTCCAATACTACATAACTTCTGGCGGACTCTATAGAAACTTCGCAAGACGAGAAAATAAGTTCTGATAATTAAACCCTACTATTCCAACTGAAATGAAAATGCTACTGAGAAATACGGGAGATACGCACAATACAATATCGTTATAGAAGCTAAAAATTACTTTTCTCACCGGAAGAGTACTTTCGTAACAAAATGCAGAGTCTTTTATAAGTAACTTACTTACTTACTTACTTACTTGCTCAATGGCAATAGACAATTCCTCAGCACGCTAAAGGAATAAGTTATTATATATTTTATGAAACCCGAAGGTTCATTGCCGCGCTTACCTGAGCCCGCCATACAACCCTATTATGTGCTGACTCTATCCAACCACCCCTCTCAAATCCTACTTCTCTTAAATCTATCCTAATATTGTTCTCCCACCTACGTCTAGGTCTTCCAAGTGGTATTTTCCCTTCGGGTCTCCCAGTCAATATTTTTTAGAAATGTCTTTCCTCCTCCATGCGCACAACATGTCCAGCCCATTTCATCCTATGTGATTTAATTACCCTTACTATATCCGGTGAAGAGTACAGGTCATGAAGCTCGTCGTTATGTAGTTTTCTCCAGTCCCCATTTTCATCTCTTTTAGGCCCAAACATTTTTTCTAAGCCCCCTGTTTTCGAACACTCTCAGATTATGTAAGGGGCCATGTCTCACATCCATATAATACGAGGACAGAAGAATTCGCTAGGTTGTGGTATAAAAGAAAGTGCATCATTTAGGGCGGGTCGGGAGGGATAGAATCATCGGAAGGTGCGACCTTTTTTGGATTTTACCGATAAGGGTAGGCATAGGCGTAACCAGGCCGTCCATATGGGGGGGGGGTTATAACATCCGCGGGTTCTGGGGGGTATGGAATACCCCCCAGGGAGAGGGGGGTCCGGGGGGTCTTCCCCCGGAAAATTTTAAAAATGAAGATGCAAAATAACGAGTTTTAAGTTTCCGGGGTCCTCCCCCGGAAAATTTTAAAAATTAAGATTGAAAATAACGAGTTTTAAGCTTCCGGGGGTCCTCCCCGGAAAATTTTAAAAATTAAGACGCAAAATAACGAGTTTTAAGCTTCCCACGCTTTATACTTGTATTAGGTAATTTATGAGCAGACTAAAAAAAAAAAAGATACAATTTTCCTTTTTTTAATCAATGGGGGGGGGGGTCAAACCCCCAAAACCCCCCCCCCTCGGTACGCCTATGAGGATAGGTCAATTAGAATTTCACGGGTAACATTCAAAGTCTGAACACTGAATAAAATTGAGGATCACAAATTCACATTTCACATCACATGAATTTCTCGTTCATTGCACGTTATGGCGTAATAATAAAAACAAAAGAGTATCGCATAACGCGAAAGTAATATGGCATCATCGGCCATGAAAGTCTTCTATCGCGGTTTGAAAATAATTACCAGACATTCCCTCTCTACACGAATGGTAGAAATGGTAGGCCTTGCTAATATTTGAGAAACATTAATACCCAGTACTCAAATCAAGCAGGCCATGGATTGTGTTACTATTGACAACGGTTTGGAGTTAAACAACCGTTTCTATCAGCACGAATAAACATTGAGGTAAAAGCGTAAAATAGAACTTGATGCAATAATACAGAAACAAATGGCTTTAAATTGAACTGGATCAAACTAATTCTGTTGTAGTGGTCATTCCCTTTGTTATCTGTTTTGTTTTAATTAATCAAATAGAATTAGCTTTAACGAAACTTCATTTAGATTTGGAAAATAACATATCAACATTTCTAAATTCAAAACCGTTAGTTCAGTTTTGTTTTTCTCCGTACAAATGAGGAATCTACTTGTGGGTTATGCAATCTACTCTTATACAATTCAACGGCCCTAAATAGCGTGCTTGCTCGCCCGCTTCGTGAGACATCGGGTATACTCGGCGATGTTCGTCTCTCGCAGTCTAAACTTTCATGACGACTACAAAATTAGGAAGGAAAACCGTTTCTTTATTATATAAGGCCTAAGTGAAATGAACACAATGAACAAATATTCTAATTTATTTTTACTTACAATTTTCATAGCTCTGAACCACAAACATTTTTAATAAACTACCTGTGTAATTTTCTTAAAAATCCTGGAGTCAATGAATAATGGCGGGTGAAGCCGGGGGCTAACAGCTGTAAAATATTGATGGTTTTATTTCTTGAAATATCGCTGATAATAAACCATTCCTTCCCTTGAAACATTATATAATTTCTGAAAATTACACTGAATTGATAAAATAAAATTCACATCATATTCATGTCAATAAACAGTTGAGAAACAATATGTATTATGTGTTCACCCATGGCCTCCTTTATAGGTTCTTTGGAACTGCATAATCGATTCTGATATAGTTTTCCCAGGGGGCGCTTTAAAGCCGGAATTTTAGCTGTTTCATTAATTATTAATGGCTTAGTTTATGAATGATTCGCGTGCAAGTGTTAATAAATATAATGCTTTAATAGTTATTATACTCTTAATTTTTAATTTTTAAAAGAATTATCGTGGGCGAAGCCACGGGCACCTCCTAGTAATGAACAAGTCTGGTGAATTAGAAACACCTAGAAAAGCTAAAACTGAACTCCTTGGCACCTAGGCTTACAACCCGACCGCTGCCTCATCTACCACAGGCAGATGGCAGGATTGGGGGCATGTGGTCAGCATAACGACACTCACGGTCGTTAATGATGCAGCCATTTCATAATTACGGGTGGGACATTCTAGTATATTATGAAAACTATTTTCGTTTATTACATATCATAAATAATAAACTAGAATTGGTTCTTTACATTCTGTAAAATTTACAATGCCTTCTCCTCCACACTGCATGCAAAGCAATATTTAAAATGTATTGTAAATATATTTTTTTTTCAAAATCTTTTACGGGTGGGACATAATTTGAACAAAGATTTTTAATAATGCACAAAAAAAAGTTAATTTGTTGTTCTGCTATTAATGTTAGAGTCTTAATGTTGTTATTAATGAAGATAAGAGAGATTAAATACAAATTATAAACTATTTCCAGATTGTCAGAACATTTATTTAACTCATCAATAATAATTTAATAAAACTATGAACAATACGGGTGGGATAAAAAGTCATTCTTTGATATTTTACATAGTAATTAACCACGCACATTTTTTGGAGTTAATCTTATACCAAATTGTACCTTAAGATTTATACTTTCTCAAATCTGGACATAGCTGATTACTCTTGACTACCTGATATTAAAGAGTGTTAAAATCGTGCTAAAAATGGCAAAAGAGTAACTACAACACAATAAATAAGTAAATCGACAGATTTTACACATGAAACAACTTCAAATACACTTAATTCCTTAATATTCAGTGAATTTGAGGTTTTAAACTTGTATTTGACCACCCAATTACAATAATTTTATAACTTCTCTCTTTGAAGAAAAATGCCCATATTTTATGAAATGGCTGGATGGTTTTTGTTACCGGAGCCGATATTTCTCCCAAGTAGCTCCTCAATTTGGATCATGAGATTGAGTGCACCCCGTTCCAGAATTTCCTACCTCAGAAAAATCCGAGGAGGTACCGGGGATCGAAACCGGGCCGACGGACCTGCTATAAACCGCAAGGACGCCGGCGGTCACCTAGAAAAGCTACTTTTAAACAAAATCCGAACCACGTAGGACCAATTATAGGCCTAGTTGGTCTATTATACTCTACAACGCATTTACTAATATTCTATAACACCCACTTGTTAGGATATTACAGGCGAAATAATTAAGAACGGTTCTGAAATTTCGGTACACTGAAAAATAAATATGTGACCACACTGTAACATTATATGCTTTTTGATCTTTTTTTAATGCACGCCACCGCGCTATGAGATTTGGCAACACTGGCTAGCGAATGAAATAAAGTGAATTCTGTTCCCTTTGAAGTCAGCAACCCATTCCCATTATAAAGTCTACACAAAGGTCACATGTCATACTGGTGGCCGGTGCTTTCAACTTTAGAGAGATGAAGGTAATAATAATAATAATAATAATAATAATAATAATAATAATAATAATAATAATAAGCTAAACTGATGTAAAAAGTGCCATAATACGTTCGTTTATTCAGTGATAATTGCAATTAGGCCTATGACATGCAGAAAATAAGTTATTTTTGTAATCGATTTCCGAGTTAAGCTCCAGATCGATTCATTAAGCAGGGCTTACGAAAGAACAAAGGTCTAAAGTTTGATAAGCATATGCGAAGGAATGATGTGGCTTGGTTCTAAAAGGGCCAATGTCATAAAACTTGCTTTTGAGATAACTGACTTGGAAGCCTTTGTAGAAGTAACAATTTTTGCTGTGAACTTCTGACATTGAACTCTAAGGTTTCTGTATTATGTCTTTTAATAGCAACATACATTGGCACTTTTATTATACGAAAGATAAAGATTAGCCGAGCTCAATAATGCATAGACCTCATTTTTGCAATAAATTGACATTAGCCCTTTTAGAACCAAACCACAATTTGTGGGTAGTGTTATTTGCCAAAGCTATTGCAACTTCCAAAGCCGCATATGAACACTGTAAAACAATATGTTGTCATGAAAACTGATTTGCATTTGATAGCCTAAATTCTTTCTAATATATTACCATAAAATAGGCACTAAATTAGGCATTACTCAGGTAGCTGGCAACCGATTTGGCCCCAAATCAATAGGCTTCTTCCCATGGACGTTATAAATGCGTATACAAAGTTTCATGAAAATCCGATGAAGCGTATTTGAGTTGTCGCGCGTACAGACACATGAACAGACAGACATTTCCCCGTCCCCCCACACAATCTTATAAAGTACAATTCTGGCACCTAATAAATTTAATGTTCTAATTATTTTCCTGTTAAAGAAAACGTCTAGCGGTTGAAATAATAAACGCGGAGGAAGCCGCTAGTAACCAGTAATATGTAGGTCTACCTGATTTTATTAAGTCGTCGCCAAATTTTGTGTAACATCCCTGAATGGTACCTAACCCAAATATAAAATTTTATTTTCACAGGAAATTTTGTTTTTACCTATTTTACCTGATTTTATTATGTGATCCTTTAAAATAGAATATTATATACGAATTCGGTAAGATACGTAAATGTATTCAATGATAATGACATTGTTTATCAGTTTTGCCATTTCAGGATTGCTTCATTATAACGACGGGCTAATTTATACATTATTTCGGAAAATTCTGTTCTCGAGTTTTTTAGGATTTTGTTCTGGAACAAATTTATCGTTTAAATAAATAAAATTCTACGATTACCAAACATAATGTAATAATTACCTCTATAGAACGTAGTACTCAAATATCTAGACACTTAACTATAGACCGTTTATTTATTTATTTAACTCCCAGGAACTAACTATAATGCGACTTCTAGCATTCGAAACTTGTATCATCGACTAGACTGCTGATTTTTACTTATAATCAGGTCTACCAATAAACTGTTGTCTACAAAACTCGATGCCCAGAAAATCAGGCCCCGATTTTAGGTGCTTTGCACCCTGGGCAAAGTTTGGTATAGCAGCCCCTTTTATTTTTTAACTTTTATCCCCACCCATCTCAAAGTTAATGATTTAGTGTTAAGTTTGTGTTTTACTAAATTATCAACCAATAGTATTCCCGTAACATTGTATTATTGCAAGTGACAATAAAATCAGGTAAACTGATGTAAGAAAGTGCCAGATGGAGTTAATATGCCATATTTCACATGCACTTGAAATACATTGGCATAGGCTTTGCATAATTAAAAACGTAAACAAAAAGTTTTTAGATAAATTTCTTTTCTAACTCAACTTGAAAATTTAATGTTGCACCAGCGTGTTGCCATGGAAGCTCAATTGGTAAGAGCCGAAGATCCTGGTTCAAATCCCGGCTATGGCATTGAATTTTTCAGTCTGACTTCACCTTTCTACCTTAGCCTATACACGGCCAGTGTGAAAGAATTATCATAGGTAATTCCACGAGAGTTGACGAATTTATCTGATGAAACTAGCAAACTCGAGTTTGATTTATTAAGACTAATCCATGAATAAAAATGTAACGGTACAAATAATAATTACTTTCGTGCTTTGTTGTATAAAAACAAAACTAACACCTGCGACATCACGGCCTACTATGAATTAACCATCCATGAATCGATTCGAGTTACCATGTTGTGACCACTGCTACCAATGGTGCATTTAAGCCATAGTTAGCTTAATTCAGATAAGCTAACAGCAGAACAGAATCAAATCACATGGCTTACACCGAATCGAAATTGTGTTTTTAATCAATGTACATGTCTATTATTTATATTTCCAAACAAGTTATGTTGTATAAAATAATCTGTTTTCGTGCTGCTTAATGGCAGCATGTGACGTATTAATCACTGAACACTGATGCTTACGTGTCCAGTAACGAGCTGACGATTTTATCAGGTAAAATCCTCGTATTAATAGCAAGCATTTTATAAGATAAACGATCGTGATTGTTCTAGGCCTATATCCGAGGAATTGCTAAACGTTTTTGGTCAATATCAAACACAAAATAATTTAGTAAAACACAAACTTAACACTAAATCATTAACTTTGGGATGGGTGGGAATAAAAGTTAAAAAATAAAAGGGGCTGCTATACCAAACTTTGCCCAGGGTGCAAAGCACCTAAAATCGGGGCCTGATTTTCTGGGCATCGAGTTTTGTAGACAACAGTTTATTTTTAGACCTGATTATAAGTAAAAATCAGCAGTCTAGTCGATGATACAAGTTTCGAATGCTAGAAGTCGCATCATAGTTAGTTCCTGGGAGTTAAATAAATAAATAAAAGTCCTATAGGTATGTGTCTAGATATTTGAGTACTAGGTTCTGTAGAGGGAATTATTACATTATGTTTGGTAATCGTAGAATTTTATTTATTTAAACGATAAATTTGTTACAGAACAAAATCCTAAAAAACTCGAGAACGGAATTTTCCGAAATAATGTATAAATTAGCCAGTCGTTGTACTATTGCTAAAGCAAAACTGAAATGCCATGCGTGGAAAACAATCACTGAATACATATACGTATCTTTCCGAATTCATTTATAATATTCTCCTTAAAGGATCACATAATAAAATCAGGTAATATAGGTAAAAACAAAATTTCATTTTGCCTTAAAAGTAAGAGAAAGTCGTCGCCAGTGTTGCCATACGTACGACTATAGTCGTACACATACGACTATTTCATAGATTTGTACGACGTACGACGCAATCATGTGTCGTATGCCTATTCATACGACTATTTTAATATAATTTTATACTATCATTTGCTGTGTGTTTTTTAGCAATCTACTGCAGAACTTTCAACTTGGATAAACATTAAATTTTTGTTTTTTCGTAGTTGACTACATGTTGCTAAATGCATGGCGGAATGTTATAATAGCCATTGTCAAATAAACTCAGTCCATTTATTTATTACACGCACCACGCTTAAGTTGTATTGTTGTATTGGTATTGCTACTTCTCTCATTCTTCCCCAAATATTTTATATTTTAGCCGCACGTGTGCTAAACGAAGCAATCCAAACCTCTAAAGAAATTATACCGATAAAGACCAGCTGGTCTTATTGTTTTTGTTTTATTATGACCAAACATAATAATCATATTGTTATTATTAATAGTAGGCCTATATGTTGACACGTGCATATCAAAAGTGACTGTATACTTTTCTTTAAATAATATGTAGAAATCTTACTTTCTTGCGGTTTGTAATTTATTAATATTTTATTTTATTATTATTATTATTATTGTATTTATTCCTGCAACATTTGCAGGTAGCTGGTGACAAAGAATAGCCTACCAACAACAATGGGTATATGTATACAGTTACGAGAGACCAGTCTTATTATTATTATTATTATTATTATTATTATTAGCCTATTATCATCATCATCATCATCATCATCCTGACCATTCGCAAAGTGTACGACGATTTTAACTAGCGTACGACTATTTTCAATTGTTGGTACGACTGTTTTACGTTTCTGATCTGGCAACCCTGGTCGTCGCCAAATTTTGTGTAACATCCCCGAATGGTACCTAACCCAAATATAAAATTTTATTTTCACACGTTTTTCCTTTTTGGAGCTAAGCTTGCCTGAAAATATATTTTTGGATTCAGGGGAACCTCAAAACGTATAATTATGTTAAAAACTCGAGTTCGAATTTCGGGGTCAAACAGAGTAGGCTACTTCCTCCACCTCAAGTACTTATGGTACGGGCAGAGGAAGTAGTAAGAAAATGCAAAGAACCGTTTACTAGCTAGGGATGTCCAACGATATATGGACAGGCTAAGATAGGCCTAAATGTCATTCCAAAAACACATGTTTCGGATTCTAGACATGTTTTACCGATTTTTGAAGTAAAACTTCTTTAGGCGCGCTAGGAGTAAATCGAGAGCTAACCCAAAGTTGCGTTACGAAGAAAATCGTCACGAAAGTAGTGGGGGTAAGTAGCAAGCATAGAGTTGTTATCGAAAGAGTGGGGCCATGGGAGCGCGTAGGGGAAAGGTATCAGGCATTGAGTGGGGGGCTATTACTGCTTCGAGCTAGTGGCATGGTGAGCCCTTTACCATTATAGATGATACTATACTACTCGTTGCGTGAGCATCGTTTACACGTCACTAACGTTCTGGGAAACTTAACCAAAGCAAATACAGTGGCTGTGACCAGTGACAGTTTGGGCATTAGTTCATCACAACTGTGTTATTGTTTTATACGTATTCGATTTAAAATGCCGAAAAAGTGAATTTCTTATTTCATTTTTTATTCAGATGATTCCCTTCTTCCGTTCGATATAATTATATGTATTCCTCTATTTCACTCTCAACGTTGCCAAAGAAGTTTCACTTCTGTCGCGTGGCGTTCCACGCACTCGATTTTTTTTTAGTCAAAATCACAATACTTTTTCAACACACGTAGCCTACATACGACAAAGCTTAATCGATATTGGTGCTTTGGGCATCGAATGATAGCAATATTTCACAATTTTCAAAGACTGAGAAAGTAAAAAAGAAATAAATCAAAATAAAATTTCTTGCAAATATTATTAACAATATTGCTTATAATTAAAATATTTCATTTTCATCAGATAAGGGTTATAATATTAAATATGTAATAAAGTTACGCCTTAACCCCTAACCCTTACACACAACTTATCTTGATCCACTCAAAAACAGCATACAAATAATATGTAGATGAAAGCTTAATAAAAAAATAATTATTGACCAAAATCATTTATTTGACCCACCGCCGTATCGAGAATTACACTGCCTGTCCTATGCTTTATTTTAACATGGAGTTTAGAGAATTGCTCAAATGCCTAGTTTCTCCAGTAGAGGCGACACAGTTCACACCCAGATTGCAGCAATCACCGCCACCTATACAACCGCCGTCTCGAGAATACACGAGTAATAGAGTCTAGAAGGCAGTGCCGTATACATTACCGTACATTGCTTCTATGCGTTTGCTGCGTCAAAATAAGCATTAAAAGACACAGATACTTGTGTTATTTGTTTAGAACATAATATTATTCGAGTATATGATGACACTTACCTTGAAATGGAATTTTGGAGCAATAATTAAAATAAATATAAATTAATTAGACGTATTGATAGTGAATTTTATAATTATTATTTTACAAAATTTTATTCATAGCAATTAAGCACCGGTACCTAGAATAATACAAGTTTAAACATTCATTTTATGCATTGAGAACACCTTTAGGGAACATTTCCCAAGAGAATTTTACTATTTTACGAGACGGCGGTGACAGCACTATATAATCAACAATGTCGTGGCAAAAAACAAGAAGCAATCTGGGTGTGAAAGGTGCTGCCATCTGTAATGTCGCCGAGTACGCAAAATTAGCCGTATAGGACAGGCAGTGTATACACGAGTAATACAGTTTAGAAGGCAGTGATTTGACCTAACTACAACTGTGACCTAGGTTACCAAATAACAAACATATAAACAACATTATTTCAGAGGAATTGTGGTGTTCAATACAACACATCAGAACTGAAGATGGTGCATCAAAAACGCCGAAATGCATATTCTTTCTAAATAGTGACGCATCTTGGTTCCACACAGAATAATACAGCTTTCATCTACATCTTTAAATGCTGTTTTTGAGTGGATCAAGAAAAGTTGTATGTTAATGGTTAAGGCGGAAGTTTATTAAATATTTAATATTGCTCATGTATTTACAAAATATTACGAAAGTTTTTAAGGATTTGACTTAGTTCGCTTTTACATAACCCAAATTCAGTGTAGCCCTTGCATTTGAAACAAATCCCACGTCTGCCTGCAAAAAGAGAGATTGTCACGACACCACTGGGGAATGCTACGTCACGAAGACAAGCGAGGTGGCCATGTTGGTGTCAGAGCCCCCTGGCACTGCTGACTGGACTGTCACTTGTTTCCAGGCTGCGTATTTCTTACTGTTAGCCACAGGTTTTATTGATGTAACAAGCGTTTAAAAAATAAACGGTGCAAAATATGTTGCACAAACTTCCTCACATTACGTGTAAGATTTTAATCATCGACGTTTTTAGGTTGACGAAGAAACTGGTACCATTCGAAAATGTACAACCTCGAACTTAGACAGATTTCTGCTAATGAGAAAACCATGAAAAATCCAAGTGGAATTGGCCGGCCACAAGGTTTGGATATGAATGCAGGACATCTTACCTCTGCCACCTGTGATTGGTTGTAGTGAGTTCACTACGACTGACGTATACTGCATTTCACAACAGTAATTAAATTATATATTTACAAAAAATCAGCTGTGTTTATACTCCTTTTAGCTACAAGGCCATATCAGGAGTTCGGGATTTGTGTCTATACAGTTGGCTAGACCATGGAACTATTGATTGTCAATTGTTTATATTACTGATGCATTTTTATGGAGTAAATTTCAACTGATATTAATTTAAATGGATGTGATACAGGATGAAATGTTGAGGATGATTCATGGTGTGTAAATATCCAACTCGGCATTTGCCTTTACGACTGAGGAACTAAAAAAAGCCCATATCATATTGGTCGGCCACGGAATTTGAACAAGGGACCTCCCGAATGCGAGTCCAAGACGTTCCCACTCAGTCACTATAGCTTTCTTGTTACAATGGGGAAACAAAAGAATAGCATTTATCTGCTCAAACACAGGCACAACTTCAACGTTTTAAGTGAGAAATTTGTGGACATCCTCCTTACAGCCCTGACCTGGCACCCAGCGATTTTCACTTGTTTCCGAAGCAACTTTTGGGCCTAGAATTTTTCTTGTGATTTTGCGTTCCTTTTTCTCAATGTTTTCAATGTCTGCTTTCCTGTTCAAAATTAGTGTTTCTGATCCATGGAGGCATTCTGGTTTCATGACTGTATTGTAATATCTTAGTTTTGTGTATGCCTACTTGCAGATACATTTTTTGTTTAAATATTTTTATAATAATAATAATAATAATAAAATTATGGGACCCATTTGGGAGAATAACATAGCCTATTACAAACTGAGACCAGAAAAGGAGTTATACAAACAAACAGAAAAAATAGGCCATACTTTCAGGAAAAGAAGATTAAGATTCTATGGTCACATTTTCAGAATGGAAAGAGACAGACTCACCAAACAAATTTTTGATCACTACGCAAGTAAAAAAAAAACTAAACTAGCATTTTTCAAGGAAGTTGAAGAAGATTTGAAATTACTCAATATAAAAAAGGAGGATATTGGAAACAGAGAAAAGTTTAGGAAAGCAATATTTTATGGCTAATTTCTAGAGAAACCCAAGAAGAAAACGGGAAGTAAATGGACGGAAGAACGGAAACAGCAACATCGCGAAAGAATGAAGAAGTTTTGGGAAGACAAGAAGAAGACAACTGTTTCACGTGGTCCTAAGCTGGCCTAATCGAAAGGAAAAAAAATAAAAATAATAATAGTAATAATAATAATAATAATAATAATAATCATCATCATCATAATAATAATACATATAAATTTCGTCTATCTAAACCTTTGAATTTGACGTGTAGCTACGTACTCTTCTAGAAAATGTGAAGGAAGTTACTTAACTTTGAATTTAATTAACAAACAGCTGACCCGAATTCCATCCCTTACCCAGCAAGTGGAAGCTCATTCAATATTAACAGTGTCTACGTCTAGACTCGAGACTCCATTGCCGCCATGTTGTGTGTGCGTGCTAGGTCAGTCTAGAAATCTTAAAGTTAGTTCAGAATGTACTTTAGTAAATCCAGCAGCAATTATCGATTTTACTCAAAAATGTAACAAATAACAATTTTTTAGTACACGCTCTCTAAAACAGCTGCTTGTCGGACTCGTAACACGCCGAAAAATTGCATTTTAGCAACCAAGGCCTGTAGTTTTATCGCCCTAGTACTTTAAAGTCGTCATAACAATCTATAAACAAAATCCAGGTGGCATTGACCAGTCACACCAACTTTATCATGAATTTAACCATTTAATTGGTCATAAAACAACAAATGAGTGTAATAAAATGTCTGTATATATTTTAGTTTTTTTAATATTCACAATTATCATTGGTCAGTTTTTTTAACTTTTCATCATCCTGATAAAATTTTTAAAACAAAAAGTATAAACAATATAAAAAATATATCAGTAAATGTGTATAGTTCTGTAGTAGTAATTATTACATTATGTTTGGTAACCATAGAATTTTATTAATTTAAACGATAAATTAGCTGCTTGATATATGATCCTAAAAACTCGCGAACGAAATTTTCCGAAACAATGTATAAATTAGCCAGTCGTTCCACTATTTCCAAAGCAATACTCACATTTCTCAAATGTCTTTCTGTTATTATCATTGAATATATTTAGGGATCTTACCAAATTGTTAATTTATAATATCCTCCTTAAAGCATCACATAATAAAATCAGGCAAACTGATATAACAAAGTACCACATGGAGTTAATAGACTACTGAAATACATGGCACATAACTTGCACTACTAATATTGTTATACAGGGTGTTAATGTATAACACCGTAATATTTTACCTGTGTATAGAGGGGACATAGACAAGCAACTTTTATTAGGAGATTTTTGCTCTATGACGTAAAATGTGTATGCTACAGGGCATTCAAGTCATTACAATTTGGTGCTCATAAGTAAATAATAACGCGAAATAAAGCTAACATTTTCATTAAACCGACTTCTTGCCTGCTTAGTGATTGATAAAAAATCTGATTCTTAATCATTTATCAACAGCTATATCGTAATTTAGAGTTATTATTATCTGCAAAATTTACAGACTAATCTCGACTTACCGCCACTGCATTAGTTATTTTATTCGTAACTACAGTGTTAACAACAGAGTTTTTTTTTCTTTCTTTTCTTTTCAAATGTTAGAAGTCAGTGGCAGCCATGACCTGGGTGATTTTAAGCTGTAACAGGAACACTTGGATCCATAGAGCAAAAACCTCTTTAAAAAATTGTTTGTCTGCGTCCCCTCTACATACAGGTAAAATATTTCGGTGTTATTCATTAACACCCTGCATACAGGCCTATCTAAGACATGAATGTTTATTAATAATAGAGTAAAGGAAGTATCAAAGAATATCACATACGAAATTATGAGTCATAGGCCTATTTTAATATCTACCAGAGAAAGTATATTTCAATTTTAAATTTAAAAAATAGATTAAATTAATTCATATCTGAAAATAAATTGAGATATTAAAATCATATTTTAAATTTTAATTTCGGTTTAAATTTTAACTCGCTTCTGTCATTGGGGGCTGCACCCCTAAACCCCTTCTGAGGTTCTCAGGAAAGGTTTTTTGGAATTTTCCTGTGGTTTACAGCCTAAAATCTATATGTGTACCAATTTTCAAGTTTCTAGCTCATCTGGAAGTGGGCAAACATTAATGTCAGTGAGTGAGTCAGCCATGTGGCTTTATATTGAAGGGAAGATGTGAGATTTAAAAAAGGTTAGAGAGTTAAATGTAATATAGTATTAAGAACTGAAGTCACTGTTTTTCATAATTAATTTAAAATGTCTAAATCCATAAGGGCTCTGCGTGTACAGGTAAACACTCCAACGCATTGAGGAACAACGGAGCGCCAGGAGTTAACGCCTGTGGAAAACCATGCAGGCAACTTCTCTGGCAAGCGTGTGTTGCGTGTAGTCTAGTCAAACATTCGCAGGCGATGGAATCTAATACTCATGACCAGCAGCTCCGACGGTACCGGCAAACTTGCCGGTCTGAAGTGGTTGTAGTTTAATGAAGGTGAAAGGAAGAAAACATTGTGATTCCTCTTGTATTGGTCAGTTTAAATTCGCTGACATTTACACTATTTAGTTCTCATAAAATAGATACAATTAAATAAGCTAATAAGAACACCCCAGGATTTTGTGTTTTTTAAATATCCTAAGAGAATAAGATCAAAGAGAGAAAATCCTGTTAGGATAGCGCCCTTAAATTAAGGGTGCCAATAGGATTTCTTCCCTTATTTTCAATATTCATATGCGAGGGCTATTTTTTTTCAACCTTCGATGGGGCATGAAATGAAAACCACGATGAAAATCTAAACTGTTTTATGTGGAACATTTAGGTACACCTTCTAGCTACTTCTCTACGTAGTCGCGTTCCGATTGAGACCACCCCGTTAGGTTTACGGAAATAATTATTTCTAAACTTTCATAGCCCTACGTGAACACCGTTTGATAATACCGTTGCCATGGAATCAGAGCCCTTTTTCGAGGTTTTTAGGGCTAAAAATAAAATAAATAAACTTTTTGGAATTTCGCTGGGGTTTTAAAGCCTAAAAGCTATATGTGTACCAAATTTCAAGCTTCTAGCTCATCTGGAAGTGGTCAAACATTAATGTCAGTGAGTGAGTGAGTCAGCCGTGTGGCTTTATATTATAGGGATTATATTTTCAATTTATAAAACCATCCCTTAAGGGATGATGATGTCATATCAATGTTTTCAGCAATCTCTGGGCCTTTAATAATGGCGGCCTGGATCTGGTCCATAAACAAATTGGTAAAGCAGAAATATAAGTTGGATACCACGACGCTCAACGCGTTAGAAAGGGGAATTTGGTTTCGCGAAGTATTTGTTGGGGGGTGGGGGGTTGGAAAGAATATATACATGAAATCACATCCGCAATATGATGACCGGACTTGGCGCATGCCCAGATTTTCGTACAACCTCCTTGGATTAAAGCCAATACCTAGTCGATATTCGAGGTTTATCGATCTATTGTAAATCTTTTATAATTGCTTACCTTGCTGAGTATGAGGCTTTTGTTTTCTAAGATGCTATTCTTTCTGTGGATTCATATTTCCTAGCGCAGAGATTCGCAATTTATGGCCCGCATGCCAAATGTGACCCTCTGAAAGTTTCGGGATAGCCTCTGACTGCATTTCAAACCCCAATTTTTATTATTTCTCTTCTTTATAAAAGTACTAGCTGAAAAGGCCCTGCGTCGCCCGGGCTTTGTATTTTTTAATTTGAAATTAACTTATGAAGGACTTTATGTATGTAGAACTTGAAATGAAGAAAAATATTTATCACACTCAAACTATTCCATCAGAAAACGCTGGATATAGCTTTTTATGGCTCATAGAGGATGTGGAATGCTGCATTCCGTTGCTTCTACACATCATGCTTGGGAGGGGTTGAAATAAGAAGAAACACAAATTACATAAGATTGTACTGACTTGACGGAAAATTTTATTTCTCATTCTCATGTTACTATACAATCGTTTCGGAGCTGAAATAAAAGAGAAATGCAGTATCACTTTCATACTTTCCTCCCCTAGAACCCGGGACAATATACTGCGAGCATAGGGCTCAAAATGTTCCATCCCATGCTTAGGGCCTATGATAAACATCCCTATTTCTCAACTAATACAAAGCCTACAGGTATGGATAGCTTATCAGCGGAAAGGATTATTTACAGACTTTTGATATAGCATACTCACACACTTAAGTTGTCCCTCTACATCAAAATGTGAAGTGAGAAAATATTTCTTATGTCGAGGGTAGAGAAAGTTATGTCATTACATCACACTGTGCTTTATTTTCGTGTAATTCATTTTTCAGTAATTATTTTCGCCAATATATTACATCGATGGAATCATAAATCGTTGAAGTCCAGCATTAGGCTATATAGTTGCCAAGGCCCTATGTAATCACAGTAAACAATTCACTGTTGTCATGTGAACTGAACAGCATTTCATTGTTTTCAGTATAATATTCTCAGAAATTATATAATTTTCAAGGGAAGGAGTAATTTGTTTGAATTTTAATGTTGACCGCTATACTTCCCGGGCTTAACTGGGTATGTGTGCAAAATTCCGTGTAAATTGGTAAAGAAATGTAGATTTGTATAAGGAACAAACATACCCACAAACACACATTCGACTTTATATAATAGATAAAACTGAAAAAAGGTCTGAGCTAGGGAATAGCTCAAATTATGGTTCCAGGCTGTATATTAACTTCAATAAACAATGATAAGATTATCATAGGTAATAGAACGAGAGGTTCAGATTTTACCGACTAACCCACTCATATGACGCGTGTTTGATATTGACCAATAACGCTTAGAATTCCTCGGATATAGGCCAATCACGAAAGTTCATCTTATAAAATGCTTGCTATTAATATGAGGATAGGATTTTACTTGATAAAACGTCAGCTCGTTACTGGACACATAAGCATCAATGTGCCTTGATTAATAGGTCACTTGTTGCCATTAAGCAGCACGAAAAGAGATTATTTTATACTTGTTTGGAAATTGAAATAATATAAATGTACATTGATTTAAAAAAAATTCGATTCGGTGCAAGCCAGTTCGTGTGTTTTTATTCCGTTCTGCTGGTAGCGTACATGAATTAAGTTAATTAAATATCTTATACGCATCATTGGTAGCACTGATAACAACATGGTAACTCGAATCGATTCATGGATGGTTGATTCATAGCATGCCGTGATATTGCAGCTGTTAGTTTTGTTTTTATACAACAAAGCGCGAAAGTTATTATTATTTGTATAATCCCTTACATTTTTATTCGTGCTGCGCAGTCGCGAATCTATCGATAAACTTTAAGGTCACGCTACTGACACTGGATTTGTGGCGAATGAATTATAGAGCTAATTTTTTACGAGACAAAAGCTGACGACGTGAATATAATTTTGCCCCGCCCCTTTAGAGAATTATCAGACAGAAAGTACGCCTTTTATTTTTTTCAACAAGACTCTGCCACAGCCCATACAACCAATATTTCGATGAGAACAATTTGAAAGTGTGTTTGAGGAAGATAGGAATATTAGTAGAGATTTGTGGCCCCCTCGATCTCCCGACCTAACCTCCTGCGACTTTACCTCTGGGGTAAATTAAAACAATGAATACAAGATAAACCCCATACCCTGGAAGAATTAAAACAAAATATCCGATAGGAAATTTCCAGCATTTCGTAACAAGAACTATGGCTAAAAATGCATGGACAACGACGGCGGTCAGTTTCAGCCTTTAAACACAATTAACGAAATTGTCGGATGGTTGCATGAGTGCCGCCATCAACCGTAAAACACCGCACAGCAGGTTCATAGTTAATTGGGTCTCCCTACAGAAGGTACTATAATTTAGAAACAACCACAGAAATAGACACAATGATATTACCTTGCCTTTCTTCAGACGTTTCTAGAGATTATTCCTTCGAAGCTGAATAAGGTTTTGGCATGGAGTGTACTGGAAACAGACCAGCAATAATTAATAACACCGTGCGAGTTTCTTGGCCAGGCTGGACCGGCTTAAACAATTTAGAGCGGACCACCAACTGCAGTAGAGCGGGGTTAATATAGAGGCCTCTAAAATTCATAATAATGACTCTGCATAAGAACCTTCTCCCTCCCTTTGTCCCTACATGTTCCAAGTCCCTTCACAACTTCAAAAGCATCGTAATCTTAGAGTGTAACTTACATTATAAAAGTGGGCTTACGTTGAAGGGTTTATTGAAGGCAGCTGCATTTGAGAGGTCAAATAGCATAAGCAGATACTAAGTTCCACAAGAGAAGGGGTTCATAAGTCTATGATAATGGTGATGATGATGATGATTTCTATGATGATGGTGATGATGATGAGGATTATTATGATGATGATTATTATTATTATTATTATTATTATTATTACTATTATTAAGTGATGGAATGGTACTTTCTGAGACTGTGTGGGGGAAAGGAAATGTCTGTCTGTCTGTCTGTCTATCCGTGTGTCTGTACGCGCGATAACGCTTTATCGGATTCTCATGAAACTTGGTATGCACATTTATAACGTCCATGGAAAAAAGCCTCTTGATATTGGACTATATCGGTTGACCGGTACCGGTGTAATTCCGAATTTAGTGTCTATTTTATGGTAATATATTAGAGAGAATTTATCAAATGCAAATCAGTTCTCATGACAACATATTGTTTTACAGTGGTCATATACGGCTTTGGAAGTTGCAATACAGGTAGCTTTGACAAATAACACTACCCACATATTCCTTCACATATGCTTATCAAACTAGACCTTTGTTCTTCCGCAAGCCCTGCTTAATGAATCGATCTGGAGCTTAACTCGGAAATTGATTACAAAAATAATTTTTTGCACTCCTTAGCTAGAACTTTGTTTGCATGGATCGTAAGTTGACATTCCCACACAGTCTTGTTGCTAAGGCCGGTTGCGATGAGGTTAAAACACTTACGGTCCAAGCGCTACGTCATAATTCATTACGATACACTTCATAATACAAGCCTTTATGGCCACGGCCCCCAGGACAAATATTCGGTTCCCATAACAACAAACACATGCGAATCACTTTTTGAAATAAACATCTATTTTCAAGAATGTATTTACATAATATTTTCAGGTAATATCACAATTAATATAATTAAATTGATATAAATAATCATCGTGCAAAAAATAGCATGCAACACACGGGCCGTAAAGGCATTTACGGGTCTCGAAAACTTAAAAACTGTTTCCTCGACCCGTAAACGTGCCTTACGGCACTTGTATCGCAATATACTATATTTCCTGCATATCATAATTGCAATTATCACTGATTAAACAAAAGCATTCTGGCACTTTGTTACATTAGTGTACCTGATTTTATTTCAAAGTCTTTTGTGGGGTCAAGGCTTCAATAAGATACTTTCTTAAAATTCATGATGTCAAATCAATAGGGGCCGTATTTTTTTTGTAACATCGATAAGCGCAAAATTTTATAAAACAGCCTCCCTTAGCTATATTTAGCTTTTATATGCTTAAAATACCAATATGAACCAAATTGAATCCACGAAATGTCGCGAAATTTACTCGATTACGCGAAATGTGTCTATAAGCGCGAAATATGCCCCTTCCATAGGCGTAACCAGGCCGATCATATGGGGGGGGGGTTATAACATCCGGGGGATCTGTGGGGTATGGAATACACCCCGGCGAGAGGGGGATTCGGGGGTCCTCCCCCGGAAAATTAAAAAAATTAAGATGCACAATGACGAGTTTAAAGCTTCCCACGTTTTATACTCGTATTAAGTAATTTATAAGCAGACTTAAGAAAATTGTACAATTTTCCATTTTTTAATCAATTGGGGGGGGGGGGGGTTCAAACCCACAAACCCCCCCCCCTCGTTACGCCACTGGCCCCTTCTGTCCGTAAAGTGGGAAATGAGCACGAAAATGTGCCTTAAAATCACAATATTGTGTTTTGGTGCACTATATTTGTTTTATTTCTTAGCAGCATGCTTTTTTTCCTGCTGTTTCTGTGGCTGTCGAAGATTTACCGATATATCGATATTTGTGATCGATTACAAAGATTGCACGTTTCCCTGCCACGGCATTGATGATCCATCCTCGAACAATTGCAACGAACAAAATAGCAAAAAATTAAGAATAAAAAAATCAACGGCCCATTGTTAAACAATTTTAGGTGGTCCACTTTATGAAACACCCTGTAGTGTGATTGGATAGGAACCAAAGCTCGCACGAAGTTCGATTTTCAAACGCGCATTGTTCGCGACAACTCACCTTGCACAAGAAGCTAATGACAACGGACGGACGCTCTGACGGACGGACGCATTAAGCCAATTTCAAAGCCAAACACGAACCTGTCAAAGGCAGGGGCCACACAAAACCATCCTCTTTCATCATATTTGCTAAGCGTGTAAAGAATCCTACGGCAGCTGCTTGTAAAGTGGTACGTGTAATTCTTATTACGTCATTATCTGTTGCTATGGTAACAATAAACAATGCATAACTTTTTCTAATCAAGGCCTATCTAACTTTAGAACAACTAAGGGTCAAATTTATTTGTAAAAGTCATATTCAGGGCCGCAGAAAGATATAATTAAACGAGACGCATCCATAAAGTAAATTTCTCTGGTGCCGTAAACAGAAACAAAACACAATATCATGGAAATATTTATTCCAACAGATAATGCAAGTGTTCAGCTATTTTTAAAAATATTCGCCACCGGAATAAAACATTTTTCATACCGTGGGCCCAACTTTTTAATACCTGTGTCGTAGATCTCTGCCGACTGGGATTTGAACCTCTGTGTGTCAACCATCTTCGCCTGTTTATCATTTCTTGAGGTGTAGGAAAAGATAGAAATCACTGGGAGCGAGGTCCGGGTTGTAGGATGAATGTTTAAACACCTCCCAATCGAACTTCTGCAGGAGACCTGCTATGAGGTGTTTAAAAATCAACCCTACAGCCCGGACCTCGCACCCATTAATTTTCATGTTTTTCTATAGCGCAAGAAATGGTGATAAGTGAACACAAGTTAATAATAAGTCAAAATAGGGTTAACATTTTCATTAAATTGATCTCATGCCTTCTTAGTGATCGATAAAAACCTGGTTCTTAATCATTCATCAACAGCTATATCATAATTTAGTGTTTCCATAAGCTGCAAGATTTACAGACTAATCGTTTTTATGAAGTCCCGTAAGGATTAATGCTCATACATTGAAAAAAAATGTTGTTTATTGTGATCAAAGGTTCTGTTTATGTTATCACATTTTCCTTTTTGCTGCTTTATTTCCAAGTACTGTACGTCATTCGAAAATTTTGTTTTTAAGGGTTTCGTTTTTAACTGAACTGTATTGTGCTGTAGCCTACTGGAGGTAGCAAAACTGTTCCCAGCTCACAGGATCCCCAGTTCAAGGGGTGACATTGCCCAACTTTCTCAGACATAGGCAATGTACTAAGGTACCAATGGGATGCAATCTCAACTTAAATGAATTTTTAAGTGGGCAAAATACCAAGTAACGCTATAAAAGTATATATATATATATTAATAACACCGAAATATTTTGCCTGTGTATAGAGGGGACATAGACAAGCACCTTTTATTAGGATATTTTTGCTCTATGACGTAAAATGTGTATGCTACAGGGCATTAAAGTCATTACAATTTGGTGCTCATAACTCAATAATGTAGCGAAATAGGGTTAAAATTTTCATTAAATTGACTTCATGCCTTCTTAGCGATCGATAAAAACCTGATTCTTAACAGTTCATCAACAGCTATACCATAATTTAGAATTTTCATAATCTGCAAAATTTACTAATTAATCACATGATTGCCCGCCACTGCATTAGGCCTATGTTTTTATTCCTAATTCCAAACCTAACAAAAATGCTTCGTTTGTCTTTTTTTCCCTCAGAGTTGTAAGATATCGATCGTCATTTTTTACAATTTTCCCGACCACTACACAATATTCACTGTTCCTTTGTTTCCCATCATTTCAAGTATTAGAAGTCAGTGGCGTGCATATCCTTGGGATATTTTATGTTATAAGAGGAAGAATTGATTCCATAGAGCAAAAATCTCTTAATAAAAGTTGCTTGTCTATGTCCCCTCTATACACAGGTAAAATATTTCGGTGTTATTCATTAACACCCTGTATATGTATTAATTCAGCTGTGTTCATACTCCTTTCAGCTACGAGGCCATATCAGAAGTTAGGGATGTGTGTCTATACAGTAGGGTAGGCCATGGAACTATTGCTTGTCAATTGTTTCTATTGGTGTATTTATTGGAGTAAATTTCAACTGATATTAATATAAATGGATATGATACAGGATGAAATGGTGAGGATGATTCATGGTAAGTAAATATCCAATTCGGCATTTGCCTTTACGACTGGTGAAACCATGAAAGAAAACATGTCAAATCGGCCGACCATGGGATTTAAAATATTGTCAAAAGCAATAAAACTGTTTACGACTGTATTTAACAACCCTAATGAAGTCACACTAATTGGACACCCCTGATGGGATATGGACGGCTGGAAGATAGTCTTATTTCTGGTTTAATGCTCCATACAGCAATCAGAGTTACAACTCCGTTCCTGGGAAGCTATTCTTGTTTTCAGAGGATAAAGCAGATTATCTCCATACCTGTGCATGTCTGCTTTATATTCCTGTAATACCACTCAATGTTTTGATATGCACACGATGACCGCGACTGAGTTCAAAATTCAATAGTGCTGTAGGAAATAAGTAGGGCAAATAGTGAAAAAATTCAAAATAAAAATGCTTTTATAACCTAAAAATAGTGAAAAAATAATACATCATTTTTAAAAATGACCAAAAAATTTACCTTTATCACTTATAATTAGCTTTTTAGGTAGATTTCGAAGAAAAATCTACCTATTGCAATGGATACCACTTCATGATTTTCGAAAAATTCTTTCATATCTTTACGTTTCATGCTCCCCTAAGTACGAAACAACCGCCCGTTCAAAAAAAAAATTGTGATATTTATATATATATATATCTTTACACGCTAGCGGCCGTAATTTTGAAGATATTTTAACCAAATTTTAATATGTTATTTCTAGGCCCAATAGCTCGGACAAGTTCGTTAATGAGCAAAATTGGCCCAAGGGGGTGGTCGGGGGAGGGGGTTGAAATTTTAAAACATTTTTATCTCGGCCCCTATGAAGTATAGAGGGAAACTTTGTTTGAATAAATTAGAGTACTCCCTATGGAGTTCACAGTGACACCAACGATTCGGGGGTTCGAGTGAGGGTGGGGGTGGGGGATGAAAATTCGAAACTTTTGAACCTACGTCTTGTGGGGTATCGTTGAAAAGCTCTTGATGAGTACTCTACAAATCAATAAATAGTTTCTTGATAGCTCTCATATGACGCGAGATTTTAATGTTTGAAAATAATAACACTTAAAAGAATTATTATAATATCATAATTTTGTCTTGTTTAGCGGCTTTGCTAATTTTATTCTTTGCTGATCTTGCGCACGGCCTCCCAGAATATTATATCCTATTCTTGTTGTCAAAACAAATGATTGTAGGCTCTTCCTCTTTACCGAATTCAGTTCTTATTACTGCAGGTTTACCATGCCAAGGCTAAAGAAGAAGAGTGCTATGCAGCGACAATAAATTAAACCAAAAGCACTTCGAAATCTACCTCCGCCTGTAGGCCTGCCTAAAGGGATTTTTTAAGTAACGAATTGCTAAAAGCAATTTAATGGATGACAGTGCGTTATATATGAATTTACAATATAAAACACTTATTTTGTTACTAAAGAAGTAAGTAAATTTATACTACTTGGACACCCTTAGCGAAATGGCATGCCCATCAAATTGTCCCTAGAAAATAACGTGTCATTTAAAAAGAAAAAAATATTTACTGCTACAAGACAAACTGCTAGGGTGTTTACAATAAACCTGAATTAAAATGAACTATGAACACTTGGCGGAGATTGGCGGAGTTTGTCTGTTGTCTGAAAGTAACGATGTGTACATGGAAAAGCTCCAGTGAAACATGACCTAAAATGCCGAAAATGACCTAAAAATTGCCAAAAAAATGACTTATTTCTTGAAAATGGCGAAAAATGTAAAATAAAGCAAAAATTCAAAAACAAATTGCCCTAATTTATGCCCGGTTTCTATTCACTCGCGAAATAGCCTACCTATGGGTAAATTATCCAATGGACAGAATTTACACAAGATTAACTTTTACAAACTCAAATAATTTAAAGGTATCAATCACATACACTTGTGGCGAGTTTCTAGATAAATGTCCTCTGGGTAAATATGAAAATGACAGAAAAAATGTTCCTACAAACTCGGGCTAGATCTTTCCAAGGGTAAATCGTCGTCGGGTTAATTTATCCTTTCATGGATGGCTGGATAAAATTTAACCTCTTGTAGGATCAATAATAATTTAAACAATGAGAATCAAAGCCTTCTGAATTAAATTAACTGTACAACTCCAAGGCCTTCCTCATTATATCATTGTGGGTGATTAGGAACTAATTTGCCCAAGGATAATATACCCATAGGTATTTCACGAGTTTATAGAAACCGAGCATAAATCAATTATTTCATTATACACATCTGTATATATTAGAGCTATCTTTTAACTTTCATATAAAAAAGATGCAAAATCATGAAATGCCTTGCCCTTAGTCATTAATATTAAAGCTAAAGTTTCTTTAGGGTCTGGCATGGTCTACAGAAAAGAAGCCCAGAACATAACATAAACTGTGAATTTTTGAACTGGAATTAAAGAGCGACGCAAGGGTCGAAATATATGTGACGTCCAAGTTAAAGAAATAAATCCACAAGTGAAATTTTTAAAAATTCAAAGCGTGTGAAACAAAAGCACGGTGAAGGATGGAGATAGAGAGAAAGGATTAAAACTCACCAATGGAGAGCCAGACCACAGAACTGCGGGCATCGCACTTACCTGGAAAGAAAAAAAAAAAAACATAGAAATGTAAATAAATTACAACCACTGTGAAAGCTTGGTCAAACCACAACTGTAAATAAGTAATTGTTCAGTTTACACAAGTGAAATTCAACAAAGATGGCAGCTAAACACGTTATAAACTACACATAGCTCATTTCTGTGGCTTGGTTGTAAAAGGGCCAACGTCAATTTCTTGCAAAAATGAGATCTATGCATTATTGAGGTCAGCTAGTCTTTATCTTTCGTATATTAAAAGTGCCAATGTATGTTGCTATTAATAGACATAATACAGAAACCTTAGAGGCCAATGTCGGGAGTTCTCAGCAAAAAAAGTTACTTCTATAATGGCTTCAAAGTCAGTTATCTGAAAAGCAAGTTCTATGACATTGGCCCTTTTAGAATCAACCCACAGAATAACTTAGTTGTTTTTTACACTTCAAAAAGGAACAAGGGCAAAGTCGCAATGTAAGGGAGGGGGACCCTTTTCGCGATGTGCGCAGTTTCCACGGGCAGGTGATGTTTTTTTTTTGTTTCTCAGCGAGGCAGGTTGACCAACATGACGCTTCTTGTACATTGCTTATCAGATATTATTAGTGACAGGTTCTGTTAGGTTAGGAACGGTGATATTAGTTTTTAGGCCCACTGAATCCGAAAATACCATTGTCAGAAACATGCCTGTGTGTGTGTGTGTGAACAGCCTAGCTCCAGAACGGTAAATAGAATGAAAACAAAGTTTTGTATTTGGGTTAGATACCTATTGAAGATAAGACACGAAGATTGGCGACAACTTTCTCTTATTTTTAAAGAAGAAAATTTGGGTTTTCGAGATTTTGTCGACAAGTCTCTACGATTTTCTTGGAATTTTGTGCATGAGGTGTTTATATCAAGACCTAAAACTTTTATTTGAAACATTTTTTCTAAAAAAATTATATGAAGGGTAGTTATAAGCCCCCACTCTGTATACGTGCTCTTTGCAATATAGCCTCTTATTCTGTATCAGAATGTGAAGTCATAAAAATGTATTGGTCATGCTTAAAGTACCGGTAATGAAAGTTACGAGAGTCAATTAGTCAGATTTTATTTGGGTAATTTATCCTTCGGGGATGCGATGCGTTGTGGAAACGACATTGTCTTAATTTTCACAACCAATTCACATCTAGATAATGTAATACAACATATATTATAGCAGCATTTCTCAACCTTTTTGAACCCGAGGACCTCTAAAATGTCTAAAAAAAAGTTTACGGGCCCCTAATTTTAGGCTACATCCCATTTTTAAAAGAAGGCCTATATTATTAATATTTGGGGTGTTAATTATAGGTCATTATAACGAAATATGTGAAAAATTTTACTTCTTTACTTTTCATTTGTTTAAGATATTTTTTTAATTATGTCTGCGGACCATCTGCACCATCTTCGTGGACCACCAGTGGTCCGCGGACCATAGGTTGAGAAACGCTGTATTATACAGTAGTAAGAAGCTAATTATTATTTGGGCAGAGGAAGTCATGTGAATTTCACATCAGGTTTTTTACTTACTTATGGCCCGTTTCTATAAACTCGCGAATTACCTATGGGTAAATTATCCAATGGACAGAATTTACACAAATACAAATAATTTAAAGATAGCAATCACATACACTTGTGGCGAGTTTCTAGATAAATGTCTTCTGGGTAAATATGAAAATGACAGAAAAAATGTTCCTACAAACTCGGGCTAGATCTTTCCAAGGGTAAATCGTCGGGTTAATTTATCCTTTCGTGGATGGCTGGATGAAATTTAACCTTTCATAGGACCAATAGTAATATTTAAACAATGAGGATCAAAGCCTTCTGAATTAAATTAACTGTACAACTCCAAGGCCTTGCTCATTATATCATTGTAGGTTAAATGGAACTAATTTGTCCATGGATAATTTACCCATAGGTAATTCACTAGTTTCTAGAAACCGGGCATTAGTGATGTAAAGAATTTAATATGGAGTATGGAGGTACGATTTTCCCGATTAAAACAATAAACAAGTTTTTGTAATACACAAAAAGTCATCAATCGTTATTTCGCCCTCGGAAATTAAAACAATCTACCGATTCATTCTGTATATAAATAGGAGATATGGGCAATGTACAGCACGTGCTTCAAGCGATGATAAACAATTGACTCCATACAAATACAAACTAGCTTGTAACCATAACAACAGCTATCTATACTCCACTAAAGAGTGTGTCCATAGATAATCCCTCTCCCGACAGGTCGCGGTTCTGTAAGGCCCGGGCGGCGTGGGTCTCTTACTTGTCCCTAAAAGAGAGGTAAAACTGAGGTAAAAAAAAAAAACTTATAAATATGTAATCTTCAAATTCACAAGACTTCATTTCTCGTAACTTTATAAACCGTTGTCGGACTGCAACACACTAACATTACATTAACATTACAATAACAATAGAACATGGGGTCTTTCAAAAAATTGATATTATCACATATTGTACGGTCGTTTATAACTTATAAGCTGTCAATTTGACGACCAAAAAATAATCCAGCTTTAGTTTATTCTGTACTACGTACAGTTTTCGAACTACGTGTCCAAAGTATGGTCAAGAACCTTCACTAGCTATAGGCCTATTATCAAGCAAGATTTTGTTTCGCTAGGCTAAGAGTTCACAAATAAAATCCCCTCTCTATATATAAAAGTAGAGCTAGTAGACAAAAACTGTTTAAATATCTTATAATAATAAAAGGAAGTGTCTGTCTTCCTTCTGTCTGTCTGTCCGCGATGCCCAGCGAAATCTACTGAACGCAGAGATCTGAAATTTTAAACATAGGTGGACTGAAGGGTCGGAAAATGCACCTCGAAGCCGGAATTTTAATTTTTGCTTTCGTTTGTGAGTTATGAGTGAAAAACGGGCAGAAAACTTGTATTTTTTGCGTTTTCGAAGCATCAGTTTTCAGTAATACATTTCAATGTCAAATCAATTACAGTTGGCTTTGGCTATTTTTGTCATACCTTGGACATAAAACCATCGCGATCGCTTGAACGTTGTAAGCTCACGCTGGTCGATTCATTTGTTTATAATGTCAATGCACACAGACATATGAAATTTTCAACCTACACCGAAGAGGATTATTATTATTATTATTATTATTATTATTATTATTATTATTATAATAAGAGGGATAATTAATATTGGCCTAAATATGGTCAAACGTTGTTCGATTTGGACGAAACTCACTATACAGGGGTTTTCTGGACCAATGAACTCGAATCTGAGGTCGCTTTTACCAGGCGACGCTATCTAATCGTGGTATGTAGTCCACGTGATTTAGGTGTTAATAAATATAATGATTTAACTATTATGCTCTTAATTTATAATTTATAATTTTTAAAATAATTATCGCGGGCGAAGCCGCGGGCACATGCTAGTTTGGAATAAGTACAATTAAGAATTAAGAATTAAGAATTAGCCCACAAGCATCCCATAGCGGGCAAGGGCCTCCTGGCATACCAGGGTGGCTGACTCGTTAAATAAGAACGTTTCAGGCTAGCCTCACCTGAGAACGCTAAAATTAATATAAGTTAACTGACTCTAGTACTAATTGTCAAGAGTTTTCCACTTCTTTCTGTCTCTGGCACTCCTAGACCACAAGTTCCCCACAACACTCTTAAACTTGTCCTCCCATCGCGATTTCTGTCTTCCAACACTTCTTTTCCCAGTTCTGGGCTCCCACACTGTCACCGCATGTGCCCATCTCTCCGGGTTCATTCTCATGACATGCCCTGCCCACATCCGTTTTAATCTAGAAGCAGTAACCATCACATCCTTTATAGATGTCGCTTTCCTAATGTCTTCATTTCTTATTCGGTCTTTCAATGTGATGTTTAGCAGCTTCCTCTCTATCTTCCTCTGGCAAATCTGTAGCATGTTTTTCTCTTTTTTAGTTAATGTCCATGTCCAATTAGTATAGCTAAAATCTGGTAAAACATCTGAGACAACAAACAAAGAGTTCTTTTTTGTTGGGCTGTGTTATTTGTCGGAAAAAGTCTCGAAAGAACATAGAGTGTTGAATGAGGTTCCACAGTAGATTTCTATTGTCTTTAATTCGCATTACCTGTCCAATTTAATTATTAAGATCAGATACCGTGACAAAAGGTACCATGTCCATATTTAATTACTACAGATAAAAGAGCTGAACGCCACAGAAATTCAGTTCAAAGAACAGGTAGGAGTCTGGCCATAATTAAATTCCTTTCTTTTGTTTAATATAACAATAGACATTATATATTATGCTCTTTTCTCAGTATCACCGCTACCAAGAATTCCCGTTTGATGTCGCCATTTCAATTTGGAAGCCATTTTACTGTGTGTTATGGGGAATGGGTCCTAATCCAAGGATGCTCTACAAATGTAGAGCTATTTTTACACCTACTGTTGTAATTATTGAGAATTATTATTGTTACGATAGTACAGTAGTTTCTAAGCTTGTGTTAACTTTCCGAGAGCCCAGTTTGTTTATTAACATAGAACACCTAGGCTATTTGATATCTATAAACCACTAAGATGAGTCTCTTAGACTTTTTATTAAGTGCCAGAATGGTACTTTATGAGATTGTGTGGTGGACGGGAAAATGTCTGTCCGTCTGTCTGTCTGTCTGTACGCGTGATAACTCAAATACGTTTTATTGGATTTTCATGAAACTTGGTATATGCATTTATAATATCCATGGCAAGAAACCTACTGATTTTGGACCAAATCGGTTGACCGGTACCGGAGAAATGCCCAAAAAATCCTGTCACTTGAAAAAGACGAAAAATGCAAAATAATATCATAACAAATAGGCCTAGTCCTTATTTAATAAATTTAATTCATTATACACATTTGTATACGTTCGAGCTATCTTTAAACCTTCATATAACAATTTGCAAAATCATCAAATGCATTGCCCTGCTATTTAGTGTTATTATTTCCTCTTGCTGCATTTTCAGGTTTGGTTGGTTGATAATAACAATGGAATTTTAAATTTCAAAACACACTTATGGAACAAAGCAGTCAAACAAGACTTAAAAATAACCAAAGAGTCGCGGAGACTCACCTTGGGTAACACAATGCGTCTAAAGCATTTATGCATAAAAATGCAAAACAGGATGCTAAGAGACTCCGCAATGAAAATATTACTGCCGATAAATGGAAAATATATCATCTTAGGTGTTCTAAATTAAATACCTTATACCACGAACACACTTTAAAAACTTATATTTTGCATTCTTCGATGGCGTAATGCAGTACAGTAGGGGTTTCTAACTGGCTGCTCCGGGCCACATGCAGCAATAAAGGTTTCTTATTGCAGTCTGCCAAGTCAGTTGAGACTTTGTTGCAGTAACAGGGGGCTTGTCACATACGTCACATCCGTCATACGAGCCCATATTGCAACTCCTATACAACATAACAGCACAAAGTGTTCTTTATGGATATTTCGCGTTGCAGTTTTACCATGATTTTATATGAATCTGATTCCTTTCACAGTTGTACCGTTTTGTCCTCGTATGCATGATGTTGTTGTTGTTTATTATTATTATTATTATTATTATTATTATTATTATTATTATTATTATTTTATGTCTTCTCATTTCCACATGGTATAATTCTTGAAATAATGACAACGGCATATTAAGCAAGTTATCATTACACAACTAACAGTCTTTTCCAAGAGTTCTTCGGACTATAGCACAGGTGTTCAATAATAATAATAATAATAATAATAATAATAATAATAATAATAATAATAATAATAATAATATTATTATTATTTTTTATTATTCGTTTCTTTATCAGCATGCCCCCTTACAGTAGTAATATTACATGCATAATCTATAGCTTATTCACATTGTATATCCTAATTTAACCAATTTACATAGTATATCCTACATTGGCCTGATTACATAGTGTATCCTAATTTTCTCTATTTATTATTATTATTATTATATTTTAATTTGAGGCGCGTTAGTCATTGCCCTTCTTACTATATGTTTGCTAGAGTAAACTGGAATTGAAAAACTGAGAATCATAGTGGGTTAAGTACCACTTGTTTGCGGTTATACAGGGTGTTAATGACCGAATTGGTCAGATCAATTAACATAAAGAAACACCGACTTAACGGTTTATTCCTTTGAAGCAGCCAGGGTATGTAGTCTAATGAAAAACTCGACTAGAAAATCTCATAGTTCAACAGACAGAATCATAGGCCTGGGCCCTATTTAATAAAAGTTACAATTTTACAGGTGACAGGTATCAGTAAATTGTTTTACAGGTTTACATTTTGACAATTGTGTTTTTCATAAAAGCTGACAACTTTACATAAATTTCATGACATGTTTGTATAATCTGACTGTGAGCTGAAGGCCGAGCTGGTGGCATAGTGGGGGAAAGACATAGACAGTAAATGCAAGCGCATGGTAAGGTAGTGGGGGAACGCTAGCTCGGCCTTCAGCTCGCAGCCAAACAGTAGATTTGTATGACAATTTTACAAATTGTTGTTTTTCAAAACTTTCGAGTTTACAGATAAAAGTCTGACAAAAATGTAAAATCGTATGATACCTACCATTTATAAAACATTAATTTTTTAGATATTAACAAAAAATGTAGAAATGTCATTACAGAAGTGACAGGCAATCTTTCATATGTAGGCGAACAGAATAGGTTATGTAAATATGTGGCATAACTTGGATTTTTTTTGTGATTTAAACTTTGTTAATAAACTTGTTAAATTGTCTTGTTAATAATGAACACTAGTAGCAGTGATATTGGTAGTAGTGAAAATGATTATGAAGAAACAGACATAAGATTACGCAGGGATTTTATGCAACGGATTAACCTAACTTTCAATTTTAGTGACTTTGTATTCAAAGAGAAATATAATTCAATTATTTTCGATAATAATAATCGATTACTTAGGTATCACATTCGATGTTGAGATAGTATATGAGAGCCATCTACAGTGTACTAAAGTTATCTTTAGGTTTGACATAAAATTGTCGCGTTTATGAAAAGGGTTCTTTTAATCTGACAATTTACATTAATTTGCCTGTAATGTAAGGAAAAGTTGTAATATTTATGACAAAAAAAATTGGCATGACATATTGACAAATTTGTCAGACTTGACATAATTGTCGTATTTGTCAAACCTGTAGAGTTTTATGAAATAGGCCCAGGTCCCCTAGGACAATGTGTGCATGCATCAGATTGTGTATTAACGGTTTCTGTAGGTCACTGGAACAAAGCCAATGTAACCCTATCAAGTCTCTATTTCTTGTCATGGTAATAAACTTCAATATTACAGATCGCATGCTTCATACTATATCTTAACTCGCGTGTTCTTCCTCAGTTGGAAACTAATATTTTACGATAAGAACACGAAACATATCCTCTCACGACAAACAGACATATTTCCTGTCGTCATAAATTTGTAACGGTAGAAATAAGAGAACAAACAGAAAATAAACTTGCAATAAAAATAAAACTACAATACTGTATGTAATTGGAATTGCAGTGGTTGCTAGGCAACACATGCTTCATTTATAAAGCTTTCTAAAACATCTGACGGGAGAAAATTTCAAGTTTATCTGTCACAACAGACAACTATATAACTAGATCCAAGATGTATACGGAGCAAAAGTAAACTAACAGACTTGCCTTGACTAACTGTGTCCTGTCGTTTCATTGGTTAATCGCACCAGCGCGTACTTCACGATAGTGCGACAAGCTCAGTCAGATGTTTACTTCCATTCTGCACACATCCTATAATTATTTATATCTTACGTAATTGTGGAAACATAAGTTCTGTTATGTGAGTTGCTTGTTTTCGTATTTATGTCATAGGCTGACATGTTTTACAACATATATCTAGCAAACAAGATTTCATTTGTTTTTATCGCTGCTTTGGCAAATTTGTTGATTCTGAAGAAAACAAGTGACATAACACTGAATGTGATTTTAGAATTATACAGACGAGACCGAAACTAGAGCTATGTGATAGACCAGTAGAAGTGAATTATTTGGGTTCTACAAAATTATACATTTACAGATTCTACATGTATAATAAATTATACATTTATAAATTCTACTAAATTATAAATTATACATTTTTACAAATCAGTGAATTTCCTCGAGCCATTTTTACTATGGATCAGAGAAGGTTCTGTTAAGATTAAAAAACTCGTAAATGAGTCATAAGTAAGGGGCGTATTTCTATGACCTAAAAAATAGGATATATACATGCATTTATGACCTAAAAAACATTAAAATATGACCAATAAAATTTAAAATATGACTTACCCCTTACACATTGTGTATATTTTTTTAAAGTTTCATTACAATTCATTTTATTAAAATATAGTGTTAATCATTTAAAATATCTGTAAATTCTCAAAAAGTATCATTATAATGCAAAATTTACAAAATATGATATGAAACTTCAAAATTTCTTTAATATGCACACAAATATGCCAAAAATATGACCTAAATATGCATATTCATACTAAATATGCTACAATAGTTGAAAAATTCCTAAATATGCAGTTATATGCACAATAAAAGCCGTTCCATTTTCACCAAGATGCTTGGAATCGGGTTTAAATTAGTCGGAAACCTGAAATAATGGAAAATGGAAAAATATGACATGTCATAGAAATCCGCCCCTAGTCATAAGCTAGGATTAGGTTTAGTTTACGACTGTATAATCTACGACTGTAACAGATTATGAATTTGCATGATGGGACAATCCCGTGAGGTCGTAAGTCTGTCTGTCTGTCTCTCTGTGGATGGTATGATAATACTAAAAGGGGAAGTTTCGGAAACTACCTCCATGTTTCACTGAAATAGCTCCGTTCAAAACAGTCCTATATGCAGGACGCTATTAGTGTTACGATAATGGTACTGTACTGGCCACGCAAAGTGCAAGACTGGAAATATGACATGGATAGCACTTAACTGTGGTTACTGGTGGGGAAAAGAAGGGCATAAGTGCTTTTCAAGACGCTAGGAAGACTTTAAGTTTAAAATCTCGTAGCTACACTATTTTTTATTTAATTTAAATTTTACAAATAACTGTAACGACTAATTAAAGGTCATGTGCCTTTTAAACGGGAAGTCATGACCTGTCGACCTTTATTTGTTAAGTTGTCTGTACTTAGTGTTATAAATCTTTATTTAATTGACCTGGTAAATTTTACCTTAAGCAAGAACTTGGCGTATAACAACAGAGACCAGATTCATAATCATAATACACGTTTTAAGCACCTAATACACATAGGCCTACCACGTTGTAGACTGCAAAAAACAATGAAAAGTTATGAATACTTTATAACTAAGTACATTTATAATACGACTGACTCTTTCTATTACAGTTTGTACTGTTAAACGACATATGATGATATTATTATTATTATTATTATTATTATTATTATTATTATTATTATTACCACAAAGCCGCGTTGCTAAACATTGAGGGCCTTGACTCCAAATGTAGCCAGTTGTTCGATTATTTCGTCGATCAAGTTGAAATGAGTACTACATGAATACTGTTATATACAGAAGGTATATTACTGTGATATAATTAGGCTTATGTACATTAAGTGGAGTTCTTCGCCAGTGCATTTTTTTGAAATGTTGACATATTTTAAGAATTTCTTGTATCAGTGTATACGAGTATGAACTAAGGTTAAGTATCAAACTTTAGACCTTCTTCCGGAAGCCCTGCTAAATGAATCGATCTGGAGCTTAACTCTGAGATAGATGAAAAAAATAACATATTTTCTGCACATCATAAAGTGAAATTATCATTGATTAAATAAAAGCATTCTGGCACTTTGTTATATCAGTTTACCTGATTTAATTTAATATAAATACAAGAAGAAGGAGCTAAATGCATATCATCTATAGAATAGAATATTTTTGCACTCCTTAGCTAGTAAGTGGTACTTACGAACGTTGTTTACATGGGTCGTAAGTTGACATTCCCACACAGTCTTGTTGCTAAGGGCGGTTGCGATGAGGTTAAATTACTAACGGTCCAAGCGCTACGTCATAATTCATTACGATACACTTCATAATACAAGCCTTTATGGGCACGGCCCCCAGGACAAATATTCGGTTCCCATAACAACAAACACATGCGAATCACTTTCTGAAATAAACATCTATTTTCAAGAATGTATTTACATAATATTTTCAGGTAATATCACAATTAATATAATTAAATTGATATAAATAATCATCGTGCAAAAAATAGCATGCAACACATGGGCCGTAAAGGCATTTACGGGTCTCGAAAACTTAAAAACCCTCGGCTGCGCCTCGGGTTTTCAATCTGTTTCCTCGACCCGTAAACGTGCCTTACGGCACTTGTATCGCAATATACTATTGTGACACACATAAACACTGTACGATAATTTATAACAATTGACAATATGTGAATGCCTCAGTTCAAGTTCATATATGTTTTAATCTTTGCTATATTTTAAATAATAAGTGACAAGGTCAATTTTATAATTTTATTATAGATTATTGTAAATATTTTACTGTGACAATACATTGAGCTCAATGTCGTTTTAATATTCTATCTTATTAAGTGATGAATTAATTTAATATATTAAGTATTTTATAATACACAATAAAAGCTAAATTTACATCATATTTTAGTTTTCTCTTTTTCTCATATAAACTTCAGCTTTTTGTTTTTAATATTAGTGGTATATAGGCGAAATTTACCTAAACTACTAATTATTTATTATACCACTGGAGAAAATGAAGCTAATCAACTACAGTTTTCTCTAGTCCCCATTTTAATTTCTTTTGGGCCCAAATATTTTCCTAAGCCTCCTGTTTTCAAATACTCATAAAAACATAATATTTAATTTCACATTAATCGTTTATTTTAAAAGACATATTTTCCAGGGATTTAATTTTGTTAAAATACTTCTAATATAGATATTCCAAAAATGTGTAGGAAGATGTTGTTGGTATGATATTTACAAGTAGGCCTAGATAGAAAAATAAACACTCAGAAATATAATTATTTTGTGGAAATTAACACGGAAAAGGCATTTTACCCTTACTATATTCGGTGAAGAGTGCAGATCATAACTAAATTCAAAATAAAACTTTAGATGTATTTCTCAGAGAAGCAGATATATTACGGACAGGTACAGCTTGTGCCGAGGCAGGTAAAGGAATACAGAGCGAGGTATTGATCCTGAAGCTAATGTTGAGATAGGATTTAAACGGAAGTTCCTGCCCAGAATCTCCAAGAAACTCCGTTATCAGTTCGGTTCAGCCTTGCTTGACCTGGCTATAAGTGACACCTTTATAGGTAGAAAAATGCCAAGCATTACTCCGTTGTAAGAAACTAGGAGGTGCCCGTGGCTTCGCCACGATAATTCTTTTAAAAATTAAAAATTAAGAGTATAATAATTATTAAAGCATTATATTTATTAACACTTGCACGCGAATCATTCATAAACTAAGCCATTAATAATTAATGAAACAGCTAAAATTCCTGCTTTAGAGTACATTCCACGACATGAAAGCGCCCCCTGGGAAAACTATATCAGAATCGATTATGCAGTTCCAAAGAACCTGTGAACACATAATACGTATTGTTTCTCAGCTGTTTATTGACATGAATATGATGTGAATTTTATTTTATCAATTCAGTGTAATTTTCAGAAATTATATAATGTTTCAAGGGAAGGAATGGTTTGTTTGGATTATTATTATCAGCGATATTTCAAGAGATAAAACCATCAATATTTTACAGCTGTTGTCCCCGGCTTCGCCCGCCATTATTCATTGACTCCAGGATTTTTAAGAAAATTACACTGGTAGATTATTAAAAATGTTTGTGGTTCAGAGCTATGAAAATTGTAAGTAAAAATAAAATTAGAATATTTGTTCATTGTGTTCATTTCACTTAGGCCTTATATAATAAATAAACGGTTTTCCTTCCTAATTTTGTAGTCGTCATGAAAGTTTAGACTGCGAGAGACGAACATCGCCGAGTATACCCGATGTCTCACGAAGCGGGCGAGCAAGCACGCTATTTAGGGCCGTTGAATTGTATAAGAGTAGATAATAAGCCAAAACAAAGTTTACACCCCAAATATCCAGATCGATTTTCGGAAATTTTCTAAATTAATTATTAAGTGCCAGAATTTTACTTTATGAGATTGTGCAGGGGACGGGAAAATGTCTGTCCGTCTGTCTGTATGCGATATAACTCAAATACGCTTTATCGGATTTTCTTTAAACTTGGTAAACGCATTTATAAGTTCATGGGAAGAAGCATATTGTTTTTGGGCTAAATCGGTTGACCGGTAACGGTTGACCGTTTGGAATGTCTAATTGTATGAAGGGCTCTTTATACCTGCTCCACCCTCACGCAGGATGTCTGTCCGTCTTCTTAACTTAGCTTTTTTATTCCACCGCACTACATTTACACTCACTTCTTGCAAATACAGTACAGTACATAGGCGTACCGAGGGGGGGGGGGTTTGGGGGTTTGAACCCCCCATTGATTAAAAAAAGGAAAATTGTATAATTTTTTTAAGTCTGCTTATAAATTACTTAATACAAGTATAAAGCGTGGGAAGCTTAAAACTCGTTATTTTGCGTCTTAATTTTTAAAATTTTCCGGGGGAGGACCCCCGGACCCCCCTTTTCCAGACCCCGCGGATGTTATAACCCCCCCATATGGTCGGCCTGGTTACGCCTATGATACAGTATGTTTCTTAAATAATCTTCCTAACATTCTCGACCTAAAAAGATTACTGCAAGCTATATTTTGTAAAAATCTTGTCTTATATTCACTGGCACTAAACGAATTGGCACAGTAACGAGGTTTCTTATGTATTTTATATAGGAGAAGATCCGTTCACTTGCATTTATTGGCACAGTGCGAGGGTGGCACTGTAAAGAGGGGCATTATATCGAGGGCAGACTATATTTTATACATTGCATTCGAGATTTATTTAAAGAAAAAGCTATGATTGTGGTTTTGTCGATGTTCAGAACAAGATTATTTTACCCCCATGTTTATAATGTTGACTGTATTAAGTTCTGTTTCTCGGAGTATTGGTCCCATGTCTTTTAATGTTTATAAGGAATCTACAAAGATTGAGGGAATAAGGGCTGTGATTGGTTAATGTCAGTACTTTCATCTGAATAGTGTACATAGATGGGTTTGTCCCACCGCAAACAAAACCAGGCAAACAAGGCATGTTTACTGGTTATTGTAACAGGAAATCAGTTGGGCTCAGGAGATCTTGATGCAACTCGAGCAATTGCCTAGATTAAACATGGAAACTCCCTTGTAACTATGACAACAGCTATCTATAGTCCATTATAGACAGCTCTGTGAGTATGCTCAAGACGAAGGGACTTTAAAGTAATGACAAATGACGAATGAGTAGAGGTTCGTGAATTCGTTTTAAATTTTAAATATTTTGGCGTTATTATTATTATTATTTTGGAGGTATTATCTTTATTATGTATGTACAATCATATACAGGGTGAATAATAATTAATACCGGAAGCCGAAACGGTTGAAAGTGTCAGATATCACTCTATGCAGGGTGTTAATGAATAACACCTAAATATTTTACCTGTGTATAGAGGGGACTTAGACAAGCAAATTTTATTAGGAGATTTTTGCTCTATGGATTCAATTTTTCCTGTTACAGCATTAAATCTCCCAGGACAAGGCCGCCACTGACTTCTAACATTAGAAAAAAATTAAAAACAAAGGAACTTCGCTGTTAACACTGTAGTCAGTAGTTATGAATAAAAAAAGACTAATCCAGTGGCGACCAGTCATGTGATTAGTCTGTAAATGTTGCAGATTATGGAAGCACTAAATTATGATATAGCAGTTGATGAATGATTAAGAATCAGGTTTTTGTCGATCACTAGGAAGGCATGAAGTCAATTTAATGAACATTTTATCCCTATTTCGCGTAATTATTGATTTATGAGCACCAAATTGTAATGAATTTAGTGCCCTGTAGCATACACATTTTACGTCATAGAGCAAAAATCTCCAAATAAAAGTTGCTCGTCTAAGTTCCCTCTATATACAGGTAAAATATTTCGGTGTTATTTATTAACACCCTGTATAACCAGGGGACTCTATAACACAGCCCAACGGAAAATATGTTTTACCGGATTTTGGCTAAACTTAGTGTGCTTATTCCAAATATGTAAACAGTTTTTCTCTACCAGCTCTACTTTTATACAGATTTTATTAGTGATCTCTTAGTCTGGCGAAACAAAATCTCGCTTGATAATAACTGTGGCTTGGTTCTAAAAGGGCCAATAACATAAAACTTGCTTTTGAGATAACTGACTTTGAAACCTTTGTAGAAGTAAAATTTTTTTATGAGAACTTCCGACATTGGCCTCTAAGGTTTCCGTATTAGCCTATATCTATTAATAGCATCAGACATTGGCACTTTTATTATACGAAAGATAAAGATTAGCCGAGCTCAATAATGCATAGATCTCATTTTTGCAAGAAAATGACTTTGGCCCTGTTAGAACGAAACCACAGATATTCAAAAAACATTGATTAATAAAATTAACGCCTGCAACTTAGAGGTATGCTACACGCAGTACATGAATGTCAGAGAAGTGGCCGCGCGACTGTTGAGACGGCGTTGATTTGCTGGAGCGTGGATTGAATAAAACCCGCGATGGATTTCTTACCGATTTGACTTCAGGACCCTAACAGAAGGTAGTTTGTGGACTCCTGGTTCTGTGTGCTTATCATGGCTAACTAATCATTCATGCTCTGTGGACTACAAGATGCATTACAAAATTCCCCGAGTTGTATGACATTAATTACTCTCAGAAAGAGACCTTTTATAGTAAACTGATGTAACCAAGTGCCAGAATGCTTTTGTTTAATCAGTGATAATTGCAGTTATGATATACAGAAAATAAGTTATTTTTGTAATTGATTTCCGAGTTAAGCTCCAGATTGATTCATTAAGTAGGGCTTACGGAAGAACAAAGGTCTAAAGTTTGATAAGCGTATGTGAATGAATATGTGAGTAGTGTTATTTGTTAAAACTAACTGTATTGCAACTTTTAAAGCCGTGTATGAACACTAAAAAAATATGTTGTCATGAGAACTGATTTGCATTTGATAAATTCTTTCTAATATATTACCGTACAATAGACACTAAATTCGTCATTACTCCGTCATTGTAGAGTGTTTAGACTTACATGTTTTTAATAGCAATGTTAGTGCTTTGTATTTAAGTATTAAGTTGGAATAATTCATCGTCATATTTATGGGAACACGCATTGAATCTCTTTGTCTATTTAACACAAAAAAAAAAAAAAAATTGTGTTAGAATTGCTATTCTTTGACCTTCGTGGCTTGATTGGTAAGCTGTGTCTTAGGGCAACTTGTGTATTCAAGCAGCTTCATTTTTACAATAAATGATTTCTCTCTATATATAGGCCTACTGTATTTGTGTTATGTAATTGTAATTTAGCTTTTCGGCTGGTAGAGCAGAAGAGAATAAATAAGAATAACAAAAATGCAAATGACGTGAAATTATTTCTTAATTCAAGCAATTTATCGACACTAGAACAAATTTCAATTCTGCTATCCTGTGAATGCCGCTAGGCATGCGCAGTGGCTCATATCGGCAACTTAGATATTTTAGTCGGTCCGCATTTTTTTATCGTTAGGCTATATGGAGGTTTCACTGTAAGTTATCATATGTTAAATATTTTCCGGCTATACTATAATATTATAAGCTTACGATATTCATTATGATACAGGATTTCATTATAACACCGCTGACGGCCAGATGATAGCCTATCCGGGGACGACGAGGGCCTAAAGTTATCTGATATTTGTCTCAAGGTGAGGAAAAACCCCACCTAGGTAACTTGTCTCGACCAGGATTAAAAACCGGGCCAATTGTGTAAGTTTTTTTTTTTTTTTTAACATGATGATGTAAATTAATTTAATTTTTATTTGTTACCCAGTATCCGCTACACCGAATTATGTCACCATGGCTTGTTTACAGAAACCCCGTAGAGTCCCATTTTAATTGTGTTTCATTTGTTTTAATTCTCTTTCCACTAATATTTTGTAGCTGAACATGCAACGAGTGTAAATGCACTGTTTTTTTTCCGAATATCCGGGTTCGATTAATATTCATGACCATTTTACATCTGCAATATTAGTTTTCTGTGTGTGTGCTAGCGGAGGGAAATTAACTAAATTAATTTACCCACTCAAGGGAGTTTTTTTTGGTCGTACTATATTCGTAAATTAATGATGCGCGAGAAATAACCTCGGGAGGTTGGTAGTACTGTTTTTTTTTTTTTTTTTTTTGCTTTTACTAAAGTTTAAGCTTAATTGTGTGTAAATTGGTAGTGTTTTGCCTTTCTAAAACTAATGTATACAAATGTAGTTCATACGTATGCTGTAATTTATACAGGGTGGTTATAAAAACGTTCACTATTTTGACAGGTGAACGAGAAGGTTTAATCAGCATCAGTCCTAACAATAATATCTTCTGAGGTACTAGTAACAGTTCATGTGATTGATTGTTGGATTGATAAGGCTTAAGGGGAGAAGATACCTTCTATCTCCGCCGTATTAAATTTATCAAGTTCAATGTACAGGTAGGGGGGAAAAAAACCGGACTGACTCTCGTAGCTGATTTCAGAGCCTTGTGATACGTACATAAATGTAAGAGATGTAACGGAAACATTTGTTTTCACAAGCAATGCAAATTACGTGAAATCATTTCTAAATTCAAGCAATTTATCGACACTAGAACAAATTTCAATACATTCCCTGCTATCCTGTGAATGCTGCTAGGCATGCGCAGTGGCTCATATCGGCAACTTAGATATTTTAGTCGGTCCGCTTTTTTTCCCCTACCTCTACTTTTCTCAAGAACTGTAAACTACAGACAAATAATTTTTTTTCACTTACATTCACACTTTTTGGCAACCCAGTTACATTTTTTACTTCCTCTGCCCGTACCATAGGTACTATAGGTAGAGGAAGTAGGCTATTGTTTTCGACCTACAAATTCGAAGTTGAGTTTTTAACATATACCACGTATACCACGTTTCTTGCAGTATAAAAAGGCCATGTTACAGTTTAAGTGTATATTATATTTTAAAGTCTATTTTCTGTCTATCTACACATTTTTAAAGCATATTTTAAGTGCCTATTTTCTCTTTTAAAAGCCTATTTACTTGTTTTAAAAGCCTATTTTAGGTGCCTATTTTCTCTTTTAAAAGCCTACTTTAGGTGCCTATTTTATCTTTTAAAGGCCTATTTACTTTTTTAAAAGCCTATTTTAGGTGCCTAAAACTAAATTTTTTAGAGACTGAAATTCCAGGTCTAAGAATAACAAACCACCCTGTATCCAGCACGACACTAAGGACAGACGTGACACAAGTGGAATCTAGCCAGCTAATGCACTTGGCTATGCGAATCCTATATATTTCTTTTCCGCTGGATTCGTATGCTGAAATATGGGAAACGCTCTTGCAGAATTTTTATGTTTCTCTATTCGCTTGGAGGGTGGCGGGTGGAAGTGGAGTAAGGGGTGAGGTGGAATGGATTAGGGTAGAGCGGAGTCGTTATATATTTGTACCTGCTCAATTCGTTACCTTTAGTTTAGCTATCTCCCTCAGTTTTACTTATAGGATGATAAATCTTATCAATTAGTGTATTATAAAATATTGCCGGACCGCATAGAAAACGTTTAGCATAATGCTCGGACTTTTAGGCGCTTATAAAAACGAAAATATTTATTTTATATGTGGTTAAAAAGTCGAAAATATGTTTAAAAAATATGAAAATATTTTGATTAACTTATTTAACCAACATTTAAAGAAGTACTAATCTAGTCATTCTAGTCAGCAAGTGTAGAACTGTTGCAGTGAACGACAAAAGAAGATTTTAAGTTGTGCATCTTAAAGCTGTGACGATTTTCATGGAACAGAGACTTGTATCTTGAAAATGTACGTTCAACATCGCAGGATGTTAATCTTGAATATTTGTTACACAGATGTTCCATCTGCTCTAAGTTCTCCACACTGTTACCCATTAAAATATCTGAAACCTTGCGCAACACTTGTAACCCTTCATTCTTATTTAGGCATGACAGGAATTTTTCTTTAATTTCGTTTGCTTTTGAACCACTGATTTTCTTAAGTTTGTTTTCAATGTGTTTGGTTTCTTTTATTGATTCTGTCAACAATTGTTTTGTTGTTTCCAACTTAGTAAAGCAGTGTGAGATGAAACAGAAATTTACGCTAATAAAGGCCAAATCAGCCCTAATATATTGTCTGACTTAACATAACAACGCAACACATTGAAAATATGGCGCAATTTTGCAAAAAAACAGTCAACATATTCATTTCTAAACATGATATGTGGTAAAACATGTAAAAAAAAGTTAAGTGACCAAAAATATTTATTCAAATAAGAAATATCGAAAATATTTTTTTATGTGATATGCAACTCAGTATTTTGAATCCAAAGGTCCCAACCGGAACTTTGACAAAGTCCTGAAATCATAAGTAATAGCAAAAAAAATATGTATTTACCTAAAAGTCCGAGCCCTAATGATTAGGCTCGTATTGCATTAATTTTCTTGTCCACTAATGAAAGCCGTCGCCTAAAGTTACCTTTAGTTCACTAAATAGGCGCATATGACGTCAGAATTCATGATCCAAAGGAAAATATTGTTCACGGCAAGTTCTTAGCAGCTGATGATCGAAAATTCTTGTTTTATTGCTGACTTTCAGAACAAACCATTACGTTCTTAAAAATCCCAACAAATTATGAAATGCAACGTCTCTGTCCATCCGTCCGTTAGTACACGTTTAACTGCAACATCTTTACTACGAGTGTAAATTAAAATTTATAATACATTATACACAATCGGCTACCTTTAAATAAGGGTTGCACAAAGACAAAAAAAGTTTAAAAAAAATATATGGTAATAATTGTTAATACTAGTTTATTTGTTGAAACTAACATTAACAACATTAACAATATTTTATTTGATATGCAACTATAAATAATTTAAAAAAAGAGTGTGTGGAACGCCACGCGACAGAAGTAAAAATTAATTTTATTTTTTTTATTTTTTCAATTTTTGATTATTTGATATTTTTAATTTTGCATTATAAGACTTTTTAATATTGGGTTTTTAGACTTTTTTAATTTTGGATTTTGGACTTTTTAATTTTGGATCTTTGAATTTTGGATTTTTTAAATTTTCGATCTTTAAATTGTTTATTTTTTATTTTTTAAATTTTTTATTTTTGGATCATTAAATTTTTTATTTTATTATTTATTAAATTTTGGACTTTTAGATGTTATAGGCTAATTTTTAAGTTTGTTTTTTTAAATTTTGAAAATTTGTATTTTTTAATTTTGGATTTGCGCGGTAATGAACCTCCGGGTTCCATAAAATAGATAATATACCTTTAGATTGCTTAGGAATTGTCTATTGCCATTGAGGAAATAAGGTCTGAAAAATTTCCTTTGATTACTCCTAATCATTGAGTTGATTGTTTTCTGTGCAGTCCGCACCGAAACAAGTAAGTAATTTCGTTCGGTTTTGAGTGTGACTGATTTCGTGACGGTTTTAGTGTGACTGATTGTGACTGATTTAGTGTGACTGATTTTCCGGATTTACCCTCTACCGCCACTAAACAAGTTTTGCTTCAAAAATATTCTTGTGCCATAGGCTAGTTCAGGAGTAGGGTAAAGGCACCTAATATGAGACCCATTTTTCTAAATGTTAATAACTCAGCACGCAAAAGTCAGAAATGTGTCAAAACACAAAGGTAACCTTCTAAATTTATTCAATTTAAGGTACATAAATAAAGTTTTGTTAACAACCCCTGTTTTGAAAAGAAAAATGTGAAAAATAAAAAAAATGGGAAATTCACGTAGTTTGAAAAATGTCTCCTAATATGAGACCCTCTGTTTATTTTGTTTCTTGACACATGCTGGACACAAGAAAGTTCAGGAGTATGGATGATTTATGGTGTGGTGAGGGAACATTTTAGAGCGAACATTAAAGTTTTCGAAATTGAAAGAATTGCACAAAATGGATGGAACTGTTCCACTTCTTTGGATCGTTACGTCGAAACTGATAATTAGCGTATATCGATTCTGATTCCGCTGATATTATAAAAAAAAAATTCGCTCTAAATAGTTCCCTCAGCAGACCAAATCGTGTACAATGGACAAACATGATAATATGTGATATTATATGAGCTCGATTGCTCACATAATTTATAAAACAGTGGCGGGCCGCGAAGAAAACATTTAACATACTGAATAGGTTGAGCGCCCATCCAATTTCGCTTTCAAACACTTTTGGCCTGATGGTGGGAGCAAGGGGAACCTACTCCATTCCTATTTGTGGAGTTTGTGGATTATTCGAGGATAAGAACAATTTATCAAATCCAAATCAGTTCTCATGACAACATATTGCTTTTACAGTGTTCATATAGGCTATGGCTTCTGAAGTTGCAATACAGTTAACTTTGACAAATAACACTACCCACATATTCCTTCACATATGCTTATCAAACTAGACCTTTGTTTTTCCGTAAGCCCTGCTTAATGAATCGGTCTGTAACTTAACTCGGAAAACGATTAAAAAAATAACTTTTTTGCACTCCTTAGCTAGTAAGTGGTACTTACGAACGTAGTTTACATGGATCGTAAGTTGACATTCCCACACAGTCTTGTTGCTAAGGGCGGTTGCGATGAGGTTAAATTACTTACGGTCCAAGGGCTACGTCATAATTCATTACGATACACTTCATAATACAAGCCTTTATGGGCACGGCCCCCAGGACAAATATTCGGTTCCCATAACAACAAACACATGCGAATCACTTTCTGAAATAAACATCTATTTTCAAGAATGTATTTACATAATATTTTCAGGTAATATCACAATTAATATAATTAAATTGATATAAATAATCATCGTGCAAAAAATAGCATGCAACACACGGGCCGTAAAGGCATTTAAGGGTCTCGAAAACTTAAAAACCCTCGGCTGCACCTCGGGTTTTCAATCTGTTTCCTCGACCCGTAAACGTGCCTTACGGCACTTGTATCGCAATATACTATTTGCACGACGTAACTAATTAGTGGTACTTAGGAATATTGTTGCCGTGGATCGTAAGTTGACATTCCCACACGCTTTGAAAACAAAAGAAATCTCAGTGCTGTAAAAATGACAAAATGCACACGTGCCGTAAGTAAATCCATCATAATACAAGCCTTTATCGAAGACCAGAACCTAGGCCCCCCAGTTTGTGGTGACTTTAACAGGACAAATATTCCGTCCCCATAACAACCAACATATGCGAATCACTTTCTGAAATATAACATCCATCTTCAACAGTGTATAAACATAATATTTTCAGCTAATATCTCAACTTATATAAATATTCATCGTGCGAAAAATAGCATGCAATACTCGTGCCGTAAGCGCATAAAGGATATCTTTTTTTTCCGAATTCTTTCCTCGATCCGTAAGCACTGCTTATGGCAGTTGTATCGCAATATACTATATCTTCTGCAAATCATAATTGCAACTATCACTGATTAAACAAAAGCATTCTTTGTTACATCAATTTACCTGATTTTATTTGAAGTAACAAAGCTGTATTTCCCTTGCTTAGCGTAGAGAAAATTATGTGAATATTTTAGGATTTTCCCCTATGAAAATTGCCCTTAAAATCCATAAAGCATGACGTCATAGGCACAAGTTAAATTATGTTTATGGTAGCTGTTTTCCAACGCGCTAAGTCAGGTATGTAACGCGATTCAATTCGGCGGCGGACATTTCCAAGTACACCATTAGGCGGAATCCGATGAGCATTAAGTTAGGCCGGCCTAGGTTTGCGTGGAGAATAGGTAATCAAGGCTCAATACCGTCCAGTGCAGCAACGGGATAACACACCTTTCAAATCTCTGCATGCATCAACATTTAATGGCAGCGCTATCCAATTAATTGTACATATTTCATTCTTGTAACAGATGTTGAACTATCTACTCTTATACAATTCAACGGCCCTAAATAGCGTGCTCACTCGCTCGCTCACTTCGTGAGACATCGGGTATACTCGGCGATGTTTCGTCTCTCGCAGTCTAAACTTTCACGAACAGTACAAAATTAGGAAAACCGTTTCTCTATCATATAAGGCCTAAGTGAAATGAGCGCAATGAACGAATATTCTAATTTTATTTTTACTTACAATTTTCATAGCTCTGAACCACAAACATTTTTAATAAACTGCCAGTGTAAATTTCTTAAAAATCCTGGATTAAATTAATAATGGCGGGCGAAGCCGCGGGCACCTGCTAGTAGAATGCATTTTCAGTAATCTATTGTAATGCTGATTCCAGAACAGATGTAAGGTTATATTCACTCTACTTTCATATTAAACCTTAACATACCGAGACAATGGTGCATAAATCTCCGAACTGTTTAGAATATAAAGAAAAAAATTCTTTAGGCAGGCCTACAGGCTGAGGTAGATTTCGAAGTGCTAAATCTCGCCTTATATGAGAGCTATCGAGAAAGCAGTTATTGATTTGTAGAGTACTCATAAAGAGCTTTTCAACGATACCCCATAATACGTGGTTTCAAAAATTTATAATTTCCATCCCCCCCACCAACCACCCCCACTCGTACCCCCAAAACCCACGAATAGTTGGTGTGACTGTGTACTCCATAGGGAGTACTCTAATTTATTCAAACAAAGTTTCCCTCTATAGGCCTACATCATAGGAGCCGAGATATAAATTTTTCAAAATTTCAACCCCCTCCCCCCGACCCTCTCCTTGGGTCAATTTTGCTCATTAACGAAATTGTCCGAACTATTGTGCCTAGAAATAATATAATGAAATTTGGTTCAAATATCTTCAAAATTACGGCCGCTAGCGTGCAAAAATATATAGGGAAGCTATGAAAGAATTTTTCGAAAGTCATGACATGGTATCGATTGCAATAGGTAGATTTTTCTACGAAATCTACCTAATAGGACGTAGGAGGTCAAAAAGGAAATTCGATAAAGATTGAGTGAATGAGGTCTGTGATTGGCTGGTTTTAGACTCATTCTTATGAATTACACAGCTCAACAAAAAAGAGAACTTTTTGTTTGGTGTCCCAGATGTTTTACCGGATTTCGGCTATACTTAGCGTGCTTATTCCAAATATATAAACAGCTTTTCTCTACCAGCTCTATTTTTATTTTATTCGTGAAATCTTAGTCTAGCGAAACAAAATCTTGCTTGATAATATAGCTCATGGGTGCGCATCTGTGGCACATTGTGTCACTGTGCGGTAGGGGAATTTCTCCCACTACAGTCGGCCTTGACGTCAGCATAAAGCAGTTTCGACGTGACACAGAACATGAAGAACAGGTTTCTTACGTCACAGCAAGGGATGGGGGCTAAAACGTTTCCCCTGTTGATCTATATATAAGCATTCATGAACCATAGATTATTGTCTCTGTTGGACACTACATGAGAATATTATAGGAGACAAATTCCTCCGGCACTGGGACTTGAACCATAGGCGTAACCAGGCCGACCATATGGGGGGGGGTTATAACATCCGCGGGGTCTGGGGTGTATGGAATACCCCCCAGGGAGAGGGGGGTCTGGGGGCCCTCCCCCGGAAAATTTTAAAAATCAAGATGCAAAATAACAAGTTTTAAGCTTCCGGGGGTCTCCCCCGGAAAAATTTTAAAAATTAAGATGAAAAATAACGAGTTTTAAGCTTCCGGGGGTTCGCCCCCGGAAAATTTTACAAATTAAGACGCAAAATAACGAGTTTTAAGCTTCCCACGCTTTATACTTGCATTAAGTAATTTATGGGCAGACTTAAAAAAATTATATAATTTTCCTTTTTTTGATCAATGGGGGGGGGGGTTCAAACCCCCAAAACCCCCCCTCGGTACGCCTATGACTTGAACCCAGGACCTTTGGCTATTCGTGCCAAGCTCTACCAATTGAGCTAATCCGGAGTTCAATTCACAGCGCCTGATGGAACCTCTCTCCTATGACTAAACGCCCTAATGGTCTACCTATCTTATATATCTACATATATATCTATCTTGAATGTTAACTGTACAATAACAGTGGGAGCCGGTCACAAAAATCACTAATTATGTGCCTCACAATAGGCCAACTGCATATGACATAACTTGTCTGTCTGTGAGGTAGACCATTAAGGGCAATCAGTCATAGGAGAGAGGTTCCATCTGGCGCTGTGAATTTAACTCCGGCTTAGCTCAGTTGGTAGAGCATTGGCACGGCTAGCCAAAGGTCCTGGGTTCAAGTCCCAGTGCCGGAGGAATTTTTCTCCTATAATATTCTCAGGCTTTTCACCTATGTTATTGGTCTAAATCGAAAGAAAGACACCTAAACTAAATAGTCTCGTAAACCATACATGTAGCAGGGTGTCCACCAAGTAATGCTTAAGAAAATCCCGACTTATTCCCCGATTTTCATTGATCATTTCAGAAATTTCCGACCAAAATATGATTATGAAGCACTATTTAATAACTGTGTAAGAAAAATTATAGGATATACATATTTTAAATAAGAAAAAACTTTTAGTAACAAAAGTAATTTCAAACAATAATCACTTAGGCTATAACAGATACAAAAGTAAGCAACAGTAAAATAAATTAAATATACCTTCATATAGGCCTATATTATTGTCTAAAAGTCTTTTTGATCCCACTTTTTTTTTCAGCAACTTAATTTGTTCATCTAGAGCAGCTGCAGCTTTTTCGGACTCTTAAGAGCAGTTTTCTTTTCTTCTCTTCTAGTTCTTATCTTCAGCTTTGCGATTTTTCGAATTTTCCCGGATATTTTCACAAATTCATTGACTTTTCCCGGATTTTCCCGACCATACGAAATTCCCGGCCTTTTCCCGGATTCCCGGATTTTCCCGACCAGTGGACACCCTGATGTAGTCACAAATCGTAAAAATAGATTTTATATTTATTTTAATGTGATAAACCGCCAGTTTAAATCTGCATACAAAAACCCCCTCTACTGTGTATTTTGCAGCGTGTGTTAGAATTTAACATGAATAATGCAGCATCACCTACAGTTAATTATTCATAAAGGGCAGCATCCGGTGGATGAGTCGTATAAATATCATCAACACTTCCGATATTCAAAATGTAGGCCTACCTGTTTTAATTTAGTTGACAGGCTAAAATATCAGTTCACTTAACATTCATGCATACTGACAGGCAGTGAATATTCATAAATGGCGCAAAACATTGTGCACAAACATTCTCACATAAATATTTTGCGTTTTTTAATTACTGAGGATTTTAGGTTGTCGAAAAAAATCTGAATGTACTATTAAAAATCTGATGTGAAAGTCACATAACTTCCTCTGCCCAAATAAAAGTTAGCAGTATTCACATATCCTTGTACAGAATCGCAAGACACAATTTTACGCTGATTATCCTATAAATACCTCTTCTTTCAATGATGCAACTAAAAGGGCAAGGCTATATAACAATCTTAAAAAAAAAGAACAAGTGACTGCAGACTTTCCGCCGTAAAGAATAATTTCCGAAATTTATCGAATATTTCCCTCAGATACTTCTTTACTCTATGCATGGCCAACAATACATCTTTCTCACTTCACATTGTTATATAGAATAAGAGGCCGTGAAAGAGCGCTATTCAGTTGTTCATCACACAAGACAAAATTTCTACAAATAGTGGGTGAACAGTGGATGGCTTGTAACTACCCTGAGAGAATTTTTTCGAAAAAAAGTTTCAAATAAAAGTTTTAGCTCTCAGTAAAAGGAACATATGTGCAAATTTTAAAGAAAATCGTTAGAGCCGTTTTCGAGAAAATCGCGAAAAACGAAAATTTCTTCATGTAAAGTCCCCTTAAAAATAAGAGAAAATAGTCACCAATCTTATCCTCACATCTTCAGAAGGTACCTGACCCAAATACGAAATTTTGTTTTCATACGATTTTCCGTTTTGGAGCTAGCTTGTTCACAGATATTCCACACAGACACACACACAGACACACAGACACACAGACACACTGACACACAGACATGTTTCCAAAAATAGTATTTTTGGATTCAGGGGGCCTTGAAACGTGTATATATGCTAAAAACTCAACTTCGAATTTTGGGGTCGAAAACAATACTTCCTCTACCTATAGTACCTATGGTACGGGCAGAGGAAGTAAAAATGAATGTACAACTTCGAGATTAAATAAAATCAGGGAAACTGATATAACAAAGTGCCAGAATGCTTTTGTACAATCAGTGATAATTGCAATTATGATATGCAGAAAATAACTTATTTTTGTAATCCATCTCCGAGTTAAGTACCAGATCGATTCATCAAGCATGGCTTACGGAAAAACAAAGGTCTAAAGTTTGATACTTAACCTTAATTCAAACTCGTATACACTTATATAAGAAATTCTTAAAATATGTCAACATTTCACAAAATACACTGGCAAAAATGTATGTAGGCCTAATTGTTTCACAGGCCTTCTCTAGTATTCATATAGTAGACCTACTCATTTCAACTTGATAAACGAAATAAACAAACATCTGACTAGTTAGATAAGCATATGTGAAGGAATATGTCATAGCTAACTGTATTGCAATTTCCAAAGCTGTATATGAACACTGTAAAACAATATGTTGTCATGAGAACTGATTTCCATTTGATAAATTCTAATATATTACCATAAAATATACACTAAATTGGAAATTCCGGTACCGGCCAACCGATTTGGTCCAATATCAACAGACGTCTTCCCATGGACATTATAAATGCGTACACCAAGTTTCATGAAAATCCGATAAAGCGTATTTGAATTATCGCGCCTTTAAAATAGACACTAAATTGGGTTTTACTCCGGTACCGGCCAACCGATTTGGTCCAATATCAATAGGCTTCTTCCCAGGGATGTTATAAATGTGTATACCAAGTTTCATGAAAATCCGATAAAGCGCATTTGAGTTATCGCGCGTAAAGACACACGGACAGACAGACAGATAGACAGACATTTTCCCGTCCCCACAGAACCTCTTAATAAGCTGTATGTCCCCCCTTAAACTTGTATTCTCTTTACCATGAAAGGTAAATGGATGAAAAATACCATCGCAGAAGAAATATACATTACTTGACTTTGTGAATAAGGAAGCATTGAGTAGAGAAGTAACATCTTGTTATTTATATGGTAATGGCTGCCACCTTCCATGGCCTGCTTTGTTTCCAAGGCAATGCAGACACAATGTAGGAGGCGGCGAATACGACAAATGTGGACTACGTGACTGCACACTGATACCTTCCACATAAACGTGGCTTCAGTCTGCAAAACTGGGCATCTTCCAAACGACACGATTTGTAAAATACGTCTTTACAACTTTTTGACGACCTACAATTTATGCTTCAACTTTTGAAATTCAATACAGAAATGTACGGTAGTGAAACTGAAGACTCTTGTTTATTGTTACTATAGCAACAGATAATGATTTTGATGGGATTGTCATGGCCTTCTACTTAAAAATTATAACAGGCCATGCTTAAGTAAAAGAGTAAGGTTAATATGAATGTTTTTTTGTTACTATAGCAACCGATAACCATTGTGATGGGGTTGTATTTTAGTCATGGCCTCTATTTAAATAAAAATTATAGCAGGCCATGTTTAAATAATAGATATAGTATACTGGATGAGTCCAATAAGGTTTTTGCGTAGGTTACGTGGTGCATACAATATTTTTTAGTAAAAGTTCTCTGAATTATATGAAATGAAAAAAAAAATACCGTATAATTCATTATAATAAAATATATAGTCAGCCATTTGTAAACGTCATATTTTCACAGCCACCTGATTCGCGGAACAACAATGAACCGTACGTACCAATAGGAAATACGGTATAGATGCATAATATATGAGTCACTTTTTGTAAACAATAATGCACAGGAACTAGAATTATTATGAAAAGCTTGTGAAAATATGAATGATAATCCCGAGGAAATTTCAATCCAATCCAGAAACATTGAATTGGAGCTGCTGCCAGCAACATCACGGCAGCAATAGTCTATGAGAAGGAATATATTGCAATTAAATGCTGGTGCATCCATGGTAAGCTATGTTTCTCTTGTGAATCAAGATGTTGAAAGTTGTTGGCTTATATTTTTTGTTATATGATTAAGTAGGCTACCGTGTTTTGAGAGAAATCCTGGTAAAGTTTCTGATTATCATAAAGAAACACGGTGGCTTAAATGTGTTGTTTTAAGACCAAATATATGCTAAAATCCATGTTAAAGTTGGTGTGACTGGTCATCTGGATTTTGTTTATAGATTGCCATGACGACTTTCGGGTCCTAGGCCGATAAATTTGCATTTTAAATGCATTTTATGCAATTTTAGCGGCCTAGGTTGCTAAAATTCAATTTTTCGCCGTGTTACCAGTCCGACAAGCAACTGTTTTAAAGAGCGTGTATTAAAAAAATTATAACAGGCCATGCTTAAGTAAAAGGGATTCATTTGCTAGTTACTATAGCAACAGTTAATGACGTGCTACAACTTTTCTGGAAAGTGTCCAATGTTGTGTATATAGTATAATATATGTGAAGACACGGGTTAATCCCGTCAGTCTATAACACACAGGGGGCTTTGGTGACGTGTGTCAGCACCACGTGACGTCATGACAAATCACCTGTCACACTGTCCGACACGAGTCTAACCTCAAAGTGCAGACTGTGATCTGAATAAACGTCAACCTCAAGAAACCCCTGACTTCAAGCACTTGTCCATTTTGTGTTATAATGAGAAACTCTTCTACTCCGGTGTAACAAATGAACGTCTATTATACAGGATGATATAAAGAAAAACTTCATGAAATTATAGCGTCGTAAAAACACAGCAAATTTTAAACTGTTTTATTACATTGGCGAAATTTTAGATCGTCTGCATAAATTACTGCAACCAGCATTAGTATTGAGTACTGCCAAATATACTGGATGTATTATTAAGTGTCAAAATGTACTTTACTAGGAGGTGCCCGCGGCTTCGCTCACGATAATTAATTGAAAAATTAAAAATTAATAGTATAATAATTATTAAAGCATTATATTTATTAACACTTGCACGCGAATCATTCTTAAACTAAACCATTAATAATTAATGAAACAGCTAAAATTCCGGCTTTAGAGTGCATTCCACGATTAGAAATCGCCACCTGGGAAAACGATCTCAGATTCGATTATGCAGTTCCAAAGATAACTGTGAACCACTGCCTTCTAAACTGTATAATTCTCGTGCGTAATTCTCGAGACGGCGGTGGATAAGACGTATCGTTTCTCAACTGTTTGTTGACAGATGAATGTGATGTGAATTTTATTTGATAAATTCAGTGTAATTTTCAGAAATTATATAATTTTTTTCAAGAGAAGGAGTGATTGATTTGGAATTTTACTGTCCGCGATACTTCGAGGATTAAACTATCAATATATTAAACCTGATGCCCGCGGCTTCACCCGCCATTATTAATTGACTCCAGGATTTTAAAGAAATTTACACTGACAGTGTATTAAAAATGTTTGTGGTTCAGAGCTATGAAAATTGTAAGTAAAAATAAAATTAGAATATTTGTTCATTGTGTTCATTTCACTTAGGCCTTATATAATAAAGAAACGGTTTTACTAATTTTGTAGTCGTCATGAAAGTTTACACTGCGAGAGACGAACATCGCCGAGTATACCCGATGTCTCACGAAGCGGGCGAGCGAGCAAGCACGCTATTTAGGGCCGTTGAATTGTATAAGAGTAGATATGAGATTGTGGGGGATGGGAAATGTCTGTCCGTCTGTCTGTACGCGCGATAACTGAAATACACTTTATCAGATTTTTATGAAACTTGGTACACACATTTCTAACGTGCATGTGAAGAAGCCTGTTGATACTGGAACAAATCGGTTGACCGGTTGAATTTTTAAGAATCAGGTTTTTATCGTTCAACATGAAGGCATGAAGTCAATTTAATGAAAATTTTAACCCTATTTCGATCAATTATTGACATATGAGCACCAAATTGTAATGACTTTAATGCCCTGTAGCATACACATTTTATGTCATAGAGCAAAAATCTCCCAATAAAAGTTGTTTGTCTATGTCCCCTCTATACACATGTAAAATATTTCGGTGTTATTCATTAACACCCTGTATATATATATTCCTTAGATTAAGCTATAAATAATCTAGAAAACCTATGTAATTATAAATTAGTAAGTTGCAAATCGTACAGTGCATATAAATGCCACTGATAGCAATCTAGGACAGGGTCCAACAAGTATTAAATTATTAAATAAATCAATATATAAACGGCCTATAGTTAAGTGTCTAGATGTTTGAGTAATAGTACATTCTGTAGTGGTAATTATTACATTATGTTTGGTAAACGTAGAATTTTATTTATTTAAACGATAAATTAGCTGCATAATATAATCCTTAAAAACTCGCGAACGGAATTTTCCGAAACAATGTAGATATTAGCCAGTCGTTATACTACTGCCAAAGCAATACTGAGAATCCACAGGGGAGTTTAGATGTTACCATCAAAGGGATCTTACCGAATTGTTCATTTATAATATTCTCATCAAAATATCACATAATAAAATCAGGTAAACTGATATAACAAAGTGCTACATGGAGTTTATAGGCCATATTTCACATGCTTGTGATATACATGGCACCTACTTTGTACAAGTAATATTTTTATATAGGCCTATCTAAAACATAAATGTTTATTATTAATAGAGTACCGTATCTAATAGTACCGGTATATTGCGGTGCATACGGATCGAGGAAAGAGTTTGAAAAAACGAAGCGCTTGAGTCGAGTTTTTTTCCATTTCCGAGATCCGTTATGCGCTTACGGAACGAGTATTGCATGCTATTCTTTGCACGATGATTATTTATATCAATTTATTTATATTAATTGAAATATTAGCTGACAATATTATGTAAATACACTATTGAAGATAGATGTTTATTTCAGAAAGTGATTCGCATGTGTTGGTTGTTATGGGAACCGAATATTTGTCCTGTTAAAGTCGCCACAAACTGGAAGGCCTTGGTTCCGGCCTTCGATAAAGGCTTGTATTGTGATGGTTTTACTTACGGCACAGTTGTAATTTTTACAGCACTGAGATTTCTTTTGTTTTCATAGCAACCAGATTGCTTGTGGGAATGTCGAGTTACGATCCACGGCAACAATATTCGTAAGTACCACTAATTAGTTACGTCGTGCAAAAATATTATAATAATACGTTAGTAAGCAATTCATTAGCAGTAATGTAAATTCCCTTCACAAACTATAAATCACAATTATAACTTCCGTATGGGTTTAACAAAATACTGATAAATATTTATCAGTATTTTGTTTACCGGCCAGGAATTTCTTCATGCAACAAAACAAATGAAAGTCCGACGACAATGCTCGCCCCTATGTTGCTGCAGCTGTTAGTGAGAAAATCAACAAATTTGGTTGGGAGATGCTCCAGGATCCTCCATACAGTCTAGACCTGGCACCGTCGAACTTTCATTTCTTTGGTCCCATGAAGAAATTCCTGACCGGTAAACGCTTTGGGACAGTGAAAACAGCAATCCGCAGATGGTTATAAGTTATATACTTAGGCTACAATCTATATATTGTCGCCGCAGTACACACCTTTCCCTCGCATATTTCTTTATTGGTAACGTAAGTTCTGAAGGCCCTAGCTGCAATTTTCTTCTATAATACAAATTACTAGCGGCTATGCTTATTATTTTTACTGTGGTGTATTTCATCACACATTACGTAAATGAAAAGTAAAACGAATTAATCTCTATATATATAAAAGGCTTTGTCCTGACTGACTGAATGAATGACTGACTGACTGATTGACTGAATGACAGGAATCAACGTACAGCCTAAACTATAACAGGTAGAGACTTGGAATTTTGACAGTACCTTCGTTTCATAATGTAGGTGCTCACTAAGAAAGGATTTTGAAAAATTTTGATTTTAAATGCCAAAAATCAAATGTTTTTGAGAATAGGCCTACTTAATTCCTTTTTACACAAAATTATCAAATCGAAATCACAACTGTGTATTGTTGCCACTGGTCTTAGATGGGTTTGGAAATAAATGAAACGTGACTTTGACAATTTAGAAAAGCTATCAATATAATAATGTTATAAATAAATATTAAAGAATCAAATCCACGAAAATAATGCAGTCACATAACTTTCTCTAGCCTGGAAATAGAGAAAACAATACGAGGTAAGGTAATTTGTTTTGGGAAGAGAAGTATGGAAGTGATATTGCATTTCTGTTTAATTTCATCCCCAAACCGGTTTTATGGTAACATGAGAGTAAGAAATAAACATTCTCTGCCACGATAATACAATTTTATGTTACCGGAATTTGTGTTTGTTCTTATTTGAACCCCTACCAGGCTTGTTGTGTACTGTACAAGCGATGGGATGCAAAATTCTACATCCTCTATGAGCCATAAAAAGCTATATCAAGCGTTTTCTGAGGGAATAGTTTGAGTGTAATAAGTAGAGACCGGATTTTAAAGGGAAAATTTTCACTCAAAAAAGGACGAAAAAGGGGAAAATTATTGCCAAAAAAAAGGTGGGGAAAAAAGGGAAAATTATTGGCAAAAAAAGGGTGGGAAAAAAGGGATATAAAAGTAAGAGAGTGTAAAAATTCAACAGAGAGATACATGTTTGTTTTATGTAAAATCTTTGCTTGCTCTACAGCTGCTGATTCTGTAACATCTAATGACCGAAGAAATTTTTGGATCTTGTTGAATTCCATATTCCCTACCTTGTTATAATGGGAAACTTAGGCAATGGCAAGCCTGTGATTTCCATGTAACGCTCTATTCTGCTGGGAGGAATTATTTTTTCAATGGTGAATCAGTGAAAACAATTTTTAATGTTTTCATATTACCAAATACTGGGTAATTTACGAATTTTTCAAAATAAATGAGCAAAAAAGGTACTGGAAAGGGAAAGTTCATAAAAAAAAGGGAGATGAGCCTAAAAAAAGGAAAAACAAAGGACGTTAAAACCAGGTCATTTGCAGTTGAAACTTACTCTGTAATGTCCTGTTCAATTTTATCACGTTCTTCCTATTTCAAATTATAAATACCTATATTAGGACTTAGAATTTAAAAATCTAAAGTCCAATTACAAAATAAAAAACCCGGGCGACGCCGGGCCTTTTAAGCTAGTGTGTGTGTGAGTGTGTGTGTACGGAATGGAAGTAAACATCTGACTGATCTTGTCGCACTATCGTGAAGTATGCTCTGGTGCGATTAACCAATGAAAAGACAGGACACATTCAGTCAAGGCAGGTCTGTAGTTTACTTTTGCATCATGTATAGTCCCTTATTGCACGCAAAGACCCCAGGTAAGGTGTTGTCTCAAAGTTGTAAAAACTACGGAAGGGGGATTGGATTTTGCTAACTACCGAGGATATTTCTCTCTTAAAATACCTTCGTAATGTCTTGCAAGAAAATGCCTTGCAAAATACTGCGGAATAAGAGAACGCTGTCCGGTCGGGAAAAAAATGAGAATTGCTAATATGGCTTCTATAACAAAACAATGCAGCGATTCTATTTTCCTTACAGCCGTTACCATGGATACCGCTCCTGACTTCTTTTGTTTTTGCTCCTCGTTTTATTAGGACTTCCTTTCTTTTGTTTTTTTTTTGTGTGTGTATGTTTATGGCTTCTGCTGTGGCATTTGATTTTCATCTTTATACGGTATTGTTTGCAGTAAAAAAAGAAGAGGAAAGAAAAGATTCGAACATAAAAATCTGGATTAATATGAAGGCGTTTCGTGTAAAATTGAGAATCAGGTAACTTACGTGGCCAAACCGTCTTCACATATTCATATTTCTTCGACCTTATTAATGTACAGAACAGTCGGCCAAATAAAAAACGTCGGAACTCGTATGCAGTTAAAATCAAAGTTTTAACGCATTAGTTCACAAGTTTCCTATAAAAAACGTAAAATACAGGCCATTCTCGGAACATATGAGGCCATGCGACAGGAGAGAAAAAATGAACGAGGGAAAAAATGAACAACGCGGAAAGCGCAACACACGATATTCAACTTAATGTATTGTCATAATTCATTTTGCTTTGTGCCATCGCCACATACAAATGTTAAAGTGAGAGAAAGTGTAGTTAGGGTTGTAATTGACCTGCATTTTTCGGCCTCTGAAGCAGCGAGAAGGTTCCATATTTATGAAAGAGCAGCTCAGAGATGGGAACTTCACTATAATGCGGCCGGAAGTTTTCATAGGAAACGTGGATCTGGCCGGCCGCGTATTTCGATGCTAGATTGGTTGCAGAAGTTGAGCGTAAGTTATTGATTTTGCACTACAAGTACCGGTATTATAAAATAAAATCTTTAAAAAATGCTCCTTGAATAAACATATTCCTCGCGAATCTATTGATTATTAATATTATAACTTAAAAATTTGCAACCAAGAATATGGCGGATTTGAGGCATATAGCCACAGCCTTCTATACATGTTTGTTTTGGAACAAAACTGACTAAATAATCAAGAAAATACATGGATAGACAAGAGGCGTGTGTGAACCTAACCTTAAGTCTTCTTGTACATGCGCACATGCTCGTTCGTGATACTTTATAAAATAACGCCCGACGTTTTTTATTTGACCGACTGTACATTCAAGTACTGAATTTCCATAAAGTACTGTTGTTATTCCAAATATCGATTTCCAGCTAGGCATATCCGACATCGATTAATATCGTACGCGGAACAACAGCAACTCAAACTGAACAATAAACAACCTGAATTTAAAATAAAAATAAAATTATATTCACGTTAATTTTAATATTCTAAACTAAACTCCGTGGTGCTACATCCCTGAATTGACAAGGCCTACCACCCGACCGCTGCATCATCTACCATAGGCGGATGGCAGGATTGGGGGGCATCTGGTCAGCATGCCGACACCCACAGCCGTTAAAGGTGGTGTTCATGACCGCAGCAGCTACTTCTCTTTTGAATTTGAATCACGAGGCTGAGTGCACAACGTTCTAGACCTCCCTACCTCAGAAAAATCAGAGGGCGTACTGGGGACCGAACCCGGACCGACGAATCTGTAGACAGCGACGCTAACCACAAGACCACGCCGGCGGTCATTTTCATAGTCCTTTAGAATAAATTTATCATTTCGCGCTTTGAGATTAAAATGAAGCCCTGCTCCCTGCATGACTTTGTCGCTTGACATCTACCGAAAGACGAATGGTCACCGAAAAAGAGTTATTTGTTTTATCGATTATAAGGTACTGTAAAAGTAAAGGTCAAGTGTCCCCTATACAAGCCATGGAGGCCCAGAGAGTTCCAGGATGTTGAGGCTCCCAAGTTGTAGACATTCGGGAGATGAAGGTGGTAAGGTTGTCAGCCTTACCCACAGGCCGCCTTTACCCCCCAGGATTGATCCTGGTACTCATTTCTGTTAGAGGCTGAGTAAACTCCAGGCCCATAGTGTCACCATATAAGGTACTTTACCACAAAAAATTTAGACATTTAATTATGTTAGAACAAAAACAGTTGTATGCGACTTGCCTTTAACGGTAATTAAGACGGTCGTATGAAAATTATGAACGACCGTCAAAATAATATACACAACTGTTAAAAAATAGAATTATAGGCTATCATTTGTGTAATATACCGTTAACTTTGTTATGTCAGTTTACCTGATTTTATTATGTGATACTTTAATGAGAATATTATAAATGAACTATTCGGCAAGATCCCTATGATAGTCAGAAGCAGGGTTGCCAGTTCAGAAACGTAAAACAATCGTACCAACAACTGAAAATAGTCGTACGCTAGTTAAAATCGTCGTACACTTTGCGAATTGTCAGGATGAAGATGATGATGATGATGATAATAATAATAATAATAATAATAATAATGTTCAGACATTTTTTTGTATAAATGGTGACTAAAATTTGCTTTTGTAAGTTCTATAACGTGCTACTGCTCCACTCACGCATGCTGACTTTATTGTTCACCGCTACTACTCAGATAACTGGTCTCTCGTAACTGTATACATGCCCATACTGTATATAGCCATTGTTGTTGGTACTCTTTGTCATCGGCTACCTGCGGATGTTGCAGGAAGAAATAAAATATTAATAATCTACTCTTATACAATTCAACGGCCCTAAATAGCGTGCTTGCTCACTCGCCCGCTTCGTGAGACATCGGGTATACTCGGCGATGTTCGTCTCTTGCAGTGTAAACTTTCATGACGACTACACAATTAGGAAAACCGTTTCTTTATTATATAAGGCCTAAGTGAAGTGAACACAATGAACAAACATTCTAATTTTATTTTTACTTACAATTTTCATAGCTCTGAACGACAAACATTTTTAATAATCTACCAGTGTAAATTTCTTAAAAATCCTGGAGTCAATGAATAATGGCGGGCGAAGCCGGGGGCACCAATATTGATGGTTTAACTCTTGAAATATAGCTGATAATAATAATCCAAACAAACCATTCCTTCCCTTGAAACATTATATAATTTCTGAAAATTACACTGAATTGATCAAATAAAATTCACATCATATTCATGTCAATAAACAGTTGAAAAACAATACGTATTATGTGTCCACAGGTTCCTTTGGAACTGCATAATCGATTCTGATATAGTTTTCCCAGGGGGCGCTTTCTAAACGTAGAATGTACTCTGAAGCCGGAATTTTAGCTGTTTCATTAATATTATTAATGGCTTAGTTTACGAATGATTCGCGTGCAAGTGTTAATAAATATAATGCTTTAATTTTTAATTTTTAAATGAATTATCGTGGGCGAAGCCACGGGCACCTCCTAGTAAAATTACATTACAAACCATAAGAAAGTAAGATTTCCAAATATTATTTAAAGTATACAGCCACTTTTGATATGGACGTGTCAACATAATTATACTATTAATAATAACAATCATATGATTATTATGTTTGGTCAAAATAAAAGAAAAACAATAAGACCAGTTGCTCTTTATCGGTATAATTTCTTTAGAGGTTTGGATTGCTTCGTTAAGCACACGTGCGGCTAAAATATAAAATATTTGGAGAAGAATGAGAGACAGCAGCGTCGCCAGGAATTTTTTAAGGGGGGGGGCAAAATCAATTTCGGACCTCAATTTCAAATGATTAGGCTAAACACATTAATATTCACTTAGTTAACCGGATCGTTATTTTGAACCCAAGCTGAATTTGACGAGGCTACAAAGTTTTTTTTTAAGTTGACAGAATACGCTCTTTTGAGCAATGGCCTTGGTGAGTTTCTATTATAAACACATATTATAGTTATAATTAGTTAATACTTGCTAAACTCATTATAAAGTAATTCTATTTTTTTATTCTCCATGCTACAACTGTAGGTTGTACAACAATACAACTTAAGCGTGGTGCGGCACCGGCCCGTAAAAGCGTGTAATAAATAAATGGACTTAGTTTTATTTGACAATGGCTATTATAAGTTATAACTATCCTTTATATAGGCCTATTTTTTTCGCAAAAAAATTTTCAAATAAAATTTTTAGCGCTTAGTACAAATTTAAACAAAATCGTAAGAGCTGTTTTTGAGAAAATCGCAACAAACGAAATTTTCTTCATGTAAAGTCCCCTTAAAATTAGAAGAAAGTCGTCGCCAATCTTCGAGACACATCCTGAAGAGATACCTAACCCAATTACAAAATGTTGTTTTCGTACGATTTTCCGTTACAAGAAGCCGATTTGAGAACAGCGCGTATTCAGAGTGGAAGGCTTATAACTACCCTTCAGAGATTTTTCGAAAAAAGTTTCATATAAAAGTTTTATAAGCACCCCATGTGCAAAATTTAAAGAAAATCGTTTGAGCCGTTTTCGAGAAATCGCGAAAAACGAAAATGTCTTAAAAATAAGAGAAACTTGTCACCAATCTTCAAGTTACATTATATATATATATATATATATATATATATATATATATTTTTTTTATTATCCCTATACAGGCCATGGAGGCCCAGAGGGTTCCAGGAGGTTGAGGCTCCTAGATTTTGGACATTCGGCACTTGAAGGTGGTAAGGTTGTCAGCCTTACGCACCGGCCGCCTTTACCCCCAGGATTGCTCCTGGTACTCATTTCTGTTAGAGGCTGAGTCGACCCCAGGGCCATAGTGCCACCAGAAGGATTAGGCCAATTGAAAAACTCCAACGACCTCATCGGGAATCGAACCCGCGACCTTCCGGTCTGTAGCGCAGCGCCTCGACCACTACGCTACGGCGTACCCCATTATATATATATACCTAGGTATATTTATCATTACAATTGGCCAATATGCTACACTAATCTAATTTTTTGACATAGGCTACCTGTATTATAAAATAAATTTAAAAACATTAGTCACTAACTAAAATAGGACCAGTAATGAATTCTACTCGAACATGATTTTTATTTTTTTGCTCGTAAAAGAATCGTAGCATTAATGAAAAAAATCTGATATGAAAGTCGCATAACTTTCAGTGCCCAAATAAAAGTTAGCATCTAGTAGGCCTACAGTACGGTATATTATGTATGACATTCTCTTCATGTACATTGGTTGTAAAAATGAAGGTAATGTCATTACCACGTCGCATCGCATCGCCGAAGGATACATAACCCAAATCAAATCTGACAGATGGTATAAATAATGCATAATAGTATCCACATAATTAAGCATGTTGTAGAATAATGTTATTATTAATAAGAACTCGATTCATATAATTATGACCTCTTAATTCTATCACCACTAGAACAAAATAAATGTATAAGTTGTAGGCTATAGACTATATTATGATACATGTGGTAAAATGATTTTGTTTTGCTCGTAGGATTGCTACACCTGCCCTAAATTAACTCGTTTCGCAAACATAACCTCCTCCCAAAATATATATATTTTTTTTAACACTTAACTCGGATCATAAATTTAAATAGTTAATGTTGGATCATAATATTTTAGATAGTCTAAGTTCTTTTAACTTTGAAAATGTGTCACGCTGTCATACATCAGATTACCGAAATCTAAAGAACATTCGTGATACCGGGATCTAATACTTAACCTTAACACCTAGTCCTGAACGCCGGAAAGCGATTTTTCAATACTGAAAATTCCCCAATCGTAACCGCCGGGGCGGAAGGCAGGCGAGCTACCGACGACGCAGCCACGGCGGCGGACTTACGCTTTAATTACGAAACGATCTGGAGTTTAACTCAGAGATCGATTACAAAAATAAGTATGTGTTTAATAATTTTGTACACCTTCACAATGATTAAACGAAAAGAAGCCATTATCATGAAAAGAATGCGAGACTTCATCTTCGAGTTATGAATAAGAATATGATTTTTCAGATTTCTTTAATAAAAATAGAAGAAAATGTGGTTATTTGTAGACAAAATATGTTAATTGCATTGAATTCCTGTAAACCTTTTTATTTTTATCCCATTTTAAAGCGATTGGGCCTACGATTAGAATGCAAAATAGACTATGCGCTGAGATTTATGTTTCCTAAATGGCGTTTTATTTGTGCTTTCCTCTGTTTCGTAATTTGTATTTTCTGGCATATAGGCCTACGTTTTTCTGTGATAACTTTTAACTCGTATATGCGAGAAAGTTTGTGCAACTTATTATGCACCATTTATATTACTTATGGAAATGTTATATTGCATGTTCACATGTACCTAATCCAAATACAAAATTTTGTTTTCGTACGATTTTGCATTACAACAGGTTGTATTGCAAAGAGCGCGTATTCACAGTGGGTGGCTTATAATTAGGGACCGGATTCTTAGGTTTTAACCTATTTTTTTCCTTACTTCCAAAACAAAAAGCGATTATACAATTTTTCGAATCATGTCCATAGGATTCACCCACATTCATTCTGTGGCACCTAAAAATACCTAAATGGAGTATGAAAACCCAAATGTACCTAAATGGGATATAAAACCTAAAATATCTAATTTAGGCTACTTTTTTGTCTTTTTTGTTTGTCAGTTGATAAATCGATATTTTGCGGAGAGACAATTTTTGTCGAGTTGAAATTAATAGCACCAGCGTTTCGTTCAACCCAATGTCATCTAGGATGACAGTATCAAGAGAGGAAGTGTAAGAGTACCGGCGTATTCCTTTTAAAGTATTCGTACGAACAACCATTGCTGACGTCATGTGAGGTTGAAAGTACATTTTCTGCCTTCAAATGTATTCTAAGAGATAACAGGAAGAACTTCACAGTTGAGAATCTTGAAAGATATTTAGTGATATACTGTAACCAGGAAATGTGAGATAATCTTATTTTCACTGCTTCTTTTGATTGTTTATGCTTTCTTTCTTCAATTGTATAATATTGTCCTAAAGCCAGTTTACAAAAATTTAAGTCAATTTTGTTAAGTTAAACTTTACAAGTATTATGTATAGAATCCTATGTAGCACATTCAAATTCATTAAACCATTTATTCTACCCGAAAACGATATTTTGGACAAAAACCTAAAAAAAACTATTTCACCTAATGGAAAACCTAAAACAGTGTTTTTAAAAACCTAAAAATCCGGTCCCTGATTATAACATTCCGCCATTCATTTAGCGATATGTAGGCATATACAAAATAAAGTACGAAAAAACAAAAAAACTTAATGTATATCCTAATTGAAAATTCTGCAGTAGATTGCTAAAAAATTAACAGAAAATGGTAGTAGGCCGATAAAATGCTAATATTAAAAATAGTCGTACAAATAGGCATACGACACATGGTTGCGTCGTACGTCGTACAAATCTATGAAATAGTCGTATGTGTACGACTATAGTCGTACGTATGGCAACACTGGTCAGAAGGAAGGGTCATTAGGAGTTCTTAGTATTGCTTTATAAATTGTTTCGGAAAATTCCGTTAGCGAGTTTTTTAGGATTACATTGTGCAACTAATTTATCGTTTAAATAAATAAAATTCTACGTTTACCAAACATATTGTAATAATTACCACTACAGAACGTAATACTCAAATATCTAGACAATTAACTATAGGCCGTTTATATATTTATTTATTTAATAATTAATACTTGTTGGCCCCTGTCCTTGATTGACTCAATATGTAGGCCTACTGTACAATTTGAAACTTACTCATTTATAATTTCATGGGTTGTATAGGTTATGTATAACTTTATACATAATATATATATAATATAATATAATAATATATATAAATGGAGAGAAATGATTAAAAATTGATGAAAAATAAAATCAGGTAAATCCTATTTCTGCAACAATCTACCCGAGATTGTCAACAATGAACAGGGAATCCATTTTACTTGATTAAACTAGGGCATAAAAAGAACATCTCATTCAAGTATTAAAATCTACGTAATTCCTTTATAAACCTTTCCATAGTTTTTCTACTGTTCCTGGAAGTCAGTATCGATATTCCGTATCGAGTATCGCGTTAATGTTGCTAACGAGTCGATACTTTCACGTAAATTATGAAAGAGTGGTATCGACTATCGATACGCTTCGTTGTCTCAACGTTGAGAACTGATGTGCATTCCGAAATACCGTGGAAATTAACTGAGAGCTTAATGTGAAATTCCAAAGCCTGCTAACAACATCCTCACGTAGGAGGCAGTGATTGATCCCACTCATCCCATCCCATCACTAGCGTTTGTTTCATCACGGCCTAATACGAATAAAAAGGACGCATACTTGCTCTCATTCTAAAAAAAAAAAAAGAATAGCGTAAGATATGTTCACGATAAAAAGCTGAATGACGAATGGAAGCGAAGTGGATGTGAAATACATGACATGGCTATTTTCAAGCTTCAGATCCTGACTAAGAGAAAGTGGCTGCATTGTCGGAGTGCGCGCTCAGCCCCACACAGTCATTGCAAGGAAGGTCTTAAAAAGCTTGAATGCAGAAGAGATAATTGGCTTAACTTATGAACATGTTACAAATCTCTATATATATAAAAGGCTTTGTCCTGACTGACTGACTGACTGAACGAATGACTGACTGAATGACAGGAATCAACGTACAGCCTAAACTATAACAGGTAGAGACTTGGAATTTTGACAGTACCTTCGTTTTATAATGTAGGTGCTCACTAAGAAAGGATTTTGAAAAATTCTGATTCTAAATGCCAAAAATTAAATGTTTTTGAAAATACTTAATCCCTTTTTACATAGAATTATCAAAAAAAATTCACAGAACGTATTGTTACCAGTGGTATGAGGTGGGCTTGGATTAAATTAAATGGATGTTTGACAAATTAGAGAAGGTATCATTATAATTCATATTATCTATATTAATAAAAGGAATTCTCCTCGATGTCCAGCGAAATCTACTGAACGCAGAGATCTGAAATTTTAAACATAGGTGTGCTGAAGGGTCGGAAAATGCACCTCGAAGCCGGAATTTTAATTTTAGTTTTCGTTCGTGAGTTATGAGTGAAAAACTGGCAAAAAACGTGCATTTTTTGCGTTTTCAAAACATAAGTTTTCAGTTATACATTTCAATGTCAAATCAATTACAGTTGGCTTTGGCTGATTTTGTCATACCTTGAAAATAAAACTTTCGCGATCGCTTGAATGTTGTAAGCCCTAAATATGGTCAAACGTTGTTTTATTTGGACGAATCTCACTAGACAGAGGTTTTCTTGGCCAAGAAACTCGAATTTGAGGTCGCTTTTACCAGTCGATGCTATCTGATCGTGGTATGTAGTCCATGCGATTTAGGTGTTAATAAATGTAATGATTTAACTATTATGCTCTTAATTTTTAATTCTTGAAATAATTATCGCGGGCGAAGCCGCGGGCACATGCTAGTAAAAGTATAAATACCTCAAGCACTAGAAATTGACGATATGTTTACGGTTTCTAGGCATGCTTTCCCGGTGTTATCTCGATTTCGATTTTTTGTCACGATCACAATACTTTCTCTATACTACGTATATGCGAGAAAGTAAAACACATTAAATAAGTTATGTCCAACATTAATACAGTGACAATTGTTTTAAAGAAATCCGCCAGGATGATTTACAGAGTCTTACGTAATATTTTCCAGAAGTTTCTTAGCTTATTTCCAAGCAGTCTGGCTGAAGTTTACAGTAGTATGATTAAACGTGCAGTGAATTTTGCAAACCCTGCGGGGGATTCCACGGAGAAACGTAATTGAAATCCGCCGGAAAGTTACTTCTTTGTTCAATTCAATTCACAAAGTTTTGCAATGTGGGCTTTGATTCCATAGCAAAGAGATGGATTTATAAGTCCACAGTCCGCGATGTTTGAAGCAATATCTCGCATACCAGGGAATGTTCTTCACAGCAGGCTTTGGAAACAAGAAAGAATCTGATTGTGAAGTTAACAACAGCAGGCGGAGATATATAAGTCAAGAGTGAAAAGTTTCATTGATTATTGACTGATTGCATTTTAGCCAAGGCCAGAAAAATCTGTTTTAATTAATTTTTCCTAGGGAAATATTATGACAGTAAAATTTTATAATACAGTATAAAAGTTAGTATTAATTAAGAATCCTGGATACTTTCTTTTAAAAACTCATGAAGTTTTTCTTTACTTGAGTATGATTGACTCAAAATGTTTCTAAAAAATCTGATGTTCCTCTGCCCAAATAAAAGTTAGCTTCTTAGAAAGAGCCGTTTTCGAGAAAAATAACGACGAACGAAATTTTCATATAAAGTTTTCTTAAAAATAAGAGAAAGTGTTCACCAATATTTGTGTCAGATCCCCGAAAGGTACCTAACCCAAAGACAAAATTTGGTTTTCATACGATTTTCCGTTACAAGAGTCCGTATTGCAAAGAGCGCGTATTCATAGTGGGTGGCTTATAACTACCCTTCAGAGAATTATTTAGAAAAAATGTTTTAAACAAAAGTTTTAGATTTTGGTATAAGAAGATGGGCAGAAGACCTAAAGCTTCACCTTGGGACAAACTGGACTACGAAGGCCAAAGATCGAAGGGAATGGAGGCGACTGACAGAAGCAACATAAGAGGAATGAGGACCTTTCCCGCAGTGGCTAAGCGGGACTGCCGAAACAGCCACCTTGCCAGTCAAGAGGCCCTTGTAGTCCAGTCACCAGGTACTGAAAATTGGGTTTGCCTGGAAAAAGGTCCGAAGTTAATGATTTTTTAGTATGTTGTATATGGGTATTCTGAGGTGTAGAATCCAAGTTTTCCAATTCGAGAACCTTGTGCTAACTTCAGGGCAGCCGAAAAACCCCGAAATTTTTGGGCTTTTTTCAATGTTTTCCTTATAACTCCTAAACAACTAGTTTTATCTGAAAATACTCTATTACAAAAATTAAAGGGCAATACATTTTCTACAATTTGCACTATTTAAACGTTTTTTAAGTCGAATACGTGCCGCGATATGGAGCTTCGAAGTTTCGAGTTATTTTTCAAAATATTGAAAAACTGCAAAAAATGCAGGATTTTCCCTAGTAAATTTCATCTTCAAACATTTCTATATGGATAATAATAGTAGTAATGGTAGGTGAATCTAAATGAATAAATTTAACATCATCATCTCCCTCTCTCCCCCGTCAGGACGTTCTGTTGGGCGATTTCCTTGAAGGCCGTGGAACGGTTTATAGTCCAGTCACCAGGTACTTTTGCCTGGAAAAAGGTCCGAAGTCAATGATTTTTTAATATGTTGTATGTGGATATTCTGTGATGTAGAATCCAAGATTTCCAATTCGAGAACCCTGAGCGAACTTCAGGGCAGCCGAAAACCCCGAAATTTTGGGGCTTTTTTCAGTGTTTTCCTTATAACTCCTAAACAATGCATATTAGCCTAAAACACTCCATTACAAAAGTTAATGGACATGAAATTTCCTATTATTTGAAATGTTTACATGTTTTCCAAAACAAAATGTGTACCGATATATGGCGTTTCAAAGTTTTGAAAAATTCTCAAAATATCGAAAAACTGCGAAAATGGAGCATTTTTCCTAGTAACATTCGTCTTTAAACATTTCTGTATGAATAACGTTCAATAACCTACACAATAGAAACCCCATTATTAATGAGATGTTCATTTAAGAATAAAGTACACAATAATCGATACATAAAAATGTATTTTATAAAAATTTATACTACATATGATATGTGGATTTATTAACTAAGTAGAAAATATGTAAATTATTACAAATTTCTATTAATATCGATTGATAAAATCATTGGTCTCTTTGCTCCCGATTGGCAAATCGTCATCATCTCTCAGTAATTCCTCCTGAGCAATGATGTTATCGATGATGTCCTCCTTTGCTGCCATTTCAGCATTCACTCCTTACAGGATGAAGACCTTGGCAGCAGAAAATGTGTAGTAAGTGACTGCATAAGGTTGTATGGGGTAAGACTACAATCACGCATTTTCGAGTCAGTGTGCAAGACCTATGTGGACTAGGTACAGAAACACTTTGGGTATAATGCCATAGTAGTATTCGATGGATATCTTAGTGACGTCGCTTATCAGAGCACCAAGCAGCTGAACGATATCGCCGGGCTTTGCTGCAATCGTCCAGAAAATTTATATTTTCGTTAACAACGGCCGTTACATTGTCGCAAGAAAAATTGTTGTCCAATGACACGAACAAGAGAAACTTTATTTCAATGCTGATAACTGAACTGGCAGCAAAGGGCATCGAAGTTAAGCAGGCAATAGAAGATACTGATTTCATGATAGTGAAAACTGCAATATCTAAGGCTGCTGACTTCGATAGTGTTACTATCGCAGGTGAAGACATCGATCTCTTAGTATTGCTGACTGCATTAGGCTCTTCTCAAAAGAACGTTTATTTCCAAAAGAGTGTGAGAGGTAATACCCCAGTGTTTTGTATTCGCCAACTTCGTGCAAATACAATACTCAGGATATTCTTTTCCTTCATGCAGCAAGCTGGTGTGACACTACATCAAACCCATTTGGACAAGGAAAGAAGAAAGTTTTCACTATGTATGAAAAAAACAGATCTCTGTCTGACATCGTTAGTGTTTTCAAAGATAACGAAGCAACACCATGCCAAATTTCGGAAGCAGGGGAAAAGTTTCTTGTGATACTGTACGGTGGTAACATGGACACAGATACTCTGGATGATCTTCGGTACCGAATATTTTCCAACTCCGTGTCAAAATCCAAATTCAACCTTGCAAGATTGCCCCCTACACGAGACGCTGCCCGGTACCATTCTTTTCGTACCTATCTGCAAGTGCAGACGTGGCTGGGCTACAAAAAGTTACCGTCAGTTTGAGGCTGGACTTGAACGAAACGAGGGCTGATCCCTATAACAACGGCCATGGATGCAGCTTCAGAAAAGTTGCTGCACATGATACAATGCAAGTGCATGACAGGGTGTAGTACCAGGGCTTGCAGCTACAAAAAAGCAGGACTCCGATGCTCAACCATCTGCAAGAATTGTGCAGGAAATGCTTGTGAGAATTCGCCTGAAACCGACATCAACGAGGAAGACACAGACAGAGTGCGACGAGGAGGATGACGTCATCGATGAGATCATTGCTCAGGAGGAAGAGGAATCACTGAGAGATGATGCCGACTTGCCATTGGGACCAAAGAGATCAAGGCTTTTATGAATTAATATGAATGACTAATTTGTAATAATTTACATATTTTGTACTTAATTAATATATCCACATGCCATTACATGTATTATACATCGAGAATAATTGTATTCTTTATTCTGAAAAGAACATCTCATTAAGGGTGGGGGGTTCTATTGTGTAGGTTATTGAACGTTATTCATATAGCAATTTTAAAAGATGAAAGTTACTAGGGAAAATCCTGCATTTTTTGGAGTTTTTCAATATTTTGAAAAATAACTCGAAACTTCGGAGCTCCATATCTCGGTACGTATTCGACTTAAAAAAGTTTAAAGAATGCAAATTGTAGCCAATTTATTGCCCTTTAATTTTTATATTAAGTATTTTCAGATAAAACGCGTTGTTTAGGAGTTATAAGGAAAACATTGAAAAAAGCCCAACAATTTCGGGGTTTTTCGGCTACCCTGAAGTTAGCACAAGGTTCTCGAATTGGAAAACTTGGATTCTACACCTTAGAATACCCATATACAACATACTAAAAAATCATTAACTTCGGACCTTTTTCCAGGCAAAAGTACCTGGTGACTGGACTATTGCCCTTTAGGGATGAAACGGGCTAATTCTAATTCTAATAATAAGCAACCCATATGCAAAATTTAAAGGAAATCGTAAAAATCTATTTCAAGAAAATCGCGAAAAAATAAATTTTCTTCATATAAAGTTACCTTAAAAATAAGGGAAAGTCGTCGCCAATCTTCGCGTCACATCCCTGAAAAGCACCTAATCCAAATACAAAAGTTTGTTTTCTTACGACTTTCCGTTACAAGAGGTCGTATTGCAAAGAGCGCATATTCAAGAGTGGGTGGCTTATAACTACCCTTCAGAGAATTTTTCCGAAAAAATGTCTCAAATAAAGGTTTTAGCTCTTAGTATAAGCAACCCGTGTGCAAAATTTGAAGAAAATCGTAAGAGCCGTTTTCGAGAAAATTGCGAAAAAAACTAAATTTCTTCATGTAAAGTCCTCTTAAAAATAAGAGAAACTTGTCGCCAATCTTGGGCACACAACTTCAGAAGGTACCTGACCCAAATACAAAAATTTTGTTTTCATACGATTTTCCGTTTTGGAGCTAGCCTGTTCACAGACATCCACACACAGACAGACACACAGACATGTTTCCGAAAATAGTATTTTTGGATTCAGGGGGCCTTGAAACGTGTATTTATGTTAAAAACTCAACTTCGAATTTTTGGGTCGAAAACAATACTTCCTTTACCTGTAGTACCTCTGATACGGGAAGAGGAAGTAAAAATGTACACAAATCGAAACGTGTATACTGTTACTGGAATAAAACAGTTGGACCAACAGTATTAATGCCGTTTGTCGACCAAGAGCTAAGCTAACTTAGCTTAGCTTAACTCACATACAGTGCGGGATTTCATATATAGTTGTGCCGGATTTCATATGTAGTTTTGTCGGCACAACTACATATGAAATCCCGCACTGTATGTGAGCTAAGCTAAACTAGCTTAGCTTAGCTCTTGGTCGACAAACGGCATAAATGCTTCACGTAAAACTGTAGAAATTCTGGGAATCTAACACCATTTACTGACCACTATTTCTTAAATACAAAGCATTTATTTTAGGTTCTTTGATAGTATCTCCTACACAAAGGAAGATATAATTGTATTTTAGATGTTATTGGGGCTGAAGGTAGATTAATCTTCTCCCGCCACATGTACAGGACTTTGCTTTGACAAGATTCCGTGAAATTCAATTTTCCTGCAGCACATGTGAGCGGGGTCTAAGATTGATGGTTTTAAAACACGTTCATAAAACATCCCAACAAACAGATCAGTGTAATGCTATTATTCTTTGCCGGCATCTCCTTTAACGAAGGAGAACATGTGCACAGCCGTTCCTAGAAACATACGAACGATGTACAATACGTATGCAAATGAACACGTCCTTCTGCTCATAAAAAAAATAAGTAAATAAATAAGGACCAAAAATGGAACCCTGTTCCTAAATGTTCGTCAGAATTTCAAATCCTCTAAAGTTATATACATATAGTAGTAGTAGTAAGTATTCTGCCTTCCGGCAGGTTTTCAAACTTGGTACGCGAATTTTGTTTTCCAAAACTGTCTATCCTCTGCTTCCTCCTTCAGCATCCAATATTTCCGCTTTTCCCTTAAATCGTCCAACAGCTGAATTCTTCTTCTTCCAAGTCTAGTTGTACCCTCCAATCTTCCTTCTACGACATCATGTAATAAGCAGTTCCTTCTGAGAATGTGCCCAACCCAGTTTGCTTTCCTCTGACGAATTGTGTGTATGATTGACTTCTTCTCACCCACTCTACTCAGAACCTCTTCGTTTGTCACCATGTCCATCCACTTTATATTTTCTATCTGTCTCCAGCACCACATTTCAAAACTTTCTAAATATTTCTTCTCTAATTTCCTCAAAGTCCATGTCTCTGATCCATACAAAGCAATACTCCAAATATAACACTTCACCAGGTTTTTACGTAGCTCTAGGTTCAGACTACTAGTTAGAAGAGTTCTCTTCTTCATAAATGCTTTCTTGGCCATGGCAATTCTTGATCTTATCTCCTTGGTGCAATAGGCATCTTTCGTCAGTACACTTCCTAAGTGTAAAAAAAACCGTATACAAACTGGAAGGGTTAGTAGAGGAGAAGAAATAAGACTCTTTTTTATGTGACAAATATCTGACAGATTCTCCGCTGGGAGGGGTGGGCCAGTACAGTGGCCACCATGTTCTCCAGATCTCAGTCCTATGGATTGCTTTTTGTGGGGGAGATGAATCGTTTGGTGTACGTAACACCAATAGATACTCCAAAAGAGCTGGTTGTCCGTGTGGCTGAAGCTGCAGCCATTATTATTCGTGAGGCACCTAGTTGTTTTGAACGTGTGAGACAATCATTTGCACGCAGATGCCAGCTGTGCATTAATGTAAACGGACGACATTTTCAACAAAATCTGTAAAACATTCATCACATGGCAGGTTGAATTAAGTCACACCATCCACTGTCAAACCCTCTAAGGACCCTAGGGGGGAAACGGAGAACCTGTCAGATCTTTGTCACATTAAAAAAAAAAAAAAAAAATTCATTTTATCTCCTCTACAAACTCTCGAAGTTTTATATATATCTTATATCAGCAGAATTTATACTCCCTTTAGCTACGAGGCCATGTCGCGAGTTTCAAGATCTGTGTCTGTGCATTGTCTATACCATATGAGCCTTAAATCTATTCGGTTTTAATGAAAATATTACCGAAATTGACCCAATTTTTCTGCCAAAATTTAAAATTTTTATTCACCGTCAAAAAAGATCCCTATACTAATAAAATTATATTGCCCATGCTTAAGGGGGAAAAAAAAGTTCTATGAGCGCATAATTAATTTATTTGGGTTGTGTATCCTTAGAGGATGCGATGTGGTAACGACTTTTTCTTCACCTTTACATAGTATATTGCGATACAAGTGCCGTAAGGCACGTTTACGGGTCGAGGAAACAGATTGAAAACCCTCGGCTGCGCCTCGGGTTTTTAAGTTTTCGAGACCCGTAAATGCCTTTACGGCCCGTGTGTTGCATGCTATTTTTTGCACGATGATTATTTATATAAATTTAATTATATTAATTGTGATATTACCTGAAAATATTATGTAAATACATTCTTGAAAATAGATGTTTATTTCAGAAAGTGATTCGCATGTGTTTGTTGTTATGGGAACCGAATATTTGTCCTGGGGGCCGTGCCCATAAAGGCTTGTATTATGAAGTGTATCGTAATGAATTATGACGTAGCGCTTGGACCGTAAGTAATTTAACCTCATCGCAACCGTCCTTAGCAACAAGACTGTGTGGGAATGTCAACTTACGATCCATGTAAACAAAGTTCGTAAGTACCACTTACTAGCTAAGGAGTGCAAAAACCAATTTACATAAAGAGAATGTCATACATAATAATTATCTATATTTACTAAGAGGCTAACATTTATTTGACAGAGGAAATTACGTGTTTAACATCATATTTATTTAATAATATATATTCAAAATTTTCAGCTTGGATTTATGGGAATATCAACTTATCGAAATTCAAAATATCGATACTCTTCTGGATATTGTGGGTGCCACTTCTTAAAGACTATTTTTCCAAGAACTACTCCTCTACCTGCTGCCACCCTAAATCCTCTTCGATCTGTCAATCAGTGAATAGAAAGCTATTCTATTCTTTTGTAGGCTATTCTTTTGTAGATAGATGATGGTTTGGTACGAGGTCTTCTTAATATGGCACGAACAGTATGACATTTGTGTGAACATCTTCAGAGAAATAGCTCTGATTCTGAAAAGCTATCATTCCTATAACATTATACATTTTTAATTCACTTAATTCTTGATCCTCTTCCTCAAGGGGTTGCACTCTTAGGGGTGAATTGAATTAGGGAAATAGTGAATAATGGGCGGTGAAATTGCATTACGACATCCCATCATTTTTAACACGTCAGAAAAGCTTTTACCCTGCCTAACGTAACCTTATTCTTCCACCCGAATTCAAACCCACCCCCTTCTCTTCCTCCAACTTTATCCAATTCCGCTGCAGCGGCTAAGGAAAGGGGGCGGGGAGGGGAGTGCAGGAAAGCTAAAAAGCCCTTCCAGCGACTTTCCCCACAAAATAGTTTGCACAAAAAACTATGTTACCGCTTACGGGTTAACGCAAACGTAAACCTGGGCCACACACAGACATACATACACACAGACTTTTTCCCTGTAGACCCCACCACAGCACTCTACAATCCCTACTTCAGGCTGTGCTAAGTAAAAGCGGCATTCGAAATTCATCGTTCCGTGCAAGAATGGAATACGAACCAGGTAAAATTGGTAGACTTCAGAATGCGTAGGAGAAAATTCCCTCTTACTAAAATTAATCTTAAATAATTTATATTTTAATTCATATTTTAAACATTCTCTTATAGAGAGTGGGTCAAAGAAAACGAGCAAAGTTCTTTTTTTTTTCACAGTAGGAACGCTACCGGTAACATCGTTATATATAGCCTATATATATATATTTCAAAGTCCCATATCATTTATTTCCGAAGCTACCTGTGAACACTGCCAACAATAAACTGTCGTCATGGGAACAGTACATGGAATGTGATTTGGATTTGATAATTCTGTGTAAAAAGGTATTATGTATCCTCTAAAACATTTGATTTTTGGCATTTAAAATCAAAATTTTTCAAAATCCTTTCTCAGTATGCACGTACATTATGAAACGAAGGTATATATACGAGGCTTTGTCCTGACTGACTAAAAAATGACTGACAGACAATCAACGTACAGCCTAAACTATAATACCTAAAGACTTGGAATTTTGACAGTACCTTCGTTTCATAATGTAAGTGCTCACTAACAAAAGGATTCTGAAAAAAAAAAAGATTTTAAATGCCAAAAAGCAAATGTTTTAGAGCAGACATTATACCTTTTTACACAGAATTATCAATTCCAAATCAGATTCCATGTACAGTTCCCATGACAACAGTGTATTGTTGGCAGTGTTTACAGGTAGCTTTGGAAATAAATGATATGGGACTTTGAAAAATTAGAGAAGCTAGCAACATAATTCATTGGCGTAAATAAATAATGAAGTCCACGAAACTAATGCACAATGTGATGCAGTCACATAACTTACTCTACCCTGGACATAGAGAATACCATACGAGGTATGGTAATTTATATATTATTATATCGCAGGTTTTTAGGGAGGGAAATATGAAAGTGATATTGAATATCTTTTTAATTTCTTCCCCGAAACGGTTATGGTAACATGAGAGTGAGAAATAAACTATTCCGCAAAGACAATACAATTTTATGTTACCGAAATTTCTGTTTCTTCTTATTTGAACCCCTACCAGGCTTGGTGTGTAGAAGCGATGGGATGCCAAATTCTACATCCTCTATGAGCCATAAAAAAAAGCTATATCAAGCTTTTTCTGAGGGAATAGTTTGAGTGTGATAAGTCGTTCATTTTTTACGTAGATTTCGAAGAAAAATCGATACCATGTCATGACTTTTGAAAAATTCTTTCATATCTTTACGTTTTATGCCTCCCTAAGTACGAAACCACCGCCCCTTAAAAAAAAAAAAAATGTAATACGGTATATAACTTATACACGCTAGTGGCCGTAATTTCGAAGATATTTGAACCAAATTTTAATATGTTATTTCTAGGCTCAATAGTTCGGATAAGTTCGTTGATGAGGAAAATTGGCCCAAGGGGGAGTCGGGGGAGGGGGTTGAAATTTTGAAAAATTTATATCTCGTTCCCTATGAAGTATAGAGGGAAACTTTTTTTGAATAAATTAGAGTACTCCCTATGGAAATCACAGTGACACCAACGATTCGGGGGTTTTGGGGGTACGAGTGGGGGTGGGAGGTTGGGGGACTGGAAATTAGAAATTTTTGAAACCACGTCGTGTGGGGTATCGTTGAAAAGCTCTTAATGAGTAATCTACAAATCAATAACTAGTTTCTTGATAGTTCTCATATAAGGCGAGATTTAAATGTTTGAAAAGGTGTTCTTTCCTGTTTTTTGCAGTTATTATTTCGGGTTTGTCATGCCAAGGCTAAAGAAGAATTGTGCTGCGCAGCGACAATAAATTAAACCAAAAGCACTTTGAAATCTACCTCAGCCTGTAGGCTTGCCTAAAGGGATTTTTTTTATTTTAAATTATAAATACCTATATAAGGACCTAGAATTTGAAAATCGAAAGTCCTTCATAAGTTAATTTCGAATTAGGCCTACAAAATACAAAACCCGGGCGACGCCTGGCCTTTTAAGCTAGTGTGTGTGTGTGTGAGTGTGTGTGTGTATGTATATATATACTTATGGTTTCACGATGGTTTTGTGGTCTGGGGAATACGAAACGTAAAAGTACTTAGAAATTTTCCGGAAGCCACACCATGGTAACAACTGCAATAGGCAGTCTTTCTTCCAATCTACTTTACATCTTTAGATGCTGACGGAAACATTTTGAAGTCTTCCAAGGATGAATATGAAGATGAAATTCCCTCCATCTTGAATACTACTTGAGTAGAACAGTGCTTGAAAATCTCATTGTGGTAATGGAAACCATGGAAGGGGGGGGGGGGGTCTGATATCACGGCTAATTGATCATCAACATTCCGTGCTATATTAAATCTGTTCCACACGTCTAACTTTCCGTCTTCAAACTTGTGAACCCCTCCTTGTGTTTGTAATGATGGCGATTACCCACAATCCAACCGGGATCCGACATTTATCTACAGACTCCTCCATATTCAAATTGAGCGTCCAACTAATTTTAGTCTCTCGAGTCATAGATATTGATTGAAGTCAGCTCTCTGAAATTCATCGCAACGTCTGAGAAAAGAGGATATGAGAAATTTAGTTTGGTCCTAGAAAAAATTTTGTTTTAGTATTTCCATATCATCTAATGTTATTTTATCAATCCTGAATCACTATCACAAAACTAGCCAAAAGCGATGACTGAAGTACTGAGAGTGATTTTATGAACTATTGTCCTAGAAACTTGAAATTTTATACACCATATTAAAATGGGATCAAAAATTAAAGTTCAAAATTAAATTTCAATATCTCAATTTGAACCTGATATATTGCTTTTAATTTTTTTTTTTTCAAAATCCAAATCAATCTCCTCCGAAAGATATTAAAATATTAATCTGATCTTTTAAAATGTGTGGTTCTGTGGTTTTAGCTTAAAAAATTTACTGATGGATTTTTTTTATATAGTTCACAAAATCTATAATAATAAAAGGAAATGTTTGTATTTCTGTCTGTGCGCGATTCCCAGCGAAATCTACTGAACGCAAAGATCTGAAATTTTAAACATAGATCGACTGAAGGGTGGGCAAATGCACCTCGAAGCCGGATTTTTAATTTTCGTTTTCGTTCGCGAGTTATGAGTGAAAAAACTGTCAGAAAACGTGCATTTCTTTTTAGCTATTGAAGCATCAGTTTTCAGGTATACATTTCTTTTCTCAAATCAATTGCATGTGGCTTTGCCTATTTTTGTCATACCTTGGAAATAAGAGCATGGTGATTTTTTCTACGTATCGCATTGAATTATGGACCGATTTGATTCTGTGAGCTCACCCTGGTGGATTCGTTTGTTTATAATGTCAAGGCCCGCAGACATCTGAAATTTTCAACAAAGACGGAAGAGGGATAATGAAGGTAGGCCTAAATGGGTTAATATTGATCGATTTGGACGAAACTCACTTTGCAGGGGTTTTCTTCGCCAGAGAACTAGAATCTGAGGCTTTTTTCTCAGGCAGCGCTTTCTAATCGTGGAATGGACTCCAAAACCTAATTTTTAGCTGTTTCTTTATACTTATTAATCGTTTAGTTTATGAATGATTCGCATGTAGGCGTTGATAAATACAATGTTTTAATTATTTTGCTCTTAATTTTCGAATTAACGTGGTCGAAGCCGCGGGCACCTGCTAGTATTAATAAATACGAAAGCCGCTCGTTCCAAAATGTACTTTGCCGAGGATCTGATTATGAATGACACAGTTTGTATTGATCTGTATACAATGAATAAACCACTCACTCCGCTACACCCGGATTTCCGTAGGATTGAGTAATGGCAGTTTTCGCGTGGGTTTTGTGTAGTTAGAACGATTTCAAACTTCATCTTGCCTCCGCATATCGAGTTTCAACTGTTAGCTGACAGCTGATTGACTTTTTCGGGTCGATGTTCTATAATAAAACAACTGCGAACTTCCCCGACACTAATGTCCGAACCGTGTTCATTTGTTTAGCCCGTTGCCCTGGGCAAAGTTCCACTGATGCATCTTGTATAATTATGTACTGGTTTTCAAACTGTGGTCCAGGATTTTGTTCATGCTACTTTAAATTTGTACTGTGTACCATAGAGTGAGAGTATTTTACTTTTAGGTAGATTTCGAAGAAAAATCTACCTATTGCAATGGATACCAAGTAATGATTTTCGAAAAATTCTTTCATATCTTTACGTTTCATGGCTCCCTAAGTACGAAACCACCGCCTGTCCAAACAAAATAAAAAAATTGTGATATATATATATATATATCTTTACACGCTAGCGGCCGTAATTTTGAAGATATTTGAACCAACTTTCATTATGTTATTTCTAGGCCCAATAGTTCGGACAAGTTCGTTAATGAGCAAAATTGGCCCAAGGGGGTTGTCGGGGGAAGGGGTTGAAATTTTAAAACATTTATATTTCAGCCCCTATGAAGTATAGAGGGAAACTTTGTTTGAATAAATTACAGTACTCCCTATGCAGTTCACAGTGACACCAACAATTCGGGGGTTTAAGGGGTACGAGTGGGGGATGGAAATTCGAAATTTTTGAAACTACGTCTTGTGGGGTATCGTTGAAAAGCTCTTGATGAGTACTCTACAAATCAATAACTAGTTTCTTGATAGTTCTCATATAAGGCGAGATCTGAATGTTTGAAAAAGTGCTCTTTCCTCTTTTTTTGCAGTTATTATTGCGGGTTTGTCATGCCAAGGCTAAAGAAGAAGAGTGCTACGCAGCGACAATAAATTAAATCAAAAGCACTTCGAAAACTACCTCAGCCTGTAGGCTTTCCTAAAGGGATTTTTTATTTTATGATCACAGTATCAGTATCTGTAACTGTTTTTCTACATCTCCTAAGTTGGGGCGAAGGGCACCTAGTATAGGTTTCTGTTACCTATGTGAATTTTGTTACCCTTATTTTCCCAGAGAGAGAGAGAGAGAGCAGAGGGACAGGTGGTAAGCCCATAGCTTCCAACCCCACTCCGGAAACTAAGGTATTACTTGGACGTGAAAGGGCCGATAAATTTTGTCCAGAGGCTCTAATTTAAGCTTCGAGTTCTTTTACGTGCCGTACATCTACCCAGCTTAAAGACAGGATAGTATAAAATGAACAAATTCATGAAAATGACGCCTAGTACTGGAAGAATGGGTGCCAGAATGGTACTTGATGATATTGTGTAGTAGACGGAAAATGTCTGTCCGTCCGTGTGTCTGTACGCCCGATAACTCCAATACGCATTATCAGATTTTCATGAAACTTGGTATACGCACTTATAATATCTATGGGACGAAGTCTATTTATTTTTTACCAAATCAGTTGAATGATGCCGGAATAAAGGCCAATTTCTCGCCTATTTTATGGTAATATATATTTTATGGTAATTTATGGTATTACTGTAGAAAGAATTGATCAAACGCAAATCAGTTCTTATGACAACATATTGTTTTACAGTGTTCATATACGGCTTTGGAAGTTACAATAAAGTTAGATTTGACAAATAACACTGCACACATATTCCTCCACATATGCTTATCAAACTTTGTTTTTCCATAGAATTCTGGCACTTTGTTATATCAGTTACCTGTTCTTATTTTATTACATTGAAGACAATCTATTTAATTATGAATTTAAGGATTAAATCTTTTAGAGGCCACCCACAGCAGACCATTTTTTTACATAGGTGGACAGAAGGGGATCATGAGAATAGGCCTAAATGAGAAAACACTGAATGATTTGGTTGATTCTGAGGTCATATTGCTTTTAAGTCCTATGTCTAATATACAACCAGTTGAATAACTTTGATCGTAATATTGAGTGGTGTTGTTGTTGTTGTTCTTCTTCTTTTAGTTAGGAATAAACTCTAACAAGCTAGAATGATATCCAGTGCCTGGAACACAGTAACACCGCCTCCTGTTTCAATTCGCTGGATGTGTTACGATCCACAGGAGGCCTGGCACTGAAACTTCTTGATTGCTTATTTCGGTAATTTGAAAAACTATTCCCCTCAATTGAAGGTAATTTGTGTTAAATTATCCACCTCTTATCTTCCAATAATGGAGTAAGAATACGTGGCAATTTTCAACTCTATAGTGAAGTATGGTCAAGGCCCCCCCCCTTATTCGGTGATCAATATGGTTTTAGATTCATGCATATACCAATCTATATATATAAAAGTGAATGTGTGTGTGTGTGTGTGTCTGTCCTTTATGCATTACTACACCATTCATCCGATCGCCATGAAACTTTGGGAAGTTGTTGAGTACATTCCCGGGAAGGTTTCTGGCATATTACATTTTTAATTTTTCCTTTCGTTCGTGAGTTATGAGTGAAAAACGGGCAGAAAACGTGTATTTATTGCGTTTTCGAAGCATGAGTTTTCAATAAAACAAATCAATTACACTAGGCTTTGGCTATTTTTGTCATACCTTTGACATGAAACCATCGCGATCGCTTGAATGTTGTAGCTCAGGCTGATCGATTCATTTGTTTTTAATGTCAAGGCAAGCAAATATAATATGAAATTTTCAACCTACACCGAAGAGGATTATTATTATTATTATTATTATTATTATTATTATTATTATTATTATTATTATTACTAATATTATTATTATTACTAATATTATTATTATTATTATTATAAGAGGGATAATCAATATAGGCCTAAATATGGTCAACCGTTGTTCGATTTGGACGAAACTCGCTATACAGGGGTTTTCTGGGCCAAGGAACTGGAACCTGAGGTCGCTTTTACCAGGCGACGCTATCTAATCGTGGTATGTAGTCCATGTGATTTAGGTGTTAATAAATATAATGATTTAACTATTGTGATCTTTATTTTTAATTTTTGAAATAATTATCGCGGGCGAAGCTAGTAGACACATAAAAACAAGTGACTCACTTACACGATTTGTTGCCAGGAATAGAGACTGATTTGATATAATGACAGTCATGACGTCACTCACAGCCACTGCATAATGAATAGGAGCTTACCTGAAACAAAAGAAAAAAATTATTAGAATCTAAAACAACTATGCCGTAGCTCATAGTACATTGCGATACAAGTGCCGTAAGCGATGCATACGGATCGAGGAAAGAGTATTTCACTTCCGAGATCCGTTATGCGCTTACGGCACGAGTATTGCATGCTATTTATTGCACGATGATTATAAATTTATTTATATTAATTGAAATATTAGCTGAAAATATTAATGAAGATGGATGTTATATTTCAGAAAGTGATTCTCATGTGTTTGTTGTTATGGGAACCGAATATTTGTCCTGTTAAAGTCGCCACAAACTAGGGGGCCATGGTCCATAAAGGCTTCTATTATGATGATTTTACTTACGGCACTTGTGCTTTTGTAATTTTTACCGCACGGAGATTTCTTTCGTTTTCATAGCAACCAGATTGCGTGCGGGAATGTCAAGTTACGATCCACAGCAACAATATTCGTAAGTACCACTAATTAGTTACGTCGTGCAAATAGTATATTGCGATACAAATGCCTTTACGGCCCGTGTGTTGCATGCTATTTTTTGCACGATGATTATTTAGCCTATATCAATTTAATTATATTAATTGTGATATTACCTGAAAATATTATGTAAATACATTCTTGAAAATATATGTTTATTTCAGAAAGTGATTCGCATGTGTTTGTTGTTATGGGAACCGAATATTTGACCTGGGGGCCGTGTCCATAAAGGCTTGTATTATGAAGTGTATCGTAATGAATTATGACGTAGCGCTTGGACCGTAAGTAATTTAACCTCATCGCAACCGTCCTTAGCAACAAGACTGTGTGGGAATGTCAAATTACGATCCATGTAAACAAAGTTCGTAAGTACCACTTACTAGCTAAGGAGTGCAAAAAAATATTTAAGCGTTTAAAATACTGAAGTTATAAGATTCTGTCATCTACTTTCATTATATTCGTGAAATAATCCTAATAAATACAAACTCAAGTATACGAACTCCCCTAGATAAATTCACTTGTGCCATTAACCTATGAAAGCGACTGTACCATACACCTTTGCAAGGGGATGAAAAATATTTCGCGAGTGCACGAACTGAAAACTTTAAAGCCCGTTATTGTCCCCGCCCTACAACCCCTCGAAACTCGGGATCCGAGCCGAACTGGAAGATTCTTCTCCAACCCCCTAATCACCAACCTCAGAAAGAAAAAAAAAATTCCCTTTGTATAGAATATCGGAAAGTGTATGTGTTTTAACAGGGTAAAGAGAGGAGTTTGGTAGAATTCGGTTGGCACCGTGACAACAGGGCAAGAAGCCAGACTTTCTCCCCCCATTCGGTAGTTTTTATATAACAACTACACCAAGATATCAACTGAGGAAAGAGGGAAATTTCGCGATGAAATCTCTCTCCTCTAAAGCCACACGGCTTTGCACCTAAAAACTCAATTTCCGCAACACCTCAGTTTAAAAAAAAAAGCTTGTTCTACGTATCTGATACAAATAGAGATTAGGGGGTGTTAGCAGTATTGTTGTCTACATTTAAGGGTGGTTTCCTTGGATATACTTCAGTAATTAGTAAGTTATTCATCTTTAAGGGGAGTAAAGGTGTGGAAATATTCACCATTTTTTGCTACAAATTAGCATTATTTGTATTTTGTATTATAGAATAGTATGTAGCCTACCTTAATGTACATATTGGCTAAGATTCAATGCCTTCAGGCAATTTTATGTCACCCTAATTATGCAATATTTAAAAAGGTCAATTCTTAAAGTTTAATTCTTAGTGATATATATATATATGTATATATATACATATATATATGTGTGTATATATACACATATACATATATGTATATATATATACACACACAGGGTGTTAATGAATACCACCGAAATATTTTACCTGTGAATAGAGGGGACATAGACAAGCAAAATTTATTAGCTGAATTTTGCTCTATGGATTAAATTTTTCCTGTTACAGCATAAAACCTCCCAAGGCATGGCCGCCACTGACTTCTAACATTGGAAAAAATGCAAAACAAAGGAACTTCGTTGTTAACACTGTAGTCAGTAGTTATGAATAAAAAAATAGTAATGCAGTGGCGACCAGTCGTGTGATTAGTCTGTAAATTTTGCAGATTATGGAAACACTAAATTATGATACAGCTGTTGATGAATGATAAAGAGCCAGGTTTTTATCGATCCCTATGAAGGCATGAAGTCAATGTAATGGATATTTTAACCCTATTTCGCGTAATTATTGATTTATGAGCGCCAAATTATATTTACTTTAATGCCCTGTAGCATACACATTTTACGTCATAGAGAAACATTTCCTAATAAAAGTTGCTTGTCTAAGTCCCCTCTATATACAGGTAAAATATTTCGGTGTTATTTATTAACACCCTGTATATTGCAAAATTAAACTTGCTACAGAAGTTATCCCAAAAAAAGTAACAATCAAGTTATTTAATTTACCTGATTTTATTAAGTGCCAGTATGGTACTGTATGCGATTGTATGGGGACGAGAAAATGTCTGTTCGTCTATGTGTCTGTAAGCGCGATAACTCAAATATGCTTTATCGGATTTTCATGAAACTTGGTATACGCATTCACAACGTCCATGGGAAGAAGCGTATTGATACTGGACGAAATCGATTGACTGGTATCGGAGTAATGACCAATTTAGTGCCTATTTTATGGTAATATATTAGACAGAATTTGTCAAATGCAAATCAGTTCTCATGGCAACCTATTGTTTTCCAGTGTTCGTATATAGACTACAGCTTTGGAAGTTGCCATTCAGTTAGCTATGACAAATAACATTACCCACATATTCCTTCACATATGTTTATCAAACTTTAGACCTTTTTTCTTCGTTAAGTTCTGCTTAATGTATCGATTTCGAGCTTAACTCGGAAATCGATTACAAAAATAACTTATTTTCTGCATATGAACTGCAATTATCATTGAATAATAAAAATATTCTTGAACTTTGTTATATCAGTGTACTTGATTTTATTTTTTCCTGTAATACCTGCAGATTGCCATACGACAAAGAACAACATACAAATATCTTCTAGAAATTTTTAAGAAGGATAAACTTTTGGTATACACTGACCATCAAATGAGGAACGGTCCCTCGGGCCTTTACCATTAAATCCAGCTGTCAAGTAGCAAATCATTGTATACTTCAACACGTTGATGAAAAAACATTTAAACTACGAAATCGTTATGTTAAACGATAATCAACAGAGATCTAGCTTAAGCCTTTTAAAGCAACAGCTTAGTTGAAAGCCAGATTGGATACGCTTATGATAAAGTGTATTATGAAAAGCAAGGGAGGCATGGCCTCCTGAAATACAAGAAACCAGGAATTCCAAAGCAAACACAAACATGTGAGCATCTGCATATTCACTATGAGAATCACACAAGTGTTCTCCATGCAGGTCTAAGCTAACTTGCTGTTGTTTCCAACACTACAATAACAACAAAAAACACACCATGCGTATGTTTACGCTAATTTCTCACTGAACAGTTTATTAACTCAATTAAGTTCGAAGACCTCACTGAAGCCTATATTACACAAATTCCTACTTCATAGAACTTCTATAAATTTATACATACATAGGGTGTTAATGAATAACACTGAAATATTTTATCTGTGTATAGGCCTAGAGGGGACATAGACAAGAAAATTTTATTAGGAGATTTTTGCTCTATGCGTTCAATTTTTCCTGTTACAGCATAAAATCTCCTAGGGCATGGCCCCCACTGACTTCTAACATTTGAAAAATTGCAAAACAAAGGAACTTCGTCGTTAAGACTGTAGTTATGAATAAAAGAACTAATGCAGTGGTGGCCAGTCATGTGATTATTCTGAAGAATATGGAAACACTAAATTGTTATACACAGTAGAGTCCCGCTATTACAAACTAATTGGGACCGAACACCGTTCGGTTTAACGGGAATTCGGAATAGGCGGATTTAATGAATAATACCAACGTATTGACTTGTTAATGCGTAAATTAAGTGCGGGGAATTGTATAAATGGAGCCGATATGTGCTGTAAGTAACCAGCTTTCATTCCAATTTTGTTTCAGGCGTTTTCATCAAGCTTAGGCCTATTTAACTTCTTTGTATGACAATAAATGTAAGTTTTTTTTCACGAATGTATTTTTAATTTCACATTTTTTTAAGCTTAAAAAATCGGTATTTTTCTTAACTCTGTTCGGAATAGCGGGACTCCACTATAGTTATTGATGCATGATTAAGAATCATGTTTTTATCAATCACTAAGAAGGCATGAAGTCAACTTAATGAAAGTTTCAAACCTATTTCGCTTCATTATTGACTTACGAGCACCAAATTGTAATGACTTTAATGCCCCGTGGCATACACATTTTATGCCACAGAGCAAAAATCCCCTAATAAAGTTGCTCGTCTCTATTAGATTAAAGACACTTGGTGAAGAAATTCGACCTTCCATCATGATAACACGAAGGGAAATGGATTAAAAACACCATCGTACAAAATACATCTCTATATATATAAAAGGCTTTGTCCTGACTGACTGACTGACTGACTGATTGACTGAATGACAGGAATCAACGTACAGCCTAAACTATAACAGGTAGAGACTTGGAATTTTGACAGTACCTTCGTTTCATATTGTAGGTGCTCACTAAGAAAGGATTTTGAAAAATTCTGATTCTAAATGCCAAAAATTAAATGTTTTTGAAAATACTTAATCCCTTTTTACATAGAATTATCAAAACAAATTCACAGAAAGTATTGTTACCAGTGGTATCAGGTGGGCTTGGATTAAATTAAATGGATGTTTGACAAATTAGAGAAGGTATCATTATAATTCATATTATCTATATTAATGAAAGGAATTCTCCTCGATGTCCAGCGAAATTTCAGAGATCTGAAATTTTAAACATAGGTGTGCTGAAGGGTCGGAAAATACACCTCGAAGCCGGAATTTTAATTTTAGTTTTCGTTCGTGAGTTATGAGTGAAAAACTGGCAAAAAACGTGCAGTTTTTGCGTTTTCAAAACATAAGTTTTCAGTTATACATTTCAATGTCAAATCAATTACAGTTGGCTTTGGCTATTTTTGTCAAACCTTGAAAACAAAACTTTCGCGATCGCTTGAATGTTGTAAGCCTTAAATATGGTCAAACGTTGTTTTATTTGGACGAATCTCACTATACAGAGGTTTTCTTGGCCAAGAAACTCGAATCTGAGGTCGCTTTTACCAGTCGATGCTATCTGATCGTGGTATGTAGTCCATGCGATTTAGGTGTTAATAAATGTAATGATTTAACTATTATGCTCTTAATTTTTAATTCTTGAAATAATTATCGCGGGCGAAGCCGCGGGCACATGCTAGTCTTACATACAAGACAGCATTATCCACTTGTTTGTGATTAGGCAGTGCGAACGAGCGGTTGTCATGGCGACGGAATGCACGGTCAAGTGGACAACATAATGACATAGATCTACCTGTATTACAGCAGAGTGCATTTCTAGGCCTGCACATTACACCCACTCTTTTACAACGGATAGGCTCTTCATAGCTTTGTGTACATTGTGACTAATTGCTGCAAACTGGAACGCTGTTCATTTAATTCAGTGGATGGAATTACGGGAAATCTCGTCATATATGCGATTAAATCACGGCCCTCTGTACATTTTACAAGTCCACAAGGTTGAGATGAGCTTAATGGCTAGTATGTGATGGCTGGGAAGGGTTTTATCTTGTTTTTAGCCTACTACCTGCTAATATAGTTTTCACCGACATAATCTACATCTATATAATATAATCATGTTTCTCTTTTTATTAATATTATTATTATTAAGTGCCAGTATGGTACTTTATGAGATTGTGTGGGGGACGAAAAATGTCTGTCCGTCTGTCTGTCTGTCCGTCCGTGTGTCTGTACGCGCTCTAACTCAAATGCGCTTTTTCGGATTTTCATGAAACTTGGAAAACACATTTATAATGTCATTGGGAAGAACCCTATTGATATTGAACCAAATCGGTTCACCGGTACCGGAGTAATGCCCAATTTAGTGCCTATTTTAATAGATTATGGCGCCTTTCTAATAGAAAGGCGCCATAATTCAAATACGCTGTATCGGATTTCCATTAAACTTGGTATACGCATTTATGACATCCATGAAAAGTACTCTGTTAAATTTGAACCTAATCTGTTGACCGGTACCGGAGTAAAACCCAATTTAGTGTATATTTTAAAGGCGCAATAGCTCAAATACGTCTTATCGGATATTTATGAAACTTCGTATACGCATTTATACTATCCATGGAAAGACGTCTGTTGATGTTCAACCAAATCCGTTGCCAGTACCGGAATGATGCCCAATTTATTGCCTTTTATGTTAATATATGAGAAGTCGCGATAACTCAAATATGCTTTATTGGATTTTCCTGAAACTTTGTATACCCATTTATAATGTACATGGGAAGACGTCTACCGATATTGGACCAAATCGGTTGTCCGGTACCGGAGTAAAACCCAATTTAGTGTCTATTTTAAAAACGCGGTAACTCAAATACGCTTTACCGGATTTTTATGGAATTTGGTATACACATTTATAGTGTTCATGGGAAGAGGTCTACTGATACTGGATGAAATCGGTTCACCTGTTTCGGAGTAATGCTCAATTTGGTGCCTATTTTATGATAATATACGTATTCGAAAGAATTTATATAAAAAAAAAAAGCAAATCATTTATCATGACAACATAGTCAATTGTTTTACTGTGATATTTTACGGCTTTGGAAATTAAAATTGAGATAGCTATGACCAAAAACACTATTGTTTTACATGCGCTTATAACTTACAACTAGACCGTTAAACTGACCCAGGTGACCGAGATGGTAACGTTTTGGCCTCACGTTATGGAGTTCCATGGTTCAAATCCCGAAACCAGCCAATTTCACTTTCTTTTTCGTATTTTTATGTGAGTGTGCGATTGTCAAGATATCAAAAATCTGTACAGTTCAGCTAATGCTGGAAGATTTTAATCTGATTAAAAAGAAAATTAGACCTTTGTTCTTCCCTAAGCCCTGCTTAATGAATAAATCTGGAGCTTAACTTGTAAATCAATTAAAAAAACACATTCTGCATATCATAATTGCAGTCATAACTGATTAAAAAAACATACTGGCACTTTTTTACATCAGTTTACCTGATTTATTATTATTATTATTATTATTATTATTATTATTATTATTATCATCATCTTTATGCTTAATTAGATTATTTGGTAAGGTTTGAATGTATCCATCTCTGGTTAGTGGAAGAGAAGGCCTTTAAGGCCTTAACTATACCAGAGGGAAATATAAATAAATAAATAAATAAATGAATAAATAAATAATTTATTATTATTATTATTTAAGTAGACAACAAGCAAACAAATTAATGGTATTAGAAATGGATTTTTGGAAGCGTTCAGCAAGAAAATCCAGGAAAGAAAAAATTGGGAATAATAGAATAAGGAAAAAAATGCAAGTTGAAAAGAATATTTTGGGAATTGTAGAAGAAAGACGCTTGAGATGGTGTGGACATGTACTCAGAATGACAGAGGATAGAATACCCAAGAAAATTTTGGATTGGAAAGTAGAAGGAAAAAGAAGAAGAGGGAAGCCCAAAGAGTGCTGGATGGATGGGGTGAAAAGGAGTATGGCGAGAAGAGGGTTAATTGAAGAAGATGCTATGGACAGGGACTTATGGAGGCAAAAGATTGTTGTGGGATGAAGGAAAACCATATTCCTTAATAAAACTTATTATTATTATTATTATTATTATTATTATTATTATTATTATTATTATTTCAGCTGTGTTTATACTTTTTTTTAGCTTCGAGGCTATATCAGGAGTTCTGGATCTGTGTGTATACAGTAGGGTAGGCCATGGAACTATTGTTTGTCAATTGTTTATGTTATTGGTGTATTTTTATAGAGTAAATCTCAACTGATATTAATTTAAATGGATATGATACAGGATGAAATGTAGAGGATGATTGTAAATATCCAATTCAGCATCTGACTTTATTTTCGTTATGTTTAATACATTAAGTAGAAATAAAATTAGAATATTTGTTCATTGTGTTCATTTCACTTAGGCCTTATATAATAAAGAAACGGTTTTCCTTCCTAATTTTGTAGTCGTCATGAAAGTTTACACTGCGAGAGACGAACATCGCCGAGTATACCCGATGTCTCACGAAGTGGGCGAGCAAGCACGCTATTTAGGGCCGTTGAATTGTATAAGAGTAGATGTCAAGGCACGCAGAAATCTGTAATTGTCAACACAAACGGAAGAAGGATAATAAAAGTACGCCTAAATGAGCAAACATTGTTCGATTTCAACGAAACTCACTATGTAGGGGTTTTCTGGGCCAGGGAACTCGAATCTGAGGTCTTCCCCCCCCCCAAGCGGCGCTTTCTAATCGTGGAACGCACTCCAAAGCCGGATTTTTAGCTGTTTCATTAATTATTAATCGTTTAGTTCTGAATGATTCGCGCGTAAGTGTTAAAATAGTATATTGCGATACAAGTGCCGTAAGGCACGTTTACGGGTCGAGGAAACAGATAGCCGAGGGTTTTTAAGTTTTCGAGACCCGTAAATGCCTTTACGGCCCGTGTGTTGCATGCTATTTTTTGCACGACGGTTACTTATATCAATTTAATTATATTGTGATATTACCTGAAAATATTATGTAAATACATTCTTGAAAATAGATGTTTATTTCAGAAATTGATTCGCATGTGTTTGTTGTTATGGGAACCGAATATTTGTCCTGGGGGCCGTGCCCATAAAGGCTTGTATTATGAATGTATCGTAATGAATTATGACGTAGCGCTTGGACCGTAAGTAATTTAACCTCATCGCAACCGTCCTTAGCAACAAGACTGTGTGGGAATGTCAACTTACGAGCCATGTAAACAACGTTCGTAAGTACCACTTACTAGCTAAGGAGTGCAAAAAATAGTATAATGTTTTAATTATTTTGCTCTGAATTTTTAATCTTCGAATTAATTATCGTAAGCGAAGCCGCGGGCACCTGCTAGTAAAGAATAGAACGGCGGTTATTTTTGTTTGTTTTCTGGAGAGACAAATTCCAGAGTGATAGGGCAAAACCAAATAAGTCAAAATACCAATGTTTTAGGAGAGACAAATAATGATTTATTTTCACAGCATTTTTACAATATTTAGATCCGTCCACCCGATATTTTAGGTAGATTTCGAAGAAAAATCTACCTATTGCAATGGATACCATGTCATGATTTTCGAAAAATTCTTTCATATCTTTACGTTTCATGGTCCCCTAAGTACGAAACCACCGCCCGTTCAAAAAAAAAAATTGTGATATATATATATATATATATCTTTACACGATAGCGGCCGTAATTTTGAAGATATTTGAACCAAATTTTAATATGTTATTTCTAGGCCCAATAGTTCGGACAAGTTCGTTAATGAGCAAAATTGGCCCAAGGGGGTGGTCGGGGGAGGGGGTTGAAATTTTTAAAAATGTATATCTCGGCCCCTATGAAGTATAGAGGGAAACTATGTTTGAATAAATTAGAGTACTCCCTATGGAGTTCACAGTGACACCAACGATTCGGGGGTTCGAGTGAGGGTGGGGGTGGGGGTGGGGGTGGGGGATGAAAATTCGAAACTTTTGAAACCACGTCTTGTGGAGTATCGTTGAAAAGCTCTTGATGAGTACTCTACAAATCAATAACTAGTTTCTTGATAGCTCTCATATGACGCGAGATTTTAATGTTTGAAAATAATAAAACTTAAAAGAATTATTATATTATCATAATTTTGTCTTGTTTAGCGGCTTTGCTAATTTTATTCATTGCTAATCTTGCGCACGGCCTCCCAGAATATTATATCCTATTCTTGTTGTCATAACAAATGATTGTAGGCTCTTCCTCTTTACCGAATTCAGTTCTTATTACTGCAGGTTTACCATGCCAAGGCTAGAGAAGAAGAGTGCTGCGCAGCGAGAATAAATTAAACCAAAAGCACTTCGAAATCTACCTCCGCCTGTAGGCCTGCCTAAAGGGATTTTTTTACATAGGCCTACTATAAGATACTGTGTAAAAATATCTGGTGGACTGAACTAAATTAACGTAACAATGCTGAAACTTTGTAATTTTGACTTATTCGCTTTTTTCCTACCACTCTAGAATTTATACTACATCCTCCATTGTGTGTGATGTCTCAGAACAATGATGACATTTCATCAACTTGCGAGCCCTAGTAATGACTAGACTTCGTACTTTTAGGTCGCTAAAAATGCTGTTTTAGGTACCTAAAATAGGCTCTAAAAATGGAAAATAGGTTCTAAAAATCGTAAAAAAAAGTCTCTTATAAAATCGTTAAGTTGCCAATTTTCTGAAATATCTCAATTGCAATGCAGAATATTATATTTATTGAAGTCACCATTAATCAGTAATCACGATAAATCACAGATATAGGCCTATGGTACACAGAATTATATAGACCTATTACTAGGGCCTGTATTACTACCACAACAGTGAAAACCTAATCCCTGCGCCCAGAAGCTACGCACGCTAGCATATTCAACCCTTTGTATCCCTCAGTGATTCAGAGAACCAATTTTTTTTTTCTTACTGGATGTGGGAATCGGGAGTAAAACACTAAATTTTCTTGGGAATTCCAAGGAATTTTTCTCCTTACTATTTAACCACGTCACAAATGTGTTATGTACTGCACATTCCGAGCTAAAAATTTAGTACGGACTGAAAATAAATGCTAGAATTTATAACAAAAAGTAACTTATTTTGAACTTTAGAGGAAAAACAAGCAAAAAGGCAATATTAGGCTCTAACGTAAAAATAGGCTGTTTTAGGTCCTATAAAATTATCAGTTTTAGGCATAGTCACTTATGAAACATGCATATACAAGTTTTCGTCCATATATCACTTAAGGATTAAAATAGGTTTTCACCTAAAATCCGAAGTCTAGTAATGAGTAGACCTGGGATTTTAAGGCAAATGCCTATTTTGTTCCTTATGAAATAACATGAAAATTTTTAAATATGTGGATGATAAATCACTTACATTTATAGAGTTTTATAGTACCCTAAAATGCCTATTCGGACCTTTAGAGCCTATTTTACTATTTTAGTGCCTAAAAAGCCTATTTTGTACATTTAAAATAAAATTCAACTTCTGTAATTTTTACAATCTTATAATGGACACTCCTCAATGAAAAGCAGAACAGTAGAGGTGGGTTTTTCACAGAAACTTGATTATTCAAAACAATTGTCGCTAAAGGAACGCTGACTGACAGGGGAGGGGGAGGATTAAGGAGGAAGGACTTCTGTGTCAAGTGTCAAGCGAATATAGTTCGTGATGCCTAATTTTGCAGCTAATTCGGTTAAGAATAGGTATACCACGTTTCTTGCAGTTAGAAAAAAGTTACAGTTTATGTGTGTATTGTAATATTTTAAAGTCTATTTTCTATCTATTTACATATTTTTAATGCCTATTTTCTCTTTTAAAAGCCTATTTAGGCCTACTTGTTTTAAACACCTATTTTAGGTGCCCAAAACTAATTTTTTTAGAGCCTAAAATCCCAGGTCTAGTAATGACTTATCTCTAGGGACCGGATTGTTAGGTTTTTACCTATTTTTTTCCTTACTTCCAAAACAAAAAGCGCTCATACACTTTTTCGAATCATGTCCATAGGATTCACCCACATTAATTCTGTGGCACCTAAAAATACCTAAATGGGGTATAAAAACCTAAATACTGTATACCTAAACGGGACATAAAACCTAAAATATCTAATTTAGGTTCCTTTTTTGTCTTTTTTTGTTTGTCAGTTGAGAAATCGATATTTTGCGGGGAGAGAATAATTACTCACTAAATTACAAGCATCGGATTCGAATCCTGAGAAGGGTAGTGTCTAGATACAGTATTAACTATTAACTAAGAGATAACAGGAAGAACTTCACAGTTGAGAATCTTGAAAGATATTTAGTGATTACTGTAACCAGGAAATGTGAGACAATCTTATTTTCACTGCTTCTTTTGATTGTTTATGATTTCTTTCTTCAATTGTATAATATTGTCTTAAAGCAAGTTTACACAAATTTAAGTCAATTTTGTTAAGTTAAACTTTACAAGTATTATGTATTCAATCCTATGTAGTACAATCAAATTCATTAAACCCATTATTCTACCCGAAAACGATATTTTGGACAAAAAACCTAAAAAAAACTATTTCACCTAATGGAAAACCTAAAACAGTGTTTTTTAAAAACCTAAAAATCCGGTCCCTAGTTATCTCAGTTTGGTTACTTGTTCAACTTTGACGTATTCTATGACACGACTAGCCGATGTCAAGTCACTGAATTCGGAACAAATCCACCAGAATACGTCATGAATTTTCATGCTCAAATCAAAAGCGGGATATGTTAATGGCGGCATTTATATGCGTTTAATGTCAAATCCAATTAATGCTTTGTAATTAAATAGAGTGTGTTTGATGTGGAGGCCATCATTATGGTAATTCACACTGTTGTGTTGATTTCGACTCCCCACAGCCAAGAATAGCTCACAATAATGTTTACAATAAGCCCCTGTTGTTAGCCGCTCTAGAATCGTATTCATACTTTTACTGGGGTTCCTTTTGACACAAAGAATATTTAACCTTCCTATTATCAAAGGCAGCGTTTCTCAACCTTTTTGAACCCGAGGACCTCTAAAATGTATAAAAAAAATTTACCCCTAAGTTACAGTCGGTCAAATAAAAAACGTCGGGACTCGTATGCAGATAAAATTAAAGTTTTAACGCATTAGTTCACAAGTTTCCTATAAAAAACATAAAATACAGGTCATTTTCGGAACATATGAGGCCATGCGACAGGAGGGAAAAAATGAACAACGAGGGAAAAAAGGAAAAACGCGGAAAGCGCAATACACGATATTCAACTTAATGTATTGTCATAATTCATTTTGCTTTGTCATCGCACCACATACAAATGCTAGCTTGAGAGAAAGTGTAGTTAGGACTGTAATTGACCTGCATTTCTCGGCCTCTGAAGCAGCGAGAAGGTTCCATATTTCTTAAAGAGGTGGTACTTCACAATAATGCGACCGGAAGTTTTCATAGGAATCGTGGATCTGGCCGGCGTATTTCGATGCTAGATTTGTGGCAGAAGTTGAACGTAAGTTATTGATTTTGCACTACAAGTGCCGGTATTATAAAATAAAATCTTTAAAAAATGCTCCTTGAATAATCATATTACTTGCGAATTTATTAATTATTAATATTATAAGAATTTGCAACCAAGAATATGGCGGATGTGAGACATATAGCCACAGCCTTCTATACATGTTCGTTTTGGAACAAAACTGACTAAATAATCAAGAAAATACATGGAGAGATAAGAGGCAGGTGTGAACCTAACCTTAAGACTTCCTGTACATGCGCATATGCTCGTTCGTGATACTTATTCAAATACCGCCCGACGTTTTTTATTTGACCGACTGTACATCCCATTTTTAAAAGTAGCCTATATGTAGGCCTATATTCATAATATTTGGAGTATTAATTATAGGTCATTATAACGAAATAAATCTAAATACTTTTTTCTTAGTTTGACGGAAAGACAGTTGTTGAATTGGAAGTAAACTATTGACAGTAAAATTATATTTTGAACGTTAATATTCATTACCAATTTGATAATATAATTAGGTATTATGTTATTACTCCTATTAATAAGATGGTTGAGCTTGTCGCCTCTTGCAGAGGTCCTGGATATCTGGCTCAATATTAGTCAAATTTAGTCGAAGATCAGCAGATACATTAAGTCGTTTCTGTATTTTGTTTTTAGTTAAGCTAGCGATGAAAATCCCTTTTCACAAAGATAGGTTGTTGAAAACTTACAATAGGACAGCTGTATTTTCGAAGATTGACATGTAGTGCCCATTTTATGTGAATTTTTTTTATTTCTTTACTTTCCACTTGCAATATGATATTTTAAAATTATGTTTGCGGACCATCTGCACCATCTTCTCGGACCACCAGTGTGGTCCGCGGACCATAGATTGAGAAACACTGATCAAAGGGGACAATATGACCCCTGAAGCACATTCGCGTCGAAAAAATCTAACATCTGCTCTTCATCTTGAAACGAAATAAAAAAAAAAAGGAAACCCTAACACATAATTCATTTTTGTATGTTTTCAAGAAATATACATCCCAATTTTAATAAACTTCACTTTTCTCCAATGAGGGAGGTACTGTAATAAAATATAATACAAATATCCACCTTATACCCACATTTAAAAGTAATAAAATCTTCGATGTTTTGCTTTGAACTCAAGTTTTATTCTTTTAGTACAATATTCCTTATATTACAGAATACAATGGATTAAAATATAAAAGTAATTTAGGCCTACTTCTCTTTTTTAACGTGAATGATTAAAACTCCAGTAAAATGTTCCTTAGGCTAAAATGTTTTTAGGCTATATCCTATCGTGTCTATAATAATTTAAAAAAAACATAAGGTTTTTGCACTCCTTAGCTAGTAAGTGGTACTTACGAACTTTGTTTACATGGATCGTAAGTTGACATTCCCACACAGTCTTGTTGCTAAGGCCGGTTGCGATGAGGTTAAAACACTTACGGTCCAAGCGCTACGTCATAATTCATTACGATACACTTCATAATACAAGCCTTTATGGCCACGGCCCCCAGGACAAATATTCGGTTCCCATAACAACAAACACATGCGAATCACTTTCTGAAATAAGCATCTATTTTCAAGAATGTATTTACATAATATTGTCAGGTAATATCACAATTAATATAATTAAATTGATATAAATAATCATCGTTCAAAAAATAGCATGCAACACACGGGCCGTAAAGGCATTTACGGGTCTCGAAAACTTAAAAACCCGAGGCGCAGCCGAGGGTTTTCAATCTGTTTCCTCGACCCGTAAACGTGCCTTACGGCACTTGTATCGCAATATACTATGAGATGACATACAATTTTAACACACTGCTTGTTGATGTGTTTATAGCGTCTGATATAGCCATACGCTAGTGCTGCCAACTAAATTAGGTTTCTTAGCGGATTCTCGCTGCACAAGTGCTGTATAATATCGATCAAGTATCTGTGTACCGTGAAATACTAAAATTAGTTGAAATCTCCTGTTATGGTTACTTGGGCCGTTGCTGCACTGAAAGTATAACTGATACGGGGCTGGGAGCTGTCATTTGCAACGTGGAAGTGATGAGGGTAGCATACCCACGGGCGCAGTAAAACCCACCAAGGCTCTGGATAGGGTCAAGTGCCAATATGACCATACACATCCCTTTGGTCAGTATTTAACAGTTAGTGTAAATAGGAAACTATAAACAGACATACGCTTCATACAGACACTATGATTGCTAGAAACAGACTCACTGAGACTCGAACCCCGTTCTCTGGTCATCTCACACACGTAATTCCATAACGAAAATAATATCTAAACTTTTGTTTCTGTGTGAACATCCAACGCCACCTATGAACAAGATCGTAGTCAATTGTGAAATTATTTGAAGGTGGCCATACTCGGTTGCTATCTTGATTCATTTGTTTACGACCCGCAGAGATTTGTTTGTTTGTTTATTTTTTATTTTATTTTTTTTTTTTTTCATAGGTGGACAGAAGAGGATCACGAATGTACGCCTCAATGGGAAAACATTGAATGATTTGGACTGTAACTGTATCACATGAAATTTAATAATTTTAGGCCATTTCCAGAAAACAGAAACTTTATAAAGATTACTGTTAATATTTTAGTTACGTCAATCTAAGCTTACTGAACTAAGTCCCCCCAAGTAGCCTACCATTTTAATTTTCATGTTAACTTTTCATGTCATATTCATTAAGCCATATTTCCAAGAAATTTCCCTAATTCAAATAATGTGTATTTATAAAAACGGTGTTCTGTGTTCAAAGGATAATTTTTTTTTTTTTTTTTTTTTTTTTTTTTTTTTTTTTTTTTTTTTTTTTTTTTTTTAATATGCTATGGAGTTATTAAAGGCTTGCCGAGTGCTGGGTGTTGGTTTTTCATCGATTCTGCTGGGGAGTATTTACAGCCTACGATTATGTATTTATATTGCCCATAGCATTAAACAAAACACAAACAATAAAACACTCATAAAGAGTCAGATTTACACTACGAGGCTTATTACACATAGCGTTTTGGTTGGCACCCTCATAGTCATGGGCACAGTGAAAGTTAATTTTATTTAACAAGTCCAGGGAACTTACTATACTGCTGTTGTTTGTTTCCTGCGATTGGAAGCATTGTTATTAAGTGGCTAGAATAGTACTTTATGAGATAGTGTGGGGGAAGGGAAAATGTCTGTCCGTCCGTCCGTTTGTCTGTATGCGCGATAACTCAAATGCGCTTTATTGGAATTTCATGAAACTTGGTATACGCATTTGTAACGTCCATGGAAAGAATCCTATTGATATTGGACCAAATCGGTTGACCGGTACCGGAGTAATGCCCAATTTAGTGCATATTTTATGGTAATGTGATAGAAAGAATTTATCAAATGCAAATCAGTTCTCATGGCAACATATTGTTTTACAGTGTTCGTATACGTCTTTGGAAGTTGCAATACAGTTTGCCATGACATATTCCTTCACATATGATCATCAAACCAGTCAGATGCTTGTTTATATATATATATATATATATATATATATATATATATATAAGTGATCCCTATACAGGCCATGGAGGCCCAGAGGGTTCCAAGAGGTTGAGGCTCCCAGATTTTGGACATTCGGCACATGAAGGTGGTAAGGTTGTCAGCCTTACGCACCGGCCGCCTTTACCCCCAGGATTACTCCTGGTACTCATTTCTGTTAGAGGCTGAGTCGACCCCAGGGCCATAGTGCCACCAGAAGGATTAGACCATATATATATATATATATATATATATATATATATATATCCATGGCAAGAAGCCTGTTTATTTTCGACCAAATCGGTTGACCAGTACTGGATTAACAACTAATTAAAGGTCACGTGCTTTTTAAATGGGAAATCACGACTTTACTACAATGCCACTTTGCTTAATCATTGAGGAACTTGACTCTATTGCAGTCACATGTTTGTTTATTTCGTTGATCAAGTTGAAATGAGTACTACATGACTATTACTGTGAAATAATTAGGCCTACATACATTAAGCGGAGGTCTTTACCAGTGTATTTTGTGAAATGTTGACATATTTGAAAAATATCTTATATCAGTGTATACAAGTTTGAATTAAGGTTTAGTATCAAACTTTAGACCTTTGTTCTTCCGTAAGCTCTGCTTAATGAATAGATCTGGAGCTTAACTCGGAAAATCATTTACAAAAATAACTTATTTTCTGCATATCATAATTGCAATTATCACTGATTAAACAAAAGCATTCTGGCACGTTGTTACATCAGTTTACACTACTGCCCAGATGTGTTGAAAAAAGTGGTTCAAACGGAAAAAAAGCGCGGTTCACCAGCTACCAAAACTCACGTTGAAATTTATAGAAATAAATAACCCTAAAAATATTCAGATATTGTACTGTATAGGCCAATAAAAAATAATCCCCCAAAAATAATTATTGCAGGGTGCAAGTCATGTATTAGCCTATAATTAGTGCAATTATTCCTTTTCACTTGAATCTTGTTGCTTTCACAGTGATTGAATTTTCAGTTTATGAATTTTTTGTATTACCTTCTTGGCAATTTTCTTGTTAAAGAACTACGCTTACTGTCTTTTAATTACTTACTTACTGAATGACAACAGAAAATTTCTCAGCAAGCTAAAGGAATGTTTTCTATTTTATGGACCCGAAGTTTCATTGCCGCGCTTACCTGAGCCCACCATTCATCCCTATTCTGTGCTAACTCCAACCATCCCTCGCAAATCCTACTTCCCTTAAATCTAACCTAATAGGCCTATTGTCCTTTCACCTACGTCTAGGTCTTCCACGTGGTCTTTTCCCTTCGGATCTCCCATTCAATACTCTTGAGATATCTTTTTCCTCCCCCATGCGTGCAACATGTCCAGCCCATTTCATCCTCCCTGATTTAATTGCCCTTACTATATCCGGTGAAGAGTACAGGTTATGAAGCTCGTCGTCATGCAGTTTTCTCTAGTCCCCATTTTCATCTTTCTTAGGCACAAGTATTTTCCTAAGCCCCCTGTTTTCGAACACTCTTAGACAATGTTCTTCCTGATCAGTAAGCGGCTATGTCTCATGTTTTTTAATACATTTGAATAATGTACAGAATAAGTAAATATCATGCCGCTAGAATGTACTTTTATGTTGAATGTCATGGAAAATACATGTTTCCATCTTTCCTCTTAACTTGTTCAGATTATTATTATTATTATTATTATTAATTTATTATTATTATCATTAGCATTATTATTATTATTATTATTATTATTATTATTATTATTATTATTATTATTATTATTGAGTTACATATGAAAATACTAACAATAATGAGCAATATATTTTTCATTGCTCCCCTGGGTGCGTCCCCCAGGTTGAGATCCTCCTGAATTAAAGGAACACACAAGGGAAAGCCTTTGCGATACCTGATCAGCATTATGGAACACTACACCGTGATTCCAAAGCCCCGATGTTACTGAGAAAGAAAACACAAAACGCGTCGTCATGGAGACAAGGTATTACCTACAAGCGTGGCCGTTTGTCATAATAAACTAAGCCTTTCTGGTTTAATCCCAACACATTTTGTATACAGCGAGAGCACGATTAGTTCCTGGAACGCACACCAGAAAGCTCTGCTGATTGAAACAAATGAATGTCCCTTGTATACAGAATATTGTTTCATCTTTGAAATCCTTCATGTTGGCAATCAGGTTATACCTTTGATTAAAGTTTCTAACAAAAACATTCTGCGAGTTTATTGTTTTACTAAAATAAAGGAAAGCGAAATATAATGCACAATAGGATTCTTTCAAACATAGGGGACCGATGAGAAGCGTATTTTTTATTTTCTGTACCTGCGAGATATTTTAATATATGATAACATTCAAACAAGCCCACAACTCAAATTTCAGTGTGTGCGGGCTGTTCCGGAGGTGGCCCCCTCATTGGGCTGATCACTCATCCGGGAACCCCTTCATGTACTTTCTGATGAAAAAAGCATGTATGAGAACCATAGAAATGCTTCCATCGACAGGTCGCGGTCCTGTAAGGGCCGGGCTGCGTGAGCCGCATAAACGTCCCTGTAACAGGAGATGTCAAACTAGTAAAAATAAAAAGAGCTTTCAATAATAATGGTAACTCAAATCAAGAAATGCTTGTTTTTATGCAGTTCAGAAACTCTAATCTTCTCGTCTTCTGTCCAGAAATCTAAAAATAAAGATTTATAAGACAATTATCCTGCCGGTTGTATTATATGGATGTGAGACATGGTCGCTTACTCTTCGGGAAGAACATACTCTGAGAGTGTTCAAAAACAGGGGGCTTAGGAAAATATTTGGGCCTAAGAGAGATGAAAATGGGGACTGGAGAAAACTGCATAACGACGAGCTTCATGACCTGTAGGCTACTCTTCACCGGATATAGTAAGGGTAATTAAATCACGGAGGATGAAATGGGCTGGACATGTTGCGCGCATTGGCGAGAAAAGGCGTATCTCAAAAGTATTGACTGGGAGACCCGAAGGGAAAAGACCACTTGGAAGACCTAGACGAAGGTGGGAGGACTATATTTGAATGGATTTAAGGGGAGTCGGATTTTTTAGGGATAGTTGGATGGAGTTATCACAGAATAGGGTTGAATGGCGGGCTGAGGTATGCGCGGCAATGAACCTCCAGGTTCCACAAAACAGATAATATTCCCTTAGCTTGCTGAGGAATTGTCTGTTGCAACTGAATAAGAAAGTAAGTATAACTATAATAATGTCGTGCCTAAAATCAAGACTGGCTTAAGGGCCCATACCTAATTAATCCCAGCTAAAAGGGTAAAGTCGGCCGCGGTGGTCCAGAGGTAGCGTGCCCGCCTCTAGATCCGCAGGGCGCGGGATCAAACCCGGCCGCGGTCGATGGATTTTTCAGGAGGTAAAAATCCTGGGCACGGAGTCCTCCGGGAGGGACTTTAAGCTGGGGGTCCCGTGTCGTAGATTTATGGCACGTAAAAGAACTCCAAGCCTAAATTAGAGCCTCTGGACAAAATTTCTCGGCCCTTTCACGACCAAGTAATACCTTAGTTTCCGGAGGGGAGGTTAAGGGGGCGATGGGCTTACCACCTGTCCCTCTGCCCTCTCTAGGAAAATAAGCGTAACCAAATTCACATCGGTAAACAGACACCTCCCCTTGGAGGCCCTTCGCCCCAATATAGGGGGTCATAGGGTACCAGATAGACCAGACAGAAAAGGGTAAAAGACTGTGTTAGCATGTTTGAAACCAGAAAAGCACAGCAAGAGTGATATTTGCGTAGAATAATGCAAACTGAATCAGCAACCGTAAAATTAACCGCAACCACATTCGAACCATAAACCACCGTTATTAACATATTCAGAACTCAGTGTGCAGAAAATAGCGGTCAGCTATTATGGCGAATAAGTTTCATTTGAGCCTCTCACAATAATAAATTGGACGGACGAAACGTGTTTTCAAAAATTATGTGACGCACTGTACATATTAACGTCTGTTAGCGCTCGTTGCGGTGGAAATAACGAGGGCTTGTGTAACGGTAATGAGGAATAATCTGGAACATTCGACAGCAGCTGGTTGTAAATCACGCAACGCCCGCTGCGGTGCGCTGCTTGTCAGTCGTTTGAAATTGCGGTCCCGAGGAAGGGGACAGAAATATTCATTTCAATCGCAAATAAGGCGCAATAATTAATGGAATGTAATGAGGCCGTGGAAAGTGACACCTTTGTCATGACCTACTACATATTTAACACGACCCTGTTCAATTAAAAGGCCCCTGTGTACCTTTTCTGCAAACATGACAATGAGAATTTAAAATTGAGTTAGGAGGGCTTTGATACGGGATTTCGAGCATTCAGAAAGAACGTGGTCAATCCAATATCGAATTAGAGGGCGGAATCGATAAAACAAAGAAATAAATTCAACCGCCTATGCAGACACTCACCCCACCCAACTCTACAGAGCTAAATCCACATACTAGTCTACTAAACATAGAATGTCTCGCGTCGCTAAGCAACAGCAGTGCCCCCTTACTACGAATTTATTTTGTAAAAGCAGAATCCTGTAATTGGCTATTGAGCTATCGTATGTCAACTGTCGGTAAAATATCAGAGTTCGTCATTTGTTATTCCTTATAATTATTTTAATGGTCTCGTTTAAAACAAAACAGAGTCAAAAGAAAGAAAAAAAAACATGGATTTTTACAATCTAGAATTGAATAGCTTGTTTAGAATACCATTTAAAAATGGTATTACTAATTTTCTGGAAGAGTTATGTTTAACTAGTATTGCTTCAAAAAATAATAATAAAAGATTGTTTGAAAAAGTTTAATGGATTTTTATACTCTGAATTCCAGGTTATGAAAGACTTCAAACGACTGCATCAAAATTTATTTCCACATTTTCAAAATACAAGAAGAAACGCCCTGTTCGTATTTATACTCCTTTCAGCTTCGAGGCCATATCAGGAGTTCGGGATCTGTGTCTAGGCTATACAGTAGGGTAGGCCATGGAACTATTGTCAATTGTTTGTATTGTCGGTGTATTAAATGGAGTAAATTTCAACTTATATTAATTTAAATGGAAATGATACAGGATGAAATGGTGAGGATGATTCACGGTATTTGCCTTTACGACTGGGGAAACCATGAAAAAAAGCCCATGTCAAACTGGCCTGCCACGGAATATGAACCTGGGATCTTCCGAATGCGAGTATTTCAAACAATATAATTAAAGATAAAATTATGTAAGTCAATTTATGTAAAAAGGTTATATTTTAAATAAACATAATGTTATGATTGTTTTTCAGTTAAATAAATGATTTTTAAATAAAACATCTAGCAGTTGAGTAAATAATCGGAGGGCGAACAACTTTAAATGTTCACAAAATATGCACCTAAAAGAGAGAACCTGTAAACAGAGTTAGGTAACTAGTATTTTCTTGTCTACTGGTTCGGTTTAACAATACGCTGCAAATACGGGTTAGATGAAACGCATGATAAAACACTTTAATAATAGAGATGGGGTGTTTTTGCTGCCCCGTATTGCAATCAGCTTGTAATCGTGTTATGTAGCAATATCCAGTATTACAACATTGTAATGTGTGGGCCATTACACTGGCAAACACAATGCGGGCGCATTCCACTCTTACAACTGCCAAATAAAGGTGGCCATGGAATTCACGGGTTGTTATGGTAACTATGTTAGTAAAAATGTGACTTTGCAAACAAAGCACAATCTAGTAGCCCATTAACCAAAGGACTCCAATAACGTTTTATTTTTACAGTCACCTCCTTTTGAGTTATTGTCCTTTGAATATTGTATACAATAATAGCGTCGTAATTTTGTTTGTAACATTATGTATTTGACTTAATAAACATATCAGTTCATAATGTACATAGGTCTTCATGAAACTACACAATTTTTTTGTTTGTGTTGAACATTACATAGAACTATTATACGAGAGAAATTCCTCCGAAACTGGAACTCGAACCTAAGACCTTCGCCTTATCGTGTCATTGCTCTACCAACAACATGGGGTGGGTAGTTCAATTGGAATGTGTTGTTTATTTATTAAACGACAGAATGGTACTTTATGAGATTGTGTGGGGGACGGGAAATGTCTGTGTGTCCGTGTGTCTGTACACGCGATAACTCAAATACCCTTTATCGGATTTTCATGAAACCTGGTATACGCATTTATAATGTCCATGGCAAGAAACCTACTTATTTTGGACTAAATAGGTTGACCGGTACCGGAGTTCCGAATAATTAAATGTCACATGCTTTTTAAAAGGGAAATCATAACTATTCTACAAACCCATTGAGGGCCTTGACTCTAATGCAGTCAGATGTTTATTTCGTTGATCAAGTTGAAATGAGTACTAAGCTTACATAAATACTGTTATATACAAAAGGCATATTACTGTGAAATATTTAGGCCTATGTAGGCTACATTAAGCGGAGTTCTTTGCCTGTGCATTTTCTGAAATGTTCACATATTTTAAGAATTTATTATATCTGTGCATACGAGTATGAATTAAGGTTCAGTATCAAACTTTAGACCTTTGTTCTGCCGTAAACTCTACTTGATGAATCGATCTGGAGCTTAACACGGAAATCGATTACAAAAAAAACTTATTTTCTGCATATCATAATTGCAACTATCACTGTTTAAACAAAAGTATTGTGGCACTTTGTCTCGTCAGTTTACCTGATTTTATTTATTTAATATTGCATATTTAAAAGGTAGCCTATACACGCTGTAATATTTTATAAGTAAAAAACAAATATTGAAAGGGGTAGTAGGGGTACCTAATAATTCTCTAAAGGTTGTAATGCTATACCGTGTGTAGTAATAATGGTGACCAAAATTCTTGGTTCGGCTACGCCCTGTTTTAGATCATCTGCATATACTTACTCTATACTGAAGTACGCAAAACACTTAGTTTAAAAAAGGAATGAATGACTCTAAGATACAGGCATGGAACACACTTTCGATATATCTGCAACAGCAATAATTAATAATGGTTTCATGGGCTATAAGCCGAGTAAAAGGATATAGAGCATCCAAGCTTTCGGTAGCTGACATCTCTGCGGCCTTCCTCAGGGAAATGAGTGTAGAATAAGGATTTTTTTTAAGTAAAAATGAAATTTTGTGATTGAAGGAAATATGTTGGAGTGTATCGGCCAAGTCTTTGGTCCTGACTTGGGCCTATTATATTTACATTTTTACTCCGGTTATCTTCCCAAACCACTCTGTTTCCGTCCATATTATTAACCTTTATTTTTCTAACACTGGTCCTGATTTGGACCGATTGCATCTTCAATGTTTTTACAACCAATAAAAACCCTCCATTCTGATTGGCTGATAAGTTACACTCCAACTTATTCCGTCCAATCACAACATTTAATTTTCACTAAAGAAAACATAATTATATAAGCTCTCTCTTCTCTTATTCTACACTCATTTCCCTGAAGAAGGCCGCAGAGACGTCAGCGACCGAAAGCTTGAATACTCTATATCCTTTTACTCGGCGTATAGCCCGTGAAACCATTATTAATAATCAGCGCCGAGAAAATCTCAAGTCTTACGTATAACAGCTATACTTTTTCCTATACGAAAAAGAAGAAAAGTAAACTTTCCTTTTATAAAAATACGCCTGGGCGAAGGATCTATAAGCGTAACACAGATAATAATTTGAGGACAACAAGATGATAATAAAGGACATAAAGAGGGATATTTGTCTACTTTAGTGGTTGTTGCACACAATGGGGCAGTGGTGGTGACAAGCCATCATCCACACGTCCACCGCACCCCCCCCCCACCCTAATCCACAGCACAAAGGCCACCCCCCGCCATGCCGCCCCTTGTGTGTAGCTCTGACGTACGAGAAGTGTTTTGTGTTTTTAAATAATAACAAAAATTTGTCACAAGGTAGACGTGTAACGGTTGTATTCAACAGACGAATATACGTGATGAGATATGATTGTACATTTCAAAAGCAATCTAGAAAAAAATAAAATAGATTAAATAAAATTCATAACGTTTCTACAACGTAAAACAAAAACTTGTAATAGAAATATTTCGTTTTTTGTTTTTATATTCATTATGACAGATTTTAATATACCATTTCCTCGTTCTGAGTCTTTTTTTGTTTGTGCTCACGTTTTGTATAGAACGAATTTAAACTTTCAAATGATTTAGACAAGAATGGCAAATATACTGTGCTGAAATGGAAAAAAATGTCATTTTTAATGTCGTTGTTAAATTTTTATTTGATTTGATCTGTCAAATGCCTGAACACACAATAAGAACCGCAGGGTTCTATACTCGGACCAGAGACGATAAAATCATGGCAAGATTACTCTTTTTAGATAATTTAAACTGGATAACTGTACTGACAATCATAAGCTGTACATCAGGATTGAGGTCTAAAAGTATGTTCAGAAAGAACCCTTATAATCAGGGCCCGGATTCTAATGACATGTCATCTTTTTATTGATGCTGCATAGACATTGCCAACTTGTGGATAAATCCTAATCATGACCTCTAGATTATAGAAATGTGTTTTTATTAGGTCATTTTTTGTCATTTTAAGCAATTTTATATTTTTAGGGCATTTATTTCAATTTTAGGTCATCATTTTGTCATTTTCGAGTCATTTGCTTCCTTATTTAGTCATTTTCATGTATTTACATTGAGTGTAATAACTTTTTTTTTTCGTCGCTAGTGGTGCGGTCTTTGAAGTGTTGTTTGCTTAATGCAAGAAGGAAAAATTCGGTGTTAAAGTGTTGACATGTCTCAGTCGGAAGTGAGAATCAAGAAACGCCAAAATGTTGTATTATATTACTATTGTTATTAGATTGATTTCGCACCAGAGTCTGCCACCTGCTTGGATTTGAGAGTGCAAACTACTGTTTACCCTCAAACAAATATATAATCTGGCAGACCACAATAGGAAGTGCCGAATTTTGACTCATCAGTGCCTCAGTGCCAGTATAAATTTCCATGAGAAAAGAACAATAATAATTTTTTATAAATAAAATATCAGTTTTTAGGTCATTTTTTATAATTATTAAGTCATTTTCTTTACAATTTAGGGTCATTTTATAGGTCATTTTTCAAACAATTTTAGGTCATCAGAATCCGGGCCCTGCTTATAATCATAATGTATCCTATAAAATACAATACTTTGCTTCACACTGTTATTAAAAAAATGGGAAGTAACTCCAAAGAAAGACTTTCTTTCTTTCTTCTTTCTTTACCGTAGTTTCACCTCTCCCTTTTAGGATTTAAGCGACCCAAGCCGCCCGGGCCTTACAGGGCCGCGACCTGTCGGGAGAGGGATTATCTTTGGATCACATACATACTTTTTTGACCAGACAAGGACATGGAGGGCCTCCCCGGATGAGTGATCAGCCCAATGCCGGGGCCACCTCCGAGACAACACGAACACATAGGACGAGACACACCATTCACACACACACTCAATCCAAACAAGGCGAGGATGGGATGAAGATGATAATGACGGCCAGATGATATCTCGGGACCACAAGGGCCTAAAGTTACCCGACATTTGTCTCAAAGGTGAGGAAAAACCCCAGAAAAAACCTCACCTAGGTAACTTGTCCCGACCAGGAATCGAACCCGGGCCCGCTGCGTGAGAGGATTGAACGCATCCCCTGAGCCACAGCGGTGGACCAAAGAAAAACTTATTATGTAAAATTACAGAATACGGTAGAAGGAATTATCTATGCACCTAATCATTGTGCTAACTGTTTTCTTTGCAGTCCGGCATGGCTTTCTATATTGTGTGGTGTGAAAGGGTCTTCAACATGCCGCTTACATGGGATCAGTACGGGTACTGGAAATCTTTCCGATATAATGCAGATAGTAGTTCATCTTAGTAAAGGGAAAACATAAAAGGCTCCGCCAGGCGCACTCCCCACCCCTGCTCTATAATTTTTTCGCGTTAGAGGATGCGTAGAAAAGGCTAAATCTCCACTTAATCTTTGTGTTATTCCACTCCCGCTTTCGCTACTGAATCGGAAAACTAATGAGTATCGTGACACGATGATTCCTACAATACAACAGGTACCCTCTCCAGGATACTGAACATTAAGGCCGGTATTCATAGTCGTAATAAGTCGTACTTATATCCAAGTCGAACTTTAATCTCGTCTTAAGTTGAGTTTCTGACACAAACAAGTCGGACTTATGACGTAGTTACTTTATAAAGTCAGACTTGACAAAGTCGAGCTTATTGGTATTCATAGTCACTAAAGTACGACTTATTTGTCGAAATAAGTCGTACTTTATCAAGTCAAGGGTCCCCCTGACTTATTTCAGTTTAAGCCAGAACCATGAATAGTAATTTTGAGGATCTTGGCGAGTATTAGAAGGAACTCACGCCCCAAAGCGTTATTTGCGAAACATGATGAATCCATTCAAATTCTACAGTGACAATGAATTTAAAAAGAGATTTCGTTTCAAGCAGACACAATTTTGGAAATATCAATCGCCTATTTGTGTTGATAAATTTCATGTTATTTATCTCCTACGAGGGATTTGTATGTCGGGTATAAAATAATTCCACCTATTCCCTCGTATAAAATGTTTTTGTTAAAATATCAGCTCATAGCTTTGTCAAATCTAAAATTTATATTTGTCAATATTATAAAACATAATTAAAAATTATATCTGTCAATTTTATAAGATAATTTTCGTATATTGGACAATATATTTCGGCTATTCAGCCATCTTCAAGTCCTTTTGTTTCACCAGGTGACCTTACTCTGTTGGTTAATCCATTAAAACAGATGGAATTATTTTATACACGACATCAATCGCCTATCTTTCATCAGCATTTCTCTCTGCTGGCATTTCAGCTTCCTAAGCTGTTTTGAATCTCTCTAAAACAATAATTAATATCGAAATAAATACATAAGCGTACCGGTATTAATTCTGAACGATCTCCAAGCTAATATATACGCAGAATATTCTAAAAAAAAAAACTATTAATTAGTTTACTTACACGCTGCATAATATGACTGGAAGAATTGAATTCTTTGTTTACAATGTACAGAGCCGTCTGTATTTTTATATCACGATAGCGAAATACGTACTCAGTTGGCTTTGCTTTACATAAAATCTGAAAAAATCTTAAACACGATTGGCTAATTCACTTGTTACGGCAGTGAACGCGTGATTTTTCATATTATTGAGTTCGACTTTAGTATGTAGAATAAGTAGAGCTTTATGAAGTTAGACTTCATAAAGCACGACTTCAAAGAAGACTATGAATACGAAAAACACATAAGTCGACTTGTCAAATAAGTTCAGCTTTATAAAGTCGGTTCTTAAGTCGCCGACTATGAATACCGGCCAAAGTAGATTCACTTAGGAGTAACAAAAAATAATTTAACTGTTGTCGCAAAGTGCAGGAACTACCGAGCGAGGTGGCCGAGATGGTAACGTCTTGGACTCGCATTCGGGGAGGTCCCCGGTACAAATCCCGTGGCCGGCCAATTTGACATGTGCCGATCTTCTTAGCCGCGGTAGCTAAGGCGTGCCTTGGTGAAGGAGGCCATGGGTTCGAGTCCCCCCTTGGGCATGGGTAGGCCTATTTGTGAGTTATCGGGGAAAAAAGTAAAAATAAGGGAAACGGAAAGCATGGAACAAGGAAAAACATGGCAAAGGGATAAAAAACAAGGAAAAATACAAAGAAAAAACAAGAAAATATTAAAAACATCCAACAGTCCGGAGATGGCTATACTCCAACCGAACGGACTTCTATGAACAGGGTATTTTGAAGTTGGTATCACAATGGGAGAAATTTGTTGAGAAACTTGGCGACTATACAGGGTGTTAATAAATAACACCGAAATATTTTTCCTGTATATAGAGGGGACTTAGATAAGCAACTTTTATTTGGAGATTTTTGCTCTATGACGTAAAATGTGTATGCTACAGGGCATTAAAGTAATTATAATATGGTGCTCATAAATCAATATTTTCGCGAAATAGGGTTAAAATGATCATTAAATTGACTTCATGCCTTCCTAGTGATCGATAAAAACCAGACTCTTAATCATTCGTCAACAGCTATATCATAATTTAGAGTTTACATAATCTGCAAAATTTACAGATTAATCACATGACTGGTCGCCACTGCATAGTCTTCTTTTTATTCATAACTTCTGACTATAGTGTTAACAGCGTAGTTCCTTTGTTTTGAATTTTTTTCTAATGTTAGAAGTCAGTGGCGGCCATGCTCTGGGAGATTTTGAGCTGTAACAGGAAAAATTGAAACCATAGAGCAAAAATCTCCTAATAAAAGTTGCTTGTCTATGTCCCCTCTATACACAGGTAAAATATTTCGGTGTTATTCATTAACACCCTGTATAGAAAAATAGACAAAATATGTCCCTTCATGTGTGCATTTTTTTTGTAATTGTAATTGTAGGCTACCTATTAAACTTTTTGAAAAAAAATTATTGTGCGTTACTTTTCGATCCACCCTCGTAGGTGCCCCAGCTCGAGAAATGGGACTACAAACCAATAAGCTAAGAGGGAATCCCATAAACCCTAACAGTGGTTGCTCGTAAGAAAATATTTTGAGACTTCTTTGGCAACGTTGAGAGTGAATATATATAATTATATCGAACGGAAGAAGGAAACCATCTGAATAAAAACACAGTTGTGATGAACTAATGCCCAAACTGTCACTAATCGTAGCCACTGTGTTTGTTTACACGAACGGGACGATTTGGTTAAGTTTCCGAGAACGTTAGTGAGTTGTAAACGATGCTCACGCAACGAGTAAACCCATCTATAATGGTGAAGGGCTCACCACGCCACTAGCTCGAAGCACTAATAGCCCCCCCCACTCAATGCCTGATACCTTTCCTGATACTCTATGCTTGCTACTTACCCCCATTACTTTCCTGACGATTTTGTTCGAAACGCTACAGCGTAACTCAACTTTGGGTTAGCTCTCGATTTACTCCTAGCGCGCCTAAAGAAGTTTCACTTCAAAAATCTGTTCACACTGTAGCTTATAAGTTGTATAAAATAAACAAATGTAAACGTTTGGAAAAGAAGCTCACCTAATAGTTGCCCCAGTTGGAGTAATGGGACTACATACTAATAATCTAAGAGGGAATCCCATAGTCCTAACAGTGGTGGCTCGTAAGAAAATAATATTTTGATTTAAATTGAAACTGGCTGTTTGTACTCTCGATAACAAAGGCCTTATTCACTTAGGAAGCCTAATAATCACGTGCAGGCCATTCTCTGATCGTTAAATAAAAAACGGCATTTGTTTTGGATGAATAGAAACACCCCTCACTTTATGTAACGCGGTTTGATGCTCTGTTGTCTGTTATAGCTAGTGTATTTGTGTTTGGAACGCTGCTCGATTGTGTGTTTGCGTAAAGGTTGGCATCAATGTTGATCTTCACTTTACTATTGTTTATTGTCTCCGCCATTGTTCCCAGATAACACATGACATCAAAATTTGGTTCGTCTATTCGGATCTCCTCTTTTGTTGGCCCTGGTACCAGTACAAGGGCTGGCCATTACCCTGGTCAATCAAGGAAAACGTATAATAAATAATTGTAGTTGTGTTACTAGGGACAGAAAAAACACTGGATTCATTTGTTTCCGTATTTACGAGAGTATTTAATTGGCTTCGGCGTGAAAGATTATTATGAATTTTTATCTTATGAATCAGTGATCAATGTAAGGCCTTCTTGTATAGAACTTTTCACTAATATTATTAACAATAATATAATAATTTTAATATATTTAAATAATATATAAATTCTTGAAGTATACTTTGGAAGCAAAGCAATATCCTCTATCATACCGGAATAATACCCAATTTAGTGCCTATTTTATGGTAATATAGCCTATTAGAAAGAACTTAGCAAATGTAGGCCTAAATCAGTTATCATGACAACATATTGTTTTACAGTGTTCATGTAGGCCTACTACTTTTATGTATAAATTCCATCTATTTTTATAAGGTTTCTTGAGACGTTTGAAAATTATTAAAACAATTAACTCAGCATAGCATACAAAAAAAAAGTCCATGGGAAGAAGCCTATTGATTTTGGAGCAAATCGGTTGACCGGTACCGAAGTAATGTCCAATTTAGTGCCTATTTTATGGTGATATAGCATATTTGACAAAATTTATCAAATGCAAATCAATACTCATGAAACACACTGTTTTACAGTGTTCATATACGGCTTTGGAAGTTGCAATACAGTTAGCTTTGACAAATAACACTACCCACATATTTCTTCATATATGCTTATCAAACTTTAGACTTTTTTCTTCCGTAAGCCCTGATTAATGAATCGATCTGGAGCTTCACTCGGAAAACGATTACAAAAATAATTTATTTTCTACTAGCATGTGCCCGCGGCTTCGCCCGCGATAATTATTTCAAAAATAAAAAATTAAGAGCATAATAGTTAAATCATTATATTTATTAACACCTAAATCACGTGGACTACATACCACGATTAGATAGCGTCGCCTGGTAAAAGCGACCTCAGATTCGATTTCCTTGGCCCAGAATACCCCTGTACAGTGAGTTTCGTCCAAATCGAACAATGTTTGACCATATTTAGGCCTATCCCTCTTCCGTGTAGGTTGAAAATTTCATATGTCTACGGGCCTTGACATTCTAAACAAATGAATCGACCAGCGTGGTATTACAACAATCTAGCGATCGCGATGCATTTATTACCACGGTATGACAAAAATAGCCAAAGCCAACTGCAATTGATTTGACATTGAAATGTATTACTGAAATCTGATGCTTCGACAGCGCTAAAATCACGTTTTCTGTCAGTTTTTCACTCACAACTAGCGAACGAAAGCTAAAATTAAAGAATCCGGCTTCGATGCGCATTCGCCCACCTTTCAGCCCATCTATGTTTAAAATTTCAGATCTCTGCGTTCAGTAGATTTCGCTGGGCATCGTGGACAGACAGACAAACACGTCCTCTTATTATTTTAAGATAGCATGTGCCCGCGGCTTCGCCCGCGATAATTATTTCAAAAATTAAAAATTAAGAGCATAATAGTTAAATCATTATATTAACACCTAAATCATGTGGACTATATATCACGATCAGATAGCGTCAACTGGTAAAAGCGACCTCAGATTCGAGTTCCTTGGCCCAGAAAACCCCTGTATAGTGAGTTTCGTCCAAATCGAACAACGTTTGACCATATTTAGGCTAATATTGATTATCCCTATAATAATAATAATAATAATAATAATAATAATAATAATAATAATAATAATAATCCTCTTCAGTGTAGGTTGAAAATTTCATATTATGTTCGCGTGCCTTGACATTAAAAACAAATGAATCGACCAGAGTGAGCTACAACATTCAAGCGATCGCGATAGTTTTATGTCCAAGGAATGACAAAAATAGCCAAAGTCTACTGTAATTGATTTGACATTGAATGGTATTACTGAAAACGATGCTTCGAAAACGCAAAAAATACAAGTTTTTTGCCCGTTTTTCACTCATAACTCACGAACGAAAGCTAAAATTAAAATTCCGGCTTCGAGGTGCACATTCCGACCCTTTAGTCCGCCTATGTATAAAATTTCAGATCTCTGCGTTCAGTAGATTTCGCTGGGCATCGCGGACAGACAGACAGACGGAGGACAGACACTTCCTTTTATTAATATAGACATATCATAGGCTAATTGCAGTTATCACTGATTAAACAAAAGCATTCTGGCACTTTGTTACATCAGTTTACCAGATTTTATTGCTACTGTAGCAATATATAATAGCAGGAACTGTAATATACAGAGTGTTAAAGAATAACACCGAAATATTTTACCTGTGTGTAGAGGGGACATAGACAAGCAACTTTTATTAGAAGATTTTTGTTCTATGACATAAAGTGTGTATGCTACAGGGCATTAAAGTCATTACAGTTTGATGCTCATACGTCATTAATTAAGCGAAATAGGATTAAAATTTTCATTAAATTGACTTCATGCCTTCTTAGTCATCAATAAAACCCGAATATTAATCATTCATCAACAGCTATATCATAATTTAGAGTTTTCATAATCTGCAAAATTTACAGACTAATCACATGACTGGTCGCCACTGCATTAGTCTTTTTTTTTTATTCATAACTACTGACTACAGTGTTAACAACGAAGTTCCTTTTTGTTTGAAGTGTTAGAAGTCAGTGGCGGCCATGCCCTGGGAGATTTTATCCTTTGACAGGAAAAACTGAATCCATAGAGCAAAAATCTCCTAATAAAAGTTGCTTGTCTATGTCCCCTCTATACACAGGTAAAATATTTCGGTGTTATTCATTAACACTCTGTATATTTAACGAAGCAAGATGGACTAGTGTTAAGACTCACAAACCTGGAAAGTTAAGCCGTTACCTTGGAAACCAGAAAGAGACAACAGGGTGCTTAATGTATCTTTGGAATAACTTGAATGTTAGTAATGATAATGACAGAGTAGGAACTTGCTGCTAACTTGGTTGCCAATTCACAGGAGCAATTGAGGGCGAACTTCCGCTAGCAGAGGTGCAGACTCGCTCTGGTTTCCGGTTATTCACAAACACTGGAGCAGAGTTGCCGAAATACAAGACAGAGGCGCTTTACTGGAATATGAAAGGGACAGAGAATGTTGGTTTTGAAAAAGGCATTTCTAGATAATTTAAGTAAAAGTAAAGTAAAGTAAAGTGATCCCTATACAAGCCAAAGGAGGCCCAGAGGGTTCCAGGAGGTTGAGGCTTACGCACCGGCCGCCTTTACCCCCAGGATTGCTCCAGGTACTCATTTCTGTTAGAGGATGAGTCGACCCCAGGCCCATAGTGCCACCAGAAGGATTAGTCCAATTGAAAAACTCCAACGACCTCATCGGGAATCGAACCCGCGACCTTCCGGTTCGTAGTAGAAAGCTTCGCCTGGGAAAAACGACGTCAGATTCAAGTTCCCTGGCCTAAAAAACCCCTTCATAGTGAGTTCCGTCCAAATCGATCAATGTTCGCCCATTTAGGCCTATATTCATTATCCCTCTTCCGACTACGTTGAAACTTTCTCATGTCTGCGTGTCTTGACATTATAAACAAATCACTTGACCAGCGTGGGCTTACAAAATTCAACGATCGCGATGCTTTTATTTCCAAGGTATGACAAAAACAGGCAAAGACACCTGCAATTGATTTGACATTTGAAATGTATTACCGAAAACCCATGCTTCGAAAGCACAAACAAAAATGCACGTTGTCTGTCAGTTTTTTACTCATAACTCGCGAACGAAAGTGAAAATTAAATATCCGGCTTCGAGGTGCATTTTCTGACCCTTCAGTCCACCCATGTTTAAAAATTCAGATCTCTGCGTTCAGTAGATTTCGCTGGGCTTCGCGTACTGACAAACATTTCCTCTTATCATATAGGCCTAGATACTTATATTTTGGGTAGCTAAAGAATAAATACTACCCGTGCGCGATTTCTTGAGCGCTGTGCTCCCTAGTCCTCATTCGGTAGGTTTCGTTCAACTTCGTAGATTAAGCTGACAACATTGAAACACGAAGTACGCTATACACCCTGACATCTAGTGGCTTCAATACTAAGCTTTCATTCTGTCTCAGGATTCCTATTTATTTATTGACATTATCTTTTCTGACGCATCGAGTTATGGAGAAAAATACAATCTTTCGAACTGCTGATTTCACAAACACTTCATTGTACATCCAACACTTTCCTCACCTCTTTAAGAATTCCGTATGTGCTAATTTCTGACGATCCCGTGAACTCTGATGTCAATTTCACGGACTGAAAGTTGAGCGAACTTTTCACAATTTGTATTAAATACGTTTAAAATTAGGCCTATAGCTTTCTCCACTTTTAGATGCCTTACCTCTCTTACGTTTTAAAACACGAAATGGTGAAGCATGTTCTGCTAAGACTCTTCTTTATGCTTAAAATTAGTCATCCAGTGTAAAAATATTGAGCCTATATTATGCATAATATTCTTATTTGATGACTTATTTGATAACCAAAGGCTTATGACGTGTGATTAATTGTTACGCAATACCGTCACCACGTTATATTATTGGACTGCATTAAAATCGTTGTATATTAAAGTCACTACATAAAATACCATACGCACGGTTCTGCTGAAACGTTATTTCTTTAGTTGACAACACTGCAGAAAGACTGGCGGAATAGCTATGTTTTGTTCCCCCGACCCTCACTTCCCCGTAAATCCAGCGCTCAAGATATGGCGCGCGGGTAGTAGTTCTCCCTTATTTCTTTTAACAACTTATTAACTTACTTATGGTGTTTAATACAATTAACCTATAGTATTGTCATTATCTTGACAATTATTATTATTTCCATTATTATTATTATTATTATTATTACTATTATTATTATTACTATTATTATTATTACTATTATTATTATTATTATTATTATTATTATTATTATTATTATTGGTATTACAGACACAAGTGATCATAATCTCCGTAATATTAGCTAAGAGGTCAGTTTAAACCTCTACATCCAGCACGTACAAATTAATACCAACATTGCACACGTTACGGTCTGAGCAATGCAAAGAACAGAAGCCAATCCTGGCCTAATCTGGCCACGCACGGAGATATTTGCATTCAATTAAGCGCCACCTGAACCAATAAGCGCATAGCAGGTAACCATGGCAACGCAAAGCCTCCTAGCTCAAACCGAATTCCAGCACGAACTCTCAGGTGGGCTTGGATACCGGGCTCTCACCTCCTAGGCCTCCTTATATACCATAATCACCATTATTATTACAAATAATAATAATAATAATAATAATAATGATATCAACAATAAAGACTAGTAGTTCCATGAACAGTACACCTCGCGTTAAAAATCTTGGATCTCCTATCCATCTTGAAATGGAATTTAAAAAAAAAAATCCTTACACATATGTCGTTTTCAACCTTTGACTTCAGGGAACAAGGATAGTAGGCGTTCGAAACTACATTTGTATACACTTATATTTATTTACAGCATTGAATTATATCGATAGCTTCTCTAATTTGTCAAAGACCCGTATAATTTATTTCCAAACCTACCTGAAACCAATACATACAACAATACACTGTTGTCATTTGAACTGTAATTTGGATTTGATAATTCTGTGTAAAAAGGGATTAAGTATTCTCAAAAACATTTGATTTTTGGAATTTAAAATAAAAATTTCTCAAAATCCTTCCTTAGTGAGCACTTACATTATAAAACGAAGGTACTGTCAACATTCCAAGTCTCTACCTGTTATACTTTAGGCTCTACGTTGACTCTCTGTCAGTCAGTCATTCATTAAGTCAGTCAGTCAGTCAGGACAAAGTCTCTTATATATATATAGAAGATTGTGAACACTACACACATAATGTGAAACTTTCACTATTCTAAATGCTAAAGTGTGGACATTCTGAAGTTGACTCTTAGGAAAGTGTCACATATTGCAAGATTCTCTACCCATAATGATAGCCAGCAAAGCCCCCTGTGTAAATCTGAGTTAGGAAGCCAACACATAAACTGTCTCCACGCCATGTGCTACTTTTTCTCACTCAACTAAACTTAACAGCAGGCTCTGAATTCTCCCTCGCCTGCTAAGCCGTGTTTAGACTTCTCGCACTACACTCCTGCACGAGTTGTTGCCGGCGCACTAAGGCGATAAAGCTTTTGTCTTGAAGAATGTTCAGAAAATGCGGGCAGCAGCTCTTTCGCAGTTTCTATCCGTTTCTGCATTATTTGATATTATTCGTGTTCGTTCAACTGTATGCCATATTCAGTCCAAGATACGAAAATGCAGTTAATGCAGAAATGAAAATGCAATTAATGCAGAAATGAAAATGCAGTTCTGCAGAAATGAAAATGCAGTTAATGCAGAAATGAAAATGCTGTTATGCAGAAATGAAAATGCAGTTAACGCAGAAATCAAAATGCAGTTATGTAAAATGATAATGCAGTTAATGCAGAAATGAAAATGCAATTGTGCAGAAATGAAAATGCAGTTCATGCAGAAACGAAAATGCAGTTGATGCAGAAACGAAAATTCAGTTCATGCAGAAACGAAAATGCAGTTAATGCAGAAATAAAAATACAGTTAATGCAGAAAATGCATTTTCTCAAGTAAATCTAACTAAAAAGGGCACCGAATTTATACAGTGAATGCCGCTTAATGAAATCGCGGATAATGTTATCAATCGGGTATTGTAATCACTTTTATGAAATCCCGTACGGATTAATACTGATACACTGAAAAAATGCTGTTTATTGTGATCAAATATTCGGTTTATGTTATCATATTTTCCTTTTTTGCGGTTTTATTTCCAAAGTATTGCATGTCATTCAAAATTTCGTTTTTAAGGGTTTCGTTTCTAACTCAACTGTAATGTGTTGTATTCGAGGTAGGAAATCTGTTCCCAACTCACAGGATGACCAGTTCGAATGTGAACCAACTCAAACAGTGGAAACGTCAGTGCAATCTAGATGACAATGTGAACTGTGCTAATTATTTCATTTGTGAAGACCACTTCCTGGTGAAAGATTTAATAATATTTATTGTAATGTAATCTTTTTAAAATCAGTTTTTATGAATAAATGTAATTCAATAATCAAGGATGTTTGTTTTTAGGCAGATTTCTTAGAAAAATCTACCTGTTGCAATCGATACCATGTCGACTTTCGAAAAATTATTTCATATCTTCACGATTCATGCCTCCCTAAGTACGAAACCACCGCCCGTTCAAAAAAATTTTGTGTGATATTTATATATATATATATATTACTTACATTTACACGCTAGTGGCCGTAATTTTGAACATATTTGAACCAAATTTTATTACGTTATTTCTAGGCCCAATAGCTCGGAGAAGTTCGTTAATGAGCAAAATTGGCCCAAGGGGAGGGTCGGGGGAAGGGGTTGAAATTTTGAAAAATTTATATCTCAGCTCCTATGAAGTATAGAGGGAAATCTTGTTTGAATAAATTAGAGTACTTCTTATGGATTTCACAGTGACACCAACGATTCGGGGGTTTTGGGGGTACGACTGGGGGTGGGGTGGGGGGATGGAAATTCGAAATTTTTGAAACCACGCCTTGTGGAGTATGGTTGAAAAGCTCTTCATGAGTACTCTACAAATCAATAACTAGTTTCTCGATAGCTCTCATATAAGGCGAGATTTGAATGTTTGAATAAGTGCTCTTTCCTGTTGTTTGCAGTTATTATTGCGGGTTTGTCATGCCAATGCTAAAAAAGAAGAGTGCTGCGCAGCGACAATAAGTTAAACCAAAATCACTTCGAAATCTACCTCAGCCAGTAGGCCTGCCTAAAGGGATTTTTTATTTATTTATAAAGTCATTCAAAGTAATACATATTTCAGCAGTCACCGAACTTTGTATGTTGTACGTTGTGAATAGCAGAAATTCTAGAAGGCATTCTATACTATGGTTTCTGTAAGGTCTGACGCATAATGTTTGCAAGTTATTATTTTTTCTTATTTAAGGTGTTCCTCATTTAGTGCATTTTGTTGTCAATGCTTTTAAAAGATAATTAATTCTTTGTATCGCTATAGACAGTTAGTATTGGTGGGCTATGGTCATTACCTTAACCCGCTAATACTAGAAGGCTGTGGTTTTACAGAATTTGGAATGAATTTCCATATATGTGTTTTGACAAGTAAATTTATCATTAGTACACCATAACTGCCCGACCCCTTGGGGCGCTGTAATCGCTTTTTGTTACTGAGTTTCGACATGCGATGTTCACTTATAATAATAATAATAATAATAATAATAATAATAATAATAATAATAATGGTGTTCTGTGCACCATCTCTATATATATAAAAGACTTTGTCCTGACTGACTGACTGACTGACTGGAATCAACGTAGAGAATAAACTATAACAGGTAGAGACTTGGAATTTTGACAGTACCTTCGTTTCATAATGTACGTGCTCACTAAGAAAGGATTTTGAAAAATTCTGATTTTAATTGCCAAAAATCTGATGTGAAAGTCACATAACTTCCTCTGCCCAAATAAAAGTTAGCAGTATTCACATATCCTTTTACAGAATCGTAAGACACAATTTTACGCTAATAATCCTATAAATATCTCTTCTTTCAATGATGCGACTAAAAGCGCAGGCTATATAACAAACTTAAAAAAAAAAAATTATCGAATATTTCCCTCAGATACTTCTTTACTCTATGCATGGCCAACAATACATCTTTCTCGCTTCACATTGTTATATAGAATACGAGGCCGTGAAAGAGCGCGTATTCAGTTGTTCATCACGGAAGACAAACTTTCTACAAACAGTGGGTGAACAGTGGGGGGCTTGTAACTACCCTCAGAGAATTTTTTCGAAAAAAAGTTTCAAATAAAAGTTTTAGCTCTCAGTAAAAGGAACACATGTGCAAATTTTAAAGAAAATCGTTAGAGCCGTTTTCGAGAAAATCGCGAAAAACGAAAATTTCTTCATGCAAAGTCCCAATAAAAATAAGAGAAAGTAGTCGCCAATCTTATCCTCACATCTTCAGAAGGTACCTGACCCAAATATGAAATTTTGTCTTCATAAAATTTTCCGTTTTGGAGCTAGAGTGTTCACAGACAGACAGACAGACATACAGACATGTTTCCAAAAAACTCAACTTCGAATTTTGGGCTCGAAAACAATACTTCCTCTACCTATAGTAGGCCCACCTATGGTACGGGCAGAGGAAGTAAAAAATAAATGTTTTTGAAAATACTTAACCCCTTTTTACACAGAATTATCAAAACAAATTCACAGAACATATTGTTGCCAGTTGTATCAGATGGGTTTGGATTAAATGAAATGAATGTTTGACAAATTAAAGAAGGTATCATTATAATTCACGTTATCTATATTAATAAAAGGAATTGTCTGTCTGTCCTCGATGTCCAGCGAATTCTACTGAACGCAGAGATCTGAAATTTTAAACATAGGTGGGCTGAAGGGACGGGAAATGCACCTCCAAGCTCGAATTTTAATTTTAGCTTTTGTTCGTGAGTTATGAGTGAAAAACGGGCAAAGGAAACGTGCATTTTTTGCGTTTTCAAAACATAAGTTTTCAGTTATTCATTTCAATGTCAAATCAATTACAGTTGGCTTTGGCTATTTTTGTCATACCTTGAAAATAAAGCTTTCGTGATCGCTTGAATGTTGTAAGCCCTAAATATGGTCAAACAATGTTTTATTTGGACGAATCTCACTATGCAGAGGTTTTCTGGCCAAGAAACTCGAATCTGAGGTCGCTTTTACCAGGCGACGCTATCTAATCGTAGTATGTAGTCCACGTGATTTAGGTGTTAATAAATATAATGATTTTACTATTAAGCTCTTAATTTTTAATTTTTGAAATAATTATCGCGGGCGAAGTCGCGGGCTACTATAATAGAGGTCATGTATTTAACATTATTTTAGCTTCATTCACAGAACTGCACTCTGTATATAAGCATTGCGCGGACCTCGCAGTAAACAATGCTGCTAATAGTTGTCTATCTCACGTTATAAAAGAACATCAAAAACTAACAATAACATAGGATTAAAGTACGATGGTAAGAAAGCAAGCTAAGCCAACATTATTTTCCTAAATTAATATGCCGATGTAATAATGCTGAAACAATATTTACACACTTTCATTCACACATATGTTGTTGTGAAACAAAAGGCAACACATTCCTCTATGCATCTTCAACATTATCACTGCAGTGTAGTTTATAAGTTCCTTGCAAATTGGTATTTTATGGTTTTAGCAAGTCTTTATTTCAAAATAGCCTAATTCTTTACAGCTTAAAAGCAGGAATTTATGGTCTGGCACAAAACTATTAAGTATCTGAATTCGAGTAAATCCCCAAGCGCTATTGGGCAAAACGCTCACAGGTAGTCCATTGTTGTAGACCAGCGTTTCTCAACCTATGGTCCTAGGACCACTGGTGGTCCGCAGGTATAATTTAAAAAAAAATATCATAAATCAAGTGGAAAGTAAAGAAGTAACTGTGTTTCCGTCGAATTAAAAAAAAATGTGTTTAGATTTATTTCGTTATAATTACCTATAATTAATACCCCAAATATTAAGAATATAGGCCTACATATAGCCTACTTTTAAAAATGGGATGTTAAATTAAATAATAATAAATAAATAAGCCCGACACAATTCCTTATAGGGCAAGGGCCTCCTACCAAGGTAGGGCTGGCTCTGTTTTTACTCTCCCAAGGTGAGCTATTTCCTTGGAGAGTTGGGTTTTTGCCTCCTGGTGGGTTAAGACCTATATATTAACAACACTTTCCTAGGACACTGTTTTCCTAATGAATTAAATGCTCTATCATTTGTTTTCAGTTCACTTTTTCTGTGACCTATCCTGACCATCTCGTTTCTGCCTCCTCCCTGAACTCTTCTTCCTTTCCTAGATCACTGTTTTCCTAATGATTTAAATGCTCTATCACTTGTTTCCAGTTCACTCTTTCTTTGGCCTGTCTTGTCCATCTCGTTCCTAACTCCACCCTGAATTCGTCCTGCCATCTGCGTCGAGGTCTGCCTCTGCTTCTTTTACCCTTTCTCTGGTCCCAAACAGTTGTTGCATACGCCCATCTTTCTTGATTCATTCTGATGACGTGACCTCCCCAATTCCATTTGGTTTTTCTTACAACAATCGCTGCGTTTTCCAGTTCACTTCTTTTTTTAACTCCTCTTTTCTTATCCTGTCACTTAGATTTATACCCAACATTTTTCTTTCCATCTTTTTTCTGACAAATCTCTATCATGTTAACTGGTTCCTTTTTTAATGCCCATGTCTGGCAGCCATATAGTAGGACTGGTAGGCATTTTAGATGTCCTCGGGTTCAAAAAGATTGAGAAACGCTGTTGTAGACAAACAAGGCCACGTACAAACTTCGAAAAAAAGCATCTTGCAGTCAATTGTAACAAACCTGGCTACAGTGAAGATGAAAGTTTTTGCTTAAAGGACTAAAACATTATAACTAGACTTCAGATTTTAGGTAAAAACCTATTTTAATCCTTAAGTGATATGTGGACGAAAACTTGTATAAGTTATGCAGGTTTCATAAGTGGCTATGCCTAAAAGTGAAATTTTTATAGGACCTAAAACAGCCTATTTTTACGTTAGAGCCTTATATTGCCTTTTTGCTTGTTTTTCCTCTAAAGTTCAAAATAAGTTATTTTTTGTTATATATTCTAGCATTTATTTTCAGTTCGTACTAAATTTTTAGCTCGGAATGTGCAGTTTATGACACTTTTGTGACGTGGTTAAATAGTAAGCAATGTTCAGTCTTCAGTAGAAAAATTTCCTTCAATCCCCACGAAAATGTAGTGTTTTTCTCACGACTCCCACATCCAGTATAGGCCTAATAAAAAAAACCTTAGTTCTCTGAATCACTTAGGGATATTGAATATGCTAGCGTGCGTAGCTTCTGGGCGCAGAGATTAGGTTTTCACTGTTATAGTAGTAATAGGCCTACAGGCCCCAGTAATAGGCCTATATAATTCTGTGTACTATAGGCCTATACCTGTGTTTTATCATGATTAGCCTTTTGATTATTGCTGACTTCAATAAATATAATATTCTGCATTGCAATTGAGATATTTCAGAAAATTGGCAACTTAACTATTTTATAAGAGACTATTTTACGATTTTTAGAACCTATTTTTCAATTTTTAGAGCCTTTTTTAGGTACCTAAAACAACATTTTTAGGGACCTAAAAGACCAAAGTCTAATTAATACATCTTTATTAAGGGTGAGTGAGCAAAACGCTCATAAAGCGACCATTCGAGGATAATTTTAAAAACATTTTACCTGGCGAAATTCTCTGATAATAACAACTGAAGTCCAGAAAGCTTATGTAAAATACAATTGACCCAAGCGAAAACCAAACCATTAATTATTAAACATCAACATTTGAAACCATATAGGGTTAGTATATGCAGTCAGTATAAAACAAAAGAGGTATAAACTTAGAAACGCACTTAGAAGTTCGAAGCACAAAGTAAGTTGTAAAATTAAGTGACGGCAACAGGTAAAGTAAACTCAAAGTAATGGTCCTATTTCTCGCCAACAGATACCGCCACAGTAATCAATTATTTACAAGCTCTAAGAGCTACTACCTTGTTTCTCTATTGACCTCACATAACCTCAATGTGTTTAGCATGCATTATCAAAACAGGGGCAACATAACCTCAAACTGCGCACACCGCATTATCAAAACGCTAGCCTCAGCTGTTTGACAAAGATGGCGCTGAGTTACTGCACTCTAGCGGACAGGATCGGAATAACATTAGCATGCACAGAGATAAGATGGACAACTATTAGCAGCAGTGTTTACTGCGAGGTCCGCGCAATTGTTATATACAGAGTGCAGTTCTGTGATTGAAGTCAAAATTATTGTTAAAATATCTCAATGACAAAAAAAATCCCTTTCGGCAAGCCTACAGGCTGAGGTATATTTCGAAGAGCTTTTGGTTTAATTTATTGTCGCTGCGTAGCACTCTTCTTCTTTAGCCTTGTCATGAATTTCTTCTTTGTTTATATAAAAGATTTTGATGATTGGTACAATCACTTATATTTTTATTATCTTTTATATTTTTACTTATGTTTTCTTATTTTTAATAACTGCAAAAAAGAGGAAAGAGCATTTCTTCAAACATTCAAATCTCGCCTTATATGAGAACTACGAAGAAACTAGTTATTGATTTGTAGAGTACTCATCAAGAGCTGTTCAACGATACCCCACAAGACGTAGTTTCAAAAATTTCAAATTTCCATCCCCCCACCCCCACTCGTACCCCCAAAACCCCCGAATCGTTGGTGTCACTGTGAATTCCAGAGGGTTATCGTGTATCGTTGTATCGTGTAAAGATATATATATATATATATATATATATATATATATATATATATATATCACAAATTTTTTGTTTGAACGGGCGGTGGTTTCGTACTTAGGGGAGCATGAAACGTAAAGATATGAAAGAATTTTTCGAAAATCATGACGTGGTATCCATTGCAATAGGTAGATTTTTCTTCGAAATCTACCTAAAACAGCTATTAATACAAAAAGTTGATCTCTACACTATCGGAACCTAAAACATCTAATAATTTATGATAGGTAATCCCATGAGAGTTGAAGATTTTATCGATAGATTCGCGACTGCGAATAAAATAACCCTAAAAAAAATGTTTAAGAAATGAAATGGAAAAAAAAAATGTATTGAAAAACGGTTACAGGCAAAAACATCATCCCATCACCTTTATTTAAAACTGATTTAACCAGTTCCATAACCACGCCCCGTTCCAGTGCCCCCTATCTCTCAATTACAGCGAATCGGTTGCTAGGCAACGCGGTTCCTAACCCAAGTAGTTTCAGTGCTTTATGTGCCACAATATGAAAAACACAAACAACCTTTTAAAATTAAGTTAAAAAATCAATACCGGGTTATGGAGAGGACTAGAAAAAGACCAAGCCAAAAGCTCTCCTCACTCTACGTCGGGCTTTTGTCCCAGAGAAAGCAGGAGAGGGGATGAAAGGCTTCCCTGCAAAGTGGGAAAAGGGAGGATACATTTGTGTTGGGAAGTCGAGATTGATTTAAGCAGGGACGCCCGAGTTCCAGAGGTCCTCAATTATAAAGACTTGAGGGTATGTAATGGGGAGAAGGCAGCACTCCATATAATATAGATCATATTTTATACCTCAATCCAGAGCCCTCTGGGAGAAATGCGGGGAAAAGCCGCTTCGGAACAACAATCCACTATGTACAGTAAAAAATCAGGCAGGAAACTTATCACGGCCTTCTATGAACTGAGATGAATCTTGCTATTTCCTTAAAAGTTTTTAGGTTAAAACAGACCATGGTGCTATTACTTTCCGACATTTTATTTTTTCTTAGTCAAAGATGTGATAGTAGGTAAGATAGTAGGTACACTGTAAGACCGTTATACAGGATGTTAATGAATAACACCGAAATAGTTTACCTGTGTTTAGAGGGAACATAGACAAGCAACTTTTATTAGGGCATTTTTGTTCTATGACGTAAAATGTGTATGCTACAGGGCATTAAAGTCATTACAATTTGGTTTTCATGATTCAATAATTCAATAGGGTTAAAATTTTCATTAAATTGACTTCATGCCTTCCTAGTGATCGATAAAAACCTGATTTTTAATAATTCATCAACAGCTATACCATAATTTCGTGTTTCCATAATCTGCCATATTTACAGATAATAACATGACTGGCCGCCTCTGCATTAGTTCTTTTATCCATAACTCCAGTGTTAACCACCAAGTTCCTTTGTTTTGCATTGTTTCAAATGTTAGAAGTCAGTGGGAGATTTTATGCTGTAATAGGAAAAAATTGAATTCACAGAGCAAAAATCTCCTAATAAAAGGTACTTGTCTATGTCTCCTCTGTACACAGGTAAAATATTTCGGTGTTTATTCATTAACATCATGTATAGAATTACAATGGGCGAATGTTGTAAGACATTTTATGTTATTATGAATTGAAATTCTAAAACGAAAATAATTTCCTTGTGCTTAGAATAATAACAATAACAATAACAATAATAATAATAATAATAATAATAATAATAACAATAACTTTTGGTAATTTCGTATTGTAGCGGAATTCAGACTCTTTTGGTTGGAAACATTTCGTTAGAAAGAAATTATTACATGAAAGCAGTTGAAAACACCAGAGATATTTGTGGACATTGTGACTTATTTATATCTAGGCCTACATGGAAATCAATCTTGAAGTTATAGAAAAGTCAAGTAACGAACTAATATTGAAAAATCCTTCTCTATGATATGTAGTTACTTACTCAATGCCAATAGACAATCCCTAAGCAAGCTGAAGGAATATTATCTATTTTATGGAACCCGAAAGTTCATTGCCGCGCTTACCTGAGCCCGCCATTCAACCCTATTCCATGCTAATTCCAACCATCCCTCGCAAATCCTAGTTCCCTTAAATCTATCCTAATATTTTCCACCCACCTATGTTTAGGTCTACTATTATCCTGCCGGTTGTATTATATGGATGTGAGACATGGCCGCTTACATAATCTGAAGAGTGTTCTAAAACAGGGGGCTTAGGAAAATATTCAGACCTAAGATAGATGAAAACTGCATAACGACGAGCTTCATGACCTGTACTCTTCACCGGATGTAGTAAGGGTAATTAAATCACGGAGGATGAAATGGGCTGGACGTGTTGCACGCATGGGAGAGGAAAGACATTTAAAATATATTGACTGGGAGACCCGAAGGGAAAAGACTACTTGGAAGACCTAGACGTAGGTGGGAGGACAATATTAGGATAGATTTAAGGGAAGTAGGATTTGCGAGGGATGGTTGGATAGAGTTAGCACGGAATAGGGTTGAATGGCGGGCTCAGGTAAGCACGGCAATGAACCTACGAGTTCCATAAAATAAGATAATATTCCTTTAGCTTGCTGAGGAATTTTTTATTGCCATTGAGTAAGTAAGTAACTAAGTATGTTCAGGTCTTCCAAGTGGTCTCTTCCCTTCAGGTCTCCCAGTCGATATTTTTGTGTTACACCATGTCCAGCCTATTTCATCCTCCGGGATTTAATTACCCTTTCTACACTGACCGGCAAAAAAAAACCGATCACTGTAAAATTTGTTGTACTTTTAAGAGTAAACATAATTTTGATTGGATGTTTATACATTGTTGTTGGTGAGGATGAATTATTATTTTTAATGGATCATTAGCTATAGATACAGCATATCTGCTTTCTTCATATCTTCACTTTATCACCAAACATAACAAACAAAAAAAAACAAACAAACAAACAAACAAACAAAAAAAAAAAAAAAAAAAAAAACATCGCAATAGGGTGATTCCAATATGATTATAAGCACTAGCTTGTCGTACATATTGCTAGGTGTTTCATTGTTGCATTGCGTCATTTCCTTCCAAATTGAACGGAAACTGTCTCCCTTCGCATCGAAGTGATTCTGTCAGTAAGTTTAGTTGAAATTATGCCTCTCAGTCCTGAAGACTTTGCCAAAGATTTTGCTCTAATTGAAGATGGATGCAGCCTCCGTTATGCCCCTGCAACCTTAGGCTCACCATTCACCAAGGTGCAAGAGGAAAAATGGGGAATTAACTGTGAAATGTGTCATTACATTTTAATCTTAAAAACGTATAGAAATGCAGTAATTTTATTTCAAGCACTAGGCCTACTACATAAATTTTATTTAAACTTAATTTTTAAAAAGTCTTTAAGTGATTGGTTTTTTTTTTTTTTGCCGGTCAGTGTATATCTCTATATATATAAGAGGCTTTGTCCTGTCTGACTGACAGGAATCAACGTAGAGCCTAAACTATAACAGGTAGAGCCTTGGAATTTTGACAGTACCTTCGCTTCATAATGTAGGTGCTCACTAAGAAAGGATTTTGAAAAATTCTGATTTTAATTGCCAAAAATTACATGTTTTTGAAAATACTTAACCCCTTTTTACACAGAATTATCAAAACAAATTCACAGAACATATTGTTGCCAGTGGTATCAGGTGGGCTTGGATTAAATGAAATGGATGTTTGACAAATTAGAGAAGGTATCATTATAATTCATATTATCTATATTAATGAAAGGAATTCTCCTCGATGTCCAGCGAAATCTACTGAACGCAGAGATCTGAAATTTTAAACATCGGTGGGCGGAAGGGTCGGAAAATGCACCTCTAAGCCGGAATTTTAATTTTAGTTTTCGTTCGTGAGTTATGAGTGAAAAACGGGCAAAAAACATGCATTTTTTGCGTTTTCAAAACATAAGTTTTCAGTTATACATTTCAATGTCAAATCAATTACAGTTGGCTTTGGCTATTTTTGTCATACCTTGAAAATAAAACTTTCGCGATCGCTTGAATGTTGTAAGCCCTAAATATGGTCAAACGTTGTTTTATTTGGACGAAACTCACTATACAGGGGTTTTCTGGACCAAGGAACTCGAATCTGAGGTCGCTTTTACCAGGCGATGCTATCTAATCGTGGTATGTAGTCAACGTGATTTAGGTGTTAATAAATATAATGATTTTACTATTATGCTCTTAATTTTTAATTTTTGAAATAATTATCGCGGGCGAAGCCGCGGGCATATGCTAGTTCAGTATAAAATACTGGTTATGAAATTCGTCACAAAGTAGTTCTTACAAATTTCGCATCAGAACAGCTTCTAATATATGAACGTTGTATATAGCTTGGACCGGTCTATAATTTCCTAATTCACTTGCTATATTTCACCGTATCGATAATCGAACTGCTGTATCGAACATACATAATGTATTCAGGGCTCTGTTTGCTAATAATGTGACATCAAATATACATGAAGGTAATTACAAAACTGTTGTGTGAGCTATGCTTGTGATCTAATAATAATAACTCCCATTAATAGCAAGCGATAACATCCAATCGCATAGCAAAACAAAACTACAATATCAATCGGGCATCTTAATACAGAGACAACAAATTATAAGTGTTCAGCAATTCCACATACAAAATAGTATGGATCAGGTTTCTCTTTAACATGTCCCTCTGTGTAATTATTTTCATCACATTATCTGTTGCCATAGTAACAATAAACAATGCCTACTCTAATCAGTCTTTCATTTTTTTTTACGTAACCATGGCCTGTTATAATTTCTATTTAAATAGAGGGCCATGACTATAAACCCATAAAATCATTCAGTTAAATTTCCCAGGGAATAGAATCTTCCAGTATAAGTTAGGACCGGATTTGAAGGTTTCGACTTATTTTTCCCCAGTTTCCTAATTAGAACATTTTAACGTATTTTTCCGTTTCATGCCCCCTGCTTCCAAATATATGTATCTTTTAGAACCTAAAACGGGCTAAATCGGACTGAAAAGCCTAAACGGGCTAAGGAGGACTTTTGCCGAAAAACTAGGGGCTAAAGAGCACTTTTGTAGAAAAGCACATTTTTAAATAGATTTTCCAATTAATGCAAAGGAAAATACATATGTGAATTTGTGCATTTTAAGGAAAGACAATATAAATAAGGTTTTGGCCTATTTTTCCCTAGCTTTCTAAATAGAACATTTTAAAGTATTTTTCCGTTTCATGCCCATGCTCCCTGTTTCCGAATATATGAATCATATAGAACCTAAAACGGGCTAAATCGGACTGAAAGGCCTAAAATGGGCTAAGGAGGACTTTTGCTGAAAAACTAGGGTCTAAAGAGGACTTTTGCAGAAAAACACGATTTTTGAATAGCCTAGATTTTCCAATTAATGCAAAGGTAAATAAATATGTGAATTTGTGCATTTTAAGAAACGACATAATAAAAATAGGCTAAGGGTTTGATGTATTTTTCCCCAGCTTTCTAATTAGAATATTCATGACCCTGTTTCCGAATATATGAATATAGAACCTAAAACGGGTTAAATCGCACTGAAAGGCCTAAAAGGCACTAAGGAGGACTTCTGCTGAAAAACTAGGGGCCAAAGAGGACTTTTGCAGAAAAACACGATTTTTGAATAGATTTTCCAAATAATGCAAAGGAAAATAAATATGTGAATTTTTGTATTTTAAGAAAATACATAATAAAAATAAATTTACACAACGCACTGAAATTAACAATGTATATGTCGCTTTATCGATTTTTTTTTTAACTCGAAAATGTTCTGAATCGCCGTCGCAGGAAACTTGAGCCATTTGCAATACTTTGAAATCTGCAACCAATCCACTGTCGTTTCAACCTTCAGACAACAAGTTGCCGACCGACGACAGAGAAGTGTATTAAAAGAAAAAATTCGTGGCACTCCAGTCTACTTATTTTTGTAGATCGGAAGTGAATGGAGTGATGTATTGAATAATTGTATCGTTAAAGGGTAAATAAGCTTAAATCAATTGTTTATGCTATTTTTCGATTGCCAATATAAGGAATAGTTACTTGTTTATTTTGTAAAAAAAAACTATAATAACTGTGTCAAAATTATAATATAATTTTCGGTGTTAATATTAGTGTTTATTATATATTTTATTAATGCCCAGTTTCTATAAGCTCGTGAAATACCTATGGGTAAATTATCCATGGGCAATTTAGTTCCTAATCACCCAGAATGATATAATGAGGAAGGCCTTGGAGTTGTACAGTCAATTTAATTCAGAAGGCTTTGATTCTCATTGTTGAAATTATTATTGATCCTATGAAAGGTTAAATTTTATCCAGCCATCCATGAAAGGATAAATTAACCCGAAGATTTACCCTAGGAAAGATCTAGCCCGAGTTTGTAGGAACATTTTTTCTGCCATTTTCATATTTACCCAGAGGACATTTATCTAGAAACTCGCCACAAGTGTATGTTTTTTATTTTTTTTATTTATTTATTTAAATTACATTTACAAACTTATGTACAAATACAAATACAAATACAAAAATACACAAATAAACAAAAAACATTTACAAATTTCAAAATTAAAGTACAAAGAACCAAATATTTATTTAGAAATACACCCGAATGAGCAAACTGCTCGTGCTCTGGTGTAGTTTCAGAACATCAGAGTGGAGAAAGAGGAGAAACAAAAAACAAAGTGAGAAAGAATGACACACTTATAAAAAAAGGTGAAAAATGTTAAACAGAGCTAGAAAAAGAAAAGACAAATTTAAATGTGATTGTTACCTTTAAATTATTTGAGTTTGTAAAAGTTATTCTTGTGTAAATTCAGTCCATTGGATAATTTACCCATAGGTATTTCGGGAGTTTATAGAAACCGGGCATTAGACGGCTAAAATCGTTTGTTTAAAGCCTATAAAGGGCTATTCCATGAAAATAAAAGCCTAAAAATTCGGGCTTTATTTATAACAATCCACACTTTTTATCATACACAAAAATGCGAGTATAGCCTAATTGGGCTCTGAAGAACTGTACAGCTATTTGACTTTATAGAGGGACTACTTTACAAAAATATTTAGTTACCATATCACAAGAGTATTTCAGTGGTTGTTGCTTCTTTGAGGCAAAGAAAAATTCTTGCAAAGGGAGATAATTCAACCTTTCATTCAGAGAAGCCAATAAAATTCTAGAATTAAAGTTACTTTTTTCCATTTTTATATCTTCTTAAGTTTCTGGTAAAGATAAGCCACTTTAGCGTGTAATTCCAATCAAACGGAAATTGATTCGACAGTCGAGAGAAATCCTTCAAAATGTATGGCTCGTAAAAAAGTAATAACAAAAAAAAAGTTAGGCGGTTAAAAGCGCCTCTGGTGGGTTTCACAGGAGATTACAAACCTGCAGCTTTCACGTAGCGAGCAAATAATGAAAAATTTATCTTTTACTTTGCACGCAAGGAGAATCTTTAAGAAGCCTCACTGTCGGAGTTCGGAGATCAAAACACTCAGGGCATAAATACGCAAACACCGCGTTCTGTAGCCTAGCAACCCGTGAACAATTGAACCACATTATTCCAGGAAATAGATATACACAGAAGCTTTCTGGGAGATGTCTTGAAGTTGTTATTGTATCTAGCCTAAGGAACAACAATATTTTCATTAGCTTACAATATCTTCCAATCTTTTTCTTTCTGAGCTTGGTCTAGAAAATTATTATTATTAACACGGTATAAAAAATTGAAATGGATACGAGTAAAGTACCCCCCAAGCCATTTTTGCTGAGAAACGAATACAGCCATTTTATTAGCCGTAGATAAGAGTTTCCAATCTCACATATTTATTAAAATCGTTAGAGCCATTTTTTTTTTAAATCGAAATTTTAAAAAAAGTTTTCATGGAAAGTCCCCTTAATATTTCAGTTATAAAATGCATTTACATTACAACCTGGGAACCATTAGTATACTGTCATTTTATTTTACTTAAAAAAAACATGAATATTAATAATTCTGAAAGGTTCCGAAGAAACATATAAATAATTCTTACTAAGATGCTATAAAAGAAAGATATATGAAAGTGGTCATTCTAGGCAATGAATCTGTTGTTCTATTGCACGGAAGCAAACTATTACCCCAATTTCTTTATGGGATATTCAATTTATGAACGGTTTTATCTTTTCTCGACTATCTAAGATAGTAAATTTAATACAGACTTAATATATGATTCTAAGGAACGTGGAAAATAAATGTAGAGCTAATTTTATGAAAACAAATGTTTATTTTATGTCTTTACGCTTTTACGCAATTTACAGTACTAAAGTACTAACAGGAAAATAGGTCTACACTTTAAGAACCCTTAAAAAGTATTAAAAAATCTTAATCTATGTGAACGAATGTCTCTCCCAATTTATTTTGGATAGCCACAAAATAAATTAATGTTTTTATATTTTTTACTATCTAAGGCTGTATATTTAAAACGGATTGAAAAAGCAATACAGCCTGCGATTCTAAGAAAGAATAAAAATAAATTAAGAAAAGCTAATTTTAAGGATTTTTAATCCCAGTACTGGATTTACTGTCTTGAATATTTTCCACAATTTAAAGTAGTAAATCTGACTCCGAAATGCATACAATTTTCTAAGAAACCTTAAGGGGGAAAAATAAAACAAGAATATCTAAATCTACGACAAGAAATGTTTATCCCAATTTATTCTGGATAGCCACTAAATTTTCAAACGGTTTTATATAAAGTACACATTTTTCTTTTCCAACACAAAGAGAGAGTCTAGAACAGTGTATTTGTGCCTCAGTTAAAGAGAAATACACTTCTCTAAGAAACGTTCAAAATAAAAGAAAATTTAATAATATGCTGAAAACAATTCTTTCTCAACCGGAAAGTAGGTCGTTACGTCAGAAATCCCCGCTTTATTGGCGCTACGCTTCTGTTTATATCCGGAGTTAAATTCTCCGTCTTCATTTTATTTCCAGTGCCCTTGTTAATAATTGTTTCGTTTTCTTATTTATAATTCTACTTTCTTCTTCTTCACAGTCTTGTCTTTCCCCATTTTAAATTTAACAAGCCCTTTTTCTCTCCCTTCCCTCTTCTTCTACCCCATGAGGGTAAAAAAAAGCACAGAATTAAATCTTACGACCAATGTTTTAGATTCTTACATCGATTAAAAGTGATGCTTTCATCTTAAGTAATTCTATTTTTGTTATGGCTTTTAGCAGGAGAATGTAGGCTAATTTATTATATCCTATTAAAACTCTGTATCAACTAAGAATATCTATTTTATACCTAGCAAGAAAAATTTAATTGTGAGAGCTCTTCCTCGAATCTAACCAAATTGTTAAATTACACAACTTAGAAATGCATGAAGAGATAAAACGCGATATCTTGCGAGAGAAATTGTAACTACGCACGTACTTTGTTAATAGAAGTTGTTAATTTTATTTAGCATCAACCTAAACGTTTAAAAACGAGATATCAAGTAAGAATACTTGCTTACTTCGGCTACATACGTTGTTAATGCCACTTAAACTTGCACAGAAGAAAGTTAGCTCTAAAGCGAGACATCTGGTGAGAGAAACAGTTACTATTTGTGTACTTGGCTTATGTATACATTTTAAATTTTTATTTCCACCTCTATAGAAAGGAGAGCCAAAGAGAGACATCTAGTGAAAGCAGCAGTAACTACTTACATAATCCACTTACAGATTGTTAATTTTATTTCCACCTCGATAGAATATAGAGCTAAAACGAGAATTCTAGTGACAGAAGCAGGAAGTACTCATGTATTTCACTTATAGACATTGTTAATTTTATTTAAACTTCGATGTAATGTAAGCTGTAACAAGACATGGCGAAAGAGACAGTAACTACTTGACATTCTTAATTTGTTTAACTTTGACGTTACATGAAGTTGAAGCCAGCCCTCTAACGAACAAAGTTGTAACTACTAATGTACAAGTTGTTTATGGGAAGTTTTTTATTAAGCACGTAGTTATCTTGTAAAACAGGATTATCTAGTATTATTATCTCTCTCTCGGGGAAAGTGTTTTTCTTTGTAATATTAACGAAGAATATTGTTTTTGTTATATTAATTAGTCGAAGATGAAGTTATGAAGGAATTGTGAAAATCCGAGGCAGGATTAAACTTGGTTGGAAGTTGTAATGGTGTTAAGAAAGTTCTCAGGCGATGCTTTATGGGTGGAATAAAGGTGTTACACAAAGAGACGCTGAGTTCTGCAGATTAATTTACTCTACACTACAAATATTACTTTCTCTTCCTCCACAGCTTGTAGCCAAGTTGCCAAGAGTTTGGTTTTCCACCAATGGGTGGGTTGTGGAGTGAAGTGTGAAGTTTGCAGATGGATGTGTGGGTAGAAATATGCCTCATGATTGGTTTATCACAGATGAAGTAAAGGAGAATTTATCCAGGGGATTTGAAATGTACGAGATGTTTTTATAATGACTATTTGGTGAATAAAATTTAATAAGATTCAGAATCTTTTAATAAATAAAAAGGAAGTCCTTTATTGAAAGCTGCTTTAAAATTCAGTATATAAATAAAGCCGCTAACGATGTAATGGTTCTCACAATTACAGTTAAGATTACAATGAAAATAACCGCGTACCTCATCACAAGATATGTTGGAAATGTCCTCCTCTTGCATCCACGCAACACTGGCACCTTTTTAGGAAATTTTCTTACAGGCGCGTATGTTCAGCTTTCGAGAGAGAGTGAATTTCTCTTTCAGTTACGTAGATATTTCACCCAAGCTTGAAGTTGAAATATAAAGTGTACAGGTCAAACATTAGAAGAACTTAAAGACGATATCACACGAGAAATTAACTCCATCTCGGAAGCTGAACTTATGTGCATGAAATAAAATTCCCTAAAAATGTGCCAGTGTTGTGTGGATGCAAGAGGACATTTCCAACATCTCTTGAGATGAGGTACGTTGTCATTTTAACTGTAATTGTGAGAACCTGAATCATTACACCGTTAGCAGCTTTATTTGCGTACATATTTCACCCGATCGCTCGGGAGTTAGAGCTGTGGCCGCCGCGACGCAGAAAGCCGCATGATTGGCCAACTCGTACGTGAAACACACTGTATAAAAACATTAATTTTTTATTTCATTAAAATATTTAACTTTAAAACCCCGGATATCCTATATGTATATATATATATATATATATAGTTAGTGATGGGAAGTAACTGAGTAAAAGTAATCAGATTACAGTAACAATTCCTTTTTTGGTCCCATTTACTTGTAATCAATACTTTAAAAAAAATGTAATTTCTACTTGTAATTTACTTCTGGAAACAAAACTGTAATTGTTACAATTTAGTAGTCTTAGTATTAGTATCATTCTTGCTTGCCATATCGTCATCACTACTGTTTTTGCAACTAATATCCAAATTAGAGTTAATATTGACAAAAAATTACTCAAAGTTCCCAAAAATATTCTCATTGATGTCTTTTTTTGTTTGGTCATTAATAATAATTTGGGCTTGTGCCCAAAACATACCAAAAACAAGGAATTTTTAGGTACTGCCATTTAGTAAAGTAATTGTAATTTTAATTATAATTTTACTGATTAATTTTTGAAAAGTAATTTGTGATTGTAATTAAGTAAAATGTCTATCGGGCAATTGTAATTCAGCCCAATTACTTTCTTTTTGTACTTTTCCCATCACTGTATAGCCTATATATATTTAGGAAATACAGTCAGCAGATATTCCTAGCCCCCTAAAAGGCATTAATAATTTAGTAGAAAAAGCCATCTAAACATTTACGCATTTAACATTGTAGACGCAGAACATTCCGGGTCCCTTTCAAACGAGAGAAGTCACAAAAAGAAGACATCTGAGTCTCAGAAAGAAATCCTATCCCGATCCAGTAATTGATTAGTTTTATTCATTTGTTTGCAATATGGAGACCACAAGATGGCGCAGTGCAGTGAATTTCAATGTAAGAGAGGGGTGAACGAACAAATACTAAATGGAAGGCCTCCAAGATTTAGCTTCCTTAATATAAATCTATTCTTTCTACAGCAAAAAGAGAGGCAGGAATAAATACTCCGGCAAACTCCGGGATTTCCGGCCCCACTTGAGTCTCTTTTAACCCCTCCATTCTCTACAACTAACTCCTTTTGTGCGAGAGAGAGAAAATATAGACTCTATATTGTATTAAGTTAAGTGAGAATTCTAATGGCTGTTATAGCCCAGACAGACTAGGTAGATCTTGATTTTAAATTGTAGCAGAAGTAATGCTAGAAGCCTGCAAAATTATTGGATAACCACTCAACCCGTGAGCTTATTTAGAACAAAGGGGGCTCATACACCAAGAGACCTTGCCCGAGCAGGCATTGCAGTAAAAGTTCAATATCTTCAACACTATTTGCAATAACAAAATGAAACTTTGGACATTAGAAGTACACACTTGGGGCTTGAGATGTGCACAAAAAATCCCTTTAGGCAAGCCTACAGGCTGAGGTAGATTTCAAAGTGCTTTTGGTTTAATTTACTGTCGCTGCGTAGCACTCTTCTTCTTTAGCCTTGGCATGACAAACCCGCAATAATAATTGCAAAAAAGAGGAAAGAGCACTTTTTCAAACATTCAAATCTCGCCTTAAATGAGAGCTATCGAGAAACTAGTTATTGATTTGTAGAGTACTCATAAAGAGCTTTTCAACGATACCCCACAAGACATGGTTTCAAAAATTTCGAATTTCCATCCCCCCACCCGTACTTCCAAAACCCCCGAATCGTTGGTGTCACTGTGAACTCCATAGGGAGTACTCTAATTTATTCAAACAAAGTTTCCCTCTATACTTCATAGGAGCCGAGATATAAATTTTTCAAAATTTCAACCCCCTCCCCCGACCCTCCCCTTGGGCCAATTTTGCTCATTAACGAAATTGTCCGAACTATTGTGCGTAGAAATAACATAATGAAATTTGGTTCAAATATCTTCAAAATTACGGCCGCTAGCGTGTAAAGTTTTTTTGAACGGGCGGTGGTTTCGTACTTAGGGAGGCATGAAACGTCAAGATATGAAAGAATTTTTCGAAAGTCAAGACATGGTATCGATTGCAATAGGTACATTTTTCTTCGAAATCTACCTAATATTAGAAACAATTGGCAATCAATACCTTACTGTATAGACACACATCCCGAACACATTTCTCATTGACGGGCCAGCGTAGCTTCTGTCACCATAGCTACGTAAATAATATTCCTTGGCTCTTTCACGTCCAGCAAACCTAGTACATGCCCACAGACATGTACATAGAATGTTTCTGAAAGTAGTAATTTTGGACTTAGGGATCTCAAAACGTGTATTTATGTTAAAAACTAAACTTCGAATTATACCGAAACGCCTGCCGACCATGACTAGACTACCCCGCATAACACAACGCTCCACAATCGCATGGAAGTTCCGTTTTGTTGTGCGGGATAGTCTAGTCATGGTCGGCAGGCGTTCCGCTTGTTTGGTTGTCCAAACTCCATGGCAAGTGTTTCGCTTTGTAGGGGGGTAGTCAGATATGTTGTGCAGGTGTTTTGCATAGTTGTTTGGGATTTACTCCAAAAAATACACCAATAATAGAAATAATTGACAATCAAAAGTTCCATGGCAAACCATACTGTAATGACAAAGATCCCGAACTCCTGATATGGGCTCGTAGCTAAAAGGAGTATAAACACAGATGGGTTAAAAAAAATTAAAAAAAAAAATTGAAATGCTGCAATTTTAAAACGAATGTTGCTTAAAACTAAAACCATTTTCACAGATCTCAATTGTAGAAAAAATATTAGGCGGCTCATGCCTGTGATGATGGTTGGTATGTTTTCTAACGACGGGGATGTACTGCTACTTAGGCCTGTGACCGTCGTCGGTGTGCTGAATTTTTTCCCGCAGGAGTTCTTTTACATGCCTGTAAATCTACATACATGGGGCTGTCACATTTATGCACATATAAATGCCATCGACCTGGGCCAGAATCGAACCCTCAACCTTGGGCACAGAAAGCCAGCGAGATACTAACTGCGCCACCTAGGCCGATATATGCCTTTGAAGTGTGTAACAGAATCTTCTCTATATATATAAAAGGCTTTGTCCTGACTGACTGACAGGAATCAACGTAGAGCCTAAACTATAACAGGTAGAGACTTGGAATTTTGACAGTACCTTCGTTTCATAATGTAGGTGCTCACTAAGAAAGGATTTTGCAAAATTCTGATTTTAAATGCCAAAAATCAAATGTTTTTGAGAATACTTAATCCCTTTTTACAGAGAATGATCGAATCCGAGTCACATTTGACATTAAAACATATTGTTGCCAGTGGGTTTCAGATGGGTTTGGAATTAAATGAAATGGAAGTTTGACAATTACAGTTGGCTTTGTCTATTTTTGTCATACCTTGGAAATGAAACTTTCGCGATCGCTTGAATGTTGTAAGCCCTAATATGATCAAACATTGTTTTATTTGGACGAAACTCACTATACAGGGGTTTTCTGGACCAAGGAACTCGAATCTGAGGTCGCTTTTACCAGGCGACGCTATCTAATCGTGGTATGTAGTCCACGTGATTTAGGTGTTAGTAAATAGGCCTATAATGATTTAACTATTATGCTCTTAATTTTTAATTTTTGAAATAATTATCGCGGGCGAAGCCGCGGGCACATGCTAGTATAGCAAATAGAAAAAAGGAGAAGTCGTTTCCTGGCTTTTAGGTTCTGTTAAAACATACTTCCCTCACGAGTAACGCAATAATATTTTTCTGTCGTAGAAAAAACAGTATGCAATCCATGTGGTTTCTCTAGTTTTTCCTCGAATGGGTAAAAACACAGTTGTAAAATTTCACGCTTAACTTATAGCTGTTACAGTCCCTAGAATAAAGCTTGGTAGCACAGCAAACAGCACGCATAATGACAGGATGGCCCGGTTTGCTGTGAGGGGGTAAAAACCTAGGGCGAGGCCACGGGGTTATCGATTCTGGGGTTCCTGTTTAAACACATCCCTTCCTGTGTCAACATGCACTCTTAACCCTTCGTTCTCTGCTCCGCTACTTTCTCTTCCGTTATTCTCAACACTGTAACATTCAATATTCATACAGATAAGTTACGTCTATTTGATAACTTGTACTTTTTTCCCTTAAATACGCAGGTCTTTATAAACCCATTCCGGACTGCATAGAAAACAGTTAACACAATGATTAGACCAAAAAATATTCTGTAATTTTACATGATATCTAAATAATTTAGATTGAAAATTTCAGATATCTGCGTGCCTAGCCAAAGCCAACTGTAATTGATTTGACATGGAAATGTAGCCTATTACCGAAAACTGATGCTTCGAAAACGCAAAAAAAATGCACGTTTTCTGCCCGTTTTTCACCCATAACTTATGAACGAAACCAAAACTTAAAATTCCGGCTTCGAGTTTCATTTATACAATTATTGTATTCCAATCTCTAAATATATAAGAGGCTTTGTCCTGACTGACTGAATGAATGACTGATTGACTTAATGACAGTGAATCACCGTAGAGCCTAAACTATAACAGGTAGAGACTTGGAATTTTGACAGTACCTTCGTTTCATAATGTAGGTGCTCACTAAGAAAGGATTTTGAAAAATTCTGATTCTAAATGCCAAAAATTAAATGTTTTTGAGAATACTTAATCCCTTTTTACACAGAATTATCAAATCCAAAACACAGTTCACATGACAACATATTGTTGCCAGTGGTTTAGGATGGGTTTGGAAATAAATGAAATGAGAGTTTGACAAATGAGAGAAGCTGTCAATATAATTAATGTTATACATAGATATTAAAGAAGGAAATCCACGAAAATAATGAAGTCACATAACTTTCTCTACCCTGGACATAGAGAAAACAAAACGAGGTACGGTGATATGTACATTATTAAGTGCCAGTATGGTACTTTATGAGATTGTGTGGGGGATGAAAAAATGTCTGTCCGTCTGTCTGTCTGTCTGTCCGTGCGTCTGAACGCACCATAACTCAAGTACGCTTTTTCGGATTTTCATGAAACTTGGTATAAACATTCATAATGTCGATGGGAAGAACCCTATTGATATTGAACCAAATCGGTTAACCGGTACCGGAGTAATGCCCAATTTAGTGCCTATTTTAATCACTCAAATACGCTGTAACGGATTTCCATGAAACTTAGTATACCCATTTATGACGTCCATGAGAAGTGCCCTATTGAATTTGAACCTAATCTGTTGACCGGTACCGGAGTAAAACCCAATTTAGTGTATATTTTAAAGACGCGGTAACTCAAATACGCTTTACTGGATTTTTATGAAACTTGGTATACACATTTACAATGTCCGTGGGAAGACGTCTATTCATAATGGATAAAATCGGTTGATCTGTTTCGGAGTAATGCTCAATTTAGTGCCTATTTTATGGCAATATAAGTTATGTATTCGAAAGAATTTATAAAAAAAAAATTAAAATCAGTTATCTTGACAACATAGCCGATTGTTTTACTGTGATCTTATAAGGCCTTGGAAATTAAAATACAGGTAGCTATGACAAAAAAGACGATTGTTTTACATGCGCTTATCCAACTAGACCGTTAAAATGACCCAGGTGGCCGAGATGGTAGACCTTTCTTCTTCCGTAAGCCCTGCTTAATGAATAAATCTGGAGCTTAACTTGGAAATCAATTTTAAAAAAAACATATTCTGCATATCATAATTGCAGTCATAACTGATTAGACAAAAACATACTGGCACTTTTTTACATCAGTTTACCTGATTTTATTATATCAGGTTTTTGAGGAGAGAAGTATGAAAGTGATATTGCATTTCTGTTTAATTTCATCCCCAAAACGGTTTTATGGTAACATGAGAGTAAGAAATAAAAATCCTCTGCCACGATAATACAATTTTACGTTACCGGAATTTCTGTTTCTTCTTATTTGAACCTCTACCAGGCTTGGTGTGTAGATGCGATGGGGTGCACAATTCTACATCCTCTATGAGCCATAAAAAGCTATATCAAGCGTTTTCTGAGGGAATAGGTGGAGTGTGATAAGTCGTTCTTCCTATTTCAAATTCTAAATACCTATATAATGACCTATATTTAAAAAATCGAAAGTCCTTCATAAGATAATTTCCAAATACAAAATAAAAAACCCGGGCGACGATGGGCCTTTTAAGCTAATCTAACATAACCACCATAAAAAGTTATCTTGCTGCTATTTTTAAAATGATTAAAACAGGACTCAGATTCCATTACAATCAAGCTTTATTTTTCCGGTACGCGTGTGATACAAAGGTTGGCATGTGCTACAATGTGTGCATGGCTGTATTAATATCAAGCTGGTTGCTAAGATACCACAGTAATTGTTTACTGTACTGTGAGATGATACGTCGTCCAATTACTGATCAATGTGGGCCGTGCTGTAATAAACAAGTGCCTGGCATATTTTATGCGTTGAGCAGGGCTATCAGTGGCGGCATGGTTCACAATGTTCAGCGGCGGATTGGCTAGCATTGCTTCTTGAAACTAGTATGATTTGGATAGGTGTCTGAATGGATATTACGTTCAGTGTCGGACTGGACAAATTATATTTTAATATCAAGTACATGTCTCAAATGTAAGAAAAAATCATGCTCACCACCCATATTTTATTACTTATTGTAAAAACTATTGACATAATGAAAAAACCCTAACGCTATCTTGTAAAACATACTGTGTAAAACTTGCAGGAAAAAATCTACTCCTTGCGTTAAGCCTATAGAATTCGGAATAGGCTATATAACATAGGCTATAATAGAAATAAAAGTATGGGAAATTGCTTTTTAATCTCTGCAAGATATTTAAATTAAAAATGCGTACATGCAGCCTTACCAAAACTATTCAGCCTTACACCTGATGCTTTTATTAAATTAAACCAATTTTTTTTTTTCAGAAAGAATAAGTTATATTTATTCACAAATTAATTTCGTAAGTACAGAAAAAATGTAAATGTAAAATATTCAAATGTATAGTAGGCCCATTAATAAAGTATAAGGTTTTTAAAATACACTCAACTCTCAATGGCAATAGACGATTCCTCAGCAAGCTAAGGGAATATTAGCTATTTTATTGAACCCGGAGGTTCATTGCCGCGCTTACCTGAGGCCGCCATTCAATCCTATTCTGTGCTAATTCCATCCAACCATCCCTCGCAAATCCTACTTCCCTTAAACTAAACTAAACTCCGTGGCGCTACATCCCTGGAGGGACTTGGCCTACCACCTGACCGCTGCGTCATCTCCCGTAGGCAGATGGCAGGATTGGGGGGCATGTGGTCAGCATGCCGACACCCACAGACTTCCCTTAAATCTATCCTAATATTGTCCTCCCACCTACGTCTAGGTCTTCCACGTGATCTTTTCCCTTCGGGTTTCCCAGTCAATACTTTTGAGATATGTCTTTCCTCCAACATGTCCAGCCCATTTCATCCTCCGTGGTTTAATTACACTTACTATATCCGGTGACAAGTACAGGTTATGAAGCTCGTCGTTATGCAGTTTTCTCCAATCCCCGTTTGCATCTCTATCAGGCCAAAATATTTTCCGTTTAAACTATAAAACTTTATACTATGATATTAATTTACATGTTACATTTTGTACTTAAAGTGTAATTTAGTACATTTAAATTTAATTTAATTTTTTTTAATTCTAAGTTAAATATTACTTTTCTTTTCTAGGGAAACTCTTATAAAGGCAGTTTAATTTGTCAAAAATGATCACTAAGATTTCAAAAAAAAATTTAAATGCAGCCTTTTTAATATCGCGTAATTAAAGATATTTAAAAGCGCCTGGGAGCACGGAAACTTAGTCAACATATACTTTAAAGGACATAGTGTATTTTTAATACAAAATACGATACTAATTTTGGCCAAAAATTATGAATATTTTGACCCCTACCCCACTAAGAGGAAAATATGAGAGCTTATGTTGTGACTGAATAAAAAAATTACGCAACTCACCACTCATCACCTCGAATGCCAAACTGTAGGAGTTCACAACACTCACCTGAAAGTAAACAGAAAATCCAAGATTATAATAGCAATATATATATATATATACCTCTATCTATTAAAACACTGTAATATATATATATATTTTTTTTTTAAATTCAGCTATGAAGAGTTATGAAGTGGTAAGCAGGAACATTGCCTACCACTTCATAACTGTTTTCTGCTGTTATCTACCGTCTTCCAGTCTTACTAATAATCCAGTTGTAACATTTATACCAGGAATATACACAGCTGAAGAAAAAAAAATGTACTAATATTCCTTGAATAAGGCTGAATGTGTGCAACCTTTACACAGCCTGGCCCCCTTGTATAAACTTGACGTAAATAATCAAGATGGCCGATATCCGTAACAGCCGGTCGTTTCGTAGATGTCTGAGATTGAATTTTGAGGCTACGCATATTCTGAGCTGCTTTTTGCGGAATTATAAACATTGTTCCTTGTTTCCGGGACATATTTCCATACTTGTACCCATGATTACAGCTTTCTGAAAACAATATAATGAAATGCTGAAACTAAAATTACTGTGGGCAGACGACGCATCGCTGCTTTCCCGCTGCTCCGACAGATGGCGTTCAGCAGTCCCTTCATAGTCAGAGGCTAGTAACGTCACGACTAGAGTGACGTGTTTGATGACGTTGCACAACCCGGTGTAAACCTCGGCAGTTACACTGCGTTTATTGGTAATACGGCTTATGTAGAACTTGTGCGCAGAACAACCAAACAACCGTTTAACGCAGATATAAGCAGCTTTTATTAGTAAGGTTGTTTATGTTCACTTTACGGTTTACTGGCCAATACCGAAATATCACGGCATTATCTGTAGTCATAGTAACGGGGCGGGAAGAGACAACACGACATGACGTAGCAATAACAAGTGAACAGAGACTGGAGTGCTAATGCAGGGGAGCAGGAGTGCCAACACAAATTGTTTCCTGTACTACGCTTCCTGCTCTCCTGATAGGCTAATGTTGTTATATTCCACTGCCCTCTATATACCGTCAGCCTTCCTAATTGCCCTACAAGCACGTTACCAACACAGGGAAAATTCCTTCATTCACTTTTACCTTCACAATGTTTGTCACCCTGATTAAAGTACAATAAAATCAAGTAAACTGACGTAACAAAGTGCCAGAATGCTTTCGTTTAATCAATGATAGTTGCAATTATCTTATGCAGAAAATAAGTTATTTTTGTAATCAATTTCCGAGTTAAGCTCCAGATCGATTCATTAAGCTTACGGAAGAACAAATGTCTAATTTCATAAGCATAATATGTGAAGGAATATGTGGGTAGTGTTATTTGTTAAAGCTATCTGCATTGCATCTTCCAAAGCCGTATATGAACACTGAAAAACAATATGTTGTCATGAGAACTGATTTGCGTTTCATAAATTCTAATACATTACTATAAAATATGCACTAAATTGGGCATTACTCCGGTACCGTTCAACTGATTTGGTCCAAAATCAATAGGCTTCTTCCCATGGACGTTAAACCCTTAAATTTATAATATAGGCCTACCCTATAGGATACAACACTTTGTCTTCAATTTGTAATAAAACGATGGAAAATAAAATCAGGTAAACTGATGTAACAAAGTGCCAGAATGCTTTCGTTTAATCAGTAATGATTGCAATTATGATATGCAGAAAATAAGTTATTTTTGTAATCGATTTCCGAGTTAAGCTCCAGATTGATTCATTAAGCAGGGCTTACGGAAGAGCAAAGGTCTAGTTTGATAGGTAAATGTGAAGAAATATGTGGGTAGTGCTATTTGTCAAAGTTACCTGCACTGCAACTTTCAAAAGTCGTATATGACCAGTTTAAAACAATATGTTGCCATGAGAACTGATTTGGATTTGATAAATTCTATCTAATATATTACTATAAAATAGGCACTAAATTGGATAATACTCGATAACGGTCAACCGATTTGGTCCCATATCGGAATCGAATTGAGAATATCTGCAACGTACTTTTGATACGTGGCTCCTTCCTATTTTATGCCCACTACTATGTAGTAGGAAATGGGTACCCTAGGTCGTCCGCGATAGAGGAATATTTTATTAGCCCTTAAATGCACGAGACTCAATTTCTTACTTTTTTATGCCGGACCGCAAAGAAAACAGCTAACACAATGATAAGGCACATGTTGTTTTCTTGCTTCATCATACAGTAGGCCTAATTCTTTTCCGATTTCTGTTCAGTTCTTTTATCACAAATTTAAGAAAAACGACTGTATCTTGTAGGATACATGATCAATTTAAGAGTTAATGTTACATTTCTGCTTCTATTTTAAGGTGAGTAATTTATACAATTCATTCAGTAGAATTTTAGTAGCAATGAAAATGTTAAGCTTGAAACCAATCAGGACTTAAGGGGAGATGGTAGTTACCGCTAGCAAAATGACAGATTTTTGTGAAACTGTGGGAACTTACTAACAATAGGTATTACTATTTACCCTAGCACAATCAGTCTAATATGTACATTATTACTGCATGAAAACTTCATGTCTAAAAAAAAAAACTTTTTTTTAAATAAAAATAGTTGAAAATTCTGTATAGTCAAGACTTTTCCCATAATTCTGCTAAGGGAGATTTGTCATCCATCTATAATGAATTCCTGAAAGTTTCATTATTTTAGCATGAATAGCTTTTCAGAAAATGGTACCTGAAGTACAAAAAATGTAATTTTACAGGAGAGCGAAACGAAAATGACGTGGCTTATGGTATTTTATCCATTTTAGAAAGCTCCAGGTCGCTCTGATTGGCTTAATAATAACGCAACATATAAGACCTGTATATCAAAATGTTCACAAAACTATGATCTATTACTTGAGCCTAAGAAAAAAATCGATTTTTTGGCACTTGGTAACTAACTTGCCATCTCCCCTTAAGTAGGTCTCACACACACACTCACTCACTCCAAACAAGGCGAGAATGGGATGAAGATGATAATGACGACCAGATGATATCTGGGGACCACAAGGGACTAAAGTTACCCGACATTTGTCTCACAGGTGACGAAAAACCCCACCTAGGTAACTCGTTCCGACCAGGATTCGAACCCGGGCCCACGGCTAAATAAAAACGTAACCGCAGTAAATAACCTAAAAAGAGATTATACGAATTTAAGTTGATAATTCAATCCACTTTGTCATGGAGTGTAGAAGAGACAAGACGAAATGAAGAGTCTGCGTCTAAAATTACTTTTCCTGAAGCACAATTTGCCTCCTAAATGAAACTTTTAAAATAAAAATTACTCTACTCTGCACTGTGTTTTGTTTTCCGACAAGTTGACACAGAAGCAGTATAACTCCATTACATTGCTATTGTGTACGGAAGGTTTGTTTGTGGTTATATAAACACAGGGTGTGTTTGTCTACATGTAATTAAATGGGGAATTAAATTATTTGTATTGTATTTTTTCTGTTGGTAATTGTTGTAAAAAGAGTTAATAATTTTAGCATTTTAAGCTGTATTTTTAAATATTCAATTTAAACAACGCAACGGGTACTTAATATTATTTTCACAGAGGTGTTTTCACTAGCTTGTTAATATAATTACAATTATAAATGTAAACGTCATATTTTAAATATAAAATAAGGTAAGAATGCTTTTGCTTATTCGCTGAAAATTGTAATTGTTAACTTATATGAAGAAAATAGGTTCTTTTTCATCTATTTCCGAGATAAGCTCCAAATCGATCCATTAAGCAGGGCTTACGGAAGAACAAAGGTCTCCAGTTTGATAAACATATGTGAAGGACATAGGCGTACCGAGGGCGGGGGGGGGTTTTGGGGGTTTGAACCCCCCCCCCATTGATTAAAAAAAGGAAAATTATATATTTATTTTAAGTCTGCTCATAAATTACTTAATACAAGTATAAAGCGTGGGAAGCTTAAAACTCGTTATTTTGCGTCTTAATTTTTAAAATTTTCCGGGGGTAAACCCCCGGAAGCATAAAACTCGTTTATTTGCGTCTTAATTTTTTCAATTTTCCGGGGGAGAACCCCCGGACCCCCCTCTCCCTGGGGGGTATTCCTTTATAACCCCCCCATATGGTCGGCCTGGTTACGCCTATGGTGAAGGAATATGTGGGTAGTGTTATTTATCAAAGCTAACTGTATAGCAACTTCCAAAGCCGTATATGAACACTGTAAAACAATATGTTGCCATGAGAACTGATTTGCGTTTCGTAAATTCTAATAATTATATTACCATAAAATATGCACTAAATTGGGCATTACTCCGGTACCGTTCAACTGATTTGGTCCAAAATCAATCCCATGGACGTTATAAATTCGCATACCAAATTTCATAAAGATCTGATAAAACGTATTTGAGTTAACGCGCGTACAGACACACGGGCAGATGGAAAGACATTTCCCGTCCACTACACAATCTCAGAAAGTATCATTCTGTCATTAGCACTGCTTTCTAAACTGTATTACTCGTGTATACACTGCCTGTCCTACACGGCTAATTTTGCGTACTCGGCGACATTACAGATGGCAGCACCTTTCACACCCAGATTGCTTCTTGTTTTTTGCTACGACATTGTTGATCATGTAGTGCTGTCTCGTAATATAGCATAAACTGAATGTTTAAACTTGTATTATTCTAGGTATATTATTTATTTTGTAGTCTTTCTGCACAACGCAGATTGCCTTGCAGACAAAGAATATCTTTCAACAAAGTATACACAAAAATTACAAGCTTTCAGTAAGATCATAAACATAATGACAGGAAAATTCAAATAATCAGTAGTAAAAACCATTAAACTTGAAAAAAAAAAAAAAAAGGAAATCTGTCCAGCTTAATTGTTGTTATTGTACAGGTGGTTTCTTAAGATTTGGATGGATCCCTTAAGTGATAATAACGCCACTTCAGTGTACAGGTTTTGTGACAATGAGAAAAGTTTAGAAAGAAGTTAATAAAGAACTTTGTTATTGTTCCCCTACTACCAACCATTAGTCCAATGACTTCAACATTTTTCAAATCATATTTGTTCTTGAAGTACTGAATGGTTGGTTCGTATATCTTCTTTTTTTCATTATCAACTGCTGCAGGTTGATCTTCTTCAGTCTCAAAGCGGACTGTAGGGTCTACTATTAAACCAGTTGATCGGTTTTTGTCTATTGCAATGATGTCTGCTCTTCGTGTTCCTCCATCCATGGCAATGCAGTGCACCTCCTCGTAAACGTCATAATTCTGCAGTTTCAAGGCAGCCGCTATCTTGCTCCTTATTTGATGATGGCGAGTGTTCCTTAGAAGCTCCCCATGATGACAAAAGCCTAGAACGTGTGCCAAAGTTTCTACCTCACTGCAGTGCCTACAGTGGTTGCCGTTCTGACTTCGTCCATGGAGGGCACGTACTGGATTACTTAATTGCTATGGATAAAATTTTGTAAAATAATAATTATAAAATTTACTATCAATACGTCTAATTAATTAATATTTATTTTAATTATTGCTCCAAAATTCCATTTCAAGGTAAGTGTCATATACTGGAATAATATTATGTTCTAAACAAATAACACAAGTATCTGTGTCTGTTTAATGCTTATTTTGACGCAGCAAACGCATAGAAGCAATGTACGGTAATGTATACGGCACTGCCTTCTAGACTCTATTACTCGTGTATTCTCGAGACGGCGGTTGTATAGGTGGCGGTGATTGCTGCAATCTGGGTGTGAACTGTGTCGCCCTCTACTGGAGAAACTAGGCAATTGAGCAATTCTCTAAACTCCATGTTAAAATAAAGCATAGGACAGGCAGTGTATTCATATAAAAATATTCCAGACCGCACTGAAAACAAGCCGTTAAATGATCTCCATACGTAATGTCTTTATTCAGAGATATTCGGTATTGAAACAGTACATTATGTAACAGGCCTATAATTTTCATACTAGTATGTTAATTACCAGGGCCCGGATTCTGATGACCTAAAATTGTTTGAAAAATGACCTATAAAAGACCCTAAATTTTAAGGAAAATGACTTAATAATTATAAAGAACTATCTAAAAACCGATTTTATTTATAAAAATGATTACTGCACTACCAGCGCGATTTCTTGAGCGCTCGGCTCCCTAGTCCTTATTCGGTAGGTTTCGTTCAACTTCGTAGGTTAAGCTGACAACATTGAAACACGAAGTACACTATACACCCTGACATCTAGTGGCTTCAATACTAAGCTTTCATTCTGTCTCAGGATTCTTATTTATTTATTGACATTATCTTTTCTGACGCATCGAGTTATGGGGAAAAATACAATCTTTCGAACTGCTGATTTCACAAACACTTCATTGTACATCCAACACTTTCCTCACCTCTTTAAGAATTCCGTATGTGCTAATTTCTGACGATCCTGTGAACTCTGATGTCAATTTCATGGACTGAAAGTTGAGCGAACTTTTCACAAAACGTATTAAATACGTTTAAAATTAGGCCTATAGCTTTCTCCACTTTTAGATGCCTTACCTCTCTTACGTTTTAAAACACGAAATGGTGAAGCATGTTCTGCTAAGACTCTTCTTTATGCTTAAAATTAGTCATCCAGTGTAAAAATATTGAGCCTATATTATGCATAATATTCTTATTTGATGACTTATTTGATAACCAAAGGCTTATGACGTGTAATTAATTGTTACGCAATACCGTCACCACGTTATATTATTGGACTGCATTAAAATCATTGTATATTAAAGTCACTACATAAAATACCATACGCGCGATTCTGCTGAAACATTATTTCTTTGGTTGACAACACTGCAGAAAGACTGGCGGAATAGCTATGTTTTGTTCCCCCGACCCTCACTTCCCCGTAAATCGAGCGCTCAAGAAGTGGCGCGCGGGTAGTACATACACAGTTATAGACCAGTTTATACCTAATTGTAAATCTGTAAATGCAGAAAGGAAGTTGTAGGTATAAAAACTTTGTTATTTGTTCTTGATTGGAGTATCTGAGAAGAAAAGTAAGAACATTTTATAAAGTAGATCCTACAAACATGTGGCATTATAGTAACCTAGTAATTTATTTAAATATTACCGCATGAAATAAAAAGCTTGTAAACCCATTTCATTCTTGTTTCCGACTGAGAGATGTCAACACTTCAACACCGAGTGTGTCCTTCTTGCATTAAACAACCAACACTTCAAAGACAGCACCGCTGGGGGAAATGGTAGCTAGACGACAAGAAAACGTTAATACACTCAATGTAAATACATGAAAATGACTAAATAAGGAAGCAAATGACACGAAAATGACAAATTAATGACGTAAAATTGAAATTAATGCCCTAAAAATATAAAACAGCATAAAATGACAAAAAAATGACCTAATAAAAATGCATTTCTATAATCTGGAGGACATGATTAGGATTTATCCACAAGTTGGCAATGTCTATGCAGCATCAAAAGATGACATGTCATTAGAATCCGGGCCCTGGTAATTACGATTGTAGGCAACTTGCATACGACTGCTTTTGTTCAACCCTAATTATTCTAAATGTTTAAACTTTGAGATTTTTTATTCAAGCAAAGAAACCGGGTACTCTTCAGCAGCTAAGGCGTCAGCCAAATCTGCTGTTTTCTTCAAACTAATAGAATTTTACAGCAAAAAATAGAATTGATTTTATTTTACTGTAAATACAGGCTATAGCCTATATTACCACAAGGTCTCATGGACGTTCAGCAGTTTTTGCGACAAATCACAACACAGCAACCACTAAATTTCTATATAAGTATACTAGCTTAAAAGACATTGGAAATTAGCTTATGAAGGATTTTCAATTTTAAATTCTAGGTCCTTATATAGGCATTTATAATTTGAAATAGGAAGAACGACTTATTACACTCAAACTATTCCCTCAGAAAACGCTTGATATAGTTTTTTATGGCTCATAGAGGATCTAGAATGTTGCATTCCATCGCTTGTACAGTGCACAGCAAGCCTGGTAGAGGTTTAAATAAGAAGAAACAGAAATTCCTGTAACATAAAATTGTAATATCGAGGCGGGAAATTTCCCACTCTTATGTTACCATAAAGCCTTCATACTTTTCTCTCCAAAAACCTGCGATATAATATAATAATATACACATTACCATACCTCGTTTTGTTTTCTCTATGTCCAGGGTAGAGAAAGTTATGTGATTCCATTATTTTAGTGGATTTCATTCTGTAATATTTATTTATAACATGAATTATTTTGATAACTTCTCTTATTTGTCAAAAGTGCATTTCAATTGTTTTTTCCAAGCCCACCTGATACCATTTGGCAACAATATATTCTGTGATTTGGAATTGATAATTCTATGTAAAAAGGGATTAAGTATTTTCAAAAATATTTAATTTTTTGCATTTATAATCAGAATTTTTCAAAATCCTTTCTTAGTGAGCACCTACATTATGAAACGAAGGTACTGTCAAAATTCCAAGTCTCTACCTGTTATAGTTTAGGCTGTACGTTGATTCCTGTCATTCAGTCAGTCATTCATTCAGTCAGTCAGGACAAAGCCTTTTATATAAGTTATATAGAGATGATTGTCTTGTACGGTAACCACGACAACCGAATTTCCTAAGCCCCCTGTATCGCTGAGATAATATCGGTGTTTCCCCTTGAAGATGTTATCTCACGCATATGCTTAGTTCGCATCAGTTCTCACAGAGGGCTCCCCTGCTGCTCCCGGTAATCAGTTTGTGCATAGCAACAATGATTTACTCCGCGGTCAGTATTCATGTATTTTGCATAGGTTTCATCGCCGTCTTGAGTGGTGGTGTGAGTTAGATTGCCTTGAAGATAGGGCAGCTATCAGCATATGCGTGGCTCGCTCGGCAGCACAGAGATGACTCCAGGGAATGTGGCTCATGGTAATCTGATTGCGTAGAGGATTCTGGCTTAATGCATCGGCATTCCTAATGGACACTGCCCACTTTGTTTTTACAATGAATGTAGAAAAATGACCATAGAGGAGATTTTCTGGTTCATATGAAAGTGCTGGTATTATGAAATGAAAAGCTTTCTGTATATAAAGGAAGAAAATCCTTTTCTAAAAAAAGTGTGCGTGGAACGCCACGCGACAGAAGTGAAACTTGTTTTAACTTTTTGATTTTTTTCAATTTTGGATTGTTGAACTTCTTAATATTGGGTTTTTGGAATTTTTTAAATTTGGATTTTGGATTTTTTATTTTTTAAAGTTTGGATTTTTGAATTTTTTGATTATTTAAATTTTAGATATTTGGATTGTCTAATTTTGGAATTTTTTATTTTTTAATTTTGAATTTTTAGATTTCGGTTTTTTTAATGTTTAATTTTTGTATTTTTTACACTTTTGGATAAGCCTAATCATTGAGTTGATTGTTTTCTGTGCAGTCCGTTCCATCACACCTCACTAATTTCGTGACGATTTTGAGCGTAACACTAATATCGTGACGATTTTGAGCGCAAGACTAATTTCGTGACGATCTTGAGCGTTGAGCGTTGAGCGTTGAGCTCTCGATTTACCCCTACCGCGGCTAAAAAAGTTTCACTTCAAAAACAATAGAAAGATTTTTTAAAGTGTACTTTCTCATAAATACTCTAACACAGGGCACGAAATTTAAAGTCTGAAGGCAATAGTCAAACCACGAATTTTAGTAGCCATTATTGTTACATGATATACAGGGTGGAAATGAATAACGCCGAAATATTTTACCTGTGTATAGAGGACATAGGCAAGGAACTTTTATCATGAGATTTTTGATCTAAGGATTTAATTGTTCCTGTTACAGCATAAAATCTCCAAGGGCATGGCCGGCACTGACTTCTAACATTTGAAAAAATGCAAAAAAAAAAAAAAAAAGGAACTTCGTTGTTAACATTGTAATTGTAAATAACAACAATTAATGCAGTGGCGGCCAGTCATGTAAATTTTGCAAATTATGAAAACTCTAAATTATGATATATCTGTTGATGAATCATTAAGAATCAGGTTTTTACCAATCACTAAGAAGGCAGGAAGTCAATTTATAATGAAAATTTTAACTCCGTTTCATTTAATTATTGACTTATGAGCCCCAAATTGAAATGACTCTAATGCCCTCTAACATATACATTTTACGTCATAGAGCAAAAATATTATATTTAAAGTTGCTTGCCTTAGTTCCCTCTATACACAGATAAAATATTTCGATGTTATTCATTAACACCCTGTACAGCGTACGGGCAGAGGAAGTAAAAATGATTGTATGGGAAGAAGTCGTCTTAACATGGAATCCACTATTGCCTACTTGAAATATTACTTCTTAGCTATATGTAGGCAGGTGTGGACTTAAGAAGCTAAGAGCTCTCCTTTAAGCAGGCAGGTCTCTTACAAAGAAAACTTCGCTGCTAACAAGTTTTTATTCTCAGCGCTATTTAAACAAACTTTCTAGCACTTTCTCATGCGCCATGGGAAAAAAACTACCTTCCCTCTCTTTTGCTATATCCATTCTTTGTCCCTTTCTACACTCCTTTCTGCTTTTTTCTTTATAATTCTGTATGTCGCTCCCAATGTTCTGAACTGGTTTTGGTTTCATTTTATATTCTCGCTGTTTTATTTACAAGTTCTTTAACTTACACATCACAGTAGGTTTAACAAGTCAGATTACATTATCGTTCATCGTGCGAAACTAGATCCTGTTTTAATTCGATCAAAGGGCATTTCGTCTGTTTGAAAATTTCCCTTATGCTATTACTAGTTTAAAATACCCGGTATCGTTCGGGTTTTGTATTTTGACATTCGAAATTAACTTATGAAGAACTTTCGATTTTGAAACTATAGGTCCTTATATAATATGTATGTAGAATTTGAAATGAGGAAGAACTACTTGTCACGCTCAAACTATTCCTTCACAAAACGCTTGATATAGCTTTTTATGACGCATAGAGGATGTAGAATTTTGCATTGCTTCTACACACCAAGCCTCGTAGGGGTTCAAATAAGAAAATTTCGGCAACATAAAATTGTATTGTCTTTACGGAATAGTTTATTTCTCACTCTCATGTTACCATACAACTGATCGGGGCTGAAATAAAAAAAGAAATTTAATACCACTTTCATACTTTCCTCCCCAAAACCTGGGCATAATAATATACTGCGCGCATAGGACTAAAAATGTTCAATTCTATTTTGTCTTCTTTTACATCCTTAGGGCCAATGATAAACATCCATATTTCTCAACTAAAAATACAAAGCCTACAGCTATGAATAACGTAGGCTATCAGTGGATAGAATTGTTTACATAACTTATTCGTTGACACACACTCAGACTGTGACAGCTAGATTAAGCTGTCCCACAACAGGACCTCTTTGACATTCCCTATGTGCAGGATAGAGAAAATTATGTGACTGCACCACATTGTGCATTATTTTCGTGGATTTCATTGTTCAATATTTATTTACACCAATGAATTCTATCGACTATTCAACTCATACGCCGAGTGTTTGATATTGACCAATAACATTTAGCAATTCCTCGGATATAGACCAATCACGGCCGTTTATCTTGCAATATTCTTGTAGGAATCGAGAGGAGTGTGTTTTTCGCGATATAAAGGTCTGCTCATTACTGGAGACGCAAGTATCCGTGTGCAGTGATTAATAGTCACTGCTGTCATTAAGCGGCACGAAAACAGATTATTTTAATATAACATAACTTGTTTGAAAATTGAAATAATAGAAATGTACATTGATTAAGAACACAATTTCGATTCAGTGCAAGCCAGCTCGTGTGTTTTTATTCTGTTCTGCTGTCAGCTTACGGTGCTTACCTGAATGAAGTTAACTATGTCTTATATGCACCATTGGTAGCCCTGGTCAAAACATGGTAACTAGAATCGATTCAAGGACGGTTGATTCATAGTAGGCCGTGATCTCGCAGCTGTTAGTTTTGTTTTAATACAACAAAGCACGAAAGTAGTTATTATTTGTATAATCCGTTACATTTTTATTCATGGAATAGTCTTAATAAATCCAACTCGAGTTGACGAGTTTCATCAGATAAAGTAGCTCCTGCTGCGCAGTCGTGAATCTATCGATAAACTCGTAAACTCTCGTGGGATTACCTATGAAAATATTGTTGCGAAGTGTGGATTTTACCAATGCAAGCGTCAAGACGTATACTTTTCACATAATCCACTGTTGCAGTACAGACTTGTTCATATTCAGTACAGGTATGTAATCCCCTACTTTAGCAAACTTGTCCCTTTCCCGCCGGGTGACTGCACATTCCCTTGCTAACGCTGTTACGGCAACTTGGGCGAGTCTCATTTGTTTTGCAGGGCTGCCAACGTTTGCTTAGGAGGGAAACTTCTTATGAACGATCGCTCACTTAACAGCAGTCACTTATTCACTAACAAAAATCAGCTTTACTCTCCCAGAAGAAAGTTTCCCGCGCTCAGGGGAATTTTTTTTTTATCTCCTCTCTTTAACTAACTTCTTGACTGCATTCTTTTGTTTCTTCTCTCTGCAGGTTTCAAACACGACCGTGGTATTTCTGCTGTTTTGCTGGGAAAGTTCATTAGGTATTTTCAACGATAGCCTATAACCCGGCATTAAGTCACATTTATTATTATTATCATTATTATTATTATCAATATTATTATTATTATTATTATTATTATTATTATTATTATTATTATTATTGTCATTATTAGGTGTGCATTTGCCTTCCTTCGTGCCCATATCTCTTTCATATTTTCACTGCGTGCTTCCTTTTTCTCTTTAGACCACGTTGTTCCAGTCGTCTTCTTTGGTTTTACCTCTTGGTCAACTTGCCATGTGTAAATTTTGGTGATGAAGATTTCCCGATTTTGAACATCTTCTGGTGTATTTTCTGCCAGTTTCAAATTAGAAAAAAAAAAAATGCATTTTTATTAGGTCATTTTTTGTCATCTTATACAATTATATGTTTTTAGGGCATTTACGAGTATTTCAATTTTAGGTCATTAGTTTGTCATTTTCGTGTCATTTGATTTCTTAATTAGTCATTTTCATGTATTTACACTGAGTGTATTATTTTTTTTTTTCGTTGCTAGCGGTGCTGTCTTTGAAGTGTTGTTTGTTTAATGCAACAAGGAAAAATTCGGCTTTAAAGTATTGACATGACTCAGCCGGAAGTGAGAATCAAAGAAACGCCAAAATTTTGTATTATATTACTATTGTTATTAGTAGGGACCGGATTCTTAGGTTTTTACCTATTTTTTTTCCTTATTTCCAAAACAAAAAGCGCTCATACACTTTTTCGAATCATGTCCATAGGATTCACCCACATTAATTCTGTGGTACCTAAAAATACCTAAATGGGGTATAAAAACCTAAATACACCTAAACGGGATATAAAACCTAAAATATCTAATTTAGGCTCCTTTTTTGTCTTTTTTGTTTGTCAGTTGAGAAATCGATATTTTGTGGGGAGAGAATAATTCTGGTCGGGTAGAAATTAATGCCACCAGCGTTTCATTCAACCCAATGTCGTCTAGGATGGACAGTATCAAGAGAGGAAAAGAGTACCGGCGTATTCCTTTTAAAATATTCGTACGAACAATCTTTGTTGCTGTGTATGAACAAGGATAAAGATCTCTGTGTTTTAAAGCGCTTGTTTTTTGTTTGCCTTTAGTACTTCCCTGTTGTTCATACTATCAGTTTCACATTATCCATATCCAACCATAAAGTATTTTACTCACTAAATTAGAAGCATCGGATTCGAATCCTGAGAAGGGTAGTGTCTAGATACAGTATTAACTATTAACTAAGAGATAACAGGAAGAACTTCACAGTTGAGAATCTTGAAAGATATTTAGTGATTTACTGTAACCAGGAAATGTGAGGCAATCTTATTTTCACTGCTTCTTTTGATTGTTTATGGATTCCTTCTTCAATTGTATAATATTGTCTTAAAGCAAGTTTACACAAATTTAAGTCAATTTTGTTAAGTTAAACTTATCAAGTATTATGTATTCAATCCTATGTAGCACATTCAAATACATTAAACCAATTATTCTACCCGAAAACGATATTTTGGACAAAAAACCTAAAAAAAAACTATTTCACCTAATGGAAAGCCTAAAACAGTGTTTCTAAAAACCTAAAAATCCGGTCCCTAGTTATTAGATTGACTTGGCACCAGAGTCTGCCACCTGCTTGGATTTGAGAGTGCAAACTACTGTTTACCCTCAATAAACAACAATATAATCCGGCAGACCACAAAAGGATGTACCGAATTTTGACTCACCAGTGTCTCACTGCCAGTATAAGTTTCCGTGAGAAAAGAACATTCACAACATTACAGTTGTTTACAGTTTTTATAATTATGTACAAACTAATCTATAACTTTGTGTGCACAATAACTTAATATTTTTTTTATAAATAAAATCATTTTCTTTAAAATTTAGGGTCATTTTATAGATCATTTTCAAACAATTTCAGGTCATCAGAATCCGGACCCTGGTAATAAGCGTTGCTCTTTAAATGCACACTGAGGGGATTTCACATGTTAATTTAATGGTCTATGCAGCGGACTTAATACTGGACTCCCAGTCTTAGTATTTAATGGAAACAATCAGGTTTATGAAGGGTGAGAGATGTCGGCACTGCAGGTATCTGCAGTGCTATTATTGTTAATTGCGTCCTTTGTTAACTGGTCTAGTGAACCATTCTGTGGGTCAGACGACCATACAAACAAAAACAGACGACAGAAATTCTAACCAAGCTGACGACACAAGAAAACGACACCTAGGACAACACGACTATTGTTATGGCATGTCTGACGTCAAAGGGTGATGGTATTTTGTTTTCTTTGCAGGAGTAGACTTAATTGGTAGAGTAAGTATTTGTTCTGCTGAAATTCCATGTCCGGTCTTCAGCATAAATGCATGTTTTGAGGTTCCCTGAATCACAGAAGTTATGGTTATTTTACTCATGGAGCATGACCAATCCAGTAAAAGTACATGTGGAATTTGTACCAATCGCAAGACATGTCTTTCGTCATGATCAGGGCGCGGATTGTGATGACCTAAAATTGTTTGAAAAATGACCTATAAAATGACCCTAAATTTGAAAGAAAATGACTTAATAATTATAAAGAATGGCCTAAAAACTGATATTTTATTTATAAAAATTATTATTGTACACATATAAAAAATTGTAAAAACTGTAAATGCAGAAAGGATGTTGTAGGTCTAAAATCTTTGTTCTTTGTTCTTCATGGGAGCATCTGAGAAGAAAAGTAAGAAAATAGTTTTTAAAGTAGATCCTACAAAAATGTTGCCTTACTTGTGAACAAAGCAAAAAGGACTAACACACTTGCTCACTTAATTCTAGGATTCCTTTTTCCCATTTTCTTTTAACAATGTATAAAAAGTTCCCCATTTCCTTCAAAGTTTTCATATTCTTCTACAAATATGTTGCATTATTTTAACCTAGTAATTTATTTAAATATGAAAGAATATACTCAATGTAAATGCATGAAAATGACAAAATAAGGAAGAAAATGACAAAATAATGACGTAAAATTGAAATAAATGCCCTAAAAATATAAAATTGCATAAAATGACAAAAAAGATATAATAAAAATGCATTTCTATAATCTAGAGGCCATGATTAGGACTTATCTAAAAATTGGCAATGTCTATGCAGCATCAATAAAAAGATGACATGTCATTAGAATCCGGGCCCTGGTCATGATTTTATCTTTCTATTTTTATAATATAATTTTATTGGTACCTATGTGATTTTTTATGTAAATTCACAAGGAATGATGTAGCTACATACCTGTAGCTTCTTTGATAAAAAAACAACCACTGAACACAGCGATTGGGTATAGGCCTATGTGAGGGTCGTCCAGAAAGTAAAGAACGATTTGGAATAACTAAACAATAACGAAAGATATCAACACTAAACTTTATTTACAGAGATACAGTACCTCACTCTATTTCTAAACGTAATCGCCATAGCTATCAAGGAATTTATTGTAAGGTTATACCAGTTTTTCATTGCCGATGTTATAGGCCTACTGTTCTACCGCCAAAGACCTGAACCAGGATGTCATTGCCGCTTTGAGGTCTTCATCGGTTTGGAACCCAAAAAGTCCTTTAGTTTCGGAAACAAGTGAAAATCGCTGGGTGCCAGGTCAGGGCTGTAAGGCGTACGTCAAAGTTCCAATTTAAAACGTTGAAGTTGCGCCTGTATTTGAGAAGCCGAATGAGGCCGAGTGCTGTCGTGAATTAAAAACACCTTTTCAGACAATTTTCCACGTCTCTTGTTTTGGATAGCGCATCGTAGTCTTTGAAGAGTTGCACAATAGACCTCTGCGTTTATTCCTTGTCTTCTTGGCAGTAACTCCGGGTTATTTTTTATGCCATAAAATGTAATTTTTAGTATATTCGCCCAAATCACGGAAAACAGTCGTGGATTAAATTGGACAAGATCTAATAGGCCTACTCCTCGGGTGAAAGATTCAGTTCATGATGGAAACAGTCAACGGTAAATTGGGTTCAGATTTCCGCAGGTAGGCTATAAAAAAGTGTTTCAAATTACCCCAAATGAAAGCTATCAAAGTTTCCGTGCCAGGACTCCTCTAAATCGGGCGGTATAGCTTTGTTCCAGGCACAGGATTCACAGTTAATATATATTCTAGCTTGTTAGAGTCGACACTTATCCTTAAAAATAAGAGTACGACAGCTGACTCATCCTTCTAATAACATTGAGTTTTACAAAGTAGCTGGGCTTGTATTTCAGTCATGGCCTTCTACTGAAAGTTAGAAGCCATGCTTAAGTAAGAGATATTATATACAGCAAGACATTGTTTATTGTTACTATAGCAACGGATAATGTTCGTAATGGGATTGTATTTCAGCCATGGCCTTCTAATGAAATAAAAATTATAACAGGCCATGCTTATGTAAAAGAGATTGATTAGGAAAACACTATTTATTGTTACCATAGCAACAGTTGATGACGTAATTACAGATATAAGATGTAAGATAAATGAAGTGATCCCTAAGCAGGCCGTGAACGCTTTCAGGGTTCCAGGAGTGAGAAGTTCCCTTAGTTTTAGACATTCGGCTGTGAAGGTAATCAATCCTACGCACCGGACATCTTTAGCCCAGAATTGCTTCCTGGTAGTCATTTATGTTACAGGCTGAGTCGACCCCAGGACCATAGTGCTACCAGGACCATAGTGCTACCAGGACCATAGTGCTACCAGGACCATAGAATTAATCGAATTACGAAATAGGTACCAGAGACCTCTTCGGGGATAGAACTAGCGACCTTCCAGTTTGTAACGCATTACCTCAATCATCCGAGCGAAGGCGAATACCAATGAGTGTTACAGAGTTAAAAAAATCAATTGTCCACTGTTCCAAGACGACGACGACGACGATGATAATAATAATAATAATAATAATAATAATAATAATAATAATAATAATAAAGATACAAATAATATGTTTTGATTCACTTGGTACGTGCCAATGAAATATGCTCAATATTATATTTTGCATTGAATGCATTTTGAACGCTTTGCCAATAACAATTTTTCCTCAATTCCTTTAAGATGAAATCTCATCGCCAGAATGTTTACACTCCGAATGGGAATCCCCTCTTTCACATTTTCTATGCACACAAACACGTGTTTATTCTCTGCATAAAGCAATCTGAACACAAACACGCACACATCCGTGAAATTTCTCTAAACACATTGGCGATAGTGTATGTACAAAACTGCTTTTGTAAGTAAAAGAAATAAAATAAAAACACAAATTGCATCAGGGGGCTTTGGTTTTTTCTCTTTTTGTTTCGCTTTAGTTTCCACGCTTACGTCTGCAAAGTTGGTAACCAGCATCATGAAAGTTGAATAACGACTCCGGTTGCCATGGAGACCTGCTGGGGAAGGAGAGAACACAGAATAGCCCAGTAAATCTCTCTGAATGAACCTCTGTGTCACTGGGGAGACAGAAAGAATTTTTAAGGCAATAGTTCCTCCAGTTCTCATGATCTGGACCTATTTTTACTTTCTCTACAGTTCCAATCTACTGTTATTAAGTGCTAGTATGGTACTTGATGACTGGAAATGTCTGTCCGTCCGATGTCCGTGTGTCTGTACGCGCGATAACTCAAATACGTTTTATCGGATTTTCATGAAACTTGGTATACGCATTTCTAATGTCCATGGCAAGAAGCCTATTAATTTCGGACCAAATCGGTTTATCGATACCGGAGTAACGACTAAATAAAGGTGACACGCTTTTAAATGGGAAATCATGACTATACTAAAATGCTGCGTTGCTTAATCATTGAGGGCCTTGACTTCAATGCAGTCAGATGATTGTTTATTTCGTTGATCAAGTTGAAATGAGTACTACAAAAATACTGTTATATACAGAAGGTATATTACTGTGAAGTAATTAGGCCTAAAAGCGGAGTTCTTTGCCAGTGCATTTTGTGAAATGTTGACATATTTTAAGAATGTCTTATATCTATTCGAGCTTGAATTAAGGTTAAGTATCAAACTTTAGAGCTTTGTTCTTCCGTAAGCCCTGCTTAATGAATCGATCTGGAGCTTAACTCGGAGATAGATTAAAACAACAAAAAAACTTATTTTCTGCATGTCATAATTGCAATTATCACTGATTAAACAAAAGCTTTCTGGCACTTTGTTACATCAGAAAACATGATTTTATTAATATTGTATTTATTACTAAAATTATGACCATAGCCTATATATTTTCCGATTGGTGGAAATTTCACATGTTCTTATATTAGCTTGCCCACTGATTCACGAGATAGCCTAAATAATCCTAAAAATTATCTGAAGAGAAATTACTAGCCATTCCTCCCATAAATTTGCTTAAAAACTTACATCGTTGTTCGGCTTGGCCTGACGCTGAGGTATCTAAATACACATTCTTGCAATGCAGTTGAAAACTATCTTAAAAAGTGAAGCGAAAAAATGACATTGCCCTTTGTTAGTTTCGGGAAATCATGTGTGTTATACAATAGTATATTGCGATACAAGTGCCGTAAGCGGTGCATACGGATCGAGGAAAGAGTTTGAAAAAACGAGGCGCTCGCGCCGAGTTTTTTCAATTTCCGAGATCCGTTATGCGCTTACGGCACGAGTATTGCATGCTATTTTTTGCACGGTTATTATTTATATTAATTGAGATATTACCTGAAAATATTATGTTTATACACTATTGAAGATGGATGTGTATATTTCAGAAAGTGATTCGCATATGTTGGTTGTTATGGGGACCGAATATTTGTCCTGTTAAAGTCGCCACAAACTAGGGGGCCTTGGTTCCGGTCTTCGATAAAGGCTTGTATTATGATGATTTTACTTAAGGCACTTGTGCTTTTTGTAATTTTTACCGCACGGAGATTTCTTTTGTTTTCATAGCGACCAGATTGCGTGCGGGAATCTCTCGTAAGTACCACTAATTAGTTACGTCGTACAAAAAAAATATATGTTTACCGAAAACTAGATCACAGAGCGACATAGGCGAAACCAGGCCAACCATATGGGGGGGGGTTATAACATCCGGGGGGTCTCGGGGGTATACCCCCCAGGGCAAGGGGGGTCCGGGGGCCCTCCCCCGGAAAATTTAAAAAATTAAGATGCAAAATAACGAGTTTTAAGCTTCCCACCGCTTTATACTTGTATTAAGTAAATTATAATCAGACTTAAAAAAATTGTACAATTTTCCTTTTTTTAATCAATGGGGGGGGGTCAAACCCCCCAAAAACCCCCGCCGTTACGTCTATTCAGAGCGAGACCATAAATCTTCACTTTTCATCCTATTATCTCTGGCTGAGAAATGTGTAATTTTGCAGAGGGCGTGTTTACTTTAAAACAGATAGGAGCCGTGTGTGTTTTGCACCTGAAGGCAGAGATAACGCATGCCTGACTGCATGATAATACACACCTGCTGATGTACACGAGAATGAGCTCGTAAAACATACTCATAACTATCCCTGCAGGTGTTCCGCAAGGATCCGTACTAGGGCCATGTCTACTAATTTAATATTTCATCATGCAAAGCGCCATTACATTATAATATCACATCTATACGCTGATCGTTATAGTCTGTATAGAACACAGTGCAATGATAGCAGAACCTGGGAGTTAATACAGGGTAATAAAATTATTACAAGCACCAGTAAACTCTGAACCATAATGCCAATAAGCACTGACTGGTTTATGATAATGTACTCCGATTTTAATGCCTGTTTCAATTATTAAGTGCCAAAGTAATGCATTGCAAAATAGTAAAATAGCCGGTAAATCGTTCGACCAAGTGGAGAAATTCAAATGTCTGGGAGAAATAATTTCAGACACAAATAATATTAAGGTAAAAGTTAAGTGTCGACTGAAATCAGGAAATGCTTGTTTTTATGCAGTTCAGAAACTTTTATTTTCTCGACTTCTGTCAGAAATCTGAAAAATCCCTTTAGGCAAGCCTACAGGCTGAGGTAGATTTCAAAGTGCTTTCGGTTTAATTTACTGTCGCTGCGTTGCACTCTTCCTCTTTAGCCTTGGCATGACTAACCCGCAATAATAATTGCAAAAAAGAGGAAAGAGCACTTTTTCAAACAATCAAATCTCGCCTTAAATGAGAGCTATCGAGAAACTAGTTATTGATTTGTAGGGTACTCATCAAGAGCTTTTCAATGATACCCCACAAGACGTGGTTTCAAAAATTTCGAATTTCCATCCCCCCACCCCCACCCCCACTCGTACCCCCAAAACCCCCGAATCGTTGGTGTCACTGTGAACTCCATAGGGAGTGTGTTTGAAAACAGGGGGCTTAGGAAAATATAAGGGCCTATGAGAAGTGAAAATGGGGACTGGAGGAAACTGCATAACGACGAGCGTCATGACCTGTACTCGTCACCAGATATAGTAAGGGCAATTAAATCACGGAGGATGAAATGGGCTGGGCATGTTGCGCGCATGGGGGAGAAAATACATATCTCAAAACATATACTTGGAGACCCGAAGGGAAAAGACCACTTGGAAGACCTAGACATAGGTGGGGGGATAATATCAGGATAGATTTAAGATGCAATAATATGATACATAATCGATTTGACGAAAATTTAAATTTCTTATAAACGTTCCGAATGAAGCACCAGAAATTAACTTTGAGCCTAATCATTGTGTTAACTGTTTTCTGAGCGGTCCGGCATATGTATGTATATTGTGTGAGATACTGAGTCTAGTGCATTTTAGGGTTAAAATGCAGTGTTGGAAGCGGGCCTATAAGTGAATAAAATTCCCTCGATACTTATGTGCTATTGTAAGCTATAGTATACGTGTATGTACAAGCCTTGGACAATTATCGTCTGTGATTATTTGCCAGTGTCGTTTGATATTGACATGATATTTCAATTAAGTCTTAAATTGCAAACACAGCAGTTGCAAATAATCCGCAATCAATTTTAAACGTGATTAGGATGACTTAACGATCCATTTGATGTGTGCATTGCTATTAGCAGACATTTTGTTACATGCATATCAATGCACGTTCCAATGCTTGCGCTGATTAAAAACTAACTAGCCGTCAATGATGAAAATACTGAAGTAGGCTACGCTTTTTCGAAAAAATATGATTAGTACAATATTTTAAATAGGAGGGACGCCCACAAAATAAATTTTCCTGAGTCCGTTTACAGAAACAAAACACAATTTCAAGTAAATAGTTATTGCAACAGACACAGCAAGTGTTCGGCTATTTTTCAACATAATCGCCACCGCAATTGAGACATTTGTCATACCGTGGGACCAATATTTTAATACTTGTGTCGCAGAAGTCTTCCGCCAGGGATTTGAACCACTGTGTGACAAACATTTCCTCTTTTCTGTCATTCCCTCTAATTTCTTGAGGTGTAGGAAAAGATGGAAATCACTGGGAGCGAGGTCCGGGCTTTAGGGCGAATGATTAAGCACCTCCCATTCTCGAACTTCTGCAAGAGACATGCAGGGAGGTGTTCAAGTCTCCACCCTACAGCTCGGACCGCGCATCCAGAGATTTTCATCTTTTCCTACACCTCAAAAAAATGACAGAGAATGATAGAGATTGACAGAGAAACGGCGAAGGTTATCACACAATGGTTTAAATCTCAAGCGGCAGACTCCTACGACACAACTGTTCAACAGCCAGTCCCACGGTATGACAAATGTCTCAATTCCTGTGGCGAATATGTTGAAAAATAGCTGAACACTTGCTATATCTGTTGGAATAAATATTTCCATGAAATTTTGTTTTGTTTGTGTAAAAGGCCCTAGGGATACTTACTTTATGGACGCGCCTCGTAAATAAAAGGTAGTTTTTTTTCGAGCTCCCTATAAATCTAAAGACTTCCCAGTGTTTAATTACTAACAGTAAACAGTAAACTAACAGTAAATTTTTGTCTGAAAAGCTGGACATGTCCTATGGACAGGAGACCTTGTGTTTACTATTTAGTAAATTAACACAAATTAATACTGATATAATTGATCTTATGTGTTAAATTTGTAGATTCAGAACGTATACTACCAATGTCCCAGCTGACTATTTTGTTAATATTAATTAATATAGCTACAATTTAACATATTGGTTCTATTAAATCTGTGAAGGCAGATGTACTCGCTTTATAGAAAGCTAATCAGTTAATATTTTAACATTCATATTATACAGGGGGTTAATGAATAACACCGAAATATTTTACCTGTGTATAGAGGGAACAAAGACAAGATACTTTTATTAGGACATTTTTGCTCTATGACGTAAAATGTATATGCTACAGGGCATTAAAGTCCTTAAAATTTGGTGCTCATAACTCAATAATTGAGCGAAATAAGGTTAAAATTTTCATTAAATTGACTACATGCCTTCTTAGCGATCGATAAAAACCTGATTCTTAATAATTCATCAACCGCTAGGCCTATACCATAATTTAGAATTTTCATAATCTGCAAAATTTACTGACTAATCATATGATTGCCCGCCACTGCATTATGTTTTTATTCCTAATTCCAGACCTAACAAAAATGTTTCGTTTGTCTTTTTTTCTCTCAGAGTTGTAAGATATCGAACGTCATTTTTTACAATTTTCCCGACCACTACACAATATTCACTGTTCCTTTGTTTCCCATCATTTCAAGTATTAGAAGTCAGTGGCGTGCATATCCTTGGGAGATTTTATGTTATAACAGGAAGAATTTAATCCATAGAGCAAAAATCTCCTATTAAAAGTTGCTTGTGTATGTCCCCTCTATACACAGGTAAAATATTTCGGTGTTATTCATTAACACCCTGTATAATATAATATACGCAAACTGTTAAATTTGTACATCTAAAGTAAGGCCACAGTATACGTATTAATACAGTAAAGAAACTCAGTCCGTTTTTCTGCCATACGGACATGCGCGCGCAGATTCCATGCGATCCTACCGGCCATTGAGTAATACTACAATCACTACTGCGGGAAGAATGGAAATAAATAGGAGTCTTGAATTTTTATAGCAATGCGTGTTTGGAAAGGATGTTATTGTTCTGCTATAAATTGCAGTAACAATAAAGGAAGAAATCCTGAATTGCATTTCTTCACTTTCCCAAAAGATTCAGAAAGGTAAGAAGAAAAATACGTAATATTTATTGTATGCCTGCTGGCTTACTCTTGACACATGTTCTGGTGTGGTTATGTTTACATTTACTTTAATGTAATATTTTTATCTTTAATTATGTTGTAATTTCTAACAATAGATACTAATGAAATGAAAATGTCAGCAGTCTATATCACGGTTAAAGATAACAATATTTAGGATGTCGTATTGTGATCGCTTAAGATAACACAATATTTGCTGCGGTGCAGCTTATTTCCTATGTGCATTGTAATGTATATGTCAGGGCCGGTTATGTATACAAACATGTGTGCCGTGTTGGCAGTCAAGAATGGCTATGTGAGCTCTAATGCACATGGCCATTTTGCAGCATGTAGCCGATTTTTTTTCTTTGCTTGCACAAACCTGACAATCAAAGATCCACATGCCCGGTTGTAAGGATCAATGCTAAGGAATATCAGTGCACATAACTCAATTTCGTAAAAAAGTGCACATGGCCGATTTTACAGGCGGTACGATATTTATTTTCTCGAACACGATGTAGGCGTAAAGATGACGAAAACATAATCTTACATCATAAATTCTCGGATACATGTGCCATTAAGGTGTTTGCGACAGTAAACTAACATGACATCATTATCCAAACCTAGGCAAGCAATAGGCTTACCTAAAATAGGCTACTGTTAAGAAGCGTATCTAGTCCAAGGTTTTTCCCACTTTTAAAATCAACGTTTAAGTTATAAATTATATTAAAGAGTGACCTTTGAATATAGGTTTGTCACACTGCTCGTCCTCAACTTCATTGTTGAGATTGTATTTTGTTTCTGTATCTTACGGCTTCGATCTACCTTCAATTGTTGTAATGATTTCAGGTGTAAAAAATGGGTCATAAATAGTCGGCGAGAAGACCTACTAACAAAAACTGTAAAATATTTAAATGTAAATTGCCGCCTATGTTTGGAACACTTCGAAAACAGCCAGTTTATGAATTCCAATAAGAACTCTTTAATTAAAACTGCTGTACCGACTGTATACTAAAAGCAGTTTTGGAGTATTAGAAATTGAGAAATATTGATAGAAACCTATATTTTTATTTGAATTTTGTATTGTATCTTATGTAATATTGTATTATTTTTGTAAAATGATGACATTTCTATTCTAATGTAATATTAGGCTACTTTTAAAAATAAAAATGAGTTAAAATTGGTTTTTCAAGAATCATCTTGAAGTTATTAAAACTTGTAATAAGAATAGCCCTAGGAACTGCAGTGCAAGTTACAGGTAAGTGGCATTTAAAAATTGTGCCTGATCTTAACTAAAATATAATACATGCTTCATTGTTTCTTAAATTTAAAATTCAGTTTTGAAAGAAGATTTTTTTCTCTTATTATAACATATTTTGTTATGTGTTTATGCATTTTCCCAAGTTATTTTATATGGTGAGAATGCAGTTTTACTCAACCGCCGCATGGAGCGCTAGTGTCGCCCAGCTAACAAGTTGTCATAGGACTTTTAACACACAGTTTCCTTACTGTATTAATACTTATACTGTGGTAAGGCATACATTTACAAACATCTGACTGCACTGTAGTCAAGACCCTCTCTATTCAATGTATAGAATGGAATAAGTCTACTGAGGCCGTGGTTTATACATTCATTTGATCAGAATTGACGTATTTCCATTGAATCTAAGTCAGTTACTTGCGGTTTTAGCAAACGAATCTCCTATAATACCGATTTCAATAGCGGTGCATACGGATCCAGGAGAGAGTTTTTTTTTTTTTTAATTTCCGAGATGATGATTATTTATATCAATTTAATTATATTAATTGAGATATTAGCTGAAAATATTATGTAGGCTATATACATTATTAAAGATGGATGTTATATTTCAGAAAGTGATTCGCATGTGTTTGTTGTTATGGGGACCGAATATTTGTCCTGTTAAAGTCGCCACATACTAGGGGGCCTTGGTTCCGGTCTTCGATAAAGGCTTGTATTATGATGATTTTACTTAAGGCACTTGTGCTTTTTGTAATTTTTACCGCACAGAGATTTCTTTTGTTTTCATAGCAACCAGATTGCGGGTGGGAATGTCAAGTTACGATCCACGGCAACAATATTCGTAAGTACCACTAACATGCAAAAAGATGTTTACACGATAAAAATAAAATCAGGTAAACTGATGTAACAAAGTGCCAGTATGTTTTTTTTAATCAGTTATGACTGCAATTATGAATGCATGTGTGTTTTTTTAATTGATTTCCAAGTTAAGCTCCAGATTTATTCATTAAGCAGGGCTTACGGAAGAAGAAAGGTCTACCATCTCGGCCACCTGGGTCATTTTAACGGTCTAGTTGGATAAGCGCATGTAAATCAATATGTTTTTTGTCATAGCTACCTGTATTTTAATTTCCAAGGCCTTATACGATCTCAGTAAAACAATAGGCTATGTTGTCAAGATAACTGATTTTCATTTTTTTTTATAAATTCTTTCGAATACGTATATTACCATAAAATAGACACTAAATTGAGCATTACTCCGAAACAGGTCAACCGATTTTATCCATTATGAATAGACGTCTTCCCATGGACATTATAAATGTGTATACCAAGTTTCATAAAAATCCGGTAAAGCGTATTTGAGTTACCGCGTCTTTAAAATATACACTAAATTGGGTTTTACTCCGGTACCGGTCAACAGATTAGGTTCAAATTCAATAAGGCACTTCTTATGGACGTCATAAATTGGTATACCAAGTTTCATGGAAATCCGATACAGCGTATTTCTATTAGAAAGGCACCATAATCTATTAAAATAGGCACTAAATTGGGCATTACTCCGGTACCGGTGAACCGATTTGGTTCAATATCAATAGGGTTCTTCCCATGGACATTATAAATGTGTTTTCCAAGTTTCATGAAAATCTGAAAAAGCGTATTTGAGTTATGGTGCGTACAGACACACGGACAGACAGACGGACAGACGGACAGCCAGACGGACAGACATTTTTTCGTCCACCACACAATCTCATAAAGTACCATACTGGCACTTAATAAATGAAAGGTAGTTCTTCGAACACCCTATAAATCTAAACACCTCCCCAGTATTTAACTAACAGTAAAGGTTGTCTGCAAAGCTGGAAAGATTAGAGATAAGTTATGGATAAGAGAATCTGACCTTGTGTTTATGCTTATGATGCCGGTAGTGGTGAATCCCAGGCTGTACAGGGTGTTGCTGAGGCTGATGTTGCTGTTGATGACTGTGGACCTGCCGATGAACTTGAGCCAACCTATCCTGCTGTTGCTGTTGTTGCCGCTGAGCCTGTTGTCTTTGCGGCGGCTGCTGCTGTTGCTGCTGATGATAGTGATGATGATGGTGCCTGTGTTGGCAGCTAGTAGACGCCGTCATGCCTGATGACGTAGAAGGAGTCGCGGCCACCAGACACGAAGAAGAAGAAGAACAAGATGACGATGCAGTGGCTGAGGTAGACGGATGTGAGCTCGGACTAGACGCTATCGACAATTTACTGGCGTAATAGTACATCGCCATTGTTCGGGGGTGTTTACCCCCTCCACTTTATCACATTCACTGAACACACCCCTTTCTCTCACTTATTCCTCCAGGCACAAAGTAGAAACACGCGACATATTTTACAACGCACCATATTCTATTTTTAATTACTATAACTTTTCTGAACACCCGCTATAATATATGCAACATTTTTTTTCTGAACACCCGCTATAATATATGCACCATTTTCTTTATACACCAAAAAAATAAAGCACTTGCATTTCTTTTATGTTGTTACATCGGTCACGTGATGGCTAAGGATATTACGTGACAACGTTCTCTTCGTCTTCGACGTCGCATTTGTTCGATGACGTCAGGAATCATGTCGAATTGATCTCGCGATTTATGAATTGTATTGTTGGGGCGGGTTGCATTGTCAGAGGTCGCACTTGGAGCATTGTTAGGGAAAACTGGACGGATTCCCCAACAATGACTTATTAAGTGAAGTTTTTAGGAAGCTCTACAAAGCCTGCAAAATAAAAAATCGTTTAGTCTTCGTAACGCAATAAGGGCTATTAAGGGTAATCGAATTATTGTTGTAACTAAAAAGTGAAAAACGATTTTATCAGTATTTTTAAGGGGTTATTTACACTATAACAAAAATCTTAGGTTTGGTTAGTTTTTCTTTTTCTGGGTGAGAAATATGAAGCGTGAATAGGCTGTAATAGGATACATTTACATCGAATTTATACAGGGTGTTATAAAAATTGAACTTTATTATGTTCTTACCAAAAAGCCGATAAAAATTTATAACGTAATAAGGGCTATTAAGGGTAATCTAATTATTATTGTAACTAAAAAGTGAAAAGATTTTATCAGTCTTTTTAAGGGGTTATTTACACTATAACAAAAATCTTAGAATTGGTTGGATTTTTTCTGGGTGACAAGTAGGCTAAGAAGCGGGAATAGGCTGTAATAGGATACATTTATATCGAATTTATACAGGGCGTTAAAAAAATCGAATATTATTATCTTGTTACTATAAAAACCAATCATTATTTATTTCGTTCGGATATTGTCAAAATAAAAAAAAAAAAAAAAAAATCGTTTTGTAAAAACAAAATGCAGGACTATCACTGGCCAATTGCATGGTCTAAATCATGGTTTAAATGTTTATAATATTCTTATTGAAGAGAATCCTGATTTCTTATCAAGATCAACCAATTTCAGATTTAAAAAAAAAAAAAATTTAAAACCAGTTTAAATCAGTTATGAAAGCTTTTTTTTTTTTTTAACTTTTATTTGCTTCAACTTAATTTCTTTCACCTGTACCTACATTTCTAAATAAGTATCCGAAAATATAAACGTATTTGTAAAAATGGAGTTCTGTTTTTGTAATTTTGAAGTCCCTATTCTTATTTTCTTTTGTAAAAATCGTTTAACTGTTTTTAGTTAAATGTATAAATGGTATACATTTGTGAATTTTCTGTTCCCTTTTATCAACTTACTTCCTAACTTACTCAGTGGCAATAGACAATTCCTAAGCAAGCTAAAGGAATATTATCTAATTTATGGAACCCTTAGGTTCATTGCCGCGCTTACCTGAGCCCTCCTTTCAACCCTATTCTGTTCCAACTCCATCCAACCATCCCTCTCAAATCCTACTTCTCTTAACTCTATCCTAATATTGTCCTCCTACCTACTCTAAGGGTCTGTATTACCACCTGCCGACAATTCCTCCCGATACGTGACTTCTAGATAGCTTAACTGGAAGATGCCTTGTAATACCACCTCTGAACTGCTACCGGCAAGAACGCAGTAAATATTTGTAAAATGGTCCTTAGCTGATTGAGCAAAGAGGTGTGTTTGTTATAGTTCGATAGTCCTCCGCTAGGTGCGGCAGCTCGGATTTGTATTTGTACAATTAAATTACATAATAACACATCGTTTTAAGTGCATTAATCGATTTGTGCAATTCTATTTCATTCATATGTGAGCCTAAAATGACATTTTTGTGTAAATTAAATCTTCCAGCATCAATTCTGAAAATCATGTGGCCAGCAAGCTTCCGCGCCCTGCCATCTTGTTTCAACCAAGATCCCTAACTAGCAGTTGGTACTTTGTCAGCCACTCCATCCTCCTGCTAGCTTATCTGGAAGTTGTCTTCCCAGACAGATTTTGTCAGGAGACCACAATACGCAATTCTTGGCCAACTTCCAGATAGGTTCTCTATCTGGTAGATAAATACGATATCAGGAGGTCGTCATACAGACCCTGTCAATCTTCCAAGCGGTCTTTTCCCTTCGGGTCTACCAGATATGGTAATTCCAGCCCCTAAACACGAGCGTCGCTCATCTGGTTGCTTTCAAAGGAAGTGTGGGGTGTTTGTACTAAGAACTAAACTATCTTGTAATTGAAACATTTCTTAGAAAAAATTATGTGAAGGATAGTTATAAGCCACCCACTGTGAATACGTGTTCTTTGCAGTATGGTCACTTGTTCTATATAAGAATGTAAGAGAGTACATTAATCAGATTTTATTTGGGAGCGATGCGACATTTTTACAACCAATTTACATGAAGAGAATGCCATACGTAATAATCAGGGCCCGGATTCTGATGACCTAAAATTGTTTAAAAAATGACATATTGTAACGACGCAAATAGCGACGTGCGTAATCAACGATAGGAGACCATTCCTAAACAAAGGAAGGGTTGGGGGACCGCAACTAATCGATATTGAACATTTTCATGATTATCGATACTGCCCTGAATTTTATTTGAATTACAGAAAGGAGAGGTGCGCATGCGTCGACGCTGAATCGACGAGGGAGACGTGCGGAACCTAAAAGACAGTTAGTAGTACGTGCCTGACCACGAGAGAGAGAAGTTGAAAAGGCAGAAGGGAGAAGACGAGATTTGGATGTGTGACAGCGGTAGAGGCGTTCTGGCATAATGGTGTGTCAGACTTTCATCTAAAGGAAATTCTGGTTGTGAACTTCCGTGACACGGCTATATGGAGATAGTCATTAATCAGAAGAATACACCAAGTCGGCCAGTACGAGACACCGCTACAGCGAACACCAGCTGTGAGAGTGAGTCGTGACTGCTCGCTCTGAATAAGAGCAGATATGGACATCAGGAAGTAATGGAAGACAACTCAGGATCGGAGGATAAGTTGGACATCACTGGTTGAGTATAGTCGTCTAGACTTTTTCTTATTGTTTGGGGAGTGAGAAAATTGAGATATCCTTTTTTTTTGTAAGGATGGTTTCTAAGTCATGTATGGCGATTAGACACCGTATGGAATAATAGAATAGAATAGAATAGAAACATAGAAGTGAGAATTCTAGAAGTAAAGTGATGAAATCCAGTAATCCAACTATTTTCTATTTCTGGTCTAAATTAATTATAAAAGAGCAGTCAAGAGCCTAACAACTGAATGCCAAAGTTAAATCTCTTCACTTTAGGTTTTTTTTGGGTGATTGTCCCACGAATGAATACATAGCTAGGGGCAATTGGTGATGCTCATAGAAACTTTGTTATTTTTGAGACAGGACGCGAGGGGAGTAAGGAAGAAAAGTAATTAAGGGGCATGCTTAGTACTTCTTACGAGGGCCCCTCCCTCTTGGGTTTCGTTCAGGTGACGGGTGACTATCTATAAATAGATTTCATGCTGGCCTGTAGTGTTGAGTTATTTTTTTATAGAGATTTATCTACAAGCGAAGGTGTATGGAATATGGTAGAGGGGGATAAGAAGTGGAAAGATTGAAGGGCAAAAGAAGGCCTACGAGTGGTAGTGCATTAGGTGTGTACCATTGGAAAATTTACATGTTAGGGTAGAAGTAGAAGTCACTAAAGGGGTTATAGAGAAGCTTACTAATCTGGGCGTGAATTAGTTTCATTTAGAATTCTAGGGAATTTAGAGACAAAAGAAGATTGGGTGCCCATGCTAAAGAGTAGTAACGTAAGAAGTAGGAAAACTAGAATAACCTCCAAGTGAATTAAATCAATGGTATAAGCTAAAGGGAACTCTACTTAAAGAAAGATAGGGGTTAAAAGATAACAGCTGATGATTGGTTAGGTTAGAAAGAGGAGAATAGGTAATTACGAGTAGTGTACTGATGATAAGTAGTTTATTAACAAGTACTAGAGACTGTAAGGGTGAGGTGAGGGAACGCCGGAAGTATCCCGAATCAAACAAATAAAATCTGGTAGTAGGCAAGGCCTATACCAGTACACATAAAGAAAAGAAATTTATGAGAGATTGTGAAAGCCATCGATGTTGGAGGCGAACAACGGCCCCACGTGCCTCTAGGAGAGAGTGTCAGGGACCTCTGACGTCGATTTACTAAATTGTATTTTTGTTTGCGGCCCATTACTATTTTCCCGGTTGCAGGAGAGGAGTCAGATTGTTTGTAACTCAAGATCTAGACGTCGCTCCTGTATCGGTGGTCTATCGCCACAGTCACTCTGTGGGTATAGGCCTAAACTTCTATTTCTTTCTTCATGAGACTGTCTTTCCTATCTATCTTTAAATACAATTCTTCATGGACTAAGCTGACTAATAGACTAATATAGGAGACATAGGTGGGATTATTGAGTGTAATTTGTAGAGTTAAGGACTGGATTATGAATTGAAAACCTTTATTTATTAAAAAAAAAAAAGTATAATATATATATTGAACTATCCTGAAGTTGCACATGTAAATGACTACACAAGTCAGTAGTAAATTAGAAGAATAATACCAGATGTTCTAGTAGATACCTGAAAAACAAAGAAAGAAAATTAAAGTAATTAATTAAGGATTTGTTATTGTTGAACAGAGAACGTACTTATATAGTTAAAATTGGGTATACTAACCTTGAATAATCAAATATTATCCTACCAATAAAAGTGTTGAAAGGTTAATGTAGTGTAAATGTAATTTATTGTATATAAGATTGTTATTGTTGAAAAAAAGAAAAAAAAAATAATATATTAAATAAATTATGGTTATTGTTATGCAAAGTAAATTAACGTGAAGTTCAGATTTTTGACCCTTATCCTTGTAATGGTTTGAGAGTAGCTGGTTTTTGTGCTAAGTTACATGCTTTGGTAGTGAGTATAAAAAAAAAAAAGGAGAAAAAGAAGAAGCAGAATAAAAAAAAATAAACGAAAGGTAAATCCGAACCCAACTCCCGTCTCCTCTGTTAATTTAAAAGCTAGTCGAGGGGCATGTAGGTACATAGCCTGTGTATCTATAATTTAATTTGTGTCTGGGCTGATACATAACAAAAAGAAAAGAGGAAGCGTATTGATGATGGCGCCCGTTAATAGAAATTTTCATCAATATTATCAAAACTGGGTAATTTGTTAAAAGAGAGAGAAAGTAGACTGAGAGTAGGAAGTTTGCAATCACCCGGTGTCAAAGGTAGTCGTACTGAATGTTGGAATGTGGACTATGCAGGCAGTGTTGTGATGACACGACAGGTGTATGAGTGACCTTGTTTTGTAGGAGTTCAGTAAACTTATATACTACGATTGAGAATAATCACATATTAGTCGTCACAGATTTTGGCGAAGATTTAATCCAAGAAGTTAGGGAACTTTATAGCATAAAGTAAGAGCGCCTTCAAAAGTTTGGTCGCCCATAGTATAAAGTAGAAAAGCCCGTCACAAAGTTTGGCGCCCAACGTGGGGCTGAGTAGTGTTAAAACAAAACAGTATTGCTAATTGTTGCAACTTAATTTAGTTAAAATTGTTAAGTGAAAAAAAAAAAAAAAAGAAACCTTTATTCAGTTGAAGTTCCATATTATGATAGCCCATAGCGTGAGGCAGTGATAGTTTGATATCCTAACGTGAGGCGAGATAGGGTTAAAAGAATTTTGGGAGTTAGGTTAGTATAACTGAAATTTATTCTCAAAAACAAATAATAATAATAATAATAATAACATATTTTTGGGAAAAGAATAATGACTATTGACAAGTAAGGACTTCTATAGATGACTAAGACAGACGACTGAACTATTGTGTGTTCTAATCTTTTTTTTTCCAGTGGTATTGTTAATATATAAATATGGCTACTTATGTTGATCCGTATGCACAAATAAGAGCAGCTGAGCTAACCCAAGCTATTAGGAAGTTGAGGAAGGCGGATTTAGAGGCAGAATGTGATAGAGTAAAGTTACCGACCACAGGTACAAGGGATGAGTTAAGACAACGCTTGTTAGATTATGCCCGTAAGAACCCTCAGTCATTTCAAGTGTTAATTACGGCTTTTGCTCTGAGTCAGGAAGTTTTGGAAGAAGATTTAGTTGAACATAATATAACGGTACCACAAGATTCATATGGAGATGTAGTGTATACATGGGTTAAGTTAATGCGTAGGAAGGCCATGGCGGTAGCTGATTCAGAAGAAGTTGTACCAGTAGTACCATCGTTTACAATTCAGTTAGAGCCACATAAACCAAATACTTTGGATCTGGTTCGTAAATGGAACATTAAATTCAAACCTGGGGATAGTATTTACTTATTTTTGGAGAGATTGGAAGATTTAAAACAAAGTTCTAAGTTACAGGGTGTAGAGTTATTGTCAGTATTACCCGAAATTTTACAAGATTCAGCTTTACTTTGGTACAGGAACAGATTAACAGATTGGCCTACATGGGAAGCTTTTTTGAAAGAATTTAGAGAATATTATTTGCCTATTGATGAGGAAGACTCGCTTTTGGATGAGATTAGACAGAGAACGCAAGGTCCCAAAGAATCGATTTTTGATTATGTTAATGCTATTCAAACGTTAATGAGGAGGCTGAGTACTCCAATGAGTCCTCAACAAATGATGAAGACTGTTATCAAAAATTTGCGTCCTGACGTAAAATTGTACATTAGACCTGCAGAGATTCAAACTATAACAGATTTAATACGTGTAGGTAGACAGTATGAACAAATATTGTTAGATTCTGAGAGATATATTCCTCCTCCAACGCAGGTTAGAGCTACAATTAAAGAAACGGCTTATAAACCTCAGAGACAAGTTGTTATACCTTCAGTTCATACAGCGCTAGGAATTCAGGGAAAACAGGAACTTCCATCGTCCGAGTTACAAAAGAAACCTAGTGTTAGTTTTTCTGCAAAGACTTGGGATAAGGAACGAAATTCAAGTCCTGTAAATAATTCTAGAATGGTTAAAGTAACAGAAAATAAAGAGAGACAGGATGAGTCGAGGGAAAATGGTAAAAACACCACTTTGCATTTTTCAAATAACCAACGATGTTGGAACTGTGATAAAACAGGACATAGACAGTTCGAGTGTAAGGCACCTCGTAGAGTTACTCCACGCACTACGATTAAATGTTATAATTGTAATAAGCTTGGACATAGGTCTATTGATTGTAGGATGCCCCAAGAAAGAAAAGTTAGGCCTACAAATTCTTTAAGACAATTAACTAAAAATCAGGCTTGTGTGATGTTAAATATAAATCCTACAGATTTAGTTAATGGAGATAGATGTTTTGTTGAAATTTTGCTGGAGGATATTACATTTATTGCTTTAATAGATTCCGGTTCAGATAAAACGTATGTGGGAGAGAAGGGTGATTTTTTGTGTAAAATGTTAGATTTAGCAGTAGAAGAATCTGAAGTTAGGGTGGTGCAATTAGCAGATAAAACTTATAGTTCTATAACAGGAGAGAGAACTTTTGAGATGAAATTGCAGGACAGGATCTTTCAGATAAAATGTAAAATTATGCCAAATTTAGCAGTAGATATGATTCTGGGCATGGATGTTTTGAAACAAATTGGGTTAGTAGTAGATTTGCAAGATGGGACTTGGTATTTCAAAGATGAACCAGCAAAAATTTTTCAATTTGTTAAGGCTATAGATTTAAAAGAAGAAGATCAACTACATAATATTCTTACTTTACCTACACCTCAGGAAAGGGACAGATTGAATATGTTTTTGGAAAATCAGTTACAGAAATTTGATCAGTGTACTGGACTTACCGATCTGATTTCTCATGTTATTGATACAGGCGATGCAAAACCTATAAAACAAAGATATTATCCAGTATCACCCATTTTGGAAAAAGTTATACACGCGGAAATAGATAAAATGTTATTGGAAAAAGTTATAGAGCCTTCAAATTCACCTTGGTCGTCTCCGGTAGTTATGGTAAAGAAACCAGATAGAACATGGAGGTTCTGCGTAGATTTCAGAAAAGTAAACAATTGTACTAAAAGAGATAGTTATCCTTTGCCATACATTGAACATGTTTTGAGTAAATTACGACATGCTAGGTATATCAGTACAATAGATTTGAAAAATGGGTATTGGCAAGTTCCATTAGATGAAGCAAGTAAAGAAAAAACAGCATTTACCGTACCTGGTAGAGGATTGTATCAGTTTCGAGTTATGCCTTTTGGAATCCATAACGCACCAGCCTCGTTTCAAAGATTAGTTGATACTATATTAAGAGAAGAGATAGGAGAGAAATGCTTTTGTTATTTGGATGATATAGTACTTATTAGCGAGACATTTGAAGAACATTTGTCCTTGTTAGAAAAAGTCTTAGAGAAATTAAGAAAAGCTAACCTGAAAATTAATAGGGAAAAATCAAAATTTTGTAGAAGTGAATTAAAATATTTGGGTCATATCATTACTCCATTAGGAATTGCTGTAGATTCAGATAAAATCTCGTGTATCCTTGAGTATCCAGCCCCTACAAAAGTCAAGGAAGTACGAGCATTTTTAGGATTGGCTTCTTGGTACCGACGATTCATTCCATTTTTTTCTGAAGTTGTAAAGCCCCTCACTGCACTTCTGAAAAAGAATCAGAAATGGCGTTGGACTAAGGAATGTCAGGAATCTTTTGATGAATTAAAATCGAAATTATCTAGTAGTCCTATATTAACTTGTCCAGATTATACTAAACCCCTAGTGTTACAGACCGACGCTAGTTTTTCAGGACTAGGAGCAGCATTAATTCAGACAGGAGAGGAAGGAGAGGAAAAAGTAATAGCTTATGCTAGTAGAACTTTAACGGTAGGTGAGCAAAAGTGGGCAATAGTTGAGAAGGAATTGTTAGCTATATTGTGGGCAGTTCAAAAGTTTCGTCCTTATTTGGAAGGTTATCATTTTAAAGTATATACTGATCATTTTGCTCTGAAATGGTTAAATACATTACAGAATCCGACCGGACGATTAGCTAGGTGGAGTTTATTGCTCCAGGAGTATGATTTTGAAGTAATACATAGGCCTGGTAGATTACAAAAAGTTCCGGATGCTTTATCTAGAATACACGAAGGGAAAGTTCAAGAGAAAACGGTAGAGGAAGAATTTTGCCTCTTGTTGACTGATAACTCTGAAGTAGTGGAATGGGAAAATATACAAGATGCTTGGTATATTAAGCGGAAAGAGCAAGTACAGAGTAAACCTAAATTTTGGCCAGATTGGAAGGTCGTAGATGGGAAGTTGTACCATTTAAGATTAGATCAGTTAGAACAAACTTTAGAGGGAACAGTGAATAGGTGGAAATTAGTTATTCCGCAAGATTTTAGGATTAAAGTATTGCAGGAATGTCATGATGCACCTACTGCAGGACATATGGGGATAGCTAAAACTTTCTTTAGAATAGCAAATAAGTATTATTGGCCGGGAATGTTTAGAGATGTTGCTAAGTATGTTACTGCTTGTGAAATATGTCAGAGACAGAAGGTGTTACAAACGGCTCAAGCAGGACCAATGCATTTTTACCAGAAAGAGAAACCTTGGATGACTGTAGCTACAGATTTGTTGGGACCTTACCCACGTTCCAAAAAAGGGAACCGATATGTGATTGTATTTCAGGACACCTTTACCAAGTATGTAGAATGTAAAGCGTTAAGGAAAGCAACCAGTAGAGCAGTTACGGAAGCATTTTATGAATTGATTATCCTTAAATGGGGAATTCCGGGATATTTGCTGATGGATAATGGACCGCAATATACTAGTAAATTAATGCGAGAGATAGCTAAAGCTTTTAATATAACTCCTTGTTATTTACCTGTATATTCGCCACAAGGAAATCCAGTAGAAAGAGTCAATAGAGTATTGAAAACAATGATTTCTAGTTACATTCAAAAGGATCAAACAGTTTGGGACGTGTATTTGAGAGAATTTAATTTTGCTATAAATACGGCTAAGCATAGTTCCACTGGATGCACTCCTTATATGCTAAATTATGGGAAGGAGCCTGAAATTATCAGTAGGATTGAAAAGGTGGAAAACCAACCGATTTATAAAGAAATTCCAAAAATTTGGGTGGAGAGACTCAATAAATTGAAAACGGTACGTTTAATGGTTAGACATAACTTAGAAACCGCCTATAAGAATTCGAGTCATTATTATAATCTTCGGAGGAGAGAGATGAGATTTCGTCCAGGAGATCTAGTGTTAAGAAGAAACTTTAAATTAAGTGATGCCTCACAAGCTTATACAGCAGGTTTAAGTGCAAAGTTTGTCGGGCCCTATATTATAAAGAAAAAGTTCAGTGAAAATAGCTACGAACTGACAAACCGTTTTGGTAAAAAGTTGGGGAAGTGGCACGTCAAAGACTTGAAACCCTTTGTTCCTGGATAAACATTCTTTAAGGCTGGTAAACTAAACAAAAAAAAAAAAAAAAAAAATGTGAACAGTGTTAACATTATTTTTTTTTATGGTGAGTGCGGGAAGAATGTAACGACGCAAATAGCGACGTGCGTAATCAACGATAGGAGACCATTCCTAAACAAAGGAAGGGTTGGGGGACCGCAACTAATCGATATTGAACATTTTCATGATTATCGATACTGCCCTGAATTTTATTTGAATTACAGAAAGGAGAGGTGCGCATGCGTCGACGCTGAATCGACGAGGGAGACGTGCGGAACCTAAAAGACAGTTAGTAGTACGTGCCTGACCACGAGAGAGAGAAGTTGAAAAGGCAGAAGGGAGAAGACGAGATTTGGATGTGTGACAGCGGTAGAGGCGTTCTGGCATAATGGTGTGTCAGACTTTCATCTAAAGGAAATTCTGGTTGTGAACTTCCGTGACACGGCTATATGGAGATAGTCATTAATCAGAAGAATACACCAAGTCGGCCAGTACGAGACACCGCTACAGCGAACACCAGCTGTGAGAGTGAGTCGTGACTGCTCGCTCTGAATAAGAGCAGATATGGACATCAGGAAGTAATGGAAGACAACTCAGGATCGGAGGATAAGTTGGACATCACTGGTTGAGTATAGTCGTCTAGACTTTTTCTTATTGTTTGGGGAGTGAGAAAATTGAGATATCCTTTTTTTTTGTAAGGATGGTTTCTAAGTCATGTATGGCGATTAGACACCGTATGGAATAATAGAATAGAATAGAATAGAAACATAGAAGTGAGAATTCTAGAAGTAAAGTGATGAAATCCAGTAATCCAACTATTTTCTATTTCTGGTCTAAATTAATTATAAAAGAGCAGTCAAGAGCCTAACAACTGAATGCCAAAGTTAAATCTCTTCACTTTAGGTTTTTTTTGGGTGATTGTCCCACGAATGAATACATAGCTAGGGGCAATTGGTGATGCTCATAGAAACTTTGTTATTTTTGAGACAGGACGCGAGGGGAGTAAGGAAGAAAAGTAATTAAGGGGCATGCTTAGTACTTCTTACGAGGGCCCCTCCCTCTTGGGTTTCGTTCAGGTGACGGGTGACTATCTATAAATAGATTTCATGCTGGCCTGTAGTGTTGAGTTATTTTTTTATAGAGATTTATCTACAAGCGAAGGTGTATGGAATATGGTAGAGGGGGATAAGAAGTGGAAAGATTGAAGGGCAAAAGAAGGCCTACGAGTGGTAGTGCATTAGGTGTGTACCATTGGAAAATTTACATGTTAGGGTAGAAGTAGAAGTCACTAAAGGGGTTATAGAGAAGCTTACTAATCTGGGCGTGAATTAGTTTCATTTAGAATTCTAGGGAATTTAGAGACAAAAGAAGATTGGGTGCCCATGCTAAAGAGTAGTAACGTAAGAAGTAGGAAAACTAGAATAACCTCCAAGTGAATTAAATCAATGGTATAAGCTAAAGGGAACTCTACTTAAAGAAAGATAGGGGTTAAAAGATAACAGCTGATGATTGGTTAGGTTAGAAAGAGGAGAATAGGTAATTACGAGTAGTGTACTGATGATAAGTAGTTTATTAACAAGTACTAGAGACTGTAAGGGTGAGGTGAGGGAACGCCGGAAGTATCCCGAATCAAACAAATAAAATCTGGTAGTAGGCAAGGCCTATACCAGTACACATAAAGAAAAGAAATTTATGAGAGATTGTGAAAGCCATCGATGTTGGAGGCGAACAACGGCCCCACGTGCCTCTAGGAGAGAGTGTCAGGGACCTCTGACGTCGATTTACTAAATTGTATTTTTGTTTGCGGCCCATTACTATTTTCCCGGTTGCAGGAGAGGAGTCAGATTGTTTGTAACTCAAGATCTAGACGTCGCTCCTGTATCGGTGGTCTATCGCCACAGTCACTCTGTGGGTATAGGCCTAAACTTCTATTTCTTTCTTCATGAGACTGTCTTTCCTATCTATCTTTAAATACAATTCTTCATGGACTAAGCTGACTAATAGACTAATATAGGAGACATAGGTGGGATTATTGAGTGTAATTTGTAGAGTTAAGGACTGGATTATGAATTGAAAACCTTTATTTATTAAAAAAAAAAAAGTATAATATATATATTGAACTATCCTGAAGTTGCACATGTAAATGACTACACAAGTCAGTAGTAAATTAGAAGAATAATACCAGATGTTCTAGTAGATACCTGAAAAACAAAGAAAGAAAATTAAAGTAATTAATTAAGGATTTGTTATTGTTGAACAGAGAACGTACTTATATAGTTAAAATTGGGTATACTAACCTTGAATAATCAAATATTATCCTACCAATAAAAGTGTTGAAAGGTTAATGTAGTGTAAATGTAATTTATTGTATATAAGATTGTTATTGTTGAAAAAAAGAAAAAAAAAATAATATATTAAATAAATTATGGTTATTGTTATGCAAAGTAAATTAACGTGAAGTTCAGATTTTTGACCCTTATCCTTGTAATGGTTTGAGAGTAGCTGGTTTTTGTGCTAAGTTACATGCTTTGGTAGTGAGTATAAAAAAAAAAAAGGAGAAAAAGAAGAAGCAGAATAAAAAAAAATAAACGAAAGGTAAATCCGAACCCAACTCCCGTCTCCTCTGTTAATTTAAAAGCTAGTCGAGGGGCATGTAGGTACATAGCCTGTGTATCTATAATTTAATTTGTGTCTGGGCTGATACATAACAAAAAGAAAAGAGGAAGCGTATTGATGATGGCGCCCGTTAATAGAAATTTTCATCAATATTATCAAAACTGGGTAATTTGTTAAAAGAGAGAGAAAGTAGACTGAGAGTAGGAAGTTTGCAATCACCCGGTGTCAAAGGTAGTCGTACTGAATGTTGGAATGTGGACTATGCAGGCAGTGTTGTGATGACACGACAGGTGTATGAGTGACCTTGTTTTGTAGGAGTTCAGTAAACTTATATACTACGATTGAGAATAATCACATATTAGTCGTCACAGATTTTGGCGAAGATTTAATCCAAGAAGTTAGGGAACTTTATAGCATAAAGTAAGAGCGCCTTCAAAAGTTTGGTCGCCCATAGTATAAAGTAGAAAAGCCCGTCACAATATAAAATACCCTAAATTTTAAAGAAAATGATTTATAATTATAAATAATGACCTAAAAACTTATATATTATTTATAAAAATTATTATTGTCCAAACATACATAATTTATTGTAAGATCTGTAAATGCAGAAAGGATGTTGTAAGTCTAAAGCTTTGTTCTTTGTTCTTCATGGGAGCTTATGAGAAGAAAAGTAAGAAAATTGTTTTTAAAGTAGCTTAGATCCTACACAAATGCTGCATTATTTTAACCTAATAATTTATTTAAATATATAAGAATATACTCAATTTAAATGAATGAAAATGACAAAATAAGGAAGAAAATGACACGAAAATGACAAAATAATGACGTAAAATTGAAATAAATGCCCTAAAATTATAAAATGGCATAAAATGACAAAAAATGACCCAATAAAAATGCATTTCTATCATCTAGAGGTCATAATTATGATTTATCTACAAGTAGGCAATGTCTATGCAGCATCAATAAAAAGATGACATGTCATTAGAATCCGGGCCCTGGTGATAAGCTACCCATTCTGAGTATGTGCTCTTTGCAGTACGGCCTCTTGTTCTACATCAGAATGTAAGTGAGAAAAAATGTATTGACCATTCTTAAAGTAAAAAAAAAATTACGAGAGTACATTAATCAGATTTTATTTGGGTTATGTATCCTTCGGGGATGCTATGTGACGTGGTAATGACATTCTCTTCATTTTTACAACCGATTTACATTAAGAGAATGATATACATAATAATATTAGGCCTATATTTTATTAAGAGGCTAATTTTTAATACGGCAGCGGAATGTGAATTTCACATCAGATTATTTTTCATATTTTCACAAAAGTATTCACTTAACGTTTTATTTTTAAACCTGTTACAAATTTTATTAAGTCAGCTTTACATCACAGAGCTGTGCAAAACATGTTCTTTTGCTAAAATTTGCGTCGAAAACATTTTGCAGCTGAGAAAATCCTTGTCGTTTCATCTGTTTTCATGTCAAAACTCTTGATCCGTAATTAAAGTCACCGTTGCTAACGGCAACCAGATCTAATTTACTACACAGACAGAGAGAGATTGTTTATTACGTAGATTATTATTATTATTAAAATAAAAATAAAAAATGAAAAACGTTCTAGCAGTCACGGCTGATTGGATTCTACGTGTATTAGTCACAGATTTACCTACAAATCCCGATTAATTTGTTTTGGAAATGAGTGGGCTTTGGCATACAGAACTCTATGCAAATGCAGGCGATGACGTCATGCTTACAGGATTATCGTTTGCCTTTTGTTTTTGTGTACCCAGCAACGTATGAAAGGATGGAAGTCATGTGAAAGCGTATAAACAGGTTATTATGTAACGAAAATAAATTAAAAAAAGAGTCGGATTTTTTCAGGTTTATCTCAACATGTAATTAAAATAAAAAACTCAAGCCTTGATTACAGATATAGGGCATTTATGTAACATTAATGAGCGACATAGAACGAGCTTACTTTAAACTCTTCATAATCCCCTGATTTAAAAGTGGAATATTAAAATATGTTAACTAAACTGTACTCCGGGCGCAACATCCCTTTCGGGACTATACCCTTAGCAACCAGGGAAGGCGGTTGAGGCCAGGTAGGTTCCTTCACCCGCGTGGATCCTCACATTTACAAGGGTAGGAGATTTAGGACCAACCGTAATTCCCTCCCCATGAGTCACCTAGTCTACTTCAATCAATCAATCTTAGATTTTTTAATACGTCATTTTATCTTAAAATGTTTGTTATATATCAATTCTACACATAATTACAAGAAAAATGACACCAAACAATGTATAATTTACTTTAATAGGAACATAGGACTTGAAAGCAGTTTTCTCGTAACTTTTATTTATGTATTTGTTAGAAATGTTCCTATTAAAGTAAATTATACATTGTTTGGTGTCATTTTTCTTGTAATTATGTGTAGAATTGATATATAACAAACATTTTAAGATAAAATGACATATTAAAAAATCTAAGATTGATTGATTGATTGAAGTAGACTAAGTGACTCATGGGGAGGAAATTACGGTTGGTCCTAAATCTCCTGCCCTTGTAAATGTGAGGGTGCATATGGGTGAAGGAACCTACCTGGCCTCAACCGCCTTCCCTGGTTGCTAAGGGTATAAGCCTATTTTCTGTTTTCCGTGTTTTCCTTTTTCCTGGTTTACTTAGGTGTTTTCCTATTTCTTTGTTTTCATTTTTCCTTGTTTTCCTTAAGGGGGGACACACAGCATTCGATGCTGAAAAATGGGTGTTCTTTTTTTTTTCACAGCAATGAATTGTTCTGTAGCCTTGTAATCTCGCATGCTCTATACTGACTAGTTCTACAATTGCATACTATTTTCAGAATTAATTTAACTATTAATGGGTAATTATCATTACAAAATGGCAGCCAAATTTTGTGCACTGAAGTGCCGTTTCCCTCGTAATTCAAACATTTATTAACATATTGCAGTGAAATTTTGCATGCAAGTAATTTGATATTAATTTTTTAAAAATATTTCTGATGTAAAAATTTAAAAAAAAAAAAATTAACAAGCGATGAATTGTATTTTTAAAAATATTTATACTACAGATAATCTAAAGATTCTAGATCATGTTATTTACAAATAGGCTAGATAGAAAAAAGAATCACTCAGAAATATTGGTATTTATGAAAATTATCAGGGAAACGGCACTTCAGTGCACAAAATTTGGCTGCCATTTTGTAATTACTATTCAACTCATACGCCGCGTGTTTGATATTGACCAATAACGTTTAGCAATTCCTCGGATATAGACCAATCACGGCCGTTTATCTTACAATATTCTTGTAGGAATCGCAAGGATGGCATTTTATCGGGTAAAATGGTCTGGTCGTTACTGGAGACGCAAGTATCAGTGTGCAGTGATTAATAGTCAGATTGTGTCATAATGGCGGCACGAAAACAGATTATTTCATACAACATAATTTGTTTGGAAATTGAAATAATAGAAATGTACATTGATTAAGAACACAATTTCGATTCTGTGCAAGCCAGTTCGTGTGCGTTTATTCTGTTCTGCTTTTAGCTTAATTGAATGAAGTTAACTATGTCTTATATGCTCTGGTGGTAGCACTGATAACACCAAAACAGCTCGAATCGATTCATGGACGGTTGATTCATAGTATGCCGTGATCTCGCAGCTGTTAGTTTTGTTTTTGTAGAACAAAGCACGAAAATTATTATTATATGTATAATCTGGTGGATTTTTATTCATTGAATAGTCTTAATAAATCCAACTCGAGTTGACGAGTTGCATCAGATAAATTCGCTCCTGCTGCGCAGTCGCGAATCTATCGATAAACTCGTCAACTCTCGTGGGATTACCTATGATAATTACCCATAACTGTAATGGTTAAATTAATTCTGAAAATAGTATGCAGTTGTAGAGCTAGTCAATAAAGATCATGCCAGATTACAAGGCTACAGAACAATTCATTGCTGAGAAAAAAATTAATGAACTTCACCTATTTTTGAACATCGAACGCTGTATGTCCCCCCTTAATACACACAAACACCTGTGCCAGAGGCGGGACTCGAACCCACAGTCTCCTTCACCACGGTTACCCCGGCTAAGGAGACAGGCACCGGGCCTGTATGACGACCTCCTGCTATCGTATTTATCTACCAGATAGAGAACCTATCTGGAAGTTGGCCAAGAATTGCGTATTATGGTCTCCTGACAAAATCTGTCTGGGAAGACAACTTCCAGATAAGCTAGCAGGAGGATGGAGTGGCTGACAAAGTACCAACTGCTAGTTAGGGATCTTGGTTGAAACAAGATGGCAGGATGCGGAAGCTTCCTCGCCATCTGATTTTCAGAATTGATGCTGGAAGATTTAATTTACACAAAAATGTCATTTTAGGCGCACATATGAATTAAATAGAACTGCACAAATCGATTAATGCACTTAAAACGATGTGTTATTATGAAATTTAATTGTACAAATACAAATCCGAGCTGCCGCACCTAGCGGAGGTCTACCGAACTACAACAAACACACCTCTTTGCTCAGTCAGCTAAGGACCATTTTACAAATTTGTACTGCATTCTTGCCGGAGCAGTTCAGCGGTGGTATTACAAGACATCTTCTAGTTAAGCTATCTGGAAGTCACGTATCGGGAGGAATTGTCGACAGGTGGTAAAACAGGCCCTTTAACCTAACATAACCTCCTGTTGTGGCATCTATTAAATGCAGGATTGGAGGTCATTTGGTCAGTATCGTATACTCGTCGTATGAGTGGAATAATCCCTTAAATGCATAATGTATCATAATAATTATAAAAATCTAATAGTTGATCTTCAGTTTGTAATAAAATAAAATCAGGTAAACTGATATAACAAAGTGCCAGTATGTCTTTGTTCAATCAATTATAATTGCAATTATGATATGCAGAAAATAAGTTTTTCTAATCAGATTAAAATCGACCAGCGTCAGCAGAACTACAGATTTGTGATACCTTGACAATCGCGCACTCACATAAAAATAAAATTAAAAAAAAAAAACCCATGTCAAATCGGCCGGCTAAGCGATTTGATCCGGGGACCTCCAGAATACGAGTCCAAGACGTTAACATTTGGCCAACTCAGTCAGTTTGACGGTGATGTTTGATACGCATATGTGAAGGAATAGTGTTAACTGTCAAATTATACCGGTAGACAAAAAATTAAAAAAACATGTGTCGTTTAATTAGTCGTTACTCTGGTACCGGTCAACCGATTAGGTCCAAAATGAATAGGCTTCTTGCCATGGACGTTATAAATGCTTATACCAAGTTTCATGAAAATCCGATAAAGCATATTTGAGTTATGGGGCCTTTTGTTATATAATACCATAAAAATGCACTAAATTAGGCATTATTCCGGTACCGACCAACTGATTTGGTTCAATATCAATAGACGTCTTCCCATGGACATTATAAATGTGTATACCTAGTTTCATGAAAATCCGATAATGCGTATTTGAGTTATGGCGCATACAGACACAGGGACAGACAGACGGACAGACATTTTTCGTCCCCCACACACAGTCTCATAAAGTACCATACTGGCAGTTAATAAACGAAAATTTTAAACTAATGATATTTAAAGACTAGGAGCGAAAAACCCGATTTTTTATAATTTTCTTCAGACTCAATTTCTCACATAATATGCAAACCCATGCCCGACTGCACAGAAAACATTTAATGCAATAATTAAGCCCACAGTTTATTTCTTGTGCCATATCCCTATAATATAAAGCCACATGGCTGACTCACTCACTCGCTGACATTAATGTTTGCCCACTTCCAGATGAGCTAGAAACTTGAAATTTGGTACACATATAGCTTTTAGGCTGTAAACCAAAAATTACAAAAAGTGTACTTTTTTAATATTTAGCCCCAAAACCCCCGAAAAAGGGCTCGGTTTCCATGGCAACGGTATTTTCAAACAGTGATCACATAGGGCTCTGAAAGTTTATAAATAATAATTATTTCCGTAAACCTAACGGGGTGGTCGAGATAGTAACGTCTTGGACTTGCGTTCTGAAGTCTCAGGTTCATAGCCTAATTCATTAAATTCAATTAACATTTTTTGTCTAGAAATAACAAACCTTTCCCGAGAACCTCGGCGGGGGTTTGGGGGCAGAGGCCCCAATGAGCGAAGCTAGTTTTAATATAAAAATATATGATTATTGAAAATAAGGTACAAAATCTCAACTTAAATATATAGTTTTTAGAATAAACTAGCATGTGCCCGCGGCTTCGCCCGCGATAAAAAAAAAAGAGCATAAAGTTAGAGCATAATAGTTAAATCATTATATTAAATAACACCTAAATCACGTGGACTACATGTCACGATTAGATAGCGTCGCCTGGTAAAAGCGATCTCAGATTCGAGTTCCTTGGCCCAGAAAATCCCTGTATAGTGAGTTTCGTCCAAATCGAACAATGTTTAATCATATTTAGGTCTATGTTGATTAATAATCCCTCTTCCGTGTAGGTTGAAGATTTCGTATGTCTACGGGCCTTGACATTCTAAACAAATGAACCAGCGTGGGCTTACAACATTCAAGCGATCGCGATGCTTTTATTTCCACGGTATGACAAAAATAGCCAAAGCCAATTGCAATTGATTTGACATTGAAATGTATTACTGAAATCTGATGCTTCGACATTGCTAAAATCACGTTTTCTGCCAGTTTTTCACTCATAACTCGCGAACGAAAGCTAAAATTAAAAATCCGGCTTCGAGGTGCATTCGCCCACCTTTCAGTCCACCTATGTTTAAAATTTCAGATCTCTGCGTTCAGTAGATTTCGCTGGGCATCGCGGACAGACAGACAAACACGCCCTTTTATTATTATAAGATAACATGTGCCCGCGGCTTCCCCCGCGATAATTATTTCAAAACTTAAGTGCATAATAGTTAACTCATTATATTTATTAACACCTAAATCACGTGGAGTGTATTCCACGATTAGGTAGCGTCCCCTGGTAGAAAAAGCGACCTCAGGTTCCAGTTCCTTGGCTCAGAAAACCCCTGTATAGTGAGTTTCGTTCAAATCGAACAATGTTTGACCATATTTAGGCCTATGTTGATGTCCTTCTTACGTGTAGGTTGAAAATTTCATATATCTGCGGGCCTTGACACTCTAAACAAATGAATCGTCCACGATGGACTTACAAAATCAAGCGATCGCGATGCTTTTATTTCCAAGGTAGGCTATGAGGTATGATGACAAAAATAGCCAAAGCCATCTGTAATTGATTTAACATTGAAATATATTACTGAAACCGATGCTTCGAAATCGCAAAAAAATACACGTTTTCTGCCCGTTTTTCACTCATAACTCACGAACGAAAGCGAAAATTAAAATTCCGGCTTCGAGGTGCATTTTCCGACCCTTCAGTCCACCTATGTTTAAAATTTCAGATCTCTGCGTTGAGTAGATTTCGCTGGGCATCGCGGACAGACAGACAGACGGAGGAAGACACACACTTCCTTTTATTAATATAGATAGATGTTTTGATTTGGATGTGTCCAATTGGCACCCTTAATTGAAGGCTGCTACCCTAAAACGATTTCTTCCTACATGGAATTTAATTTTTTTTCTCCAGTTTATTTCCCAACACCGGATGAAATTAAGGTTACATAACTTATACTATGGAATATAGATTAATTCAGTTTTTTTAAGAAAAAATTATTTTAATGTTTTTTTTTACTTACGGGAGGGAGAGAGCGAGAAAGAGAGAGATATTAACTAAATAACCGGCTCTTTACCAGTGGAGAGAAAATATCCAGAACCAATATTATAATATTTTCTGAATTTAACGTTTTCACCATAGACCAAATTTACAAGTACGTCATACTGTATTATTTTCATAAACATCGTGACAATTACAAGTCAGAATCTCACGTACATAACACGCGAAGGAATCAATTTAATTTATTACTTGAACCGAAAAATGTTACAACTGCTGGAGCTAAGCACTGTTCAAGTTTTGGCCCAAGACTATTCAATTCATTTATTATCAACCATCCTGATCTAAATAGCTTAAACAACAAACAATTTAGGTCTAAAATTAGAAAATTTATATAATTATTAACTTACTTCTGTTTTCTACTATTAATGTTATAACATTTTTCATATTAAAATTTAAAATTTGGACAGAACTTAATTTCTTTGTTTTTTACTAAAATTTGAACAAATAAATTGTTATGTATTATTATTGTATTACCTCGTATTGTAAATAGAATATGTTCTAATTTTTTATACATAATATTTTGTCATCCTTCTCCAAATTATGTATTGTTTTAAGTAATTATTTAGTATAAGTTTTTCTAATATATTGAACTGAACCACCCCCGAACACAAGCTCTGCTTCTTCGAGTGGTGTATCAACTTTTTTATGTATTTTTCGTGTAATTTGGAACAATAAATTGTAATTGTAATTGTAATTAAGAAAGTGGAAAATACTAAGAAAAATGTATACGGATCCTATTTTATATCCATGCATCCAATGAAAGCGTCATTAGCGTAATTAGCCCACATGGCTATTTGAGTGAGAATCCCTTTTAGAATCTACTAAAATAGACTTATAGCTTTACTAATAAAAGTTGCTTAAATTTGCATTGAACGGATGTTTGGTTGATCACCGCGCAAGTTCTACCTAAGTCGTGTTACTAATAATCCCCATGATACCCTAAGAGTTAAAGCTGGTTTCAACGTGAAATATCATCAATAGATTTCGGATTTTAGGTAAAAACCTATTTTAATCCTTAAGTCATATATGGATGAAAACTTGTATATGCATGTTTCATAAGTGATTATGCCTAAAACTGATACTTTTATAGGACCTAAAACAGCCTATTTTTACATTGGAGCCTAATATTGCCTTTTTGCTTGTTTTCCTCTAAAGTTCAAAATAAGTTACTTTTTTATTATAAATTCTAGCATTTATTTTCAGTTCGTACTAAATTTTTAGCTCGGAATGTGCAGTACATGACACATTTGTGACTTGGTTAAATAGTAAGGAATGTTTCGTCTTCAGTAGAAAAATTCCTTGGAATTTCCAAGAAAATGTAGTGTTTTTTCCCGAATCCCACTTCCAGCAACCAAAAAAAAAAAAAAAAAAAAAGCGTAGTTCTCTGAAACACTGAGGAAGACAAGGGGTTGAATATGCTAGTATGATATGCGTAGCTTCTGGGCGCAGGGATTAGCTTTTCACTGTTATGGTAGTAATACAGGCCCAAGTAATAGGTCTATATAATTATGTGTACCATAGGCCTGTATCTGTGTTTTATCATGATTATTGATTAATGGTGACTTCAATAAATGTAATATTCTGCATTCCAATTGAGATATTTCAGAAAACTGGCAACTTAACGATTTTATAAGAGACTATTTTACGATTTTTAGAACCTATTTTCCAATTTTTAGAGCCTATTTTAGGCACCTAATTCGACGGAACCTTTTTAATTCGACGGAAACACAGTTATTGAATTGGAAGTAAACTATTGACAGTGAAGTTGGAGGAATTTAATACGTATTACCAATTTGACAATATAAATAATAATTATAACACAGGTTTACCGGTATCAGCCACTCGGGCACCTCCAACAATAAAACCCTTGTTAAGAGAGCGCCTCTAATACCAAATTCCGACAAAGTCTTATTTTTCAGGGTTTTGAATGAAAGAGGGAACCATAGACGTCAGTGCATCAGGGGTTTTAAACTGTGGTTCGTAACTGCAAAAGTAAGGAAACTTGCAATAGGACCTGTATTTTCGAAGTTTTTAAAAACTTTGATATCTAGAGTCTGTTTTATGTGAAAAATTTTTACTTCTTTACTTGCTTTATGATATTTTTTAATTAAGTCTGCGGACCATCTGCTGGTCCGCGGACCATAGGTTGAGAAACGCTGGTATAAAGCGTTGCACACATTCAGTCTTTTACACGGGGATTGTTAGTAGATAATTTTCTCCTGCGTTGTGAATACTCGGTTGCAAGTACCGACTGCTACGGATTGTACAACTCTGGATTAAAGCATAAGATCAAGATGTAAAATTTCCGCTCTTCCACCCCTAGAAATAAAGATTCTATCGACATCAAAATCTTGGCAGATTTTACAGAATATTTCGTGGAAAAATCCTGCTGCATTTATAAGTTTTATTATATCAGACCTTTGCATTTTTTACCCTTTGCTTTCCTCTCTCCATCTTGTGTCGAATAAAAGCGCTATATTTCTTGGAGGCCATTACCGGGAATGTGCGATTTATTTTAATCTTATTTCTCTATGAAAGAAAGAACCTTTTCAGTCTGTATTTCTGCTTATTCTGCTGCATAATGGGCAAGGGGTAAGTCTAAAAGCTCAGGGGCGTGCTACCGAAAACAAAATAACATCGCTCATGTGAAGACTTCTGGTTGGAAACCCCCAAGGCATTGTTGTTGGCACAAATGAAGGCTGCCTGCATCTTATAATATTAATGGGAGAGTGAGACAGTCAATTTTTATCATTTCATTGCTATATCTTATTCTTCTTCTCTTACAGACTCATTCCTTTTTTCTCAACACTAAATCTCTTTCTCAGAGACAGGGGTTACTAAAGCATAAAGAAAATTTAACTCGTAGTTCAGCTTAAAAAAGGAAATTAAAAATATAATAGTGTAATATTAATAATGAATGTTTTAGAATAATCTTTTCCGTATGAATAATATGGGCTACCCACCTTAAAAGTAAGACAAAACAGAATTTTTCAAAGCAAGAAATTTTAAATGTCTCTTTGGTAATTGACTGTGATGGGACTGTATTTTAGTCATGGCCCTCTACTTCAATAAAAATTATAACAGGCCATGCTTGAGAAAAAGAGATTTATTAGAGCATGCATTGATTATTGTTGCTATGGCAACAAATAATGATTTTATGGAACTGCATTTAAGTCATGGCCCTCTACTAGGTAAAAATTATAAAATGTTATCCTTGGGAAGTATTGATTGGAGCATGCACTGTTTATTGTTACTATAGTAACAGATAATAATTGTGATGGGATTTATGTGTTATAGCTTCTACTTAAATAAAAATTATAACAGGTCATGCTTAAATAAAAATAGATTGATTACAGTATGCATGTTTTATTGTTACAGTTCTATACAAATAAGTGTTACCATTTTCTAAAAAGTTTCCTTTTTTAATTTCTCATATTAGAAGCTACCAACTGTGTAACAGAATTACAATATAAATCCACCAGGAAAATTTGGAAACCCTTGCTTTTATACTTGACAGGAAAGAAGAGCCTCCTGTGAATAAAAAGTTTTAATACGAATGTCCCAAGGCGATAAAAAGAAATACGAGGCAGAATATTATCTCTGCTGATTCTGAGTAGGCAATGCACGTCTAGGCCATCATTAATATTCACTATCTTGTTAAAATAGTGATACATAATTATTAGGATTAACGTTAAAGGTCAATAAAACGTTTCCATACAGGATTAGATCATGTGATTGATAACACGTCATTTGATTAGTTCAATTTTGAGAATAAAAATTTTAAATTTTAAGCTAAATAGGCCTGTTGAGAGACAATAAAAAATAAACACTATCGTAGAAAAAACAATATAATCAACCTATCGTACCTCTCGCTGAGTAGAAATGTGTGTCTACAATACTGGATAAGCTTATAATAGTTGTAAGAAAAAGTGTGATGACAGATGGATAAACAAAAAATGGCAGGTGTGGACAAAAATTAAATAAAGACACGTGATCTGAGAGCGAATCAAGAAACTTAAACACGAGGTGGGTAGAATGTAGGAAACGTGGGTAGAATAAAGCAATTAAGAAGAGGGATGATGTGAGAATGCAAGATGACAGGACAGAGAGAGAGAAAAAAACAAATAGGCTACGAAGGAAGTAGGAAAAAACACTCTGAAGGTTAGTTCGAAGTAAAAAAATGATTCACACACTTCACTCTCAAAAACAATGTATGCTCAAAACATACTTTCTTTAAGCATGGCCTGTTATAATTTTTACTCAAGTAGAGGGCCATGACTAAAATTCAATCCTATCACAATCATTATAATTATGTTGCTATAGTAACAATATGCAATGCATTCTCTAATCTCTCTCTTTTATTTAAGTAGGCCTATGAGCTGTTATAATTTTTATTTAAAAGTAGAGGGCCATGACTGAAATGCAATCCCATCACAAAAATTATCTGTTGCTATAGTAACAATAAACATTACATAATCAAATCGTACTCTTTTCTTAAGCATGGCCTGTTATAATTTTTAAGTAGAGGGCCATGACTAAAATACATTCCCATTACAATAATTATCTCTAGCAGATTTAAGTTTAATTTTCAAAACATGTGTTCTGTGTGAGAACAGTAGGCCTACGTTATCCTCGAATCTGTTTAGAATAGACTAAATACGAACACAATTAAACAACGAATAGACAACGCAGAGTGAAATCTAAACCGTTTTCAGGAAATGAAGCCCTTATTAAAGGGAAGCTAGCAAAGGCATGGTTTTCAGCAAGAATGGGTAGATATAAATATTACACTCGCGCTTGCGCACTTGCCTTGAATATTTCACACAGTAGACGCAGCTGCAAAACCGCTTAGCTAATGACTTAGGGTAAAAGCACTAGTTGTGCTAAATTCAATTCAAAGCACTCCATTAATTATGGATTTCATAAATAGTTCGTAATGATTTTAATTCCCCTAGTTGTATCATAGATAGGCCTACTTACAAGCAGATCAATTTATTTAGGTATAGGCCTAGTCTGTAAAGCTTAGTTTTTTTTAAAGAAATGCCCATTTTCATTATTTATCCAGTTATCCGGAGTAATGCCCAATTTAGTGTTTATTTTTAGGTAATATGTTAGAAAAGCACGATAAGTCAAATACGCTTTATCGGATTTTCATGAAACTTGGCATACGCATTTATGTCTTCCATGGGTACAAATGTATTGAATTTGGATCAAATCGATTGACCGGTACCGAAATAACGAGTATATCAATATTAATTTTGTATTGGATATAAAACGCTTCAATATTATTTATTGCATGGCCCACAATATAAACATAACGTAACAAATTGCCAATCTTTATTCATATTATTAGCCCGCATTGCTTGATTCATTTCTTCATAATGATGTCAGTGTAAATAAAAGATTTAAAACACAACTAGCCGTTGAATATTGATATTATATTGTGCATTCTATAGATACCGATATCTACATTATATTTTAATGCGAGTATTTTCCTTATTCGTTCCTGTGCAGCAATATACCTAATGTACTTCCTGACAGATAGATTTCAGATTGACTTTTTATTCATTCATAACCTATAAGGCTGCTTTAAACTTGAAACAATTGGAGCCATTGAGGACTGGTGCTTTGATGAGGATTGTCTAATGTAAGAGAGTTTATTTTGTAGAGGGGGTGTCATATGCGGGTATTATGTTATATTATATTAGGCGAATCGTAGGCCTAATGCATCATTATTCATTAATATTATTGCCAGCGCATTTTGCTTTTGGAGTTTAACTCGGAAATCAATAACAAAAATAACTTACTTTCTGCATATCATAATTGCAATTATCACTAATTAAAGAAAAGCATTCTGGCACTTCGTTACATCAGTTTACCTGATTTTATTGTTATCGATTTTCAGTAAAGATAGGCTACAAGAAAACTAATACAGTAGAACTCCAACTGTCCGGAATAAATGGGATGGATACCATACTGGCACTGTATAAATTAAACAATAAATTAAGACAAAATCATTGTCATATCTACTGTAAATAGTATAGGCTATTGCGATACAAGTGCCGTAAGCGGTGCATACGGATCGAGAAAATAGTTTCAAAAAACGAGGCGCTTGCGCCGAGTTTTTTCAATTTCCGAGATCCGTTATGCGCTTACGGCACGAGTATTGCATGCTATTTTTTTCCACAATGAATATTTATATCAATTTAATTATATTAATTGTGATATTACCTAGAAATATTATGTTTATACACTATTGAAGATGGGTGTTATATTTCAGAAAGTGATTCGCATATGTTGGTTGTTATGGGGACCGAATATTTGTCGTGTTAAAGCCGCCACAAACTAGGGGTCCTTGGTCCATAAAGGCTTGTATTATGATGGCTTGTTTTACTTACGGCACTTGTGCTTCTTGTAATTTTTACCGCAAGGAGATTTCTTTTGTTTTCAAAGCGTGTGGGAATGTCAAGTTACGATCCACGGCATATCTACTGTAAATAGTATATTGCGATACAAGTGCCGTAAGCGGTGCATACGGATCGAGGAAAGAGTTTTTTCAATTTCCGAGATCCGTTATGCGCTTACGGAACGAGTATTGCATGCTATTTTTTGCATCATGATTATTTATATCAATTTAATTATATTAATTGTGATATTACCTAGAAATATTATGTTTCTACACTATTGAAGATAGATGTTGTATTTCAGAAAGTGATTCGCATGTGTTGGCTGTTATGGAGACCGAATAATTGTCCTGTTAAAGCCACCACAAACTAGGGGTCCTTGGTCCATAAAGGCTTGTATTATGATGGCTTGTTTTACTTACGGCACTTGTGCTTCTTGTAATTTTTACCGCACGGAGATTTCTTTTGTTTTCAAAGCTTGTGGGAATGTCAAGTTACGATCCACGGCAACAATATTCGTAAGTACCACTAATTAGTTACGCCGTGCAAAAAACTATTGATGCAATCAAGAAACCCATGCGCTATTTTGTTAGCCATACTTTGCAGAGGTCACAGTTCAAAGAACAACCAAAACATTATTCTGCATGTTGTTTACCTCTAACGTCAAGATTATGCTCTTTCCACCCTGTATATAAACTGTAAATAGAACTAATATTCATCAACAGCTTGTATTGCAATTTTAAGCAGTTATATGTCAGCACTTATTAATTTTATTGTGTGACTGACGACACAGTGATTGATAATTAATAGTATCTATTCAGTGATAATATTTTGAACATGTTCACTTATATGATTTATCGGAGCCATTGAGGACTGGTGCATTTATGAAGATTGTCTAATTTTATGAGCGTTTTTTTGTAGAGGGGTCGTCATATGCGGGTATTAAGTTATTTTATTATTATATTATTGTATATCTAAAAAAAAGTGCGTGGAACGCCACGCGACAGAAGTGAAACTTGTTTTAATTTTTTATTTGTTCAATTTTGGATTATTGGATTTTTTCACTTTTGGATTGTTGGACATTTTAATATTGGGTTTTTTGACTTTTTAAATTATGGATTTTTGATTTTTTAGATTTTGATATTTTAATTTTTTTAATTTTAGAATATTCAATTTTTTAATTTTGGATTTTTTATTTATAAATTTTAAATTTTGAATTTTTGGATTTTTATTTAATTTTTAATTTTTGAATCTTTAGATTTTTTAAAATATGGATATTTGGATTTTTAAATTTTGTATTCTTTACTTTTTTAATTTTGGATTTTTGGACACTTTAATTTTGGATCTTTGAATTTTGTAATTTTGTACATTTGGATTTTTTTAAATTTTGGATCTCTGAGTTTTTTATTTTTTGGATTTCTTAATTTTTAATTTTCGATTTGTTAATTTTGGATTTTTAGATTTCTAAATCTTGGATTTTGGATTTTTAGATTTTTTAAATATTGGATTTAGGATTTTTAATTTTTTAATTTTTGGGTTTTTTAAATTTTGGATGAGCCTAATCATTGAGTTAATTGTTTTCTGTGCAGTCCGTTCCGTTACACCTCAGTAATTTCGTGACGATTTTGAGTGTAACACTTATTTTCGTGACGATTTTGAGCGTTACACAAGCTCTCGATTTACTCCTACCGCGGCTAAAGAAGTTTCACTTCAAAAAGCGTAGTAAACGGTGTATGAATTGAACTTTTTTGGGTAACTCTAATTATTTGTGGCATAGGGGGACATGACGACAAGATTATGCTCTTTCCACCCTGTATATAAATTGTAAATAGAACTAATATTCATCAACAACTTGTATTGCAATGTGCAGAGCTGTACTCGTGGCCAGGGAACGAGATTATCGCTGAGAGCTTATCGAATTAGAAAGATGTTTACAGCAAATCGCTTAGCTCTTAGCGGGCCGACTGCCGCAAATTGGATTCCAGAGATGGAAATTACTTCTTGATTGATTTTAGGGAACCAGTTAACCTTAATTTGCCGATCATAGGGGAAGCAGTTATTGCTATTTCATTTTTCATGAAATATTCCTCGGCTTGGATACCGTGGTAATGACTGCTGAGATTAAAGCGGAATATCCCTCAAACAACATCAGCAAATGTTATGCATCTGGATGTTCCAATCCACTGCATTTCGATATCTAAATTTATATAAAATGTCTAAATAGGATCCCAAACGGGAAAAAATAATCTTTAAGTGTCTTACGAAATTATCTATTGCTACAGTAGCAAAATCAATGCACGTACTAATGAATCTTGTTACTGAAGCGTGATGTGTTATTTTTATTGAAGTAGAAGGCCATGACTAAAATACCTCATCACAACATTGTCTGTTGCTATAGTAACAATAATCATTGCATGCTCTAATCATTTTATTTTGTCATTTTTATTTAACTAGAGGGCCATGCCTAAAATATAACCCACATCATAACGTTGCCTATTGCTATACTTACTTACTCAATGGCAATAAACAATTTCTAAGTAAGCTAAACGAATATTATATATTTAATGGAACCCGGAGATTCATTCCCACGCTTACCTGAGCCCGCCATTCAACCCTATTCTGTGCTAACTCCATCCAACCATCACTCTCAAATCCTACTACTTTTAAATCTATCCTAATATTGTCCTCCAACCTACGTCTAGGTCTTCCACGTGGTCTTTTCCCTTCGGGTCTCCCAGTCAAACCTTTTTAGATATGTCTTTTCTTCCCCATGTCCAGCCCATTTCATCGTCCGTGATTTAATTACCCTTGCTATATCCGGTGAAGAGTACAGGTCATGAAGATCGTCATTATGCAGTTTCTCTCTCTAAGGTCCAAATATTTTCCTAAGCCCCCTGTTTTCGAACACTCAGATTATGTTCTTTCCGAAGAGTAAGCGACCATGTCTCACATCCATATAATACAACCGGTAGGATAATTGTCTTATAACTCTTTAATTTTAGATTTCTGGACAGAAGACGAGAAGATAAGATTTTCTGAACTGCATAAAAACAAGCATTTCCTGATTTGAGTCTACACTTAACTTCTACCTTAATATTATTTGTGTCTGTAATTATTGCTCCCAGATATTCGAATTTTTCGACTTGTTCAAACTATTTACCGGCTAGTCTAATATTTTGTAGAGCATTATTTCGACGTTTCATGACCATATTTAGTTTTTTCTGTATCAATTTCCGATCCAACATTCCTGCAGGCATCGAAAAGACTACATTTCTATTGTGTTTATGTGTCCACAATTGAAGAAGTCACTTTATTTTTTTTGCATAAATCGCCTATCCTTGGCTTATGTCACGCTAGGCTTATGCAGAGATGCCAACCTTGAAAGGTGGTTTTCAGTAGTGTGAGTCTAATCGGATGGTGGGGGACTCGATGTCTCGGGCAAATGAACATATGCGCCTTCTTGTGCTGCTTTTTTTGAGATCACATGGCGCCTACAGTCATCGCGTCCTCCATGTTTAACCGAAAAATCACAATTACAATTTTCACAAAATACGTGACTCGGCGAAAATTTTGAAGGTCCGAGGCAAGAAAACTCTTCCGTATACTGCTTTCGATACTGCTGATTTGCCGCTGTTCGTTTTGTCCATCAGATTCGTCACTGGTTTTACGTTTACACGACATATTTCCTCAAGATTCTACTTGCACTGCAACACTCAATAAATGAAGCGACGACTTCGGCAGTCATCAGCGGCATTACAGTGGAAATATGTTAACACCAAAGATGTTATAAGTACAATTATGTTATAACTGTAAGATATAACATCTTTGGTTAACACACACACACGTCAAAGATTGTAGTGACCAATGTCGCCAACACAACGGGTGATTTCTTTTACAAACTATTTCTCATGATAAACAGTTGGCATCTCTGCTGACACATTCATTAACTTTTCTTTTTGTTATGTTCGCGGGAGATTCGTAAAATCCGTAATATTCAGTACAATTTCCGTATTGCCGTAGCAAATCCAAGAAAATCGTAGAAACTACGGAAATTCCGTAGCAGTTGGCATCTCTGCTTATTCATATCTGTATTTTGGATTTCTACACTCATCAAGTGACAGGCAGATTTATGTTGAGTGATTAAATGAGCATCATTTGAGTGAACAGGACAGATTGCATAGCGTGAATAGCCTGTGGCAATAACGGCCATCCCAGTTACCCCTTTCCCCTTTCGCCAATCTGCAGATTACAATCTCCACATATTGAAATGTAGCAAAAGTGCTGGTCACTTTAAATATTACGTAACGAGGATTGAAATCGAGAATTCCCAAGTGGATGGAAGTACTATTCAACATTTCACATGCTTTTTCGTTCATATTCTACTTTGTGTTAGTCATTTTATACAGGTTGTGCATTTCCTGTATAGGCATTTCATAAAATGTGGGAATTTTTCCCTAAAAGAGGGAAGTTATATAACTACTAGCTTAAAAGACCCGGCGTCGCCCGGGTTTTGTATTTTGTAATTGGAAATTAGCTTATGAAGGATTTTCAATTTTAAATTCTAGGTCCTTATATAGGCATTTATAATTTGAAATAGGAAGAACGACTTATTACACTCAAACTATTCCCTCAGAAAACGCTTGATATAATTTTTTATGGCGCATAGAGGATCTAGAATTTTGCATCCCATCGCTTGTACAGTGCACAGCAAGCTTGGTAGAGGTTTAAATAAGAAGAAACAGAAATTCCTGTAACATAAAATTGTAATATCGAGGCGGGAAATTTCCCACTCTTATGTTACCATAATCCGTTTTGGGGATGAAATTAAACAGAAAGCATTATCACTTTCATACTTTTCTCTCCAAAAACCTGCGATATAATATAAGTTAATAATATACAATACCTCGTTTTGTTTTCTCTATGTCCAGGGTAGAGAAAGTTATGTGATTCCATTATTTTAGTGGATTTAATTCTGTAATAATTATTTATAAAATGAATTATTTTGATAACTTCTCTTATTTGTCAAAAGTGCATTTCATTTGTTTTTTCCAAGCCCACCTGATACCATTTGGCAACAATATATTCTGTGATTTGGAATTGATAATTCTATGTAAAAAGGGATTAAGTATTTTCAAAAACATTTAATTTTTGGCATTTAGAATCAGAATTTTTCAAAATCCTTTCTTAATTAGCACCTACATTATGAAACGAAGGTACTGTCAAAATTTCAAGTCTCTACCTGTTATAGTTTAGGCTGTACGTTGATTCCTGTCATTCAGTCAATCAGTCAGTCAGTCGTTCATTCAGTCAGTCAGGACAAAGCCTTTTATATATATAGAGATTGTAGTTGGGTGGTAAAATATAAGTTTAAAACCTCAAGTTCACTGAATATTAAGGAATTAAGTGTATGTGAAGTTGTTTCATGTGTAAAATCTGTCAATTACTTATTTATTGCATTTTAGTTACTTTTTTTTCATTTTTAGCATGATTTTAACAATCTCTAATACCAGATAGTCAAGAGTAATCGGCTTTGTCCATTTTCATTTGAGAAAATATACATCTTAAGGTAAGATTAACTTCAAAAAAGTATGTGTGGTTAATTACTATGTAAAAAAAACAAAGTGACTTTTTGTCCCACCAGTAATGTTGATAGTTTTACTAAATTATTATTGAGTTTAATAAATTTTCTGACAATCTGGAAACAGTTTACAATTTGTATTTAATCCCTTATACCTTCGTTAATAACAACATTAAGAACCTAACATTAATAGCAGAACAGAAAATGAGCTTTTGTTTTGCATCATTAAAATCAGTGTCCCAATTATGTCCCACTCATAATAGATTTTGAGAAACAAATTTAAAATATTAAAAAAAAAATTAAATAATGCTTTGCATGTAGTGTGGAGGAGAAGGCATTGTAAATTTTACAGTATGTAAAGAATTAATTCAGGTTTATTATTTATGATATGTAATAAACAAAAATAGTTTTCATAATTTGCTAGAATATCCCACCCGTAATTATGAAATGGCTGTGTACTTTCTACAAAGTCCCCCCCCCCCCAACACCGACACTACTCTCGTATGGTTTGTGGTATCCCCCCCCCTTGGCTTGATGGAAGTGTGACCCTATTTCACTGTTTAGAACACCTTTTAGGCGAAGCTACGTCGTCCTAAATCCTTAAGAGGGGACATACAGCTTTCGATGTTGAAAAATAGGTGAAGTAAGGCACATCTTTAATTTTAAGCACATCTTTCCGCACCACGCCATCTTTCACCGTTTTCATCCTGTGAACCGGGCGTTTTCTTCCGATTTTGTGATTTTTTTTAAAGCATACAATATGTATTACAAAATAATGAATTACTTACTCGTGAAGATAGAAACTTCCTCTTTCTAGAAATGATATTCTTTATTGTATTCACTCTCATATAAATATATCACAGGCAAATAAATGAGAGACTCTTTTGAGGATTTACTTTTTTTCGGAAATAATTTTTTCAAGGTTTGGAGGGTTAAAAACCTATTTATTGCAAAAGTACTAACTAAAATTACTGAAACAATACATAATATAGAATTCTGACAACATTTTGGTTGCATATTGTCTAGTAATAAACACGTTTGTGATATTCTTGGACATCTTCAAGAATTCTAACCTACCTTCTTGTTGATGTTTCGGTAATCGCAGTAGGCCGATATAAATTCGATAAAAAAAGTCGATATAAATTGATACAAGAATCGATAAGTGTATGAAGCACACTCTGTTGGGAAGTTCATAAACTAAGCTTTGTGTTTATCTGTTCAAATCCTGTATTACACCAGTATTCTCGCATTGCTTAGCACGGGATCGCGCGCAACGTAAGGGATACGGTCTTGGTTCACGCGGGAGTAAAATGCAGACCGTATCACGTACGGGCATGGTGCGGAAAGTGTTCAGTTATGCCTTCTCCTCATAAATATCTTAAATACTCAGTGAACAATTTATACTTGTGCCTTAAACCTCTCCTCAGACATAAGAAAAGACCTGTGCTTGTGAGTGGTAACATTGTTTAAAAACATCAAGATTTCTCGAAACTATGTCCTTGTGCCTTACGCCCTTATGGAACTAGCCCCTTCAATTGTTCTGTAGCCTTGCAATCCGGCGTGCTCTATATTGACTAGTTCTACAATTGGATACTATTTTCAGAATTAATTTAACTTTTACAGTTATGCGTAATTATTATTACAAAATGACAGCCAAATTTTGTGCACTGAAGTGCCGTTTCCCTGATAATCTTCATAAATACCAATATTTTTTAGTGATTCTTTTTTTATATATATTTGTAAATACCAAATGAATAACATAATCTAGAATCTCTGGATTATCTGCAGTATAAATATTTTTAAAAAACAATTGATTACTTGAGAATTTTTTTTACAAATTTCTACACCAGAAATATTTTTAAAAATAAACTATTAAAGTTACATCAATGATTCTAGACAGTGTAGTTCACTGGTATCAAATATACTTGCATGCAAAATTTCACTGCAATATGTTAATACATGTTTGAGATGATATACTTGGTTTCACTTACAAATAAAGATTAAAGTTGTGAAAAAATGTTGCTCACGACTTTCAGTATGCCCCGCCTAGTTGTAAGTTGTATTTTACATTCTTGACGTTGCTATACGTTGAATATGTCTCCAGCAATAAATCACTATCTATCTATCTATCCGCAAATATTGTTTTCTCAAAAGGATATGTAGACAGTTTTTTCCCATGTTTTGAAGGCTAAGGCCGGTATTCATAGTCGCAATAAGTCGTACTTATATCCAAGTCGAACTTTAATCTCGTCTTAAGTTGAGTTTCTGACTCAAACAAGTCGAACTTATGACGTGTTTACTTTATAAAGTCAGATTTGACAAAGTCGAGCTTATTGGTATTCATAGTCACTAAAGTACGACTTATTTGTCGAAATAAGTCGTACTTTATCAAGTCAAGGGTCCCCCTGACTTATTTAAGTTTAAGCCAGTACCATGGATAGTAATTTTTAGGATCTGGGCGAGGTATTAGAAGAAAATCGCGCCCCAAAGCGTTATTTGCGAAACATGATGAATCCATTCAAATTCTACAGTTACAATGAATTTAAAAAGAGATTTCGTTTCAAGCAGACACAATTTTGGAAATATCAATCGCCTATCTTCCATCGTCATTTCTCTCTGATGGTATTTCATATCGGCCCAAAGCTTCCTAAGCTGTTTTGAATCTCTCTAAAACAATAATTAACATCGAAATAAATGATTAAGCGTACCGGTCTTAATTCTGAACAATGTCCAAGCTAATATATACACAGAATATTATCAAGAAGCTATTGATCAGCTTATTTACACGCTGCATAATATGACTGGATGAACTGAATTCTTTGTTTACAATGCACAGAGCCGTCTGTATTTTTATATCACGACAGCGAAATACGTACTCAGATGGCTTTGCTTTACATAGAATCTGAAAAAAAAACTCTTAAACACGATTGGCTAATTCAATTGTTACGGCAGTGAACGCGTGATTTTTCATATTATTGAGTTCTATTTTAATATGTAGAACAAGTAGAGCTTTATGAAGTCATATTTAACAAGGTAGGACTTTAAAGAAGACTATAAATACGAAAAACATACAAGTTCAGATTTATAAAGTCGGTTCTTAAGCCGCCGACTATGAATACCGGCCTAAGTGTGCAAAATTTCATTGAGATCTGAATAAAATTGTAGATTTGTATGAAAGGCAAACAGACAAACAACTCTTCTTTATATATAGAGAGAGATTATTACAATTTTATTACTTCATGAGTATGTACTTTAATAATACGTACGGCTAACAGATAATTAATTTCTATGTACCTATTGCGATCGAGTTGGAACAAAGAACTGTATAACGGTAGACTGCACAAACAACAATTAATTGCAGAGAAGGTAAAACAGTTGAGTACATAATTTTCTGCTTGTATTACTAACTTTTCCTCGGTTATATTAAAACACAAGAATATCGCAATACGTTCCGTTATCACCATTTCATAATGTGTATCTAAAAGGATAGAATCGTTGGTAAAAACAAAAGAAGTTTCAGACGGCCGTGGACAAATCCGCCTAGAACTGCGTTAAAAAAAAAACACGGTGAAATAATCTCTATGGCAACAAACCAGGACTTTAAAACAAACTGACAACAGAGGGAAATTACTCGCTAACAAATCCGCTGAATTACAACTCAGCAGGTGGCAGCACTGTATTGAATATCGTATTCATGTGAAACGTATCTGCCGGGGTTTTAATTAAGGGTTCTAAGCGGGTGGGGGGGGGATTGAGTGATGGCTGCCTCCCTCATATTTATTCCATGTTGCAACATTTCGGAATTTAATAAAGGGTGCTATCGGAATGAATTCAAGAGGAAAATAACTCGCACAAATTTCTTCCACAGATATGGATGTCGATATGATGAGATTTCAACATGCTAATCATGAAATAAAATGCAATGGATTTATTGTTTTCCCTTCAGCGTTTTCAGAACTTTATCTGACTTTCATTGCGTCATTACTAACTGCTACAGTAGTCGTAGATAAAAGACTGAAAACTCTCTCACCGAAGTGAAATTATATTTCTAGGAGGAATGTGAGGCGAGAATATCACATTGCCTACGTACAACGTAAGCAGGATAATGTAAATATTGAAGTCAGACTGAAAAATTCAATACCATAACCGGGATTTGAACCACGATCTTCGGCTCTCCATGCCGCTTCTCTTAGCAATTGAACTGCCATGGCAACATGTCGGTACAACATGCTGGAGAATTTAATGTACCGGCATATTGTCATTGTAGCTCAGGCATTAATAAAAATAAAAATTTCAGGAATGCAATAATAAAGTTATCCAAGTTACAGGATATGATAAGAATGACACAGAAAGAAAAACTCCCTTTAGGCAGGCCTATACGCTGAGATAGATTTCGAAGTGCTTTTGGTTTAATTTATTGCCGCTGCGCAGCACTCTTCTTCTTTAGTTTTGGCACGACAAACCCGCAATAATAACTGCAAAAAGAGGAAAGAGCACTTTTTTCAAACATTCAAATCTCGCCTTATATGAGAGCTATAGAGAAACTAGTTACTGATTTGTAGAGTACTCATCAAGAGCTTTTCAACGATACTCCACAAGATATGGTTTTAAAAAATTTCGAATTTCCATCCCCCATCCCTACTCGTACCCCCCAAAACCCCCGAATCGTTGGTGTCACTGTGAACTCCATAGGGAGTACTCTAATTTATTCAAACAAAGTTTCCTCTATAGTTCATAGGGGCCGAGATATACATTTTTCAAAATTTCAACCCCATCCCCCGACGCTCCTCTTGGGCCAATTTTGCTCATTAACGAACTTGTACGAACTATTGGGCCTAGAAATAACGTAATAACATTCGGTTCAAATATCTTCAAAATTACGGCCTCTAGCGTGTGTATATATACCGGTATATATATATAAATATCACAATTTTTTATTTATTTTTTTATTTTTTTTTGAACGGGCGGTGGTTTTGTACTAAGCGAGGCATAAAACGTAAAGATATGAAAGAATTTTTCGAAAGTCATGACATGGTATCGATTGTAATAGGTATATTTTTCTTCGAAATCTACCTAAAAGACACTAGGAGTGTATGTTACAGCAATCGAGTGGGGAAATTCAAGTTTTCGCCATGTTAGCAGGAACGATGGATGGATGAAGAAACATTATTTAGCGAAATACATAAAACTCCATACATAGGAATGATATAACCAACACGCCCGGGTCTACCCTATATAACAACACATTTGGTTGCGGTTCGGATGATGGATGGAAGTCCATCTGACGTGACAAAGCCGCCTGTTCCATTTTTCATCCACGCCTTGTGACGTCAGTTATCGGTTTTGTTCCAACACCACGAAATATTAATACCTCGTTATTACAAGCGTGGTTTGTCTAGGGATAATGACAGCTCTGTGCTTCTGTGCGGAGTTCGATTCCAGTTGCAGACATTACAGTAGTAATTAACTGGACTCGCATGCGGGAGGTCCTAGGTTCAAATCCTGTGGCCGGCGAATATGATATGGATTTTTCATGGTTTGCCCCAGTCGTAAAGCAAATTCTGAATTGGATATTTACATACCATGAATCATCTTCACCACTTCATCATGTATCATGTCCACTTAAATTAATATCAGTTGAAATTTACTCAATAAAATACACCAACAATAGAAAATAATTGACAATGGTTTCATAGCCTACTGTATAGACACAGATCCTGATCTGATATGGCCTCGAACATAGGCGTAACCAGGCCGACCATATGGGGGGGGGTATGGAATACCCCTCAGGGAGAGGGGGTTCCGGGGGTCCTCCCCCGGAAAATTTAAAAAATTAAGATGCAAAATAACGAGTTTTAAGCTTCCGGGGGTCCCCCCCGAAAAATTTTAAAAATTAAGACGCAAAATAACGAGTTTTAAGCTTCCCATGCTTTATACTTGTATTAAGTAATTTATGGGCAGATTTAAAAAAATTATATAATTTTCCTTTTTTTAATCAATGGGGGGGGTTCCAACCCCCAAACCCCCCCCCCCTCGGTACGCCTATGGCCTCGAAGTATAAAATGGAATTGAAACATTTGTCTTACCGTGGGACCAACTTTTGAATACCTGTGTCTTAGAAGTCTGCCGCCAGAGATTTGAACCACTTTGTGACAACCATCTTCGCTTCTCTGTCATACTCTGTCATTCTTTGTCATTTCGTGAGGTGTAGGGACTTCTGCAGGAGATTTGCTAGGAGGTGTTTAAACATCCATCTTACAGCCCGGACCTCGCTCCCAGAGATTTCCATCTTTTCCTACAGCTAAAGAAATGACAAATAATGACAGGGAGAAGGTGATGTTTGTCATACAGTGGTTCAAATCCCAAGTGGCAGACTTCTACGACACAGGTGTTCAAAAGTTGGTCCCACGGTATGACAAATGTCTCAATTCCGGTGGCGAATATGTTGAAAAATAGCTGAACACTGACTGTGTCTGTTGCAATAAATATTTTCTTGAAATTGGACGCGCCTCGTAAATCGTCATAGATGGACATCACTAGGTTTAGGCAGCACGCATAAAACTTTTCACGTACTCTACGGCTGCGATCCGGATACACCTTACGGCCATTTCATAATTACGGGTGGGACATTCTGGCAAATTATAAAAACTATTTTTGTTTATTACATATCATAAATAATAAACTAGAATTGGTTCTTCACATTCTCTAAAAACTTACAATGCCATCTCCTCCACACTACATGCAAAGCATTATTTAAAATTATTTAAAATTTATATTTACAAAATATGATATGAAACCTCAAAATTTCTTTAATATGTACACAATTATGCCGAAAATATGACCTAAACATGCATATTCATACTAAATATGCTACAATAGTTGAAAATTTCCTAAGTATGCAGTTATATGCACAATAAAAGCCGTTCCATTTTCACCAGGATGCTTGGAATAGGGTTTAAATTAGTAGGAAACCTGAAATAATGCAAAGGGGAAAAATATGACATGTCATAGAAATCCGCCCCCCTACTCATGACATATTTACAAATTTGTCAGACTTGACATAATTGTTGTATTTGTCGCACCTGTAGAGTTTTATGAAATAGGACCCTGGATAGAATTTGCTCTGGCTTGATTAATTATTTGCTAATATTTATATTCCTGGAATTGATTTGCCAATGCCTCGAAGTGAATAATGTAAATTGAGATTGTTCTGTAGCCATGTTACACAATTACTAGAACTAACATTGCAGGAAGTGTTTGAGTAAGGCTAAAGGCCCGAGGTTCAAAACTCAATTGAGTAATCAACGTATTCCGAAGCTTGATGGTACGTAAGAATTTTCTTCTGTAATTCCTTCTTGTTTGTCGCTCTTTTCTCCCTTGTTCTCGTCCTCTTCCTTTTTCACTATCCTTTCTTCCTTCATCACTATTTTTCTTTTAATTAATTAATCAGTTTTCTCTCTCTTTTTTCCTGAAAAACATTTCGTTCTAGTTTCATTTTGTCTCTATTTGTACCATTACTTACTTACTCAATGGCAATAGACAATTCCTCAGCAAGTTAAAGGAGTATTGTCTATTTTATGGAGCCCGAAGGTTCATTGCCACTATTACCGGAGCCTGCCATTCAACCTATTCCGTTTTAATTCCATCCAATCATCCCTCGCAAACCTTACTTCCCTTAAATCTTTCCTAATATTGTCCTCACACCTACGTCTAGGTCTTCCAAGTGGTATTTTCCCTTCGGATCTCCCAGTCAATATTTTTGAGATGTGTCGTTCCTCCCCATGTTTACGGAATTACGGTAGGATTTCCCTGTCATGTTCACATTTTATTTCTTAGATATAAAATTCCCCTGCCAGCATTCACAAATGGCTTTAAATTGTTTTCTGAGCGCTATTTCCTATGACAGGCCTGCATTTCACTGAATAAAACACGTATGCAGTTATGTTTTATTACTGTGAGCTAGTTGGACGGATTTATTTATAAATTTCATTGTGGGTCGTGTTTATACGAACGATAGTGATAAATCAAATAAGCCCAGTAACTCGTAACGGCAGCGTTAGAAACATTTTTGTAACTAAATCAAAGCGAAACCTAAGGGCGTATTGTGTTCGTATTGATAGTTAATTAAATATGTGGTTTCCAATCCAATTATGCAATATTTGTGATTTCTAGGTGTAAATAAAAAGTCAGGTAAGCAGCCATTTCATAAAATATGGGAATTTTTCCCTCAAAAAGAGAAGTTATAAAATTATTGTAATTGGGTGGTCAAAATTCTCTGAATGTTAAGGACTTAGGTGTATCTGAAGTGGTTTCATGTATAAAATCTGACGATTTACTTATTTATTGCGTTGAGTTACTTTTTTTTTTGTCATTTTTAGCATGATTTTAACACTCTTTAACACCAAGTAGTCAAGAGTAACCAGCAATGTATAAGATTAACTTCAAAAAAATGTGTGGTTAATTATTATGTAAAATAACAAACAGCGACTTTTTCTCCCACCCTTGATGGTGATAGTTTTGTTAAATTATTGTTGATGAGTTAAATAAATGTTCTGACAACCTGGAAACAGTTTATAATTTGTATTGAATCATAACAACATTAAGACCCTAACAGTAATAGCAGAACAGCAAATGAACTTTTGTTTTGCTTCATTAAAATCAATGTCCAAATTATGTCCCACAAATTATACAGATACTTTTTGAGAATTTACAGATATTTTAAATAATTAACATTTTGTTTTGATAAAATGAATCGTAATGAAACTTAAAAAAAATATATACATAATGTGTAAGTGGTAAAGTCATATTTTAAATTTTATTGCTCATATTTTAATGTTTTTATGGTCATAAATGCATGCATATATCATATTTATTAGGTCATAGAAATCCGCCCCTATTCATTACTATTGTATTTTTCATAGATATTTAAATTAATGTAAATTGTCAGACTAAAAGAACCCTTTTCATAAACGCGACAATTTTATGTCAAACTTTACTTTAGTACACTGTTGATGGCTCTCATATACGCGTGCGATGATCGATCTCAACATCGAATGTGATATCTAATCAATCGATTATTACTATCGAAAGTAATTGAATTTATATTTCTCGTTGAATACAAAGTCAATGAAATTGAGAGTTAGGTTAATTTGTTGCCTAAAAACACCGCATGGTCTCATGCCTATTTCTTCATCACTTTCATTACTACCAATATCACTACTACTAGTGTTCATTATTAACAAGACAATTTAGCCAGTTTATTAACAAGAAAGTTTAAATCACACAAGAAACACACATTTACATAACCTACTCTGTTGGCCTACATATGAAAGATTGCCTGTCAATTCTGTAATGACAATTTTAATTTTGTTTTTGTAAATTTGAAAATACGTCAACAAAAATTAATGTTTTATAAACGGTAGGATTCCTAAGATTTGACAAATTTGTCAGACTTTTACCTGTAAACTCAAAAGTTTTGAGAAACAACAATATGTAAAATTATGATACAAATCTACAAAATTGTCATGACGTTTATGTAAAGTTGTTAGCTTTTATGAAAAACACAATCGTCAAAATGTTAACCTGTAAAACAATTTACTGATACCTGTCACCTGTAAAATTGTAACTTTTATGAAATAGGGCTCAGGTTATATTATGCGAACTGCCAACTGTAATAATTGTTTTTTCTCTTTTGTCACACACTTTGACTGATCAGATTCAGATGTTTGAAACAAAAGAAGTTGGACGAACTGCAACTTAGTACAGTGTTAACACAGGAGGCCATGATTAGTGTTCGACAGGTTTGATCCCAAATGCGGGAATCAGAGCATAAACGGGAGTCCATCTCACGGGAAATTTAAGCGGTACACCTACGAACCATCCTTAGGGGAAACTGAGGTGCAATCCATTATGATACGTCAATTACCTAACGGAATTGTAGGGGTTATTGGAAGTAGTAGGCCATGGAAAATGATTCAACAAGAGAAAGGCGTTTTCAATTTTTTTTTCTCTCGCATTATTGACTAGTTAGTATAGAGAAAAGAAAATCTAAATGAAGATCAACACTGAGAAAAGAAGTTTCATGAAGCCTAGAAACCGAACAAAAATTGTTCAGAATACCTAACCTCTCTTCATCCGTTTGTCTGTGAAAGATTGTTGCGGATAAACTGTTTACATATATGATTAGGGTATGAACTTTTTTACTAACTTAACTTTTATTATTAGTAATAATTATTAACACATCAAAAGATTACCCGAACATGCAAGTGCTCGCGTTCCAGTTCAGTTATTTATATTAAAAAATTATTATATAATCTACTCTTATAAAATTCAACGGCCATAAATAGCGTGCTCTCTCGCTCGCCCAATTCGTGAGACATCGGGTATACTCGGCGATGTCCGTCTCTCGCAGTCTAAACTTTCAGGAAGAGTACAAAATTAGGAAAACCATTTCTTTATTATATAATGCCTAAGTGAAATGAACACAATGAACAAATATTCTAACTTTATTTTTACTTACAATTTTCACAGCTCTGAACCACAAGCATTTTTAATAAACTACCAGTGTAAATTTCTTAAAAATCCTGGAGTCAATTAATAATGGCGGGCGAAGCCGCGGGCACCAGCTATAATATTATTGATAGTTTAACAATGGAAGTATCGCGGACAATAAAAATCCAAACAAACCATTCCTTCCCTTGAAAAATTATATCATTTCTGAAAATTACACTGAATTTATCAAATGAAATTCACATCATATTCATATGTCAACAAACAGTTGAAAAACAATACGTATTATGTGTTCACAGGTTCCTTTGGAACTGCATAATCGAATCTGAGATCGTTTTCCCAGGCGGCGCTTTCATTAATTATTAACGGTTTAGTTCATGAATGATTAACGGTTTAGTTCATGAATGATTCGCGTGCAAGTGTTAATAAATATAATGCTTTAATAATTATCATACTCTTAATTTTTAATTTTTCACTTAATTATCGTGGGCGAAACTTAAGGTAGGCCTATATGTACACCCAAGAAAACAAAAAATATTCTGAAAATTTGGATTTTTTTTTTGAAACAACATTTAGAAAGACAGTTCTTTTCTCTTTAATTTCATATATTAATTTTTAAATTCTGGTTGCTAGTTCCTTAGATAGAGCCCTTTTTCTAAGAAGAATCATTTTGCCATGCCCCTTAGCCATCTATCAAATTTTAGTATTTTTATTCTTCCCCCTCTGCTAGAAGTTCTCATATTGACTATTTGTTATCACTAGGGACCGGATTCTTAGGTTTTTACCTATTTTTTTCCTTACTTCGAAAACAAAAAGCGCTCATACACTTTTTCGAATCATGTCCATAGGATTCACCCACATTAATTCCGTAGCACCTAAAAATACCTAAATGGGGTATAAAAACCTAATTATACCTAAAAGGGATATAAAACCTAAAATATCTAATTTAGGTTGTTTTTTTTTTCTTTTTTGTTTGTCAGTTGAGATATCGATATTTTGCGGAGAGACAATAACTGTGTCGGGTTAAAATTAATACCACCAGCGTTTCGTTCAACCCATCGTCGTCTAGGATGGACAGTATCAAGTGACGAAGTGTAAGAGTATCGGCGTATTCCTTTTCAAATATTCGTACGAACAACCATTGTTGCCGTGTATGAACAAGGATGTAGATTTCTGTGTTTTAAAGCGCTTGTTTGCCTTTAGTACTTCCCTGTTATTCATACTGAGTGGTCACACTGTGAGTTTTAAGTAGATGTGTTAATTATGCCGAAACAAATGAAATCGAGTTTATTACGGCAAGGGATTGGCGACGATCTGAATTTCACTACAGATGGCAAAGTAACATTTTGTCAAGCCTGCCAGAAACACGTGTTATTTACCTTTCTAGAAAAGGGGGAAGATTTCGTCCCTAGTTGATCTCTTGTGCGGTTAGCATGCGTAACAACCGAAGAAAGGAAAATAATCAGTTTCACATTATCCACATTCAACCATAAAGTATTTTACTCACTAAATTAGAAGCATCGGATTCGTATCCTGAGAAGGGTAGTGTCTAGATACAGTATTAACTATTAACTAAGAGATAACAGGAAGAACTTCTTCTTCACTGCTTCTTTTGATTGTTTATGCTTTCTTTCTTCAATTGTATAATATTGTACTAAAGCAAGTTTACCCAAATTTAAGTCTGTTTTGTTAAGTTAAACTTTACTAGTATTATGCATAGAATCCTATGTAGCACATTCAAATTCAGTAAACCAATTAATCTACCCGAAAACGTTATTTTGGACAAAAAAAACCTAAAAAAAAACTATTTCACCTAATGGAAAACCTAAAACATTGTTTTTAAAAACCTAAAAATCCGGTCCCTAGTTATCACTAATACACTAATAAGTAGGGCTCGGACTTTTAGGTGCTTATAAAAACGAAAATATTTATTTTTTATGTGGTTAAAAAGTCGAAAATGTTTTTAAAAATATGAAAATATTTTAATTAACTTATTTAACCAATATTTACAGAAATAGCCCTATTCATCTAGTCATTCTAGTCAGCAAGTGTAGAACTGTTGCAGTGAACGACAAAAGTAGATCTTAAAAGTTGTGCATCTTAAAGCTGTAACCCTTCATTCTTATTTAGGCATAAAAGGAATTTTTCTTTAATTTTGTTTGCTTTTGAACCACTGATTTTGTTAAGTTTGTTTTCAATGTCTTTGATTTCTTTTATTGATTCTATCAACAATTGTTTTGTTGTTTTCAACTTAGTAATGCAGTGTGAGAGGAAACATAAATTTACACTAATAAAGGCCAAATCAGCCCTGATTTATTGTCTGACTTAAGATAACAACGCAACACATTGAAAATATGGCGCAATTTTACCAAAACAGTCAAAATATTCCATTTCTAAACATATGTGGTAAAACATGTAAAAAAAAAAATAAGTTACCAAAAATATTTATTCAAATAAGAAATATCGAAAATATTTTTTTATGTGATATGCAACTCAGTATTTTGAATCCAAAGGTCCCAACCGGAACTTTGACAGAGTCCAGAAATTATAATAGCAAAAAAAAAAAAAAAATGCATTTCCAGGGTTGCCAGATCAGAAACGTAAAACAGTCGTACCAATATTCGAAAATAGTCGTATGATAGTTAAAACTGTCGTATACTTCATGATTTTTTCAGTGTAATGAACATATTGCGTTAATACTAACAATAATAATAATAACAACAATAATAAAAATAACAAAAATAATAAAAATAACAATAATAAAAATAACAACAATAATAAAAATAACAATAATAATAAATAATCGGCATTATACACCTTACATATGTCATGCAATTGTTAATAAATCATCTTATTTGAAAACAATTAGGCGTGTTTCATTATCTTCCGATGTGTTAAATTTGATAAAAATACAATCGAATTAAATAAACAGTAGTTACCACAGTGTTGTAATTATTGCAAAAGGAACAGGACTGTTCTCCAATCACATTGATTTTAACAACATGCTTACAACAAAAACCACGAGAAAGAAAACGCTGGAATCTCAAGATTTAAAAATATATATAAAACGCTATGTTAAAAATAGTCGTACAAATAGGCGTACGACTCATCGTTGCGTCGTACGTCGTACAAATCTGTGAAATAGTCGTATGTGTACGACTATAGTCGTACGTATGGCAACCCTGGCATTTACCTAAAAGTTCGAGGCCTAATAATAGCCCCATAAGTTGATATAAGTATTTCAGTATTGCTTTGGCAATAGTATAACGACTGGTTAATTTATACATTATTTCGGAAAATTCCGTTCTCGAGTTTTTTAGGATTTTGTTCGGCAGCTAATTTATCGTTTAAATAAATAAAATTCTACGATTACCAAACATAATGTAATAATTACCTCTACAGAACGTAGTACTCAAATACCTAAACACTTACCTATTACCTATTTATTTATTTATTTAACTCCCAGGAACTAACTAGGATGCGACTTCTAGCATTTGAAACTTGTATCATCGGCTAGACTGCAAGACACTGCTGATTTTTACTTATAATTAGGTTTACTAATAAACTGTCGTCTACAAAATACGACGCCCAGAAAATCAGGCCCCGATTTTAGGTGCCTTGCACCCTGGGCAAAGCTTGGTATAGCAGCCCCTTTTGTTTTCTAAATTTTAACCCCACCCACCCACCCCAAAATTAATGTTTTAGTGTTTGCGTTTCACCAAATTATCAACCAATAGTATTATTATTGCGAGTGATCCAATCACTACCTAGACTTCACCAAACTTAAAAATATTTCTTCTAAAATAAAAACGAAAAACGCACAATTTGAACCGTTTGAGCTTGTATTTTCATGTTTATCCCTACATGTGTTTTCCACGTGTTTCGATATTAGTTTTGCTTTCTTTTGTATTTCCCGTAAGTAGGAAATCGCTTGGTATTCATTACGCAGTTTCCAGCTGTTACTCTCAAAGTCTCATTGATCGTTCCGTGTTCGATAATAATCGATAATAGTCACCGATGTATCGATATGATACAGTTACGTCAGACGTAATAACCGCGTAAAAATATGGTGGAAGAAAAGTGAATTTTACTAACCATTTAAACTTGTTTGTTTAATATAATAACTAGGGGGCGGTTTTCTATGACCTAAAAAATAGGATATATGCATGAATTTATGACCTAAAAAACATTCAAATATGACCAATGAAATTTAAAATATGACTTTACCACTTACCATAGGCGTAACCAGGCCGACCATATGGGGGGGTTACAACATCCGCCATACCCCACAGGGAGAGGGGGGTCCGGGGGCCCTCCCCCGGAAAATTTAAAAAATTAAGATGCAAAATAATGAGTTTTAACCTTCCGGGGGTCCTTCCCCGGAAAATTTTAAAAATTAAGACGCGAAATAACGAGTTTTAAGCTTCCCACGCTTTATATCTGTATTAAGTAATTTATAAGCCGACTTAAAAAAATTATACAATTTTCCTTTTTTTAATCAATGGGGGGGGGGGTTCAAACCCCCAAACCCCCCCCCCCCCTCGGTACGCCTATGCCACTTACACAATGTGAATATTTTTTAAGTTTCATTACAATTCATTTTATTAAAATATAATGTTCATTATTTAAAATATCTGTAAATAAGCTTACTCAAATAGTATCAGTATGATGCAAAATTTACAAAATATGATAAGAAACTTCAAAATTTCTTTAATATGCACACACATATGCAAACAATATGACCTAAATATGCATATTCATACTAAATACGCTACAATAGTTGAAAATTTCCTAAATATGCAGTTAGGCCTATATGCACAATAAAAGCCGTTCCATTTTCACCAGGATGCTTGGAATCGGGTTTAAATTAGTCGGAAACCTGAAATAATGCAAAGGGGAAAAATATGACATGTCATAGAAATCCGCCCCCTAATAATCACCCAAGGTGCTGGAATTGTTACTTCAAACCCCGTTACGTTTTATAAACTTTCCGTCCACATCTAGCTACTTGTTGCCTTTTAATTCCAAACAATAACATCCACTACGACATATTTACTCAATTTAATATAGGCCGGAGGAATGTTTGGGATTGCAACAACCTATCACAGCATTCAACAAGTTGGTTGAACCTTTTCGGGTTCAGCTGTTTACCTTGTATTCGAAAAAACAAGGGAAAAGAAAATTAACTTTCATACAGAATTTTTCAGAACTAATCGTTGTGGAAACTGTTTTCTGTGCAGTCCGCCAGAGTTTTATATGTTGTGTAACTGAGTCTCCCAGATTACAGGGCGCTAATTTATTGCTGATTATCCCCGTCCTACCTTTAATGATTACAGCATAGTGTAGTTAACACTCAGTGCTGGCAACCTAACTTACCGCACTACCTACCGCACATGTGCGTCAAGTCAAAGATCAGTGTCCAGGAACTTAATACCATATTATGAAAGTTGAACCTTTCAAAATTAACAAAATAAAATAAGAACATGCTCAATGAGATTAACAACTTGTGAGAACCGCTAGGAGAAAGTAATCGATCGCTACCAAGCACCGCCTACGTGATTAATGCATGAGATCAAGAAGGCAGTGCACCAAAATATAGTATATTGCGATACAAGTGCCGTAAGCGGTGCATTGAGGAAAGAGTTTGAAAAAACGATGCGCTTGCGCCGAGTTTTTTCAATTTCCGAGATCCGTTATGCGCTTACGGCACGAGTATTACATGCTATTTTTTGCACGATGATTGTTTATATCAATTTAATTATATTAATTGAGATATTAGCTGAAAATATTATGTATATACATTATTGAAGATAGATGTTTATTTCAGAAAGTGATTCGCATGTGTTGGTTGTTATGGGGACCGAATATTTGTCCTGTTAAAGTCGCCACAGACTAGGGGGGCCCTTGGTTCCGGTCTTCCATAAAGGCTTGTAATATGATGGTTTTACTTATGGCACGTGTGCTTTTTGTCATTTTTACAGCACTGAGATTCCTTTTGTTTTCATAGCAACCAGATTGCGTGCGGGGATGTCAAGTTACGATCCACGGCAACAATATTTGTAAGTACCACTAATTAGTTACGTCGTGCAAAAAAATTGTAACGCGTTAAGGTTAACACACATGGAGTCTAGTTTCTAGAAAAGTTGTTTGTATTTAATTAGTATTTCACGTAAGTTCTTCAGGATTTTCCCTTACTGTAGAAAAAATTCTACGCGACACAAAGCGTGTGAAATTTTTTATTTACTTTGTTAAAACCCAGTTCCCACGCGAATGTCGCCACATACTACAATAACGTGTGAATGTCTGTGGAACAGACAGGCCTGTTTGAGCGATTTCACCACTAGGGTTTTGCCATTAGCGACCTAATTGTTTATTCCGACAGTAACATCCTCACTCGAAAACAGAATATACAAATACCTCTCCCGAGATGAGACTTCGTCCGATACCTTGCATTTGTAAGGGGACCGACCTGTGAAGTTTAGAAATTCTACATTTATCATACGATTTTTTTTAAACCTGACTCTTGAAGCAATTGCCACAATAAACACTAAAACTTTTAGAGTTGTAAATCTATTACATCTTGAGGGAAAATAATCGTGACATTTTATGGGTTTCATGGTAATACTGTACTTGCAGTACAGTTTTCAAATTTTCGGGACCAAATTGCAGATTTGATATCTAGACATTCCAAAGCAAAATAAAAAATCCCTTTAGGCAAGCCTACAGGCTGAGGTAGATTTCTAAGTGCTTTTGGTTTAATTTACTGTCGCTGCGTAGCACTCTTCTTCTTTAGCCTTGGCATGACAAACCCGCAATAATAACAGCAAAAAAAAGGAAAGATCACTTTTTCAAACGTTCAAATCTCGCCTTATATGAGAACTATCAAGAAACTAGTTATTGATTTGTAGAGTACTCATCAAGAGCTTTTCAACGATACCCCACAAGACGTAGTTTCAAAAATTTCGAATTTCCATCCCCTCACCCTCACCCCCACTCGTACCCCCAAAAACCCCCAAATTGTTGGTGTCACTGTGAACTCCATAGGGAGTACTCTAATTTATTCAAACAAAGTTTCCCTCTATATTTCGTAGGGGCTGAGATATAAATATTTTAAAACTTCAACCCCCTCCCCCGACCACCCCCTTGGGCAAATTTTGCCCATTAACGAACTTGTCCGAACTATTGGGCCTAGAAATAACATAATAAAATTTGGTTCAAATATCTTCAAAATTGCGGCCGCTAGCGTGTAAAGATATAAATATATATAGATATATATCTATATATATAAATATCACAATTTTTTTTTGAAAGGGCGGTGGTTTCGTACTTAGGGAAGCATGAAACGTAAAGATATGAAACAATTTTTCAAAAATCTTGACATGGTATCGATCGCTATAGGTAGATTTTTCTTCGAAATCTACCTAAAAATTACTGCTTCATTATTTATAGAACTACTAGCTTAAAAGGCCCGGCGTCGCCCGGGTTTTTATTTTGTAATTTGAAATTAACTTATGAAGGACTTTCGACTTGTAGGCCTACATAGAACTTGAAATGAGGAAGAACGACTTATCACACTTAAACTATTTCCTCAGAAAACGCTAGATATAGCCACTACATGCTTGATTTTCTTTTACCACATTTCTGGCGTCACCATCAATACTGCTCTGTCAAACCGTTTCCTAACATCGCATAATTTAAAAGTTTTGTTATTTCTGGCCACAAACCCTTTGATAAAACTCCATACCAGTTCAATTGGATTCAAATTGCTATGATAAGGGGGCAACCTCAGTACTTGATGGCCCCCTTTATTTGCCATATCATCAACCACATATTTATTTTCATCTTTGTCCGCGAATTCCTGTGCTAAGATCACTAACTCTGCCTTAACACTTTTATCATTATATGTTACATTCTTTTCTTGTAGGCATTCCACAATATCTTGTTTACGCCAAGAAGTATTTGGACGCCGATAGAGACTCTTCACACTGTGGTATGATGCATTGTCCATAACTATTAAACTGTTGGGTTCAAGTTTCGGCAAAACTTTAGCAAACCAGTTACGGAATACCTCTCCATTCATGTCTTCGTGGTACTCACCTGTTTTCTTTGACTCAAAATGAGCTAACCCCCATCTACGAAGCCTGTTTCACTACCTATATGCGTAACTATTAGGCGTTTCCCCTTACCCATAGGATTTTTTTAAACCTTGACTTAATCCTGCCCTAAAAGCCTTTTCCTTTGATTCAACAGTAGTGTCATGCCAAATTTTAGGGGTGGTGTGTCCTGCATTTACCCATGTCTCGCCTAAGTAATAAAACTTTCGACCCTCTGCTCGGTATTGCCGTACAGCTCTAAGATATCGTCTTCTCCAAAGTACAATATCATCACGATCTACTGTAACATTAACCTCACTTCTTTTCACATATTTCATTCCAATGTCCAACAATAACTTATAAATTGTTGTTCTTTTAAAATTACGTAGGTCGGAGTCCTCATTGACAAAGAAGTTTATCTACAGTTGGAGGTATGTTATCAAAAAAGAATTGATGAACTTTTGCTCGAATAGCACTTTTCACAAAGTCATCAATGTTATCTAAAACACTATGCAGCTTTTCAGCCTTTCTTGGGGGAGTTTTCACTACACCAGAGTCTCTGTATTCACTACGCACTTTCCAGATACTTCTGGTACATATACCGGTGAATTCAGATGTCAATTTTACAACGTCCTCAATTGCAACGTCCTTATATTTTTTTTAACCCATTAAACACATTCAATATAAATTCCTTCTGTCCACTTCGCAAAGATTTACCTCTCTTATTTTTAATTATGCCACTTGGGCCTGGTTGAATTTCAGTCATTATGTTTAATGCTTCTCACAGACTGGGTTATAAATTATAATCACCACGTTTCGCTGTTCACTGAAATTTGTATGTTTACATTATTCACAACAATGACTCTCGCAAACTGGAGGGTTATATCACGAATGCCACGTTTCGCAATACATTGAAACATTTGCAATAAGTTGATATTGTTATCTTAAAAATTTTCGTCACATTTTATGAGCTTTTACTGTTATAAAAATAAAATCTAATACCGCACTATAGACTATTGTCTTGTAGCATGATGTGTGGTGGGGTTCAAATCACGTGCATTTGTTTACACGGACTTGCATTCTCAAAATGAATGGATAACACACTTTCGATTTGGTTTGGTTGCAAGACTCACTTTTGTTTTTGTTTGTTTTGTTATGAAAACATGTGAAAGTGGAACTCTCAAGCTGTGAATGTTACACTTCTTTTGTCACACTTCAATTTTTTAAATCTTTTTTTTATGTAAACAATTGACAGTAGAACTCTCTAACTTTGTCTAACTTTGCCTCATTTCATCACATTTCCGACTTTTCCCGTGGATTTTCCAAACATTTTCTTTCATACAAACCTTCTCCAGACAATTACGATCACAACAAACCAAAAATCAGCCAAATCGGTCGAGCCGTTCTCAAGTGATGCGGCAACAACACTTTTGTAAATTCATTTTTATTAATATAGATTTAATTTAGGAATAAAATCATATAACAAAGTACCAGAACGATTTTGTTTAATCAGTGATAATTGAAATTATAGTTTGCAGAAAATAAGTTATTTTTGTTATCGAGTTAAGCTCCAGATCGATTCATTAGCCTAAGCAAGTCTTGCGGAAGAACAAAGGTCTAGTTTGATAAACATATGTGAAGGAATATGTGGGTAGTGTTATTTGTCAAAGGTAACTGTATTGCAATTTCAAAAACCGTATATGAACACTGTAAAACAATTTTGTCATGAGAACTGATTTGCATATGATAAATTCTTTCTAATATATTACCATAAAATAGACACTAAATTGGGCATTACTACGGTATCGTCTCAACCGATTTGGTCCAATACCAATAGGCTTCTTCCCATGGACATTATAAATGTGTATACCAAGTTTCATGAAAATCCGTTATAGCGTACTTGAGTTATCGCGCGTACAGACACACATACAGACATTTAAAGACTATTGTACTTAATTTTTAGCTTAAATCATTAATAACTTCTTATAAGGGCTCAAATGATGTTTAATGTTATGTGGATGTTACCAAGGAAACTGTATTTCAGTGCATGAAACGTAGCTTACGAAAGTTGTTTACATGGATCGTAACTTGACATTACCACACGCAATCTTGTTGCCAGGGGCGACGGGCGGAAAGTGACTTGTTGCTAGGGGCGACGGGCGGAAAATTACTTTACCGCCCGCAAATGCTTATTTGCGAGCAGAAATGACCAAAGCCTCCCCGCTGTATAAATATTCGGTTGCCATAAACAATAACAAATGCGAATCCCTTTCTGAAATAAGCACCATTCTTCAAGACTGTATATACATAATATTTTCAGGTAATATCACAATTAATATAGGCTAATTAAATTTATATAAGTAACCGTCGTGCAAAAAATAGCATGCAACACACGGACCGTAAAGGCATTTTACGGGTCTTTCCGCCCTTGTGTCGCAATATACTATATTAATTTTGAAAATAGTATGCAATTGTAGAAGTAGTCAATAAACAGTAACTTATGTCAGGTTGCAAGATTGTATAGCAATTCATTTCTGAGGGGGAAAAAATGAAATTCACCTAAGTTACTTCTCACCCATGAATTTCACCGAAAGCTGTATGTCCCCCCTTAATAAATTCAGGCAGATGTTAACAAGAAGGCATGACATGTGTCATAAAGTCCGGAGGCAGGAAAGATAAAGCATACATGCAGTGAGTGGAAGGAAATGAGAAGGCTCAGCCTGCTTGTTGCGACTAGACTACACGCATTACATCCCTGTTAGAGAAGTAATCGCTCCATCAGGTGTACTTGATGCTAACATAGCCAAACACTGTAGCATTAACAAATTAATTATTATTGCAACCATCGCGATTGAACAAGAAAAAATGTATTATAATTTTTGAAGCGGTAAGGTACAATCTTTCGTCAGGAGATAAGATCAAGAAATGCCATGGCCAAGAAAGCATTTATGAAGAAGAGAACTCTGCTAACTAGTAGTCTGAACCTAGAGCTACGTAAAAACCTGGTGAAGTGTTATATTTGGAGTATTGCTTTATATGGATCAGAGACATGGACTTTGTGGAAATTAGAGATGAAATATTTAGAAAGTTTTGAAATGTGGTGCTGGAGACAGATAGAAAATATAAAGTGGATGGACATGGTGACAAACGAAGAGGTTCTGAGTAGAGTGGGTGAGAAGAAGTCAATCATACACACAATTCGTCAGAGGAAAGCAAACTGGGTTGGGAACATTCTCAGAAGGAACTGCTTATTACATGATGTTGTAGAAGGAAGATTGGAGGGTACAACTAGACTTGGAAGAAGAAGAATTCAGCTGTTGGACGATTTAAGGGAAAAGCGGAAATATTGGATGCTGAAGGAGGAAGCAGAGGATAGACAGTTTTGGAAAACAAAATTCGCGTACCAAGTTTGAAAACCTGCCGGAAGGCAGAATACTTACTACTACTACTAAGGTACAATAATTTATAAATAATGTCCAAGTTGAATTTCCTGCAGAAATAATACGGGGTTAACTTGCACGCATTTTCTACGAATTTATGGTACATTATTTGAATTAGAGACCACTACACGGCCTCAGTAGGATAATTCCATTCTTGATACTGAATACAGAACGCCTTGACTACAGTGCAGTCAGATGTTTGTAAATTTATTATGTCACACCTTGCTTTAAATATACAACTTTTGTTTTATAGTGTTCATACACGGCTTTGGAAGTTGCAATACCGGTAGCTTTGACAAATAACACTACCCACATATTCCTTCACATAATATGCTTATCAAGCTAAATCTTCGTTCTTCCGTAAGCCCTGCTTAATGAACCAATCTGGAGCTTAACTCGGAAATCGATTACAAAAATAACTTATTTTCTGCATATCATAATTGCAATTATCACTGATTAACCAAAAGCATTGTCAGTTTGTTATATAAGTTTACCTGATTTTTATTATTATTATTATTATTATTATTATTATTATTATTATTATTATTATTATTATTACTGTACTATTATTATAGCAATGCCTGGCATGCGAAATTAACTCATTGTTAAGGGACGAATGTACGCATGCGAGCTTAAAGGGACAGCGTTATTCATTTACCACATTGATAAAGAGAGAAAAAAAAAGGATGCGGCTGATACATTAGCAACTAATGGTATACAATTTCAAACATTATCATCGGCATTGAGAAATGTGAAACGCACTTCATTTGTCAGGAAACAAAAACAAAAATAATGAATTCTGTTGCCAGGTAACGGTATTTAAAAACACAAGAATCGATATGCGATATATTTCGATTCGTATTATGCTCCAATTATCCTACTAAATACATTACGACCCTATACAGATACTATATATATTCCTAAAATAGCAGACAAACATCGAATATCGTTTATAGAACCGATACGTATAGTTAATTTGAAAAGCTATACATTTTTATCACGTTTGAATTCCGAACATAATGGTGTGGAATATCATTTTTAACACATTTTTTTTTCTAGCACGCTGATATTTTCCAATTATTCAAACTCATTTCATTTTACGAGCCGGAATATTTTCATTGCTGTTATGTATCCATTTTAACTGACATTTTTAAAAAAAAATCCGGACGCGAAATGAAATGCCTTGAATCACAACGTGAATGCATAACAAAAAGCTCCATTAAAATACAAATGTTAGGCATTTTAAAAGTGTTACATACCAATAAACTTCAATAAACTATATTTTAAAATTCCCTTTAGGCAGGCCTACAGGCTGTGGTAGATTTCGAAGTGCTAAATCTCGCCTTATATGAGAGCTATCGAGAAACTAGTTATTGATTTGTAGAGTACTCATCAAGAGCTTTTCAACAATACTACACAACACGTGGTTTCAAAAATTTCGAATTTCCATCCCCCCACCCCGACTCGTACCCCCAAAATCCCCGAATCGTTGGTGTCACTAAAAACTCCATAGGGAGTACTCTAATTTATTCAAACAACGTTTCCCTCTATACTTCATAGGAGCCGATATATAAATTTTTCAAAAATTCAACCCTCGATCCTCCCCTTGGGACAATTTTGCTCATTAACGAACTTGTCCGAACTAAAATTTGGTTCAAATATTTTCAAAATCAACTTCACTTCCAGGAATTGAGCACTTTAAAGTTTTTCCGAAAATCACACTCAAGAAATGGCATCTGAGACGCCATCTTTGGTGGCCTCTTATTCTATATCAGAATGTGAAGTAAGAAAGGTGTATTGTTGGCCATGCTTCCAGTAAAGAAAGTTACGCGAGTGTATTAATCAGAATTTATTTAGGTTGTGTATCCTTCGAGGATGTGATTTGAAATATGGGGACTTTCTCTTGATTTTTACAACCAATTTACGTAGATAGAATGCTATACGTAATATATTATAGGTCTACTATGAGGAAAAACTTTTTGGGGGAGAGGATATATGATTCACATCACTTTTTTTTTATTACAGTGTGTTCAGACTGGTTGCTAGGGACGGGTTTTGAACCTGGGTCCTCTCGAATGCGATATTCAATTTTAACGGATGTGATACAGACTGAAAAAGAAGCTTTGAGTCATGGTAAGCAAATTTCCAATTTCAGTATTTACCTTTACGACTGGGGAAAACCATGAGAAAACCTATGTCAAATTGGTCGGTCACGGGATTATGTTATCTTCATCACTTATATCAGTTAAATAATAATTTATTCGCTTTTTATTTGATCCATCTTGCTCGTCTACTGTACGGAGGTGGTCAACTTGTTCGTCTCTGTAATTATCTATAATACATTACATTTTCATTTTAGAGACCATTTTACATTTCAAAATTGTAGCAGGCCAAAACTGTCTTGCATTAATTGTGGTGGAGAAATAAGTAACTACTATTTCTGTGGACAGTACTTTTCGAGTCTAAAAAATCTAAGATCTGAGACTTCAGGCTTTCCCGGCGTAGGTTATTTATTTATTTATTGTACTAAGAATATGACAGGCTAATGCCCAATTACAATATTTTCGCTTATATTAATACACCAGATTCTAATATTAAATATTTAAAGTGATATTCAAAATAATTAAACTAATACTATAACTATAAAAAAAACACACAGAAAAGAAAAACAGAAACACAAAGAATATGACAATTACACATGGGAACATAATATGAAAAACATAAATAATATAAATCTCTATGTATATAAAAGGCTTTGTCCTGACTGACTGACTGACTGACTGAATGACAGGAATCAACGTACAGCCTAAACTATAACAGGTAGAGACTTGGAATTTTGACAGTACCTTCGCTTCATAATGTAGGTGCTCAATAAGAAAGGATTTTGAAAAATTCTGATTCTAAATGCCAAAAATTAAATGTTTTTGAAAATACTTAATCCCTTTTTACATAGAATTATCAAAACAAATTCACAGAACGAATTGTTACCAGTGGTATCAGGTGGGCTTGGATTAAATTAAATGGATGTTTGACAAATTAGAGAAGGTATCATTATAATTCATATTATCTATATTAATAAAAGGAATTCTCCTCGATGTCCAGCGAAATCTACTGAACTCAGAGATCTGAAATTTTAAACATAGGTGTGCTGAAGGGTCGGAAAATGCACCTCGAAGCCGGAATTTTAATTTTAGTTTTCGTTCGTGAGTTATGAGTGAAAAACTGGCAAAAAACGTGCATATTTTGCGTTTTCAAAACATAAGTTTTCAGTTATACATTTCAATGTCAAATCAATTACAGTTGGCTTTGGCTATTTTTGTCAAACCTTGAAAACAAAACTTTCGCGATCGCTTGAATGTTGTAAGCCCTAAATATGGTCAAACGTTGTTTTATTTGGACGAATCTCACTATACAGAGGTTTTCTTGGCCAAGAAACTCGAATCTGAGGTCGCTTTTACCAGTCGATGCTATCTGATCGTGGTATGTAGTCCATGCGATTTAGGTGTTAATAAATGTAATGATTTAACTATTATGCTCTTAATTTTTAATTCTTGAAATAATTATCGCGGGCGAAGCCGCGGGCACATGCTAGTAATAATATAATAGTTTTGGAGGAAAATATATATACCTAGGTATATAAGATGGTCTCTTCGGATTCCAACCGGGTGAAAATATCAGTGTGGTCCGAGATTTCGGCTGCTACAAGCTCGGACCACACAAATATTTTCACTCGGTTGGAATCCCGAGAGAACATTATAAAAATAATCTAAGATCTGCTCTCCAATAGCTAGAATGGCCACCACTTTGGAACGGAATCAACAAATAGAATTCCTTACATATAACAAAAAATACGTATTTTTTAATTACTTCAAGGGACATTAATGCCAAATTGGAAGAAAGTCGAAACACGCGCTTGATCGTAACTGCGTAACAAAGAAATTTACAAACAGACGAAATGCCGAACAGTCGACTTAAAAGAGGATCTCCATTGGTTAACACAATTAGCCTAGTCTTACTTAAACCGATATTAACATTTTCACTGTTACGTATAAATTCGTCACTTATGAAGAAATGAAATTTATGAAGAAATTATATGTGTAAAATATGAAGATTTTTATCCTTGTTTTACAATTGTCATTCGCAGAAACCAACTAATCTACTGAAATTTGCCACACTGATTTCGAACTTACATTCCACAGACGATTTCATTTGACGATTGCCTTTATCCTTGTATAAATTCATGGAATTGTATGGAATTCTTGTGAATCAAAACTAATTTGAAGGTACTGAATTATTTTTAATAATTGGCTTTCTGTCATCCAAAATTCAATTTAGACAGGTTGATCAATTTCTTCTGGTTACTGTGAAGGCATTCGTAGTGACAGAGGGCTCCTATTTGCTCTGTAGTATGCCGGTTATCCAACAAAAGCTATTTGAACTTCCTGTAATTCACCTTTATTTTATAGATGTGTTGCCACTATTAAAGTTCCAACCCTCGTATGTCCGTGTGTCTGTAAGGTCCCAGATTAAAATACACCAATAATAGAAACAATTGACAATCAATAGTCCAATGGCCTACCCTACTGTTTAGACACACATCCCGAACTCCTGATATGGCCTCGCAGTTAAAAGGAGTACAAACACCGCTGAATGAAATTAAAATTAAAAAAAAAAAAAAAAACTTTCTCAAGAAACCGTGCCTATTAACTCCATCTGGCATGTTGCTATATCAGTTTACATTATTTTATTATTACTACACTACTAGTCCATCCAGGGATGTAGCGCCACGGAGTTTAGTTTAGTTAGACTATTATTATGAAATACTTTAATGCTTAAATTAGAAAATTCAGGGTAAGTATTGTAGAATGAGGTTGTTCAAAATTAATGCCATGTTTAGAGCCTGCAATGGTATAACAGCCTATTTTGGTTCAGATAAGGGTGGATTTTTACGTATTGTTTCGTAACTTAGGCTACTACTTTAGGTACAAGTATAGGCCTATTTACTCTTTAGGACTAGCCCACCTAGGGAGTCAAACTAGAGGGCTTAACAGGAGGCCATGGCCCTTAAGGGATTCTGAAGGCTAAAATTCATTCATTCATAGGCCTATTACGCTTTTATTTAAGCATTTTCATAAAGATAAGAAGTAAAATTGTCCCACAGTCATAACTAGGGCCTGGAAGTTTATGAAAAATCATAGTTTAAATAATGTACTGTATTATATACTGTTAAACTTGTACAGGACAGGAAAGAAATAACAGAAAATTGATGGCTTCATTTTGCATATTGTTGCATATTTCCTTAGTTTTTCGATAATGAATAATATTTTCTTCATATTATAATAACTGTGCACAATTACTTAGTCGGTCAAATTTTTAATCGCATATTTCTGGCTGTTTTTAAATATTGTGCATATTTCTGTTTACTCAAACATTTACAGCATATTTGGCTGAGTGAATATTTTGAGAAAAGACTGTACAATAATTGCTGGTACATAACCTAATGTTATCGGAACTGACTATATAGTATTAAAGCGACTTTTCACTTCATTAGTTTTCAATTTACTAACATTTAATGCATTTTAAAAAGTGTTGTAATATATTTTATGTAACTGTAATTTACAATGTAATTCAGCTAACAAGATAAATTACTTCAATGGTAAAGCAAACTTCATTGGACCAGGAACATATTTTACAAATTTTAGAGCATATTTCGTCTTTGAAAGAACATAACTTTGGCCCTTAGGCCTACTCATAATAATAAAATTAAAAAATAAAATAACTTTGTTGTTAGGACTATTTAAGCATCCTTTTATTACGCTCAATTTTTAACAGATTTAAGGGAGTCAGGATTTAAGTCCCTATTTCTACAAAGCCTATTCAAAATTGATGAACCAGTGCTAGATAAACTAATCTTAGCACTGTGGTACATAAACAGAATCTAACAGACTTGCAAATGTTCTCATTAATCTATTCATGCATATTTCTAAGGTTTTTATAGAGTAGGTCATATTATTCCATCTCATTAAACCGAAACATAATTCATAAGATTCTCAATTAAATGAAACGAAATGAATAAAAAGAAAAATCAACTTCACTGATTACTTTTTCACATATTTTAGATAGCACAGCCCACCGGCACTGGAATTAACAAAAGAAAGCACAGGTTCCACCGGGTCACCATAGCAACGAACTCGCGGCTGCTCGCGTTTTTCTTTTGTTTGTTGAGCGAATGCGACCGATGCTTCGGACGCCCGTATCAAGACTTGGCCGCCTGATACTGATACACTGTCTAGCATAGTTATGTAGCGACGGCGCGTACGGACGCCGAGGGACGCCCGCCCGTACGAACGCACACGAACCCGCCCGATCTCCTGAATATCAAGTATCTACGTGATGGCTCATACTAATTAATATTAGCTTTTAATTTAAAGGCAGTTAGTATTGCAAGCTAGCGTTACATTATATTATAATGGAACACAGAAAATTGAAATATGGTTCACACGACTTCAATATTCCAGCACAGAGAAGAATTCATCGCCGTGTGAGATGGTACCCAACGAAGTACCCTACTAATAGGGTGGCCAGACGTCCGGCGTTTTGGCCGGAATGTAAGGCTTTTTGCTAAGCAGTCCTCCATCCGGCGCGGCTTTATGCCGGACGTTGATTTGTCCCCCTTTTCGAGACACTGATGGATCGGTAAAGCGTATTAATAAAATTTGTTCTCAGAAGAGTGTAATTCCATGTATAAGGAATTCCTGATCAACAAAAACCTCCTGCGGATGGCAAAGAAAGGACAGAAATATAAATAGAGAAGAAAATCCCTTTTTGCAGTGTATAAACCACTGCCTTCTAAACTGTATTAATCGTGTATACACTGCCTGTCCTATACGGCTAATTTTGCGTACTCGGCGACATTACAGATGGCAGCACCTTTCACACCCAGACTGCTTCTTGTTTTTTGCTACGACATTGTTGATTATGTAGTGCTGTCACCGCCGTCTCATAATCACTGCCTTCTAAACTGTATTACTCCTCGAGACGGCGGTGCTCATAATATAGTCTATCAATGCGTCTAATTAATTTACATTTATTTTAATTATTGCTCCAAAATTCCATTTCAAGGTAAGTGTCATATACTGGAATAATATTACGTTCTAAACAAATAACACAAGTATCTGTGTCTGTTTAATGCTTATTTTGATTAGTGATTGCTGCAATCTGGGTGTGAACTGTGTCGCCTCTACTGGATAAATTAGGCAATTTAACAATACTCTGAACTCCATGTTAAAATAAAGCATAGGACAGGCAGTGTAATTCTCGAGACGGCGGTGGTATAAACATTTATTTTATATAAATGCAGTTATTAAGTAAAATTAGTCAGGGTTATACCATGTAATATCTGCCCGAAGTTTTATACTGTGCAAGATTGCCGAAGAAATGTGTCCTCCTTTCTGACATCTTAGAAATGGCCACCCTACCTACTACTCGTCTATTGCTATGCTGAAGATTTGTATAGTGTTTCCACTACGTTCCCAGTAGAAGTAGATTAACTCTTAAATACTATGTAGAGACATAATTTCTCACATAATATACAAACCCGTGCCGGACTGCACAGAAAACAGTTGGCACAGTGATTAAGCCTTTAGTTTATTTCTTGTACCTTATTCTATAATTATTCCATATGGAATTTAGATTTGTCTTCCAAGTAGCAGGTGCCCATAACTTCGCCTGGCGATTTCACACAAATTGCATGAAACATTTTTTTTTTTACTTCCTCTGCCCGTACATAAGTACTATAACTTAGGTAGAGGAAGTATTGTTTTCGACCCCCCAAACTCGAACTTGAGTTTTTAATATAAATATATGTTTTGAGGCCCCCTGCATCCAAAAATAATATTTTCGGAAACATGTCTGTGTGTGTGTGTGCGTGTGTGTGAACAGCCTAGCTCCAGAACGGAAAATCATACGAAAACGTTTTTTTTTTTAATTTGGGTTAGGTATCTTCTGAGGATGTGACACGAAGATTGGCTACAACTTTCTCTTATTTTTAAGGAAACTTTACATAAAGAAACTTTTGTTTTACGCAATTTTCTAGAAAAGGCTCTATCGATTTTCTTTAAATTTTGTACATGGGGTGCTTATACCAACAGTCAAAACTTTTATTTGAAACATTTATTTTTAATTCTCTGAAGGGTAATTATAAGCTACTCACTGTTTATAGAAACCCAGTCTTGCCTGGTGAACAATGAAGCTTTGCATCAGGTTTGAAACAACTGAATACGCGATCTTTCACGGCCTCTTATTCTATATCAGAATGTGAAGTGAGAAAGATGTATTATTGCCAATGCTTATAGCAGTGGTTTCCAAACTAACGGTCGCGGCCCACTGGTGGGTCGCGGGAGTAATTCCGGTGGGTCGCGAAAGGGGCGGGAAAAACTAAACTTCTTTTCAATATAAGGAATATAAGGCATTTGAACACAATAAAACTATTGAAAGGCATATGGAAAATATGTGCTGTATTTTATATAGCCTATCTTAGTTATCGTTGTGAAGTAGTGGGTCGCGAAAAAATTTTCTAGGTGAAGCTGGGTCCCAGGACAAAAACGTTTGGCTTAGAGTAAAGAAAGTTACAGAGTCTATTAGTCAGATTTTATTTGGGTTATGTATCTTTCGAGGATGCGATGTGATGTGGTAACGACATTCTTTTCATTTTTACAACCAATTTACATGAAGAGAATGTCATACATAATAATTATATTATACTAAGATGCTAACATTTATTTGGACATAAGAAGTAAGGTGAGTTTCAAATCATATATTTTTAACTATATTGTTAGACGTAGTAAATCAATAATTCTGTACCTCAGAGCCAAAGGAACGTAACTCCAAATTTCATATTTTTTTGTTTTTTTCATATTCTTTACTAACTTCTTGACCTCTATAGAACCAATTAATATTAAATCCATAACTTCATTAGAAACCAAGATATTGAGAGCCAAATAGTAGTAACTCCATTCCCCTTTATTGTTCATAATTTTGTTTTTCGCTCCTCCTGTAAAATTTAGTTTTTGGCAGTTACGTTCGTTTGGCTTTGAGGTACAGAATTATTATAAAGACTTAAACGAATCTTGTGCTGCCATCTGAGGATTCAAATTCGAAATGAAACGATTAAATCGAGCCATAGATTCATGAAATCATTCATTAAAAAAATTAAATGGTTAGAGGCCAGTGGTTCCCAAACTTTTCAGTCCGTGGACCCCTTAAAAAAAATTAAAATTTCGCGGACCTCCTCTGGGTTTTGAAGGGGAAAAAACTAAATACTTTGATTCAAATGTATTAAATTCAATATAAAAAAATCCCTTTAGGCAGGCCTACAAGCGGAGGTAGATTTCGAAGTGCTTTTGGTTTAATTTATTGTCGCTGCATAGCACTCTTCTTCTTTAGCCTTGGCATGGCAAACCTGCAGTAAAGAGGAAGAGCCTACAATCAATTATTTTGACAACAATAATAGGATATAATATTCTGGAAGGCCGTGCTCAAGATCAGCAATGAATAAAATTAGCAAAGCCGCTAAACAAGACAAAATTATGATATTATAATAATTCTTTCAAGTGTTATTATTTTCAAACATTAAAATCTCGCGTCATATGAGAGCTATCAAGAAACTATTTATTGATTTGTAGAGTACTCATCAAGAGCTTTTCAACGATACCCCACAAGACGTGGTTTCAAAAGTTTCGAATTTTCATCCCCCACCCCCACCCCCATCCTCACTCGAACCCCCGAATCGTTGGTGTCACTGTGAACTCCATAGGGAGTACTCTAATTTATTCAAACAAAGTTTCCCTCTATACTTCATAGGGGCCGAGATATACATTTTAAAAAATTTCAACCCCCTCCCCCGACCACCCCCTTGGGCCAATTTTGCCCATTAACGAACTTGTCCGAACTCTTGGGCCTAGAAATAACATAATAAAATTTGGTTCAAATATCTTCAAAATTACGGCCGCTATCGTGTAAAGATATAAATAAATATATATATATAAATATATATAGGCCTATATATATATATAAATATCACAATTTTTTTTTTTTTGAACGGGCGGTGGTTTCGTACTTAGGGGAGCATGAAACGTAAAGATATGAAAGAATTTTTTGAAAATCATAAAGTGGTATCCATTGCAATAGGTAGATTTTTCTTCGAAAATCTACCTAAAAATAACACTATCAATGGTAACAAACAGAGTTTACTCCTTAATGGGAACAGTGAAGCTGCTTTAGAAGATATGTACGAGTAATTTGAGAAAATTACGGGATATCCTATTTCTTCCTAAACTGCCTGCGGACCCCTTGAAACACCATCGCGGACCCCACTTTGGGAATCACTGGGTTAGACTAATAATTAAAAAAATAAATATCCGACTTCGAGGTGCATTCTACTAGCATAGTGTGTTTTGCCCGAATCGATAAATGTTTTCCCATTTAGGCCTACATACAAGATCTCCTTTCCGTTCACCAATGTACAAAAATTTCAGATCTCCGTGTGCTGAAACATTATAAAAAAATAATCAAGCAGAGCGCGCTAACAAAATCGATAGTTTGATGCGTTATGTTTGCAAAAACAATCTATTTCAGTGATGCTTTTCTTTCCCATTAGGCTATAAACAACCGAGCAATGCCACCTTTAATTAATTTAAAAAATGAAATGCACTGGCTAAAACTGGCGCTTCGATAGCGCAAAAGCCACGTTTTCTGGCAGTTTTTTTAACGCAAAAATTCGCGAAAGAAAGCTAAAATTAAACATCCGGCTTCGAGGTGCATTTGGACACCCTTCAGTCCAACTACTGTATGTTAAACATTTCAGATATCAGCTTGCTGTAGATTTGGATGGGCACACAAGCTCACAAACATTCGTACAGAAATACACGTCCTGTTATTGTAAAGAGTATTAACAGTATTAGAGTGTAATCTATCTATATTAATAAAAATGAATTTACAAAAGGGTTGTTGTCGCATCACTTGAGAACGGCTCGACCGATTTGGCTGATTCTTTTTTTGTTATGTTCGTAATTGTCACGACAAGGTTTGTGTGAAAGAAAATTTTTGGAAAATCCACGGGAAAAGTCGGAAATGTGAAATGAGGCACAGTTAGAAAGTTCTGCTGTCAATTGTTTACATAACGGAAGTATTGTTTACAATGTTCACATAGGGCTCTGGAAACTACATTATAATACTGGGCTTTAACAAATTCTGATACTATCGATGTAATTAATACATTCATGAAAATAATTCTTGAAGAATAAAATCCACGAAAATAAAGCAGTCACATAACTTTGTCTACCTTCGACATGGAAAATATAATTTTCTCACTTCACATTTTAATGTAGAACGTCACTCACAGCTGTAGGCTTTGTATTAGTTGAGAAATAGGGATGTTTATCAGAGGCCCTAAGCATCTAAAAGAAGACAAAATGGGATGGAACATTTTCAGTCCTACGCGCCCAGTATATTATGTCCCAGGTTATTGGGAAGGAAAGTATCAAATTGATATTGAATTTCTCTTTTATAAAATGTTCTGTCAAGATAATACAATCTTATGTAACCGGAATTTCTTTTTCTTCTTATTTCAACTCCTCCCAGGCATGGTATGTGGAAGCAACGGAGTGCAACACTCGACATCCTCTATGAGCTATATCTAGCGTTTTCTGAGGGAATAGTTTGAGTGTGATATGTCGTTCTTCCTCATTTCAAATTTTATATATATATATATATATATATATATAGAGTTTCAAAATCGAAAGTCCTCCCTAAGTTAATTTCAAATTACAAAATACAAAACCCCGGCGATGCCGGGCCTTTTAAGCTAGTTTATGATAAATTATTATTCAACACCAAAAATCTCAAAGAACTTTAACCCATAAATGCCCCCGGACTCAATTTCTCACACAATATACAAATCCGTGTCGGACTGCATAGAAAACAGGTAAAACAATGATTAGGTCTAGTTTATTTCATACACTGTACCGAGTTCTGTAATTTTACTTCATTTTTTAATTTATCTTCCAATTTATTAAGTGCCAGAGTGAGATTGTGTGCGGGACAGGAAAATGTCTGTCTGTCCATCCGTCCGTCCGTGTGCCTGTACGCGCGATAACTCAAATACGCTTTATCGGATTTTCATGAAACTTGGTATAGGCTACGCATTTATAACGTCCATGGGAAGAAGCCTGTTGATATCGGACCAAATCGGTTGGCCGGTACCGGAGTAATGCTCAATTTAGTGCTTATTTTATGGTAATATATTAGAAAGAATTTTTTAAGAAAATTCAAAAGCAAATCAGTTCTCATGACAACATATTGCTTTACAGTGTTCATATACGGCTTTGGAAGTTCTAATACAGTTAGCTTTGACAAATAACATTACCCACATATTCCCTCACATATGCTTTTAAAATTAGATTTTTTTGCGGCTATAGGAAGAGTATTATAAGATAAACGATCGTGATTGATCCATAACCGAGATATCACTAACCGTTACTGATCAATATCAAATATTCGTCGTATGAATGGATTATTCAACATGTTTTGATGACTCCTGAATCCAAAAATGACATTTTCATGAACATGTCTGTTTATCTGTGATAATCAGGGCCCGGATTCTAATGACATGTCATCTTTTTATTGATGCGGCATAGACATTGCCAACTTGTGGATAAATCCTAATCATGGCCTCTAAATGATAGAAATGCATTTTTATTAGGTCATTTTTTGTCATTCTATGCAATTTTATATTTTTAGGGCATTTATTTCAATTTTAGGTCATTATTTTGTCATTTTCGTGTCATTTGCTTCCTTATTTAGTCATTTTCATGTATTTACATTGAGTGTACTTTTTTTCGTCGCTAGCGATGCTGTCTTTGAAGTGTTGTTTGTTTAATGCAAGAAGGAAAAATTCGGCGTTAAAGTGTTGTCATGTCTCAGTCGGAAATGAGAATCAAAGAAAAGCAAAAATTTTGTATCATATTACTATTGTTATTAGATTGACTTGGCACCAGAGTCTGTCACCTGCTTGGATTTGAGAGTGCAAACTACTGTTTACCCTCAATAAACAAAAATATAATCCGGCAGATCACAGAAGGATGTGCCGAATTTTGATTCGCCAGTGCCTCAGTGCCAGTATAAATTTCCGTGAGAAAAGAACATTCACAACATTACAGTTATTTACAGTTTTCATAATTTTGTACAAACTAGTCTACAACTTTGTGTACAATAATAATTTTTTATAAATAAAATATCAGTTTTTAGGTCTTTTTTTATAAATATGAAATCATTTTCTTTAAAATGTAGGGTCATTTTATAGGTCATTTTCAAACAATTTTAGGTCGTCAGAATCCGGGCTCTGGTGATCAACATAGGTCACGAAAGAAAGTTGTATAAAAAGAAAATCTATATTTGGTTAGGTATCTTCTGGGGATGTGACACGAAGATTGGCGACTACTTCCTCTTACTTTTGCTACAATTTTAAAAGAAGAATAAGTTAGGCTATAGAAAGAAATAATTATTCTACTTTTTACTTTTTGACTCTCTGAAAGGTTGTTAGAAACTCCTCGGCTATTCCACCAACTCATTCTAGCAAGTCCTTCCTCGCTGAGGACAACTGAATGCACATATCACGCAATGAGGCAAGAGAATCGCACTATCTAAGCTTATGGTAGATACAGTCATGTGAAATAAACACATCTTAGAAATAGTAGCCTTCTAAGTATATGGAATGGAACGTTAGAATACACGGCCCACTTCGACTGTTGCCAGTGTTTTGTTACTTACAGGAAAATGCAAGGCCTTCTGTCTCCAATATGAACCTAGCTTGTCATTTGTCACTCTGAACTGTGCCTTCTAACTTTTTACACATTCACTTAGGAATATGAAAACGAAATGCTGGAAATTTTACTGTCACAAAAACTTGTCATAGAGCGCATTATATGAGTTCAATTTTATGACACAAAACACAGTTGATAGCACAATATACACTCCCTGTATAATTAATACGTCGATGTGGCATGTCAGATGTCATCCAACCATGCCATTTTTGCAACAAAACAAAATCGGTTTCAGATTAGTCTATTGTTGCCATATTCTATGTTTAAATGTCTTTAACATAGGCCTACTTTGTAGAAGTTTATATCTAGTATTCATATTATGAATTAGCAGGTGCCAGGGACTTCGCAAGTGTTTATTAATTCAACCGCTAGATGTTTAATTTATAAAATATACACGCATAATACATGTGACGTAAAGGTATATTAAGATCCATTTCGAAACAGATTTTCATTATAACAGATGTGGTATCGGTGATTATTAGAGCAAGGCATTTGATCATTTTGCATTTTTTATATGAAGGTTAAAAGATAGCTCGAATATATATAAATAAGTACCATGAAATAATTGATCAAATAAGGGCAATTTGTTTTTGCATTTTTCCTTTATTTTGAACTTTTCTTCATTTTCAAGAGTTAGGTAATTTTTTTTTTGCAATTTTAGGTCATTTTCAGCATTTTTAGGTCATTTCAGTGAAGGGAGGAGCTTTTCCATGTATTATCGCCGCACTCAATTCGTTGACAGTTAACATCAAAGAAGTTGCCGCCGCTTGGAGTAGTTGCCACACTGCACAGTGTTAGTAAACAGAGCGGGAAGATGTAGATGCAGCAAAACACTTACGTGGCAATGACATTGAGCAATGAGAGAATTGGCAACACGAATTTAGTCAGCGGTTTCTTTTGAGAAAACCTTTTACAGTAACAACAAGCATTGTAATATGAGAACAAAGCGAGCCGCCCGTCAACGTTATGAGTGCGGCGATAATACAAATCGTTACTTTCAGACAACAGACAATCGTTTTTATTTGAGAATCTCCGCCAACTGTTCATAGTTAATTTTAATTCAGGTTTATTGTAAACACAGCAGTTTGTCTTGTAGCAATAAAGATTTCTTTTTAAATGGCACATATTTGGTAAGGCAATTTGATGGGCATGCCAGTTCAGAAAGAATTTCTTTTTCGCTAAGGGTGTCCAAGTATTATAGATTTACTTACTTTTAGTAATAAAATAAGTGTGTGTTATAATGTAAATTCATATATAACGCACTGTCATCGATTAAACTGCTTTTAGCAATTCATTACTTTAAAAACTAATTATAAGTAATAATGGAAAATTTATTGGTAATTTTTTAAAATTCTACGTCATTTTTTTCACAATTTTTAGGTCATAAATGCATTTCTTATTTTACATTTGTTCACTATTTTACGATCATTAAATGACTTTCCCTACGATTATTATCGAAGACGGAACGATCTTGAAACCTTGAGAACAGCTAATGAAACTGTGTAATAAACAACCTGCATTTTAAATTAAATAAATTCTGTTCGTGTTAATTTTAATAATATACTAAATTGAGTTCGTTTCGTCTTGTAAAAATTCCGGTCGTTTCAAGAAAACGTCGAGGAACTTCGACTTGACCGTACGCCATCAGCTGCCATCCCTTGCAGAAGACAACAACTGCGTGAATTTGCTTATCTCGTTTCGTAAAAATACACCTATCTTAATAAATATAATTATGTCATTAAAGTACTATTTACATTGAACAAGCTTTTTTAAACACCCTGTAGAATATAAGATAGAAATATCCTGACAGGTTGCAATAGAGAGCATGGCCTCCTTCAAAAAGAGATCCAATCTCCCGATACAGAGATCGATATTACGATACATAATACACAGTGCTGCCAACATACACGGCCGGACGTCACCCGCCGGCAAGAACAGTGTGGCAATCCTACCAGTCATGTCAAATTGAGAGTCAAGAGCAAGAGTATGCTATGTGCTTTTTATTTGCTGATAGGAAGACAGCCTATTTAAGCCTATTATATTCAAGTTATTTTATATTCTGTGGAGAAAGCTTTGCTATTTCTGTTGTCGATGTACACTCTTCAAAACGAATATTTCATCAGCATGTACCAGTGACGTATTGATCTAACTATTTTTTTTCCATTCCGGCTTGAATAATTTGCATATTGCTGCTTTTAAATTATTTTGTCTAATGTATAACTGGAATTCTCGAAAATTCATATTTTAAAATTCTAAATGGGCGTTGGAAATAAAATCTGGCATTGAAACAAATGAAAATCTACTATATAAAAAGCAATCTTCGTAGGTATATAATTTACGCACAGCCAACGCCACCTATTAACAAGACAATATTCAACTGTAAGATTAATTGCCATAGCAACCGGGAAAAAAAGAGCATTGAATGACTTGGACGAAACTCACTATGTGGGGGTTTTGGGCTAGGGGAACTTTTTCCCTGGACATCGTACATGAAATGTACATCGAAACCGAAAATTTAGTTTTTTTTCCCCAAATTATCAATTGTTTTAATTGTTAATGCATGATTTGGGTAAGGTTCATGGGTCTGTGGTATGTTTTAATCTTTCGAATCTTTAGGCCCATAAATAAATATTTAAATAAAAACATCTAGCAGTCATATTTTAAAATTCTAAATGGGCCTTGGAAATAAAAACTGGCTTTGAAACAAATGAAAATCTACTATATAAAAAGCAATTTTCGTAGGTATATATTTCATGAACACACAGCCAACGCCACCTATTAACAAAACAGTATTTAATTGTGAGATTAAATGCCATAGCAACCGGGGAAAAAAGACTTGGATGAAACTCACTATGCGGGCACCTGCTTGTATAGTAGACCTATAATTTTACATATAGTTACTAAGTCAAGACTTTCTTGAAGTAAGAAATAAAATAATTAATCTTTCATGTTAATGGCAGATGTGGACAGTTATATTTCTAAATTTTAACAGCTCATGTAGGCTGTGGAAAATGTAAAGGGCCTTACTGATCTCCACAGATTTGTTTTATACAATGAATAACACCGAAAAATTTTACCTGTGTTAGATGGGACATAGACAAGTAACTTCAATTACCGGTAGGAGATTTTTGCTCTATGACGAAAAAATGTGTGTGCTACAGGAGAAAAAAATAAGAAAAATATATAGACTTAAATCCAATAAATTTAAGTCATTACAATTTGGTGCTCACAAGCAGGGTTAAATTTTCATTAAATTGACTTCATGCCTTCTTAGTGATCGATAAAAACCTGATTCTTAATCATTCATCCAGCGCTATATCATAATTTAGAGTTTTTATAATCGGCAAAATTTACAAATTAATCACATGACTGGCCGCCACTGCATTAGTATTTTTTTGTTGTTGTTTATTCGTAACTCCAGTGTTGACAACGAAGTTCCATTCTTTTGCATTTTTTCAATTGTTAGAAGCCATTAGTGGCCATGCCCTGGCATAGGCGTACCGAGGGGGGGTTTGGGGGTTTCAACCCCCCCCCCCATTGATTAAAAAAAGGAAAATTATATATTTATTTTAAGTCTGCTCATAAATTAGGCTACTTAATACAAGTATAAAGCGTGGGAAGCTTAAAACTCGTTATTTTGCGTCTTAATTTTTTAAATTTTCCGGGGGAAAACCCCGGAAGCTTAAAACTCGTTATTTTGCGTCTTAATTTTTAAAATTTTCCAGGGGTAAACCCCCGGAAGCTTAAAACTCGTTTATTTGCGTCTTAATTTTTTCAGTTTTCCGGGGGAGAACCCCCGGACTCCCCTTTCCCTGGGGGGTATTCCTTTATAACCCCCCCCATATGGTCGGCCTGGTTACGCCTATGTGCCCTGGAATATTTTATGCTGTAACAGGAAAAATTGAATCCATAGAGCGAAAATCTACTAATAAAAGTTTCTTGTCTATTTCCCCTCTATACAGAGGTAAAATATTTCGATGTTATTCATTAACACCCTGTAAGTAATCAAACTTAATGGTTTCGAATATTCCGTTCTAAAGACTGAGGGATGAAGTAAAAGCTATTGCTGTTGGTATTAAAACTACGTAGATGATCGTTGGATTTGTAACAATATGTTTCTGTCCTTAAAATCTTATACTCTTAGGAACATTAAAAGTTTGTTCATTTTAAGGATTCCGTATGTGGTTATACACGATTATACGAGTATATTATCACTTGCTAAACGTCCTGTTCTCTTAGATGCCAAAACTGGGAAAGGTGCGCAAGGATTTACTCGTTCAAATTTATGTTCCTCTTAAATAAAGATCAGATGAGTTAAGTACTATACCTCTATGAGACGTGAAATCGCCCAACTGGTAAGTAGAGCATCGGTAAGGAAGACAGCAAACTTACCTGCAAGAAAAAGAAACAGAGTATTAATATTACAAGTAGCGTTGATTTTAAAAATACTCTTTAGAAAATGAAATACGCCTATCAGTGGCGGACGCAGAAATTTTTTTCGGGGGGGGGGGATTTGAATAGGTAGAAAGAATGCTAAAAAAAAATTAATCAACTTAAATATACAATTAGTTTATAAAACTGACCACTTAGAGTACGTACATATATAGCCTTTTTTCAGATTTCGGGGGGGGGGGGATGTAACCCCCTATCCCCCCTTAAATCCATTTTAAGATTGTACTCCCACATAGTCTGGGTCTTCCAACTGATCTTTTCCTTTCCGGTCTCCCGATCAAAATTTTTTACATATGTCTTTCCTCCCCCATGCGCGCAACATGTCCAGCCCATATCATCCTCCGTGATTTAATTACCTTTACTATATCCGGTGAAGAGTACAGGTTATGAAGCTCGTCGTTATGCAGTTTTCTCCAGTCCCCATTTTCATCTCTCTTAGGCCCAAATATTTTCCAAAGCCCCCTGTTTTCGAACACTCTCAGATTATGTAAGGGGCCATGTCTCACATCCATATAATACAACCGGCATGATAATTGTCTTATACATTTTTATTTTTACATTTCTGGACAGAAGACGGGAAGATAAGAGTTTCTGAAATGCATAAAGGCAGGCATTTCCTGAGTTGAGTCTACACATAACTTCTGCCTTGATATTATTTGTGTCTGTAATTGTTGCTCCCAGATATGGTTGAGTCTCGACTCGAAACATTAAATAATCAAATTCCTATAAGACAGGATAAAATGTGATTCGTTAAAATATGATCCATGCTAAAAGCTTTTTCACTATAAGAAGGCGTCCTAATACACTTTAATATCGGTTCCACTCTTGCACTAAAGACTGTGCGTCTCCCTAGAGAGAATATCCACTTTCGACACTCAAAGTAAGATGACGATCATGACACATCACGTTGCGTAGCAACTCCCTGCGATGCTCAACTGTCTTCACTAAATCTGAACAGGTTTCTTAGCATTTAGTGAGTAAGCTTACACATGGAGCAACAGCCATAGCATCGAAAGTCACTATAACTGAAGATGGCCAACCGCAGTGGCCGAAATGTGTATCTAAGATTTCTCCCAAGGCTTCATCAGTAAAAGTACCAACTAAGCGTTGTCATAAAAGAAAGATTTTTTTTTTTCACGGACCATGTATAAATCTACGGGTCCTATCTGTTCTGATTTGTCGCAAAAACTACTAAACTCATAGAGCTGAAGTTTTACATGAACGTAGATTTCATTCCCGGAAAAAATTGCTATAACAAAGTGTCATAATGTTTTTTTTTTATCAGTGATAATTGCAATTAGCCTATGTTAGGCCCATGCAGAAAAGAAGTTATTTTTGTAATAGATCTCCGTGTTAAACTCCAAAAACAAAATGCGCTGGCAATAATATTAATGATGCAATAGGCCTACGATTCCCTGACGTGTTCGTTTCAAGTTTAAAGCCGCCTTAGGTTATGAATGAATAAAGAGTCAATCTGAAATCTATCTGTCAGGAATTACATTAGGTATATTGCTGCACAGGAACGAATAAGAAAAAAATACTCACATTAACATAAAATGTAAATATCGGTAGAATGCATAATATTATATCAATATCCAACGGCTAGTTGTGTATTAATCTTTTATTTACATTATTATTTACACTGACATCGATCTGAAGAAATAAATCAATCAAAGCGGGCTAACAATTGGCAATTTGTTACCTTATGCTTAATATCTATATTGTAGGCCATATTGTAACGCCTTATATCCATTACAAAATTAATATTGATATATTCGTTATTACGGTATCGGTCAACCGATTTGGTCCAAATTCAATAGGCTTGTACCCATGGACGTCATAAATGGCTATACCAAGTTTCATGAAAATCCGATAAAGCGTGTTTGAGTAATCGCGCCTTTCTAATATATTACCATAAAATAGGCATTAAATTGGTCATTTCTCCGGTACCGGTCAACCGATTTGGTCCAATATCAATAGGCTTCTTCCCATGGACGTTATAAATGCGTATACTAAGTTTCATGAAAATCCGATAAAGCGTATTTGAGTTATCGCGCGTACAGACACACGGACAGACAGACAGACATTTTCCCGTCCCTACACACAGTCTCATACTGGTAGTTAATAAATGCTATTATAGGCTCGTTGCCTAATGTACTATTATGGTGAAATACTCTACGAAAAAAGACAAACCATAAGAAAACTTATGGTAACAATAAGTTAATGGAATAGTAGCTCGATGATGGAAAATTGAATTGAAAGCGCGTGTTTAAAAAACGTGAAAAAGTATGAAAGAGGCCAGACATAAAGACAATGCGATCTAATTCAATAACAACCCGGAGAAGAGGTTTTGGCATTGTTCCCTTGTATTATGTAGAGCCAGCAGTTGCTACGGGCTTGAGAAACTAGTTTATGACTTTAATTGATATTTCAAATGCAGGTCATGCATCCCCCTTAATATTATGAGACGCAGTACAGATGTTCCCGTTTTGTGCAAGGGTGTAAGCTTTGGAAAAGCTACCACCCCGTACCGCCGCTAAAGAAGTTTCACTTCAAAAATCACTTCATTTTATAAGCCCACCCTGGTCGATTCATTTGTTTATTACGACAAGGCCCGCAGACATCTGAAATTTTCAACATAGTCGGAAGAGGGGATAATGAATATAGGCCTAAATGGGCAAACATTGATCGATTTCGACGGAATTCACTATGCAGAGGTTTTCTGGGCCAGAGAACTCGAATATGAGGTCATTTTTCCCAGGCGTAGCTTTCTGATCGTGGAATTGACTTTAAAGCCTGAGTTTTAGCTGTTTCATTAATTATATTAATCGTTTAGTATATGAATGTTTCGCGTAGAAGTGTTAATAAATACAGGGTGTTAATGATTAACACCGAAATATTTTACCTGTATATAGAGGGGACATAAACAAGCAACTTTTATTAGGAGATTTTTGCTCTATGGCGTAAAATGTGTATGCTACAGGGCATCAAAGTCATTATAATTTGATGCTCATAAGTAAATAATTATACGAAATACGGTTAAAATTTTCATTAAATTGACTTCATGCCTTCCTAATGATCCATAAAAATCTTATTCTTAATCATTCATCCACAGCTATATCATAATTTAGAGGTTTCATAGTCTGCAAAACTCACAGACTAATCACATGACTGGCCGTCACTGCATTAGTATTTTTTTTTATTCATAACTACTGACTACAGTGTTAACAACGAAGTTCCTATGTTTTGCATTTTTAAAATGTTAGAAGTCAGTGGCGACCATACAATGAGAGATTTTATGCTGCAACAGGAAAAATTGAATCCATAGAGCAAAAATCTAATAAAAGTTGTTTGTCTATGTCCCCTCTATACACGGGTGAAATAATTCGGTGTTATTCATTAACACTCTGTATGTTTTAATCATTTTGCTCTTAATTTTTTATCTTCCAATTAAAAATAAAAAATAAAAAAATTCAAAGATCCAAAATTTTAAAAGTCCAAAAACCCTATATTAAAAAGTCCAATAATGCAAAATTTAAAAATCCAATTATAAAAAATTGAAAAAATAAAAACATATATAAACAAGTTTCACTTCTGTCGCGTGGCGTTCCACGCACACTTTTTTAAAAATAAATTTCAAGAAACGTTCTGGTTTGAAACAGTTTCAGTTCTTTTATTCGCCTAGGACTTCGCTGTACTGACATTATGATGGGAACAGCCTTGGTTGCTGGAGGTGGCAGTAGCCAACACCGCCATGGGTGTTTGTGGTTATTTATTACGGCTTACGGGTTTTTACACCGTGCCAGAGGCAACTGGTGTCAAAATAATTTAAAAGCCATAGGTAATCCCACATCTCATTTCTCAATAAATGTAAGATGCAAATTTAAAAGAAAAATTGTATTTAATTTCAATATAGGTAACTAGACACGTTTGACGTTTTCATGGTAACACTGCGGCAGTGTCTGACACAGCCTAAGTATATTTGATTTTTTTTTCGACCCGTCTGTGTCTCAACAGCCCGGGTCTGGAACCAGCTGTGTCACCCGACAGCGGACCATTGCGGCATCACTGGATCCACCCAGCTCTATAGACACCGCCTTGCTGCAAGCTACCCTTACTGTATCGCGCCAGTACTTGGGTGCCCAGCGTTAAGTTGTTCTAAGATTCTCTCATGTTTAAAGACCAATGCTGGACCGCACAGTAAACATTTCCCCAAATGGTTTGAGAACCTAGCGCAGTGCCCTTGACAACTAACGCATTGTTTAGCTAAGAACAATGTGAGAAGAATATGTCATCATTTTATTTACATTGAAACTACGATAATACAATTGAAGGGCCTAGTTCCATAAGGGCGTAAAGCACATCTTTAATTTTGAGCTTTTAACATTTATGCCTTCTCCTCATATCTCTTAAATACTCAGTGAACAATTTATACTTACAAGTGCTTTAAATCTCTGCTCAGTCATAAGAAAAGACCTGTGCTTGTGAGTGGTAACATTGTTTAAAAACATCAAGATTTCTCAAAACTATGTCCTTGTGCCTTACGCCCTTATGAAACTAGGCCCTTCAATTCTTAACAGGTAGGCTATATGTGAGATCAGATTTTTTAAAAAAAGTTTTGTTATTTAATATCTCATCGTCAATTTTGTATAAAGCGAGCGAGTACTTAATTTAGTCCCTAAAAATTAATTCAAAAATGCTTACTACGCCTAGCTTTTTCCATAGCATTTTGCTTTATGGTATTCGAATCTTCGGTAATCACACAAGGATTTAAGAAGTTCTTGGTTTACAACAAAGAAAAGGCTCTGCCTGGTAAACAAACCTGGCAACAATGCGCACCTCAAATCTGTATTTATTACAGAAAGCATTTTAAGAGATGTAATAGGCTTATTACATCACGCGAAAGAAGTGAAACTTGTTTAAATTTTTGGATTTTTTCAATTTTGGATTCTTGGATTTTTCCAATTTTGGATTTTTCTAATTTTGGATTTTTTAATATTGAGTTTTTGGACTTTTTAAATTTTGGTCATTTTAAATTTTGGAATTTTGGATTCTTTAAATTGTATATCTTTAATTTTTGGATTTTTAATTTTTGATTTTCGATTTTTTAATTTTCGATTTTTTATTTTTAAATTGTGGATTTATTAACTTTGGATTTTTTATTTTGTAAATTTTGGATTTTTGAATTTTGAATTTTTTTAATTTTTAATATTTGGATTTTTTAATTATGGATTGTTTATTTTTTCAATTTTTTATTTTTGGACTTTTTAATTTTGGATTTTAAATTTTTTTATTTTGGAATTTTGGTTTTTTAATTTTGGATTTTTTAAATTTTGGATCTTTCAATTTGTTATTTTTAATTTTGGATTTTCGATTTTTTAAATTTTGGATTTTTTAATTTTTAATTTTTTTATTCTTTAAATTTTGGATAAGCCTAATCATTTAGTTGATTGTTTTCTGTGCAGTCCGTTCCGCCACACCTCACTAATGTCGGGACGACACTAATTTCGTGACGGTTTTAGCGTTACACAAGCTCTCGATTCACCCCTACCGCGGCTAAAGAAGTTTTACTTCAAAAACCCTTCGCTATTGCAAGCCCCACACACAAGTTCTTTACCACACTCCTGGGAGCGTACGGGCAATATCGGAGGAAAGAGCTAGCAGGCAATCACGCGCGGTGAAAAAATGCAACCCAAAATGCAACACGTTCTTCCTCGCATGATAGAGTGTCAACAAAAGAGTACGCGCGGAAGAATGTTCGTGTAAATGCCAAACACGCGCGAATTCTCTCTCAAAAGAACGGCGCGTGGAGTGTCGAAATTTTCCACACGCCAGCTAAGAGCGTGCGGTATTGTTTAAAGTTCAGAACAGAGGAGTTGATCTGCTCTTGGAGAGTTTTGTTTGTTTTTCTTCTGCCTTTACATACACACACACTTCCAGGCGAAAGAGTGCAGCGTTGCACGAATGACGTACCGCGCGGTTTCTTTTGTTTGTGTATTGCCTTTACATGCACATGTTTTCACGAGCATTTGAGTGCACACCTGCCTAAACTCGAGCGATAAAGCTTGTGTGTAAGGGTAGCTAATGGTAAGGAATTGCAGACTTTGAATGAATGAGGAGAAATTGAGGTAGTATATAATGTTTTGAGCGAAACTACATATTGTGTAGGCTTACGTTTGTGTTTTATGAAAAACATTCAAACTGTCGGGATCTGGTTTTTGGACCAAATTTTTATTGCCGAAATAGTTAAGTTATTTATTTCCAAATCATGACAAAAGCAGGCAAAGTCATCTGAAGTTGATGTTTCGTGTGTAGGCCTAAGTGTTAATAAATACAATGCCTTAATTATTATGCTACTATTATTTAATTATTGAATTAAGTATAGTAGGCTAAGCCGCGGACACCTGCTAGTCTCCAATAAAACAAAAACGTTGGGCAAACCACCCTTTTCAAGAAGTTTACAGAAATGAATCTATACGATACATAAAAGATTTATACGCCAACATAATTTCTTAAATTGTTTACTCTTCAGTCCGCTCTAAGCGATTACATTTGTATAACTTACGAAAAAATCCAAAATTCAGAACTAAATGAGCCAAATGAGCTAACACTATCCATCGATTTTATAATTCAAGATCTCACGGAAAAATCTGTTTCCACAAAAATGGCTACCACATAGATTCAGAACTTGATAATCTCTCAGTCATGTCCTTTGCTGGTGACTTGGCAGTAATAGTTATTTTGACGTTTTATAAGAGCTGATTTAGTTTTTTCTGTATTAATTTCCAATCCAAGATTCCTGCAGGCATCGATAAAAACTTTCTGCATTTCTCTCGATTATGTTTATGTCACTGGCCAACTAACAAACATCATCTGTATAAGCTAAAATCGGGTATTATTCGCACACTTTATCTTGAGCTTCACACTCCATAATGCTGAAAACCGTCCATATAAAGAAGGCCTCGCTCGAAAAAATGAAGATTGCGACCCGTCCCCAGTATTGCCATACCCAAAAACTTCCCGTTGAGGCATTCTTGAGCTACCGTCAATTTTTTTTATTTGTTTACATTATATTATTCTGAAAATGACAGAATAAATCCAGGGATATTAGAAGAACAGTACTGGTGTTGTGGAAATGGTCGATATAAGTGACAACGAAGTTAAAAATAAAGATTCTTTAAACCAAGAAGTATCGGAAATCAGCAAAATAATGAACCAAATAAATGAAATGGAAGGAAAAACAATTTAATGTGTTTCAAGCTGAATCTGTCGTTGGAGAAAAGAACAAGTAAAGTTTTATTATTTCGTTGTATGAATTGTGTTGTGTTAATTACCTACAAACTTTCGCGAAAGGCATTTAGTTAAATTACTTCAATTCAGGCATGTGAAACTGCGTATTCAAGTAGGCCTACATGTACAATGCTACGACTTTTAAACGATTTTCTATGTTCTGAAGACCGAGAGAGAAATTGTCTAAATAGGCCTAAATACATTACTTTATTCATTTCTCCAGCGATATATTCTACTATAATATCTGAATCAATATAAAATCTTTAGTTTGTTAGCGAGAGTTGAAAGTGCTACAAATTACAGTTAGTTCCATTGTGTACCAGCATAAAACTACACACGTTATATTTTCTGGTAATTGGCAACCCTTCAGAAACAACGTCAATTTCAACTCATCGCCTTCTGCAATAGTCAATCTCTTATACTGCTTGCAATATCAGCTCCCCTCACCCCCGCATTTTTTTGGCTCAAGATAAAGTGTGAGCATAATAACTACCATTTAATTCTAGGCCTACCTTGTTTCCTAAACTTTCCTAATGGCATATTCTAAAGCGAAATTAGAGTGTAAAAGCGAAAAATCATTTCCTTGCTTCAAGCCACTTTTAAAATGCAAACCTGTCTAAGTTTCCCTACCCTGACTCGCTATAGACTTCATTTCCCGGTTTTTAAAATGTATAATAGATCCTAGGGTTTCCAACAGGGTGATTAGAAAGATAGATTCGAGCTTTTGGCAGCTCACCGCTGGCATCTTCTTAGTAATTACCAGGGTCATTCAATAATTAAAGAGACAAATTGGTCTGGGGAATAGACGGTTGGTAGTACAAGTTTGATACATTTAAGATTTTAAGTTATCATCACTGGGATGAATTCTAAGCAGCTGATGGATCAACATTGCTCTGTTTATAACCTCAAAATTAAGTTTAACGATGTCGGGTCTTCTTGAAAATTCCACATTGGTTGAACAACGTTCTGTGATTCGTTTTTTCATTGCTGAAAGTAAAAAAAACCAGAATGACTAAAGTGTATGGTGAAAGCTGTATGAACCGTGGAAATTTTTACAAGTGGGTAGAACAGTTCATTCAAAAGTGGTCGAGAATCAGTGACTGACGAACACCGTTCTGGTCGGCCTGTTGAAGTTGCAACTTCCTCACTTGAAACTCGAATTGTTTGGTCCACTGAAAGACGCTTTACGTAGAAAGAAGTTCCAGGATAACGAGGATGTCAAGAAATTTGTGGGAAATTGGCTCCGAATCCAAGATAGAGAGTTATTTGCAGCCGGTATAAAAAAGATATTAACCCGTTGGGACAAGTGCATAATTGTTGATGGGGATTATGTTGAAAAGTAGGAAAAAGTCTTATTTTGTAGAAATGAACTTTTTTCTCCAGGTCTTTAATTATTGAATGACCCTCGTATTATTTAGAAATCGTAATGTTACCAGCAGGGTAAAAATGTTAGGTTAAAAACTAGGGTAAATCATCTCGATCAATACATTCATGAGTCCATAGTTTCGGATACGGGAGCGAGGCTTATAGAAGTTAGAGTTACATATTGTTTGATTCCCGAACAGCTGCTATGGCAACAAAGAGCGGAGTTGGTGTGAATGACAGTCCATATAAGATATTAATGCATACCTTGCATATTCATGGAGCTTGGCATGAAATTAACCCTACCAGAGACATCAGTCAAAATTACACAGGCAGGTTATATAGGAATTAATTTCAACGCCACATGCTGCTAATTGATATCAGGCGACAGTGCTGCCACATCTTCTTAGAACTTGCAATTAATATTGTTGTCGCTGTATTACATTCAGCCTGGGCAATCAAAGCATTGTTGAGAGCGCTCGAGTTTAGTTTCAGTTCTAGACACCTGATGGCACTCTATACAGACCCGTAGCAAGGTCCTTCTGCGCCCTTGGCGAGTTTGACAAATCTACGCCCTCCAATACTAAATTGTTTATTATTTTAATATAAAAACACTGTTATTATCAAAGAAAACCTAAACCCCAATCTGAAAATGAACCAAGTGTTGCACTTTCAAAGTACTAAAACCTTATTTTCAGACGATTGAACTACTTAAAAAGAATTAAATAATAAAATCTAGTATCAAAAGTAAATAATAGGCCTGGGGCCTACTAAAATGTTTAATACATTAATATAGGTAAAAGTTTTTTTTCGAATAGTTGAACCACTATCATCTCAATAACAACGTACATTTTAATTTTTATTGTTATATATTTCCATACTGTTCATGATTTATGTTATACTCTGTCAATAAAAAATGTGTTAGTTAAAGAACGTTGCATGACTGCTTTTTTGTTTGTAGACAATCGGCATAATACTACAGATAGTTCACGTGCAGTAATTTTTAATAACCTGAAAGATTTCTTCCATTAACGTGGAATTTTTATTGCTTGATAAATTGCACCAGCCTAAAAAAAGGCGGGACTTTTCATGGATAATTTTGCGCCCTCTTTGTACCTGCGCCCTTGGCGGGGGCCCATCTCGCCATCGCCTAGCTACGGCCCTGACTCTATACCAGTGGTTTCCAACCTTTTTCAGCTGACGCCCCCCTTCGAATATCATGAAAGCCTCAAACCCCCTTTGATAGTGATGGGGAGAAGAAGGCCTAAAAACGTGATTGTCAGTACTTTTGTACTTTAAAAGATCCCTATAATACTTGTAAAAATAAAATTAATATTGCTCCCCTCTTTTATTATTCTTATTTATCCTGTGGTGTGTTTGCTGTCATACACACATATAAAACACGAAAATGCATATCTAATTATTGTGAATCTTATTTGAGTCTCAGTACAGTTCATAAAAAAAGTTAAATGTCCAATGTAGAGTTAAAAACTGAATATTAGTGAGATGATTGGCACTGTTTTGCTTTATTAGGTTTTATGTTTGACAGAGCACAACGCAGATCACTCGTGTCTCGTATTTGGATTTCCAAATTATTATAAACGTCTTGATATGACTATTTAATATGACAGGGAAAATACAGTTACAATTTATAAGATTACAAAATGTAAAATCACACTGTTCTGTTATTCTTGTTAATTATGGTATGTGTCTATGTATTTGTTTAGTTAAAACTGATTTTGGGCGAAATTTTTCCAATATGGCGGCGGGAGCGGCAAAGATACGAGGTGTCAAATTGAAAATTCGAAAAGAGCACGTCGAAATCTATAAAATCACCAATTTTCAAAACTCCCGGAAAACTTTCCACGTAAAACTACCAAATGACTGGACTATAGCCTAATTTCGTGGCGATTTTGAGCGTTAACAATTTCGTGACGATCTTGTCCGTAAGCAAGTTTGGGTTAGATCTCGATTTACTCCTACTGCGGCTAAAGAAGTTTTTGCACGACTTAACTAACTAGTGGTACTTACGATTGTTGTTGTCGTGGATCGTAAGTTGACATTCCCACACGAAATCTTGTTGCTATGTGCGGTAAGAGTTTCCGTGCGGTAAGAATTTACTTACGGTACATCATAATACAAGCCTTTATGGACAAGGCCCCCAGGACAAATAATCGGTTCCGAAATAGACATATATCTTCAAGAATATCTTCAAGACATATATCTTCAAGGTAATATCACAATTAATATAATTAAATTTATATAAATAATCATCGTGCAAAAAATAGCATGCAATACTCGTGCCGTAAGCGCATAAACTCTTTCCTCGATCCGTATGCATCGCTTACGGCACTTGTATCGCAATATACTATTTTCTTCGAAAAAGTCTTTAAGAAGTGGCACGCACAATATAAGTAGGGATAGTAAAAATGCATAGGCCTACTCTTCAGACACTTTTAGGCTCTCAAATGAAATTGCAGACTGGACAGAATCTCTAATAGGATGATGCATGTTCTTCTGAGAGGAAGATACCACAGAAACAGAACATAGAATATGGAAAGCAAATCAGATTCGTATTTGTCTTTAATTCTATAGAGTGGCTGGCATATATTTCCTTCCATCTTATGGCTTACGCATTCCTTCTAAAGCGCTCATGCGTTTCTAGATACACTGATTTCATTCCAGCTGGATACTCGTAACTTTTCTCCCTGAACTCGTACAAAGCAGTAAAAATCTCATGTGAAGCACATAGCTCCCTCTACCCTTCATATAGATTCTAGTCTACAGTACTCGGCTGCATTGGAGAATTACGCATTCAGTTGTGTCAGCCTCATTCTAAGTTGTATTATTCCCGAGGAAAGACCTAAAACCCATATAAAAATCAGTATGAAGTCTTTTATACAGTAGAGCATGTTCAATTAAAATTAAAATTAGTCAAACATTAAAAACACTTGTTGCTCCACTTACATTATTTATGTAGAACCGGTTTCGAGGGAAGCAGCTTCCTCATCCTCAGCTGATGGTTGACTAGCACTAGGTTGATATGGATCTGTAGTCGACGTCGTGCTGCCACCTGTCCTCTTCAAGGTTAAACTAAACATCTCGTCCACCGTAGGGACCTCAAAGTTCATGACCCTCTCTCCATTTTTTATGATGAAGATCCTTTCCCAAGCTCTTAATTCCAACGGTTGTTTAACATGTTTCAATAATTTTATATCCTCCTTAATATGATGATCATATGTATAAGCGTGATATGCTGGGGCCGAGTTTTCCGTATGCAACAGTCTGACATTCCTTAAATGTTCCTTCATTCTTGTTTCTAAATTTCTCATAGTTTGTCCTTTGTAAACTTTATGACAGTCTTGACAATCTATCTGATAAATGCCTGATCTGGGGTGCTATTTCTTAGTGGGTGATTTAGTAGATTCCTGAGATTAAATTTATTCTGTGGTGCTAATTTTATGTTCAAACCTTTAAATACTCTCTCAAATTTGTGAAATAGTCTCGGATGAAAGGTGAACTTTATAAATATTGGTTTCTTCTCTTCTGTGTTAGATAAAGTACAGGTATCCTTAATCATTTTCCTTTTTTTATGTCTGAAAATCATCTTGTCAATGAATTCCATTCTGAACCCATTCCGGACCGCAACTTCCTTTTAATTACCTAAAACCCAATTTTGTGTAGGAAAATGAGGTTTTGAGTACCCTTAAGAGATTTTAAGGGAAGAAATGTAAAACGAAAGTTTTAGTCGGTTATCCAGAAGTGTTATAATTTTATATCACTAACTCGCTTCGCTCATTGGGGGCTCTGCCCCCAAACCCCCGCTCAGGTTCTCGGGAAAGGTTTTTCAAAATAACTATGGGAAAAGAGTGTGCTGTATTTGCTATTACTAGGGGGCGGATTACATAGGATATATGGATGCATTTATGACCTAAAACACATTAAAATATGACCAATAAAGCTTAAAATATGACTTTGACACTTAGACATTATGTATCTTTTCTTAAAGTTCCATTACAATTCATTTGATTAAAATATAATATTAATTATTTAAAGTATCTGTAAATTCTCAAAAAGTATCATTAAAATGCAAAATTTACAAAATATGATATGAAACTTCAAAATTTCTCTAATATGCTCACAAATATGCCAGAAATATGACCTAAATATGCATATTCAATACTAAATATGCTACAATAGTTGAAAATTTCCTAAATATACAGTTATATACCCAATAAAAGCCGTTCCACCTTCACCAGGATGCTTGGAATCGGGTTTAAATTAGTCGGAAACCTGAAATAATGCAAAGGGGAAAAATATGACATGTCATAGAAATCCGCCCCCTAGCTATTACCTTTCAGAGCTCTATGTGAACACTGATGATACCGTTGCCATGGAAACCAATACGTTTTTCGGGGGTTTTTAGGGCTAAAAATTAAAAAAAAAACTTTTTGGAATTTCCTATGGTTTACGGCCTAAAAGCTATATGTGTACTAAATTTCAAGTTTCTAGTTCATCTGGAAGTGGGTAAACAATGTCAGTGAGTGAGTGAGTGAGTAAGTGAGTGAGTGAGTAAGTGAGTGAGTCGGTCAGTCAGTTAGCCATGTGGCCGACTGGGATATTATAGGTATAACAGTATTTTCTCCTTAAATTTGATATCATCTACCGTTTAAAGTGCTTCTTTCACCTTCGATTGTCAAACATTACGTCATTTTTTTACTTGTTCAACATTTGGAATACATTTCTCATTAAATGGGACATGAATATACTTAATGAATAAAAAATATTAAAATCCTTCTTAGAAGGAATATTCATCATAGGCCTACTTTACACTACACAAAGCCCTCATATAAAAGCCGTATAATGTTGCTAAGCAACCAGAGTAACAGCAGGACGGGTTTTGCTTTTCCTGCAATTGACATATGTAGAGCAAATCCAAGGCCTCGTGAGTCAGAGAATTTCAATCAGGCGTCATAGCCGAGAGACTTTAATGACACTCCACATGAATATTGCTTTAAATCGCTACAGCTGTAATAAACACTAAACTACGAGTGTTGGCAGTTAAATCTGTTTTAATGAAGCTGTGTTTCTTTAGGGCTTCATTTGTGTATACACACCGTCCGTATGTCTCAGTTCACAGCTTCTACAATTACTGTTTACCCATAAATTTTGCAAATATTACTGAGAGCAGTTCTGCATAAAGGAGAATGAAGAAGAACGATATGTGGTACTCAGGCTGTCCATAAACAAGAGAGAGAGGGAGAGAGAGAGAGAGGGAGAGAGAGAGAAAGAGAGAGAGGCTGTAGAGAAGAGCAAAGCATCTGTTTGTGTGTAAACTCTTTGATGAAGTACCAGCTACCTCACATTTGGAATATGCTTTGCTTCCTCAAAATGAAATCTAAGTTTTCCTGATAGGTACAGGTGGTACCAAAAGTTTAAGGCCACCAGCATATTTGAAAGAAATGCGTATTGACTTTATACTTTTGGGTTGTATTAACTGATTTTTTGTTTGTATACTGTGATTGTTATGAGATGCTTGGAAATGAAAATAAAATGGAATTACTTCTTTTTTCTTCACTTTTACGATTTTTTAAAAATATATCGATAATTTAAAATTACTACATTTTATAACGTTTCAGGGCATGTGAATTCTATAATAATACAAATAACGGGTTACTTTTTTGTATGATGGTACATGTATAGTTACACAACAAATTGTTACCTAAAGGCACTATCTGGATGTGTTTTTTATAAAAATTAACACAGGTGAAACTGTTTTTAATATTCCAGAAAAAGTTACTACGATTAACACATTTAAAAGAGTGAATGTCGAGTACAGGAAATGAATGATTTTAAATATGGACCATGCTGCACTCTCCTGAGTAGCTCCAGACTAGTATCCGGCATTGTTACGATGTCAATAGCTCAACTGAGAATACTCGACATTCACTCTTTTAAATGTGTTAATCGTAGTAATTTTTCTGGAATATTAAAAACAGTTTCACCTGTGTTAATTTTTATAAAAACACATCCAGATAGTGCCCTTAGGTAACAATTTGTTGTGTAACTATACATGTACCATCATACAAAAAAGTAACCCGTTATTTGTATTATTATAGAATTCACATGCCCTGAAACGTTATAAAATGTAGTAATTTTAAATTATCGATATATTTTTTAAAAATTCGTAAAAGTGAAGAAAATAGCAGTAATTCCATTTTATTTTTATTTCCAATCATCTCATAACAATCACAATAAAGAAACAAAAAATCATTTAATACAGCCCAAAACTATAGAGCCAAAACGCATTTCTTTCAAATATGCTAGTGGCCTTAAACTTTTGGTACCACCTGTATATACCCTAGATCCGGGAAAGCTATAAACAATATTAAACTAAAGATCGTTAAAGTGGAGATCCCCGGTCTGAACTTTAACAGTAAAATTACCCTTTAAAACCCTTCACACAAAGGAAACCCAAGGGTCTTTCCTAAAAGGTGCCATTAATTATATTCGTGCAAAGTCTAATTATTCTAGAAATTAACTTGTGCACTTTACATCTCACGCATTCTACGAGTGACGGACGGGACACAAAGAGTTAGGAAATTCAAAACAAATAGCTTATTTTTTATTTAAATCCTTGATTTATTCCTTAGAGTCCAAAGTTTTGTTATTTGGTAAATAAGAATAATGTGTAATTTTAATAATTCCCCAACATTTCTGTCTGCAATTAAAATATATATATATATATATATATATATATATATATATATATATATAATGATGTGACGGACGGGGCAAATTTTGAGCCTTAAATATTAGAGAGTTAGAACATAACATTATTTCTGTGAGTTATGTAAGCATATAAAACCAAATGTAACTTACACATGAAATTAAAACCCTAAGAAATACACACAGCACGTTTTAACATAGGATCATTAACAAATTTAAGATTCTTAAAAAATAAATGGTATGTGACGAACGGGACATGTCCAACATTGAGACAGATAACCCTAAACAGAACTACAGTAGAACAAAAATGACACTTCAGTATAAAAGATAGTCAACAGACTAAATTACACAACAGAAACACAGTCTACTTTAAAAGTCATCCAGTGCCAACCTGACAACCTACAGTGTACCACTACCACCCAAAGACTACTACCTTCCTAAGTTGGTGATAAACTAAAGAAAAAATAGTTGTATAATGTTTCTTCCCCTTTACATGCAATTTCAATGTGTCAGGATTTCACTACAGCTGCTCACAGCAAAGATTTCAAGATTTTTAAATTTCACTCATAGGCTAACTGACTCATAGAATGCATGATCTTCAAGTCCACATTTTAGCAAACTTTGCAACACTAAAAATGCACTAAGATCAGATTTTTCAGATCGCCGCAACAGAAATTGAGAGAGAACACGGCAAAATTAACATTTATACCACGTTATAACCCTACTAGCAGGTACCCGTGATTTCGCCCACGACAATTAATTCGAAGATTAAAAATTAAGAGTAAAATAATTAAACCATTATATTTATTAACAAATGCAAAATATTCATAGGCCTAAATTAAACAATTAATAATTAACGAAACAGCTAAAAATCCAACTTTGAAGTGAATTCCACGATTAGAAAGCGCAGCATCGGAAAAACACCCGAGATTAGAGTTCCCTGGCCCAGAAAACCCCTGCATAGTGAGTTCCGTCCAAATCGATCAACGTTTTCCCATTTAGGCCTACATTCATTATCTCTCTTCTGTCTAGGATGAAAATTTCAGATGTCTTGACAATATACAGTAAACAAACGAATCGACCAGGGTGGGCTTACAAATTCGGAGCGATCGATATTGAAAAAATCGCGATGCATTTAATTCTGAGTTATGACAAAAAGGACAAAGCCACCTGCAATTGATTTCATAATTGAAATGTATTATCGAGAACTGATGCTTCGATAGCGCAAAACTTCACGTTTTCTGAGAGTCTGTACAGTAGGGTAGGCCATTGAACTATTGATTGTCAATTGCTTCTATTATTGGTGCATTTTTATGGAGTAAATTTCAACTGATATTAATTTAAATGGATATGATACAGGATGAAATGGTGAGGATGATTCATAATATGTAAACGCCCAATTCAGCATTTGCCTTTACGACTGGCGAAACCATGAAAAACCCAAGTCAAATTGGCCGGCCACGGGATCTGAACCTGCGACTTCCCGAATGCGAGTTCAAGA